>JAJHZJ010000566.1:2081802-2681802 GCA_023548195.1 Bettongia penicillata ogilbyi
TTTTTTTTTATCATTCATAACTCTATGAACAATGAAATGTGCCTTCAGCAGGCCCTGGCATATTGGAAGAGATCAGAATCATAGGGTTTTTTAAATATAAAAAAGAAAGAAAGAAAGGAAGCAAGCAAGAAAGAAAAAGACAGAATTGACATTGCTACAGGTCAAAAACCCTTGGAAATGGTGGATTGATTTGTTTAGACAGTTGTTTGATTTTTCTGTTTTAGTAGAGGGGAAAGGAAAGGAGCAGGGAAGGGCATTTTTCCCCTTTAAAGCCAGTTCAATGATAGAAGGGAAAAAAGAACCAGGTTTGGCAGAGGTTTTTATTTTCATTTATTTGATTTATAAGGAGAGGGGAGAAATTCTTTTTTCCAAATGCTTCTTTCATCCAAAGGACTCATGAGCTGAAAGTAAACGGGCCCCATAGCTGTCTTACTTCTTAAACCTGAGGTCTGGAAAACCTCCCCCAGATGGAGAAGAGGTAGCTTTGATTGACTGCTCCCCACTGCTGAAGAATAAGGGAGTACTGCTCTCCTAGCTTAATTTTATTTAGGAAGAAGAGAGGGACAGAGGGAGAGGCAGAGAGGGAGAGAAAGAGAGGTATAGAGAAAGACAGAGAGACAGAGATAGACACAGATAGAGATAGACAGAGAAAAACAGAGATAGAAACAGCTACAGAAATAGATGCAAGGTAACTTGAATTTTCAAAACTCAGTGCTTTTTTCAAAGTGCTAATGATTTCCTAATTTCTCCTCTTCCACTTATGCTGATAGGGGTCAAAGCTTTTGTGTCAAGCCCATACCCCCAGATAGCAATGAGGGAATAATACTAATTTCAACTAGTCAGATCACATGAGAGCCCTTAATTCAATTGGTTTAACTGGACATTCCTCAGATCAGAAGGTTCACAGCTCCTTTTGGTAAAAGTCTGGGGGATGAAAGATGGAGAGCTTTTCAGAGATGTTAAAATCTCTGTAGAATGTGAAAGCCCTTCCATCCCCTAATCTTTAGATCTGACTATAAAAGCTAGGCTCCTTGGATTTACTGCCTATTTTAATTTGCTGTACAAATTCTGTGTATACTCTCCTGACTAAGGGATCTTGGGCACATCACTTGAAATATTTTTGGATTCTTTTTCTTTTTCTATAAAAGAGGGATAAGGATAATCTTATACTATTATTTTGATCACTGTGACCACATTTTAAGCAACTTGTTCAAGCATGTTGACCTCTTAGAAGCAAAGGTCCTAATAACTCCAGGATGTTGCTGTAATGATGAAGACTTCTTAGGTTCTTAAAAGAGGGTGTTGCACTTTTAAGCTTCAATAACTTAAAATTACACTAAGACTTTTGTGACACCCTTTGTATGTTTGTTGGTTTGAATGGAATTTTGGTGGAATAAGACCAAAGGAGGTTAAAAAGAGCTGTGCATGATGAATTGACTTAAAATGAGATATCAGTTTTTCTGCAAACTCCCTGGGTTGATCTCAGCTCTCTTTATTTTTATGGAAAAGATAGGGAAATAGCTGGGGATTTAAGCTCCATGTGGTTAAAGATTCCTGGAGTGATTTATAAAAACATTTTGAGTTCCTCACCATTCAGAGTTCCTTACTAATGAAAAGCCAAAGCAATATTCTTTTTAATATGGTTTCTTTTAAAATTATAAACATATACATCAACAAACAACCATTTTGATATACAGAAAATAGTAAAAATAATTTTATATGAAAATAAATTATATATACTTTATATGGGATAATTAAATTTAGCACAATTGTAACAAAGCTACTTTGCTTTTCTGTGTAATAGTAAAAATTACATAGAAGGCAAGAAAAAAAAATTATGATACAGAATAGAATAGATGAGAGGGCCAAGGGTCATAGGCAGAAATTTGTGAATTTCAAGGTATTTTTTCTCCCTTGACCTAGAAAAATAAAGCTAATACAAGTTGCAGGGATGAAGTTGGATAATTATCTTCAAAATCTTAATGTTGCCCTCTCCCCCACTGTAGTGGAGCTTTGTTTTGTAAAATAGTTGCATGATTTGAGAGGTCAGTAGGAAATTGTGTTAAATCTTTTTTTGGTTGTCTCCTTATTACTGTGAACATGATTTTAGTTTTATTAAACCTATTGGGGGGAAGAAGAAGGGATCTGGCAGGACCCAGGGAATTTCAAGGTGGTATCAGGGAAATCTTTTCACCAAAACAAGAAGGAGCCATGAAAAAATCCTGCCTGTAAGAAGATGATGAATTTGTTACTTTTACTCGGTATGAGGTACGGATTAGAGACCTGAAATCCTCAGACAAAAGGTAACCCTGTGAGATGGGTGGATCCTAAGCTTTTCCTTCCCCCTCACTCATTGCACTGAGCTGGTTTCTTCAAGCCAATCTGTCAGCGGACAGAAACCTGAGAGATCCTTTGTTACTGTTCTCTCTGTGTGTTGGAGCACAGGGTCCCTGCAGCAAAATCCCTTGTATTTCTTCCTGCCTGTGTTTTCTATCTTTTTTTTTTTTTTTAATAAAGCTGCTTGTGTTGAAATCTCAGGTTCTCTGCTTATATTATTTTAGTCAAATAAAATCTTTGACTAAGCCAGAGATTGGGGGAAATTGGATACTAAGTGTTATTTGGCAAGATGAGAGACATTCTGTTTATTAAGGAAAAGCAGAAAGAATTTGGGATAGTTGTCTACATTGCTTCCCACTAAACATTAGGATGGTGATGAGGAAAAATTACATTGCCCCATGGGTCATCTTACTCCCAGAGTTCATCTAAAACAGCTTAAAAAACCCACGGCCAACAAAAACCTCTAATTGACTAAAGAAAAAGCAGTAAACCAATATTTATTCACTGCCTACTATGTGATAGTAATAAGAGTAACTAGCATTTATTTAAGGTTTCCAAAGACCTTTATACATTATCTGATCTCCACAGTGAAGTAGGTACTCTTAATATCCTCTCCATTTTACAGACGTTGAAACTGAGGCAGAGATTTTAAGTGACTTGCCCCAAGTCACAAAACTACTAAGTGTCTAAGGCTGAATTCTAATCCACTTTTTCCTGACTCTAAGTTCAACACTCTATCCCTGCAACGTTCTGGGAACTGAAAATGCAAATAAATAGAGCTACCATGCCTGTTTTCAATGATTCTTTAATGAACCTAGTAAATAATTAAGGCAGTCATTCCACATGTGGATTGGATAACCTCTTGGGTAGCATTAGGACCATAAATACAGTAGAAAATCACTCAGGTACACTTTCAGGGGAGAAAGAAGTCTTTTTTCCCCCTCCAACTTTTCCCAAGAGGCTTTGATTAGGCCAAGGCTCATTCTGTGTTATTTGAAACAGGGAAATTTCCACACAGTAGAGTCCACACTACACTATAGTAGAGTTCAATAGGGCCTCATGGGAGAGCTAACAACCATGGGAAAAATTTGACAACTCCATCACTTGGGGAAAAAAAATTGAACTGCAGATGGAAACTTCACATTTCTGTGACAAATATTAAAGCTTTATTTTGGAATATTCCTAAGAAAGATTCTGTCTTGGGAGAATATTTAGCCTCCTTCTAGGTTCAGTATAAGTGTGGCCTTCTACACAAGGCCCAGTCTTTTCTTCCAACTACTATTATCAGCCCTTGGTTTAGTTTGTATCTGCTTAGGATATGACTATGAAAAACATAATATATTTTATTAATAAATGTACTAATAGAAATGAGCATTCCCAAACCAAAATTACTTTTCAATGACTTTGTATGCACTGGAGATTTTCTTATCATTCCATGTGTTAACTCAAACAGCACATAAGCTTGATGAGAAGAATTGTTTTTATGTCTCTAGCATCTAGCACAATGTTTGGCAAATAGTAAATGCTTAATAAATTCTTCTTGTCCTCTTCAAATCCTTTACCATCTTTAATATATATGTATGTTGTATACATATATTTGCATTCTACCTTTTGTTTTATATCCATATCTATTCATAATTATATCTTAATGAGAAATATCATAGTATGATGTTTAGAAAACCAGTCCAGAGGCTGGAAAGACTTCACATATTATCTGTGTGATCCTGGGTAACTCACTTAAACACTCAGTACTCTCCTTCCTCACCTTTTCCCACCCTTGGAGTGTTTAAGAAAATGAAAAGTTTTAGGGAAGATGCTGATCCAAGAGCTCTCCGTACAAATATAAGCATAGGTTCAGGCTTGTCCCATGCAGACAAATTATCTGTCACATCTAGTTATGAAGTAAGAGGTAATGTTTTCAGTTTTTTCCTTCCTACACTGGTGTAGAAGAGATGACAAGCTAATGATAGAATGTATGCTGATTCAATTAGGTCTAGTACTTAGAGCCATTAAGCCAACCCAAGCAATTTTTTAAGCCTTAGTGTTTACTTTTTCTACTGTTCGTTAAGTAATATTTGAACATTTCAAATTGATGGAGCTAATGTTTCTCTTATAAAATATTTTGTTTTTGATGATCATTATGAGACACAATGGTCTTTTTCTATTCCAGGACAGATAATGCATAGTTCTTAATTGTGGGGAGCTAGGTGCATAGCAGATAGGTCATTGGACCAGGAGTTAGGAAGACTCCTGGTTGCAATCCTGCCTCAGATGTTGTTTGATCCTGGGCAAGTCACATAGCATCTCCAAGATTCCATTGCCTTATCCATAAAATGCAGGCGATAAGAGCACCTCCCTCGGAGGATTGCTTGTGAGCATCAACTATCACGACGTACATAAGGCACTTTGCAAATCTTAAAGTGCTATCTAAATTCCAGCTATTATTACTTTCTTATTTAATAAGAAGTATTCCTGACATGGAACCAATATCAACAATCTTTCTTTGGTCTGGTCACTATGCAAAGAAGAAATTGCACGTCCTTAGGAGCTATCCATCAGTCTTGTTACTTTGACAGATCATTTTCTTTCTCAGGCACTACACAGCATATGCCTTATGCTGGATTCAGATGGATGCATTCCTCTCTGGTTCAGTGTATCTCTGGTGACATGATGTGCCAGAGAGCTTGCCTGAAGCCAATAACAGGATTTCTCAAGAGGCCTAGAATACCCCCTGAATGACATGGGAATTCCACAATGACATCACAGATGTGACACTTTCTGTAGGATAAAAGCCATAACCAGTGTCCCTTATTTTTTTTTTTTGGTTGCTAGTTGGTTTACCCTGTCATTCTCTCTGACATAAGCAAATAGATACCTAAAAAAATTTCCATGCCAAATTAATCCCCATAGCATCAGATATTTTGAATTCCCTTCTATATGAAGTAGCTTCTGGAGGGGTCTTGAAATTAAGATTTAGAGTTGGAAAGAACCTTAGAGGTCATCTAGAAAACACTTTCATTTTACAGTTGAAGAAACCGAGGCCCTGTCAGGTAAAATGACTTTTTCAAAGTTCCACATGCTAGTGATTGATTCACCTTCGTGAGGCAAAAAAGAAAGTCATCAGTTAACATGGGCTGCTCTCCTAAAACTATGCCTGATATCACATTTGTTTAATGGTTTACTTTACACTCTCTTCAGACCTTATTCAGAGAGAGAAAGAAAAAAATCTAAAAGCAGATTAGGGAATATAAGGGCAGGTAGGTGGTAGATAGAGTGCCAGGCCTGGAGTCAGGAAGACTCCCCTTCAGGAACTCCAATCTGGTCCTAGGTACTAGCTGTGTGACCCTGGGTAAGTCATTTAACCCTATTTGCCTCAGTTTATTCATCTGTAAAAAAAGTTGGAGAAGGAAATGGCAAACTCCTCCAATAACTTGCTCAAGAAAACCCCAAATGAGGTCACAGTCAGACATGACTGAATCAGCTAAACAAAGAGTTTACAATTGAATCTATGTTCTAAAATGGTGTAGCCATTGATTAACATTTATCTCTGATTGTCAAGGAGATTATACTTGCTGAATGAGATGTTTCCTAAGCTCTTTTGGTCTCTTAGAATCATAGGATTATACATTTAAAGATGATGTTAGAGATAATTTAAACCATCCCTCTCATTTTGTAAATGAAATAGTCCAAGGTCAGAGAAATTGAGTGATTTGTTCAAAATTATATCAATAGCAAGAGGATTGCCACCAATGGCCAGTTGGTATTTTAATTCTGATTCTAAATTCAGTCCTCTTTCTGCTATACTACCCTGTCCAATTCCAGTGTATCAATATTCCTGGGACCAAAATTATCTAACCCTGAGAGAAAGTAAGGAATAGGGAAAAGAGACTAAGGGAAAGGGACAAAAAAGGCAGCAGAATAGTTGTTGTTGCTTGTAGTCAGAAAGATTTCGGTTCAAAGCCTGACTCAAAGTTGTTGTCTTTATTACCTGGATAAGTCACTTAATTTATTTGTGCTTCCTATACCTTACCTGTAAAATGAGAGGGTAAAATGAGGTAACTAGATAGTTCAGTGGATAGAATGCTGGACTTGGAGTCAGGAAGACCTGAGTTTAAATCTCGCCTCGGACGTTTACTAGCCATATGATCCTGGACAAGTTACTTAGCTTCTCTTTCCATTAATCTGCTGGAGAAGGAAATGGCAAACCACTCCAGTACCTCTGCAAAGAGAACTCCAAGGGCAAAATTGACACGCTATAATCCATGGGGTCATGAAGAGTCAAACACAACTGAATGACTAAACAAGAACAAAGGTCCCTTTCAGGTTTAATTCTGTGATTCTATGAAAACGTCCCATAAAAACAAAAAAGGGGTAGTAGTGGGTCTAATGAAGTTCATTGTAGCAATTGGTTTACATTGGTTATGCTTCCTCAGGAAATCAGGAATGATGTCTGTTCCTTTATTCACTTCTCATCTTTTGGCATCAACATCTTGTTTAAATAGGTCAGATTGAAATTTCCTCAACTGCAAGTTATATCGTCTATGTTTTCTTGTAATTTGGTATTGATTTTAATCCATTTCTATGTCTCTTTCTATCTATCTCTCTATGAAGCTTAAAGTTTAAAAACTTTTTTGAATCTAATTTTGGTTTTATTTCCTAACCATATTTTCCAGTGTATTTTTCACTATCCTTTCTGTGACTTCTTTTTCTATTGAAATAACCAAATATTTGACTGTATTTCCAAAGCAATATTCACAGCACTGAGGGCAACTATGAATATGCCAGTGTAGTTCTGAATTGCAAAGCATAACAGACTCTTCATGTAAAAGGCAGAAGAAAAACATTTATTCAGAAACCAGAAAGCTAAATCCCAATACCAGAAAGCCAAATCTGTCATAGTAACCAAGAAGTCAATATACATTATCACTGTAGGGGATAAAACCATTCCCAAGCCTCCCCCCACCCCAGGCTTCCTCCCCGCCCCCGCTGCTGGGGGCCTTCCCACAAACAAACACTCACAAGACTAGCTGTTCTACCCATTCAGCAAGATCCTCTCACCACACATGACTTAGGCTTCCATGTGATTTAAGCAGGTCACATGGGCCTATTAATGAATGGGAAAGATCTTCCCATTTAAATTACCATTACATAAATCAAATGGTGATTTAACATGGAAGGTTCATGGGATCATATTTGAAGTCTTTATGGCATGGCTCGCTTGCGAGCATATATAGCCCATTGGTGTAATCTGTGAGAACCCAGGATTACCTCCAAACCTCAATGAAACATTGGAAAAGGAGTGTGTAGAATATTACCACCTTTGAAATTTTCACTATGTAGAAGAGTTGCTTAAAAAAATCTATAAGTTACATGAAGATCTATAAATCTTTGGAGTCTGGGGCTGGTTTTTACAAAATGTGCCCAGGGTGAGTAACATGAAAAATGCCTTGAAAATAATTTTTAAAGATAAATTCAGCTGCTGGTAGGAAGTCAATTCCCCAATATGTGGAGAGACAAGACATTGACTTACAGTGGGGAGATGGAAGAAAACAAGTTTTTATTAAGTACTTACTGCATGTTGCATACTGCATGTAGAACAGAGGACAGAGACCCCGCATATCAACAAGGGGATAGACCTCAGGCATGGACACATGAGAATAGAGCAAGGCCAGATACAGTCAGAGTTTCTCTGGGTTATGACCATGGTCACAAGTGCCATATGAATACTTTCTATTCTAACAAATTATTCTTGCTAAGTAGGTGGAAGATTCGGAAGGTTCTATGTTTCTGCCTTCTAAATTTTGGTATTTTAAGGCAAAGCTTCAGTTTTTCTGACCTAGGTATGTTTCTGGCTAAGTGACAGCATTTAGCCTTGGGTTTAGTTGAGAGACTTTGTATTAAAATAAGGAGGCAATGGAAGCATAAAGAAAGAAAAGATGAGAAGAAAATTTTGAAAAACTGTACATACATGTTTCATCTGTTGGAACGAGGTTGATGTATGCATTGCCAGAGCTAGCTCAGTGTTTGGGAGGCTCTGAAGGAAAGTTTGGGAGAGGAAGGGGTATTAGACTGACTACCAAACTGAAGGTCTACAGAGCCATTGTGCTAACCTCATTGTTGTATGCATGTGGAGTATGGATAGTCTACAAACATCATGCCTGGAAACTGAATCTCTTCCGTTTGAATTGTCTTAGGAAGATTCTGAAGATCATCTCGCAGGATAAAGTACCAGACATTTGAACTAAACTGCCAAGCATTCAAACTATGCTTCAGACAACACAGAGAGTACAACTCCAATGGGCTGGCCATGTTGTTCGAATGCAAATTATACTTGCTTGGAGAACAAACACAGGGCAGCTGATCACATGATGATCAGAAGAAGCAATACAAAGACACTCTCAAGGTCTCTGTCAAGAACTTTGGAATTGGTTGTGTGACATGGGAGACACTGGCACAGGACTGCTCAGCATTGTGTGCCCACATCAGAGAAGGTGATGTGCTCTATAAGCATAACAGAATTGGAACAGTTCAAAGGAAACATAGGATGCACAAATTTAGAGTATCCACCCCAAATGTTCACACAGACTATCTGTGCTCAACTTGTGGTAGAGCCTTCTGAGCTCATATAGGCCTGATCAGCCACAGTTGGACACACTGAAATTTAACTTTATCATAATAATGTCATTTTGGTCCTCTTAGAGAATGAAAGAAAGCAATCAACCAACCAACCAAGCAGAGTTAAAGTCATAGTGATTATATTATTTTTCCAAATAACACAAAAAATGCAAGTGATAACCAATCAGTGATCAGATCCGCCATCAGATCCGGTTTTAACAAGCAAGTACTGGCAGGCAAGTGTGTCATACATTATTGGGAAGTCCAGCATGCATCTGCAGGAATATGTGTGTGTAATGACTTGTTTACAATATGATACTGTATGATTTATAGTATATAGTGATGTAATGTTGCATCACCAGAATTTGAATGCAGGAAAAAACATAAATTTATAGCAAATTATTAAATTTAAAATCCATCATTTAAAAATATTTTATATTTTTTGAAATGATGCAAATTGAAAAAAACATCAATGTTAGAGAAAATAGATTTCCAGGGCAGGGAACATGAGTACTTTTTTTTTTGAAAAGGGAGCAATAGGCCAAGTAAGTTTGGGAACCTCTGGTCTGGTCCAACTCTCTTATTTTTACAGATATGGAAATTAATTTTCTTCTGTATGTGATATTTACTCCCAGAAGCATGTTATTTCTTTGAGAGCAGGGATAGTTTTAGTTTTTGTCTTTGCAGTCTTAGTCCTAAAATAGCCCGAGGCAACATAGTAAGTACTTAAAAATGCTTTGAATTGAATTGACTGACAGAATCCAGAATTTACAGAACTTGGGAGACTCACATGGCAGCCCCTAGTAGATTCATTAAGTCTAAGATGCTGCAAAAGAAGGGTTGTTTTTTGTCAGTATTCTTAGGGAAGCAGCACTGCTGAAAATTGAGGTCTGGTTGTGAGGATGGTTCCTCAGATTCAATAATGTGGTAGGTATACATATCTGTAAAGGAGGGATTGAGGCTACCAAGAGGCAATTGCTTTAGAAGCCAAGTGCTTGTCAGTGTATTTAACACTGGTGGAGACTACTTGAAATCTGGCAAGGATTCCAAGGTCTTAGGGCTGTGTGCTCTCAGCTTTTAAATTGCTTGCCATTGCTTCGTACAGAAAAAGCTTTAACAGAGTTAAGATCTTGGTAATAGACTTTTCCTGGCATAATATTGCATACAAGAGTGACAAACTGTGTTAGAAAATGGGTTCAGCCTCTCACAGCGAGGTTAAATGTGTGACGAGGGAGGAGACTGATGTAAGAATCGTGACCTTTGATGAGTCAAGACCATTTCTGGAAGGAGTTAAAGAAGAATGAGCCATATCTGAGGAAATGAGTAACCAGTTTCAAGCAGTCTCTCCAGGCTTCCTTTAAGAGCAAAGGAGGGGAAATCTGCTCAGTTACTCAGTTGGAGAACTTAGAGCTATCACAGGCAGAATTCTACAGAAATATCCTACCTCATACATGGGAGTCTAGGTTACAAGTGGATGGTGGGTGGTGGTAAATCTACTGGAGACACAATATGGAACAGTGAAAAATGTACTGCATTTTGAGTCAGAGGACCTCAGTTCAGGTTTTGATTCTGCCATTTATTGGCTATATAACATTGGGTAAATCATTTCATATCCTCTGGGACTCAATTTCCATAGTTGTAAAATGAGGGGATGGTAATCTAGAGTTAAATAGTCTCTATACTCTCTTGCAGCTGTAAATCTGTGATATTATAAGGTAATTTCTTCCTGAAGTTATGTCTCAGGAATATGGCTCTGTCTTGGAACTCCCATGTGTAGCTGGTTAAAAAAAAATAAAACAAAACATTGCCAAGCACTTTTTGCACTTGTACTCCTACTTTGGGCATATAATGAGAAGATGAGATTCATTTGAAAAGACCCTCATGTTGGGAAAGATTGAAGGCAAGACGAAAAGGGGATGGCAGAAGATGAGATAGATAGATAGTGTCTTGGAAGCAATGAACATGAACTTGGACACACTTTGGCAGATAGTGGAAGATAGAAGGCCTTGGTGTGCTGTGATCCATGAGACCACAAAGAGTTGGACGTGACTGAGTGACTGAGCAATAACCGCAAAGCACATTTAGTGATAGCAAAGAACAACTCATGGACAAAAAAGTACGATATGTGAATATAACATGTATAGCCAGAAATAAAGAATACAGAGAATTTAAAAGTCCTAGAGAAAGTAATGAAACATAATTTCCTCTTCACTGCTGAGGAGTAGGGGGGACCGCTGAGGCACAATGTTGGGTATGCTGTCAAATGTCATTTTGTCATAAGTTTGTTCAATTTTTTTTTCTTTTTCATAAGGGAAAGTTCAATCTAGAAGAGTCAGAGGGGGTTTCCAGAAATGCCAATGATGGAAAGAAAGGGATTAGCAAAATACGTTAAAAATAAATCTTATGATGTCAAATAAAAGGGAAAAATAGCAAGTCAATGCCAACCACCCACACCCATTCATTGAGAATGAAAAATACTTCTTATTTTAAAAATAGATGTGATGATGAAAAGGTTGAGACTATGTGTAGTCACTGGATTAGTGGCTATAGATCCCCAAATCTTGTACATTATCCAAATTGTGGGAAAAAAAACAGGGAAGGTCAGTTGAATTTAGCATTATCTTAGCTGAGGTCCTTCTTTCCTTCACTTTGACTAATCTTTCTGGTTTAATTGTGTTTCTTGTTGTTGCTGAGTTGTATCTAATTCTCTATGATCCCATTTGGGGTTGTCTTGGCAAAGATATTGGAGTGGTTTGCTGTTTCCTTCTCCAGCTCATTTACAGATGAGGAACTGAGGCAAACAGGGTTAAGGGACTTGCCTAGGGTCACAAAACTAGTAAGTGACTGAGGCTAGATTTGAATTCAGGTCTTTCTGACTCCAGGGCCAATATTCCCTCCACTGCTCCACAAAGCTTCTCCAGTTCTGTTTCTACCCTAGCTCTCATGAGGGTTTTCCTGTTAATCCCTACTTGTCACCTGAAGAAGCAGCAGTTTTGATCAACAAGCATTTACTACATGCCAGGAATTGTGCTACGCATGGATACAAATACAAAGAATGAAACACTTATTACTCATAAAAATTTTCCTCCTCTTTGCCCAGCTTAGCTGTCACTAGCTTTTGAATACAGCTGTGCAACTTTGGATAAGTCCCTTAACTCTTCTGACCCTCAGTGTTCTTGAATGCAACATGAAAGGGTTGTACTAGATGCCCTATAAGGATCCTTCTAGCTTTAGAATCTTAGAACAAGAGACTGTTTTAGTCCCAAGCCTTCATTGCAAGGATCACAGGTGCGATTTGAAGCCAGGTCTTCTAACTACAGAACGTGCTTTATCCTTTACACTAGATAGCAATGGTGGCTAATTTTTGTATTCTCCAAGCAGCAAAGCCTATTCCGATCATTAGCTTTTACTTACTAATCTAGGTACTAATCTAGGTCATGCTTCTCAGCCATATGCCTATGTCCAACTGCTTACTATTTAGCCTGGTACAGATGTCTTCTGTCCTTCATTGCACTCCCATAGATAGGTTATGTGCAGTCTTCACCAAAACATTCTTAAAAGTTAGCTATAATGTTACCTATTAAGAAGAACAATAGGATTATGGATTTTATTTACCCAAAGAGGCAGCATTTGATCACACCAGAAGATAGACCAGACATTGACATTTGCAACATAATGCTTTTCAATTACAGGAATTTCATGTTGTAGCTTGTCATTGCTTTTTCCATGAGGAGATACCTAGACATTAATATAGATTTCAGGTTCTTCTTCTAAAAAGTGATGTTATACTAGAACTTACTTTTAAGAAAAATGGCATCCCATTAAATACGTGCATGGTAATGGTAATGATGTAGTGTGGAGGAAATACGGAACGAATGAAACACTTTTTTTAAGAACATAATTTTTTGTTTGTCCATAGTCTTTGAAATCCCATTAGGAGGCATATATCCTAAGCAAGTCAAAAGTACAAAAAAGGAAGGGTACCATAAATAGTGAAATATTCGTTTCAATGCTTTTTATGATAGCAAAGAACTAGAAACAAATGGGTGACTGTAAATTGAAGAATGGTTAACCAAATTATATAATATGTGAAAATGATGCAAAATTACTGTGCTATGTGAGGCAATAAATAGGAAGAATTCAGAGAAATACTGGAGCACTCATATAAACTGATACAGAGCGAAGTATGTAGAACCAGGAAAACAACATACATAGGGACTGCAACAACGTAATTGAAAAAAAAGAGAAGATCAATATTGTGTAATTATAATGGCCAATCTTGGCCCTAAGAGTTGAGAAAATGCATTTCCCTTCTTCCCATATTTGGTGCAGAGGTAGGGAACTATGAGTGTGAATAGTAAACATATGGTCAGACATGGTAGGTGTATTCTTTACGTTACTTGTAACGATTCATGGGGTTGGGGGTGGGGAATAAAGAGGGATGTATTACAAAATGAATGTGACATAAAATCAATTAAAATGAGATTAAAATTTTAAAAGAGCATAATTATAAATTCAGAATATTAGACTCAAGGTAAGAGTAGCCTATTACTTACTAACTTGGTGGGAGAAAAGAATGCCATAGGTTTTATCTCAGTTGTTTTCTACCCCTCATCATTCCTCAAAAACAATGACTAACCTATTGTCTGCTCCCAGTTGTTGTTTCAGATAACAGTGTTATCTGAACAACTAAAGTAAAGGGTCCTATCTCTGCGTCTGCTCTCTGTTTTTTGGAATTACCCATGGAATCTCTCTAGAGATCAGAATATTCACCCTGGAGGACTGGGTGCTATTAGTGCCTTCACTCTTTGAGACTCCTCAAGAAATGAAAACCAGTAAGATCTAGGCTTCATCAGTCCCCCGAGAGCATGGACTGCGTCAGGGTTCAGGCTTTAATTGGCTAATTATTCCAGACTTTGGAAGGATCTCAGTAAACTAGGTAGCTTCCAGACTCATATCCAGGTGGTGATAGCTCACAACTTCATGCTGTGAGAGTGAGTTGAAGGAACTAGAAATGTTTAGCCTGGAGGGGGAAAAAAAGATTTATAGGATGTATGAGAGCTGTCTTCAAGTATTTGAAAAACTGCTTCTTGGAAGAGGGATTAGTTCTGTTTTCTTTGGCCCTATAGGAGATAGCAAGAAGCAAAGGGTCAAAATTGTGAAAAAAAATCTAGGCTTAATAGAAGGAAAACACAGTTTTAACAATTAAATCTATCCCAAAATGGAAAGGACTAAGTCAGATGGTAGTGAGTTTTTCCTCATTGGAGATTTTTAAGCAAAAGTCTACTGATACTTGGTTACATTAAAGAAAAGAGTCTTTTTAAGGTGTCATTGGATTAGATGAACCATGAGGACCCTTCTGATTCTAAAATTCTGTTAATCTGATTGTCTCCATTGTCCTTTACTATAAAGAGAACATAGGGCAGCTAGGGGGCACAGTGGATAGAGTACTGGACCTGGGGTCAGGAAGATGAGTCTTCCCGATTTTTAACCTGATCGCACACATTTATTAACTGTGTGTTATCCTAGGCAAGTCACTTAACCCAGTTTACCTCAGTTTTCTCATATATAAAATGAACTGGAGAAGGAAATGGGAAACCACTCCAGTGTCCTTGCCAAGAAAAACCCAAACTGGGTCACAAAGAGTTGGACACAAACTGAAAAATGACTGAATTGAAATTGAGAATACGATCAATAATATGTTGGGTGGACTCTTGGCAGTGAATTTATGGGAGCACATGGATGAAGGTTCCTCAGGAGGGGAAGGCATGAACACTGATCTGCATTATTAGCAGGAATACCTACGTTGATGGCATCACATATCCATTAGAGTAAGGGAGTATAATTCTTGCTTATTAAAATTTCAAACGTGTAGATTTCACTCTTTTAGAAAAGTTTTCCTCATTAGGTAGCCACTGTGAAATATGATTTTAACAGTTTTTTAAACAAATCCTGGCTTTATGAAATTAACAGTGCCTAGTAAGAACAATGCTTTAAAACTATTACATAATTTTAAATTGAGATTTTTATGTATTTAAGTTTATTATGAAAGAGGAAAAGGAAGAGCAGTGACATGTTTGCCCTTTGTTCATTATTAAAATAGACTATGAGCTTCCTGAAGTGAAATTCTTAGGGCAAATTGGTGATATTTTAGGGAGAATACATTTTTATATTGAGATCTTTTTTTTGATTCACTGTTAGCAAATAGGATTTCATTGTGTTCTCTTGAAAAAAAAAAAACTATCCTGAGTATTTTACTCAATATACTTTCTCTTTGGTAATCCAACATCCACTCAGTCTCTATTTTATTTTTAATTTAAGGTGAGAACATTTAAAAATAATAAATACAGTTTAAAATATTTAAGGAACATGATGTGCTTTTCTCCCCCTTTGACTAAGTCATCCTTTTGAATTAAGTAAAATACCATTCAGTAAGGTATTGTTTCTGTTTACAAGATGGCACGCTACTGGCCTAATGAATATATCTGTCTCTGTACATGTCAACGACTCTATGACGGAAAATTTAAACTCAATAAAATGTATAACTTTTTGATACCTTATGTAATTTAGTCTAGGAGTATAAAAACAACATTGGATTACATTTAAAAAATATACGTTCAAGAGTGCTCTATTATCCTACAGGAGCAAGAAGAAACAACCTTTAAATATTTTCATAGACTGAATATAATTATAGTAAGCAAAATAGATTAGGTTGTTTGGCTTTTGGTTTATTAGCCAGGGCTGGATGCCTAAAGAGCAAGGATTTTGTAAAGGGGATTCCTATATTAGGTAGGTAGTCAGTCCAGGTGGTTCTGAGGTCCCTTTCATCTCCATGTTTCTATGATTTTGCCATTGAAACAGACTTGATTTTCATGACTTCAGCATATGGTACTAGAATGATTGTCTCTTAGCTGGGAACAGAGTAGACTGGACACTTGGCAATCTGATCAAGAGAGCCTTAAACTGAAAATGAACAGGGAGGTGGAGCATTCTTTTCTGAAGTCAGTCTGTTCACATTTTCAAATGTGCATCTTATAAGAGACTCTTCTTTTCTTCAAAATTAGTCTCTTAAATAGAAGTCTTTCCCTTTTCCAAACCTCTTAAATATATTTGAGCAATACAGAATAGTTTTAAATAGTTACAAAATTGTTTGTCTCAGAACTCTTACAGAATGTGCTAGACTTCTCTCAGGGATGCTTGAGTGCAGTGCTGTGTATAGTTGGATAAATGGAAGCTAAAATCCTTTCTAGGCATTTGATTAAATGAGATAGTGGAAAATAAGGGATTTGGTTGATTACTTGTTTTATGCTTTCACATCCTAATAAACATTTTGGCCCCCAAACTGTTTATTAATTAAATTGACACATTATGCATCATGTATGAAGAAATTATTGACCTTGAGTAGTAGGGTAGACCTTTGAGTTGTTTTCTTTGTAGTGGTGATAAATAGTACTGAAACATTAACACTCTCTTGCTTCATCTTCCTTGTACTTGAAACTACACATTTGAGAGTTAACTGCCCAGGACTAGGCGTATATGAGGTTTGTGGTCAGGAAATAGAATTTTTTCTATAAGTCTTTGGTTCAAATCTAAGTTCTGCCATTTAATATGTCTACAATTTGGCATACATTGCATAACCTTCCTTAGCCCTACTAGAATCAGGGATTCTTAACATGGGGCCCATAGACTTCTCCATGTTGTCCAAAAGGTCTACAATACAAGAAACATGAAGAATCTCTGCACTAGATATTCTCTAAAATTTACAATCTTATAATTATAATATATAATTATATTTATAAATTACAAATCTTATAATATCCTGAAACTGATATTCTAATCATAGGATGCCCTGACCAACTCCTATGGGTATATGTAAATTCATGGCATTCATTTTAAGAACAGTTAAAGAAATTTTAGATCCTTGATTTGAATTTCAAGCCCAGAGATTGTATCTGTTGAGCTAACTTTATCTGGCACCCCAAGAAAGCTCCACGCATCTCTGGATGATTAACATTTATCTTTGGATAATTATGATAATATTCCATGTGAAAGAACACCATTAATGCCCACAACTATGGAAAGAGACACTGAGGGACTGAATGTAGTTCTATATTTAATATTTCCTTAGCATGGTGAATTGTTTGGGATTTGATTCAAGTAGATATTTGTAGTTTCTAAATTCTCAACAGCAGTTGTCTTCTGCTATGTGTCACTATATATTCAGATTTGACATCTGCTATCTGAGCCACAGAAGCGGTGCCATGTTTTAAACTGCATCCGCAATTGGCTTCTGTTTTATCTTCGTCTAGGCCATGTTATCACTGCATGTGACATCTCTGTATATGTGTTTGTGAAACTGGGATAAAGTTGGCAAAACTTGCCGTGGAGGAAATGAGCTCTGAAGCATGATTTTTTTCAGTAGCTGAAGAACAGGTGGTGTCAGCACATTTGGCATAGAGTGTAGAGGGAGAAAGAGGAGAGATACAGGAGAAGAAGAGAAGGCTTCATCTGGGATTACAGAAGTATGGATTGAGACCTGGAAGAGATTTTCTGGGCCATCAAGTCCACTGCCCTGCTCCAATCCCCCTACCTTGTAGATGAGGGCGGAGAAATCAAACAAGGTGCCCAAGGTCACACTGCTAATACATGGCTGTGACAGATTTTGAACTTGAGTTCTTCTTGACTACATCTATCACCTTTTCCACTCTGCCATGCTCCTCAAAGGACTTCATCATGAAAAAGCAATAGGTAACTTAGGATGTGGTTAAGCAACAGAATTTGAATAACTTGATAGCTTTTTCTTTTTTTTTTTTATCAATTAAGTTATTTTCAGTTTTCAACCTTTAATTCCATAAGTTGTAAATTTTCTCCCCCTCTCCTCCACCCTCCTCAAGATGGCACGCAATCTGATATAGGCTCCACATATACTTTCTTATTAAACATATTTTCACATTAGTCCTGATATCATATTCGACATGTAGTTTTCTCAAGTAGATAGCAAATTCATTAACAGCAGGGAGTGTATCTGAGACATCTTTCTATGTCCAGTGCCTAGTAAAGTAATAGGCTTTCAGTTGCTAGGATTCAAGGTAGCTAGGGAGAGCAATGAATAGAGTGCCAGGTCTGGAGTCAAGAAGACTCATCTTCCTGAGTTCAAATCTAGCCTTAGACATTTACTAGCTGTTTGACCCTGCAAGTCACTTCACCCTGTATGCCTCAATTCTTCATCTATAGAATGAGCTGGAGAAGGAAATGGCAAACTACTCCATAATGTCTTTGTATCTCAAGTGTCTTTGTCTACTCCACGGTATCCCCAAATCCCCAAATGTGGGTTACACAGAGTCAGACATGAATGAACCAACTGAACAATGCAAAAGGATTCAACTCAATTCAATCACAAACGTTATGCACCTGCTATGTACATGATGACTGTCATCTCATTTGGTCCTCATGACAGCCCTGGGAGGTAGGTATTTGTTATTATCCCCATTTTACAGATAAGGAAATTGAGACAAACAGAGGTTAAGTAATTTGCTCAGGGTCACACAGGTACTAATTGTTTGAAGCAAGATTCAAACTCATGTCTTCCCTACTCCAGGCCAGGCACTCTATGCATGGTAAAGGTCAGGTGTGGGAGAAGAGATTTGATTATATACATAAGGAAGTAAATACAAAGTATATGCAAAGAAACACAAAATAATTTCAAGAGGGGACACAGAGCTAACATCTTGGGGATCAGGAAATGGTAAGAGATGACTCCTTGGCTATGTTTTGAAGAAATCTAGGAATTCTATAAGGCAGAGGTGCTGAGAAAGTGCATTCTAGACATAGGGACTATTTGTGAAGAAATACGGAGGTGGGAGATGGGTAAGAGATAAGCCAAGATGACAGCCCTGAAGGGCGTGTGAGGGGGAAATATGAAAAAACAGTGGATAGGTAAGTGGAACTTAGATTGTGGTGAACTTTAAATACTAGGTAAAGGAGTTAATATTTTATCCAAGAGACATTAATTGCGTAAGATTTTTGAGTAGGGGGATGATATGATTAGATATTAATTTAAGGAATATTTTATTCTTGACAATGATAATGATTCATTCCTGTAATGGATGAACTTTTCTAAATATCCAGGGAATTAACTCTTTTATTTAAAGTGTTAACTTGTTCCAAAGGCATGACTGCCCCATGCACTAATTCTATTATTTTGTTGAGTGTCAAAAGGATGCTGAAAGATGACTTATATTAGACAAATGAACTGTTGGGCACTAACTGTGTACCATTCACTGGCAATACAAATAAAAGCATGCTAGAGAGCTCCTGTCCTCAAGGGAGCTTACATTCTAATATGGGAAGATGGCAAGCTGGAAAGTGGGGGAATGTTACATGCCCTGTGGCATGGCTAGATGGAAACATAAATCTAAATAAAGATGGCCTATCCCAATCTAGGGTGGTTCCATGATGGATTGTAAAGGATATCAAAGCCCAGTCCAATGTGGCTGGGAATGGTTTACAAATGAGATCATATCTTATCTCAGAGACCAAATAGTTCAACTCCCTCTTTTTACAGATGGTGAAATGGAGGTGTCATGGAGGTCAAAATGATGTGTAAGGGGATCATTTGTCTCTGGTTGCCTTAGCTAGTTGCTGTTAGCAAAGCTGTCAGTCATCAAGGATCAGCTAATATCTTACTACATGTCAGGTACTATGCTAAGTGCTGTGGATACAAAGAAAGGAGGGGGAAGGTCCCTGCCCTCAAAAAGTGTACATTTTAATGGAAGAGAAAACATGTAAATAGTTGGGCACATGCAAGATATTTTAAATAGAGAAAGGTACTATGGAAGAAAAAGGCATTAAGAGCTGAGAAAACTAGGAAGGGAAATAAGATCATGAGGTCAAAGATTTAGAGCTAGAAGGGACCTTTGAGTTCCAACCCCCTCACTTTACACATTAGGAAACCAAGGCAAAGTTAAATGACTCACTGTGGGTCACCCATAAAGTAATGTGCTAGTCAGAACTTGAACTGAAATTTTCTTGATTCCCAAATCCTGTGCTCTATCATTCTGAAGTATATGTAGCTATTTTCTGAGGCTAGTTCTTTCATTGGCAGCATATGTCCATTAGTAACCCTGCAACATTCTCTGTGTTGGAATAACACGCATTAGCATTTAACCTGGGGGGGAAAACACACATGAAGTTATTTAAAATTTACATAAAATTATGGAGTAAACTCCAAACAGGTCGCCTCAGCAATGTATAATTACACTCAGCAGTGCTGTCAGCATACATAGAAACAATTTTATTTCTAATCATCTTCCGCTTTTATTCACTCAGGAATGTATCATTAAAATTTCCACAGAACAATGAACCTTAAAAGGTGCTAATGCAATTGTGAATTGTGGTAATTGTTACCTAAATTAATCTCTGTACTTTCAATTTCTCGTTGCCCTCTGCATATGAGGAGTGTGCAGAAGATAATGTAGAAACTGAAATTTGTATAAATGATGTAAAAACTTTATCTTATTTGATAAAAAAAGCATTTTCGTAGAACTTGCTGTAGTTTACAAAGTAATTTCCATGAATACACTCTATAGGTTCATTATAGACAAACGTAGAAAAGTCATGCCATCACGATGCTTATGCTCAGTCATCCATCCATATCCCACTCTTTGTGACCCTGTATGGTGTTTTTTTGGCAAAATACAAGTGGTTTGCCATTTCCTTCTCCAGTAACACCAGCACAGGTTTTGCTTAACATTAATTTGTTAAGGTTCGTGAGTAATGGAGAAAATCAGGTAAGTTGGTAACGTGCACAAATCTTTAATGTTCACTGTAACTTCATTTGTGTTCCTATGTATACTTTCTGGTCATACAATATTCATATCCATGGAAGTTATATCCAAATACCTGACATATTCATTAAATTGTTCGTTATATATTCCTTTTCTTTTGTACATTTCTTTGATATCTTCTATGCTGTATTTCCTTTCTAATTAATTACTCATTGGCAATATATTTTGCAGCCTACTGATGCCTTCCATACACCGCTCCATTGACCTTTGGATACTACAGATATTTTCTAAGTTCTAGATTGTAAATCATGCATTCTTTCCATTTACCAATAAGATCTGAAGACATGGGGTTGTTATCATCCCTGTAGTGCTTTTCAATGCATTGATTGATGCTTGGATATAATAAGCATTTGAAGGGTTGTTATGTGGAAGAGGGATTAGACTTTTTGGTCCCAATATGCAGCTGGCTTTAGAGCAGTTACAGAGGGGTCAGATCTGCACTTGATTTAATGGAAACCTTACTAGCAGTTAGAGCTGTCCAAGGTTGGAATGTACTGCCTTGGAGGTAATGAGCTCTCCACCACTGAATTCGTCAGACAAAAAACTGATTTCACTATTCCAAGTGTGTTGGTGGAGTGGATTTTAATTTAGTTCAGACTAAAAGGTCTCTAACTGCCCTTTCAGTTGGGAGGTTCTGCAGTTTCAAGTCAACAAATATCATATCTGAGAGAGCATGCTATGTTGGAAAAATGCTGGGACTGAAATCAAGGAAGACCTAGCTTGAACTGCCCTTGATATTTTATAGCCATGTTAATAAGGGCAGTTCACATAATTTCTCTGAGCTTCAGTCTCTTAACCTTAAAAAATGGGATGATAATTAGAGTACCTATCTCATAGGGATGTCGTAAGGATCAAATGAGATAATTTGTAAGCACTTTGCTGACATAAACTAATATCTACCTCCTTCCCATTCCTGCAACATGGGTTATGAAAAGGCATAAGAATCAGGACTTAAACAACTTGGGAGAGGGGCAAAAGTTCAAGCCGTGTCTTCCTTGAAACAACTTCCTGGAAGTTTCTGGCTATAACAGCCTTGCTTCCTGTTCAATGAAGTTCATAAAAGTTATCACTTACAGGAGAGAGAGCCAAGTATATGTAGAAATTACTTGCCACTGTCTCCTTATTGAATATCCTTGGTATGTTAGGGCTAAATAAATCTTTTGGTAATTGCTTAATAACCTATGACTGTCTTATTTCACCTCAACATCAAACCTGAATTAAAAGGGCACTGGTCTGAATTATGCCCGTTCTAAACAAAAGTACTGTTTCATATGTTTCTGTGGAATCTATCTACCTACCTACTTTATCTATCTATCTATCTATCTATCTATCTATCTATCTATCTATCTATCTAATCTATCTATCTGTCTACAGACAGACAGAAACAGAGAGAGAGAGAGAGAGAGAGAGAGAGAGAGAGAGAGAGAGAGAGAGAGAGAGAGAGAGATGGAAACAGAGACAGAGAGAGACCTTTAAAATTGCATAGAGGTGTGATGCCATAGTGGACTTAGAGTTTGGAGAATCAGGCTCTGGACCTAGTTCTGCTCCTGAAAATTAGTGATCTCACCTCTGGGTTTCAGTTTCCAAAGATAGTTATCCTAGAAAATTCCAAGTTTTCTTACATTTCTAAAATTACATGAAGGATTTAGTCCTTAATGTTTGACAGCATAGGTATAGAAATTTCAGGTGCTGACTGGAGAAAAGATTGGTTGGACAGGAGGGAGGATGTATAAATTGGAAAGGAAATGAAAATTATGTTTATTAGTGGAAAGGGCATTACATGGTATTCATTCATTTATTGATTGCACATTTATGGAGTATTTAGTAAGGGGAAATCTCTATGTTGGACACTAAGAGAAAATAAAGATAAATAAATAAAATGTGATCCCTTACCTCAAGGAATAGTCAATCTATATTGTATTTTGAGGTAGCAAAGACATTGGATTTGAAGTTAGAGGGTATGAACTCATGACTAAAATCTATGTGACTTTTGGTGAGACCCTTTCACATCTCTGGGCATCATGTTTAAAATGTAAGAGGCATGGATCAGATGATTTAGTGAAGCATGAAGATGCTTTCTAGAACGTCAAACAGTTATTAGATACTGATGTCTGAGTCTGTTAGTACATTATGAAGTATGTTAACTATAACACTTTAGTCCTTTATGATGCTACAGCTGTGGTTAGCCACAACATGCCAGATGGCACTGAGGTACCAAACACTGGCTATTTGTGAATATTGTCGCCTTTGGAAAAGAAGAACATAAACAGACAAAGAAGCACTTACTCTTATTATTGGATTCAAGAAATTCCATAATTACCTCTACAACTGAGGCTTTATGATTACAATGATAATTGCCTACTAGAGAGTAACTAGAGAAGGGTAACCAGGAAAATGAAAGACCTTGTGCCATATGACAATTCACTGAAGGAAGAAGGGCTATTTAGCCTGGAGAAAAGAAGATTTGGTTGAGGGGGTAGGGATCACAGAAGTTGTCAAGTATGTGAAGACTTGTTTCATAAAGGTGGGATTCACCTTTTTCTGCTTGGCCCCAGAGGGCAGAGTCAGAAGCAATCAGTGGATGTTGCAAAGGTGTAAATTTAGGCTGTTGTAAGAAAAAAAACTATTGTAATTTTTGAAGATAGTCAGAAGTGCAAAAGATTGCTTTGGTAGAGAGGATTCCTCTAAATAAAGGCTAGGTATCATTTGTTGATTATGTCGTAAAGGAGATGAATTCTTTTTGGGCAACAGTTCAACTAGATGGTCTCTAATGCGTTATCCAGCTCTGAAATTTGGGGATTCTCTAGTTATCACTGAACCCAAAACTCTTACAAGTCTATTTTTTAAGCAGAGAATTTTTTTTGTTTGATTTTTTGATCCAGATCTGTGATTTCATTGGAGAAGTAGTTTTCATTGATGCAGATTGGCAATTTTAATAGTCTTAGAGTATTATCCATGAAATTGAGAAGTTAGCTGTCTTGGTCATGGTCACAAGTCATTGTGTATCAGAAGTGGGATTTAACACAGATTTTCTTAACTCAACCAACATGCTGCCTCACAAAGTAGACTTATGTCTTTGAAAATATTATCCCAGGGGAGTGTTGCCCCAAGTACTCTTATTCATAAAATAATAACATTAATATTTTTCAAACTATTCTTTAAGTCTGTCATTCACAGAACAAATGGCATTCTATATTGGTAAAAGGAGTTTATCATTGGGAATTCCCTACATCTATGAAACCACATGTCCAGTAAAACAAAGAAATGAAGCAAATGGCCTCCAAATTGCATTGTAAAACACCTACAGATTTATAAAGCTTTTGCCTCACACACAGTAACACCATGTGATAGGTAAAGTATTACTGTGCCCATTTCATGTATGAAGAAAGAGAGCCTCAAAAGTGAAATGGCTTGTCCTTGGTCATACACTTAGGAAAAGGTGAATCGAGTAATTGAATTCGTTTCCCCTTATATCAAGTCCTGTGCTCCTTCTACTCTCTTTCCATAGTGCATTCTCTATTATGGTATTTGTATGATAATATAAATAGTGATTGCTGATTTCCCAAAGCAGATCCTGGATTATGTTATCCTCACTCTATTAGAAGTTTTTATATTAGAAGACCCAACTCTCTCTAACCCAACTCTGTAAGATAATCAAAGGGCCTAACTGAGTGTCTGGGACAGCAGATTGGATCATCTCTTGGAATGCACATGGAGAGAACATGCAGCAAAGAAAATGTCAGAAGAATTGAAGTTATTCATAAGCCATTGCCATGAGTTATCGGCTTGTGAAAGATGCCTTTTGTGAAAATATTATGTCATTATTTCAAAAGAGAGTCATCATGTTCTCTTGGCCTGGTTACATTGGCATATCTAGAAATTGGTCACATTAAAGCATTTGTAGAAATTATGTCTAATGTCCTGGAATCTATTCGGATATTCAAAAGCGCACAAAGGAATGAAACACATGCCAGGCTATTTGACGTAACTTGTCAAAAACAACTATTTTTTTTCCATGGTAAGTGATCAAGAATCTGGATTTATTTGGCAGGACCATTGCAGGGAAGGACTTTTTGATGCTGGGAAAAGCTTTATCAAAATATTACAAGTCCTAACTCCAAATTCCACTGCAATAATTACAGACCTACACCAGTTACCTGTTGAACACAGATTGCTTTCATGCTCTGTCATTTCCATTAATGGGGTTGTACTAGAAACATGAATTAGAACTATATGGGGTTGATTTTTCCAACAATTTCTAAGGAGTCTCTAAAGCTGCAAAATAGATATGGAATTCTTTTCTTTCTCTTTTTCTCTAGTCATTCAGTTGCTGAAGTCAAGTTATGTGATCTTGCGACACTCATATGTAAAACAGAAGCATGGTATCACAAAAGGGTGCAAGTTGCCTGGTGAAAAGTATGCTAGGGAGTGGTATAGTAAAAAATATGGATACTTTCTGTTTATCTTGACCTCCTAATGCTTTATTCTTTTGGAGTTCCTATAGTATTCACCTTGTAGTAATGTCCTTGATAATCACTTTTTTGTTTTTGCTGCTGACTTTGCAACAATAAAAGAATGTCATTCAGTCAACAGACATCTATTCAATGCTTAGTAAGGCTCTCTTACCCTTGTCTGTTTTTTCTGATAGTCCCAGCACATACATCTGTCTTCAGGATGCCCCCACTCCCCTTTTTATGCTAAATTATAGCAGCAGAAAATACATTAAACACTTTCCTGCATGGCCAAATTTTTACCGTCACTCAGTTGTACAAGATAACCAGCAGTGAAAAAAATCCATGAATTTGTAAGAAATATATACTTCCACTTCAGGATCAATATATATTTAGGAGAATGATAGATGTTAAGGGCATAAGAGACCTTAGAGATTGCCACTTCAACCCTTTCATTTTATAAACAAAAACCCATACACCCAAAGAGGTGGAATGTTTTGTCTAAGGTCACATGTCAGACCAAGCTCTCTTGATTGGTACACATGTTTAACCCTAGCCTTAGAAAGATTTAGCAGGAACTGTGGACTGACTGAGCACACAACTTTATACCCTAGAGTGGGGAAGAGATAAATGGAATTTATTTACCTTGACACATCTAGGAGTGAGAACTGGTTTTTTTTTTTTTTTAAATGAAAAGGCATACATAGATCTATTTTTCTATCATCTAGGTGTGACACAAAGTGACACAAAGGTGTTTAAACAAAGGACCTGAAAGTATGCTGACTAGCTCCTGAGGCTTGTTGTCCTAGAGTAGTCTGGCAAGAGTGACAACACTACCCCAAGAAAGAAGACACTGAAATAGCAGATGACAGCTCCAGCAGATGGCGGCAGCAGCTTGGTGAGAATAGGCAGCTAGAAGCTCCAGTGGCACAGAGGAATTGAAAAAGATAAGTAGGTCTAAAGTGGATGATGGCTGCAGAGATGGAGTGGAGCACAGCATCAATTCAGTGAAATAGGACTTTTCCCACAAAGCTTTCTAAGATGAGACTTTTAACTGAAATATGGCATTGGGAGAGTATGCATTGTTCAAAGGGAACAGAAAATCTGGGGAGACAATAATATGGCACATTAAGAAAATATGATTGGTATAATCCAGGAATAAGAGAGGAAAAGCATGGTAGAGAGCATTTGGGTGAAGATCAATTGAGGAAGAAATAGATACAATTTTGTTACGGGTGTATTCTATAGATTACCTGGACAGAAGAAGGAAATAGATGAGCAGTTTGGGAAACAGATCAGTAGCTTAACATAAAAGCATGATATAGTAGTTGGACATCTGCTGGAGCTAATTTTTCTAATTATCCAGACTTTTGTTAGATATCACCCTCCCTCTCTCCCTTTCTCTCTCTCTTTTTCTCTCCTTCTCTCTTTCTTTTTTTCTCCCTCTCCTAAAATCAGAACAGCTAATAAGTTCTTGGCTTAATTTAATAATGATTTCATCATTCAAAGGGTAGAGCAAATGAGACATCAAACCACTATTTTTATTTGATTCTGGCCAACAAGGATGAATTGTTTATTGAAGTAGAAACAAATGGAATCTTGTAGGGATTGCAGTATGTGTGTGTGTGTGTGTGTGTGTTTGTGTGTGTGGTTACTATGATATCTCAGCATATATGATGAAAAGGAGAAGAAATACAAGTATGGTCTGACATGTGCCCTAGATCTTGGAAGAGGAGTTCAAAGGAAATAGAGAAAGGATGGGTATGATCCCATGACCTAAAATTATATAGAGGAAATGAGCCCCAAAGGGATGAGAGACTTTCAAGAATGACATCCTGCAGACACAAAAAATAAAACAATTCCAGTGTGAAAGAAAGGAGGGAATTCCATCGAGAGAACAATGTGCATACATAGGGGACCCATTAACCAATTTAGAATTTTTAGAAACATGAAAAGAAGACAGAAGCTAAGGCAGATCACAGAGGAGGAATATAAAAGAATGGTATCTTCCTGAGAGAGTGGTGCCAGAGTTGCTAAAGCTGGCAGTGAATACTGAATATAATAAAAAGGCTTTTTGAGCTACGTTGGGGGAAAAAAGATGATCAAAGAAGAGATAAAACCATTGTTCATAGAGGATGAGATGATAATGGACTATTGAGAAAAAACAGAACTAACCAATTCCTATTTTGTTTCTGGGTTTGTTTTTGTTTTGTTTTGCCAAGGAGAATGAACCTTAGATTGGAAATGATGGAATGAAATGGTTAATAGTAAGTTGAAATTCAGTATCAGTAGGGAAGTGGTAAGAAAGCACTTAGCTTGCCTCAGTGAGTTCAAGTGACTTGGTCAGATGAACTATATCCCTAGTATGGAAAGAAGTGGTGAATGCCGGGGTTAGTAATCTCTGAACGATCATAGAGAGCTAAAGAAATTCTGCAGACCTAGAGAGAGGAAAATGTCTGAATTTTAAATCTAAAAACTGTAATCCAGGGATCTTGAATTTGATTTATGACAAAATTCTAGAAAGAATTGGTTATAAGCATTTAGAAAGGGAAGATGTGATCATCAAGAATCAGCAAGTCTTCATCAAAAGTATGGCACATAGGAAGTGCTTAAATGCTTATTGATAGAGAGGCAGCATTGAGTAATGGGTCAGGAAATGATCTCAAAGACAAGAAAACTGTCTGACATACTAGTTATGTGACCCTGGGTATTAGTCAGTGTTCCTAAGAAACTCTTTAGGAATATCACTTGCATAGAACTGGCTGGTCTGAATGTTTCCTATAATAATGAAATCATATGTTTGAAGAAAAAAAAGAGAGAGAAAATGCTTATTGAATCAGCTTTTTTTTGTCCTCTCAGTGTTACTGGAATGGTAGATGAAGGGAATTCTATAATAAGTTCTTTGCCTAGATTTCAGCAAAGCATTTAAAAAAGTCTTTCAAGATATTTTTGTGTGGATGAGGGAAAGATATGGGCTAGCTGATGGTATAGTTAGCTGGATTTAGAAATGACTCAATGACAAGAACTAGAGTAAGCAGTAATATATCAATGACAATTTTGAGGAAGGTCTGTAGGGTGTGTTGAGATCTGTCCTTGGTCCTGTACCACTTAACATTTTTGTCAATTATATAGGTAAACATATAGATGGCATATAATGTGCAGATGATATACAGCTGGCAGAAGAGAGCTATTATGTTGTAAGGCAGAACCAGAATAAAAAAAATTCTATGGGCTAGAATAATGGGACAAATCAAATAGGATGGAATTTAATAAATTTAATAAAAATAGCTGTTAAGCACTATGCTTGTGTTAAATCAGCTTCACAAGTATAAGACTGGGGAGGCTTAGCCATGAAACAGTTCATTTAAAAACATATGGGTGTAAAAATATGGGAGTGTTAGAGATTTATATTATCAATTTGAGTCAATGGTGTATATTTTTGCTGACTTAGGAGTGGCTAAATAACTAGGACTAGGGAGGTGACAGTTCTATAAGTTCGGTGACATCTGGATTACTATGTTCAGGTTTGAGTACAATATTTGGGGAAGGACGTCTAGAGTGAAGTGATGGGGAAGTTGGGGGACTTCAAGATTATGCTATGGTAAGATGGATTGAAGGCATTTGGGCTTGTTTATCATAAAGAAAAGATTTGAGGGGCACTTAACAATCTTCAACTATTTGAAAACCTGACATATAGAAAGGAGATTAAATTTGTTCTTAGTCACAGAGAGCAAGACTAGGTACAACGGGTAAAAATTACAGAAGCAAATTTAAGCTTAATGTAAAAAAAAAAAAAACCCTTCCAAACAATTAGAGGTATCCAAAATTGTAATGATCTGCTTCAAGAGACTGACCTACTACAGGTGTTCAAGTAATTATGTATGTATATACATATGCCTTTTTAGGAAGGCAGAATGGAGTATTTGACTTGGAGTCAGAAAGACCTGTATTCAAATCCTGTCTCAGACAAGTTTCCTATAGGGACACAATTCCAGAGGAGAAATCAAAGACAAAACAGGACAAACATAAATACAGGCAAATATAGTAAGATAGATAACCTGAGGAAGGAAGCAGGTTCGAGGACTGTCACTCCCTGCACCAGAGAAGAATGCCTAATATTAGAAAAAAGGACTTTCATTATTCAGGAGTTGTGAAAAATCATCCTTTGAGCAGATGTGTGTGCTACACATTTGTCATATTATCATTGTACTATAAGCTGAAGCCCACTCTTTTCCCGGAATCTGTATATATTTATGTGAGAGAGTGAAAGTGTTCCTCAGTCTTGGGGGTGGTGGTTGTGGTGAGGATGTTCTGTAACAGCTGGTTTTTTATTTTTGCTATGTCTCCTTAGTAAATACCCTTGACAAAAGCTAATTAAAGTCTGGTTAATTATTGTAAATGGGAAACACACCGATGGGAGGTCATGAGCAATAGTGTTATGAACAGCACCTTGGGCTTACCTCTGGAACCCTAAGAGTAGTGATCTGCTCTAGGGCCCCTCTAGGGACCTGGCTTGCTAATGAGAGTGGGAGTTGGGGAAATAGCCCCATATGGTGATGCTACAGTGTGAACACAGCATCCTTATGAACAGGTCAAGATTTCCCCCTTTTTAGAACCCTTCATTTGCTAAATCGTAGGCTCCCAATAAAGCTCATTTTTTTGGGTCTATTATTAAGTCCTTCTACTTTCCAGCCTTCCCTCACATTTTTTTTCTTCACATCTTATTTTATTTACTTAAATTAGATTACTTTCCACCCCCTGTCCATGCCCTTCACTTTCTTTCCTTCTTGACTCTGCTTATCCTGCTCCTTATTCCTGGAATGCCTTTTTATCTCTCACTTTATCTTTACCTTTTGAATTCTTATCCATCTTTTAAAGCTCCACTCTTCCAGGAAGCCTTTTCTGATTCTTTTGTTATGGAATGATCTTTCTTTCCCATCAGATGTTACACAACACTTGGCTTATGCTACTCATTGCACTTAAGTATTATTTTGTGCTCTACTTAATTAGGCATGTCTTATCCTTCTATAGACTCTTAGCTCTATAGGTCAGTTACAGTGTTTCTGTTCAATTATTTCAGTTGTGTTTGACTCTTTGTGACCCCATTTGGGGCTTTTTGGGCAAAGATCCTAGAGTGATTTGCCATTTCTTTCTCCAGCTCATTTTACAGATGAGGAAACTGAGGAAAACAGGGTTAAGTGATTTGCCCACTTTCACATAACTGTAAGTGTCTGAGATTAAGGGGCAGTTAGGTGGTGCAGTGGATAGAACACCAGTGCAGGAGTCAGGAGGACCTGAGTTCAAATCTCACCTCAGACCTTTGATACCAGCTATGTGACCTTGGGCAAGTCACTTAACCCAAATTGCCTCATCCTGGGCCATCTCCAGTCATCCTGATGAATATCTGGTCACTGGATTCAGATGGCTCTGGAGGAGAAGTGAGGCTGGTGACCTGCACAGCCCTCCCTCACTCAAAACAAAATCAAGTGCAAGTCATGTCATCATTTCTCTGATGGCATGCTTTTCTTCAGCAACAAAGGACGAACACACACAAGTGTCTGAGGCTAGACTTGAACTCATGAAGATGGTTCTTCTTGACTCCAGGCCCAGTATTCTATCCACTGCATCACCTACCTGCCTAATTTTTTTCAACAATGTTGGATGTTCATGCCTCCTGTTCAAAGAATGGACAGAAATGAACATGATTTCCATAACTGGAATGTTATGTTGTCATTCAGTTGTGTCAGTCACATTTGAATTTTTGTGACCCGGTTTGGGTATTTCTTGGAAAAGATACTGGAGTGTTTGCCATTTCCTTCTCTAGCTCATTTCTGAGATTTAGAACTGAGACAAACAGGGTTAAGTGACCTGTCCAGAGTTCTACAGCTTGTAAGTATCCAACATTAGATTTGAATTCAGCTCTTCTTAACTCCAGGCTCAGTGCTCTATCTACTGTACCTCCTAATTAAAAAAAAAAATTCCCACCCCCTCCCTGCATTGTCTGTGTTCTCTTTCACATTTTACCAGCTAGGTGGCACAGTGGATAGAGTGCAAGATGAGAGGCAGAAAGGCCTAGTTTTGAATCCTGCCTCAGGCATGTACTAGCTGTGTAACCCTATGCTTAGCACAATGCTTGGCACGTAGTAGACACTTAATGTAAAACACAATATAAATACTTCTTGACTGATTGACTCGGGGGCCTGGGGACCTGGGGAAGTCACTATCCTCAGTGATCTTATCTGTAAGATGGATATACTATAAGCATATCCCTTCCCAATGTTGTTGTAAGTATCAAATGAGATAATAGGCATAGTATTTTGAAAACCTTAAAGCATTCTATAAAGGCTATCTATCTTAATAGTAAATATTTACTTCAAAAGCACAAAGAATGTGTGAATGGAAGAATGCTTAAGAGACGTGCAAAGTATTATACAAAAAGAATTTGAAAGATTAAACAGATCGCTTGCTCCAATCCTTGGAAATTGAAGAACAAAATGTTACATTAGGGTATAGAGGATGTAGAAATACCTCAGTTTACACAAATAGAGTGTGCTTTCTCTGTAATTCTTTAATTCTACTCCTTCCAATCTGGCTGGGAAACGAGGCAAAACATCTGTTGCTCAGTACATCTGCAGTTGAATTTTGGTTGCAGCCTGAGCTTTTATTGGTTTGGTCTGCAAACAGCTGGAGAAAGGGACTCTTGGGGGAATGTCTAACTTCAAAATCCATTGTAGCCTGTGGCAGACCTACCTTTAACCTATTTTTGAGGCCACTGTTGGTCTTTCCACTTTAAGATGGGACTCCAGAAGTTTTCAAGGTACGAGTCGCCATTTTAATGTTAAAATATTCCCCCCATCCCCATTTGACAGTAGTTACATTATTAGTATCTGCTGATTGAGAAAATGCATGATGAGTAAAAAAAAAGTACTATAAATTCAATAACATTTAAAAATGAATTTATATTTTATTAATTATAGTATACTGTAGTGAATAGTGAGTTGTACATTATATTTTAATTATTTATTTTATATTTATTTATTATTATATAATGGTGAATTATAGTGAATATGGACTTGGAATCAGGAAAATATGAATTTATTTGATGTCACTGGAAAAGTCACTTAAAGTCAATTAAATTCTGCCTCAAGCATATCCCTAAAAGGTTTTGGTTTTAATTGGTTGCAATCTGGGAATTCTAGATACCTTGTCTTGCAATGATCATATTAACATCTACATATATTTTAAAAATATGAATTATATATGCATATATATGTGCATATATATATATACATGTATATGAAAGTATTTGCAAACTGTCAGTATACAGACAAAATGTTTGCTTATTTGGGAATTTGCATGTAGACTTATAGGCCCTTTGAAAAATTTCTGTAAATGCTCCCGGACCCCAGCGTGGGAATCATTGTGCTCTACACCCTTGTAACCCAGAGATCCCCGTACAGATGACTCTCCTCCCTCTTTGCTGCCCCAAACCCCACCTCTCTATTTTTGGTTGTTCCTGTCTCCAACTTGTACCCTGTTCTCCCCCAACAGCAGACTTTGCTTTTGTGTTTCATCCTTGACTCCTCCATAGCTGGCTCATCTCTCTCTCTCTCCCACGCTATTTCTTCACCATCTGGAAAAAGCTCTACAAGTCTAATTAACTCTCTAAGTATGTTCAGTTCCTATTTCAACACCTATGATTTTTTTTCCCTCCCTGACTTCTGACTCTTGACCCTCTTGCATAAAACAATCACGTTCTATTTAGCATCCTTATGCTCGGCCGAATCTTGTTATTCTCGGCAGTTGTACCCTTTCCAGTCATCCCTTCTGTTATTAGACATAAGTTAGATGCTTCGCAGTAACCTGTTTATTTTCATGTCAACTGGGTAGAATGAAAAGTATGCAACCAAAATGATAGTGTCACAGGAGAAAGTATTGTCTGAACAATACAGTCACATAGATGCAGGTATGAAACTATGCAGCATATTCTACCAAAGTAGCTACCCCTGATGTTTCTTCAATGTACTGATCAATAAAGCTTAGACTGCTTATTTTTATCAGCGGTAGCAACATTTTTGTTCCTAATTATTTTAGGAGATATATTTCCACTAAACATGTACTAGGTTTACTTGACATAGAAAATATTTTGATGAGTGATACATGTAAATAACCACAATGTACCTTCTTTTTAAAGTAAAGTTAAAATAAAGGAAGAAGTAGCTTTTTCAGGATGGTAGCTTTGGATCAAATTGGATAAAAAGAGTTTTGTATTAGCCTCTGACACTGTGTAGTAGATATGGGCATTTAAGCATTCTGTGCTTCCATTTGGAAATCCCAAATAGGAGGAAGGCAAAAAAAACCTGACTTTTTTTTTTACAATTGTATTGGAATAGATACCAGAATTATATAGGCACCCAATTATCTTTAGGAAAAATCACTTGTCTCTGACTAAATTCCTTTATCCACAGATATCTGGGTGGCAGAGTAGGTAGAGAGCTTGGCCTGGAGTGAGGAAGACTTGAGTTCAAATCTTGCCTCAGATATTTATCATATAATTTATATGTGACCATGGGCAAGTCATTTAATTTAGCAACCCTTCAGTTAACTTATCTGTAAAATGGAGATAATTATGGCACCTACCTCCCAGGGTTGGTGTAGGGATGAATGTGGTCATATATATGCAACACTTTGCAAACTTCAAAGCACTATGTAAATGTTAGTTATTATTATTTTGAATGTAGACAGTAGTAGATGTTAACTGAGTTTAAAAATTAATGTTCCAGGAATACAATGTCAAGAGGGAAAAGACAAGATTAATTGGAATATGTTTCTTTGGAAGCCACTGTATAAATGCCACCCATCACTGGGGATTCTTTCATTAAAGTTTTTTATTCTTTAAACTATCTTGACCCCTTTTGGGAAGTGTCTTTATCTATCTGGAGCATGGATAATGAACAAGACTTCAAAGACAATTTTATCATGTACTATTATTAAAAATATATACTGTGCTATACTCAGCTATTGAAGCAATATTCTTGAATGCAGATCTGACCATGTCACCCTCTCCCTTATCTTCAACTCAATAACCTTCAGTGTTGGAGGCAGCTAGGTGGCACAGTGGATGGAGTTCTGCATCTAGAGTAAGGAAGACCTGAGTTAAAAATCCACGCAGAGACACTTACTTGTTGTGTGACCCTAGGCAAATCATTTAACCTCTATTTTCCTCAGCTTCCTCAACTGTAGAATGACAGTAATAACAGCATGTACTTCACTGGGTTGTTGTAAGGATCAGATGAGACAATATTTGTAAAGAGTTTAGCAATGTTCTTGCCACATAGCAGGAAGTACTTAATCCTTTTCAATTGCATCTCCAGGTCCAAATATAAAATTTTCTCTTTGGCTTTTAAAGTCTTTCACAACCTTTTCTTAAACTTGACTTCCCTCTACATATAATCCAGTGACACTGGCTTTCTTGTTTCTCTTTCTCCTGATTCTGTACGTTTTTATGGCTGTTCCCATGCCTGTCCATCTCCCACCTTTGCCCCATTGTACAGTCCATTTCCTGTGCCAGTAATTCTATACCTCCACACTTTTATTTCATGGAATCCCAAATTCCTTTAAAGTCTGCCTTTAGGATACTGCTTACTGAAAACCCTTCCGATTGTTCCACTTGTTAGTGCATTTTGTTAATGCCTTGAAATTGCCTTGTATTAATTTTGTTCATGTTTTGGATTTGATGTTCTTGCCTCGAGATATTTTTTAGCTATATCTAGCACCTAGAACAGCACCTCCTGTATAGTCAGTGCTTAATAAATGCTTATTGAATTCAACTGAAGCTTTTCTGAAAAAAATTCTCTGCCTAGTTTTTGAATGGACACACAGAACCAGTTAGCAACATAGTGAATACTGTAATGGTGAGCTGCCAAGGAAGATTTCTGGGGTGGACAAAAACAGGAGGCACCTGTCTTTCACGGAGGACTGATTACTAAGACATTCCCTCTGATCACTGCAAAACAGGAGATCAACTTCAAAGACCTCAGGACCCTTTTATTTTCAACATCAGCTATGTCCATTCTCTGTCTTTCTTTATCTCACTCCCTCTTTCAACTAATAGTCAGTAAAAGGGAGGGGACTAAGATTTTCTTAAGACTTTGAGAGAGTATGGAATCAGATACATATTAATACTCATGCCTTTATGCTATGTAATAATTTAATAAGCAAGAGAGCATCTTAAACCTAAAAAATCCCCATAACCAAATGGACTGAAACACATCATGACAAAAGACATTGCAGCACCATATGAAGAGTGAGAATGCAAGAAAAAAATAATCTGAAATGGTTTAGCTTTTTGTGAAAAGTATATTCTATGGGCAGTTATGGAGATAGCAGAAATTTGAGGAAGGAGGGAAAGAAAGAAGGTTGAGAAGTTCAAGTGTGCTACATAGAATGGATATCACTCAGCTTTTGAATAGGGATGTAAAGATTAGAGTGGAAGCCTGATGTAAGGGAAAGGGCACCGAGGGATACAAATACAAAAGTGAGCTAGTCTCTGCCTTTGAGGAGCTTGCCTTTGATTGAAGGAATATTGCATATCCACAAATAAATAAATGAAGAATCTACAGAAAATATATGATTTGAAGGTAAGGGTAACAATAAAAGAGATTTAAGAAAGGCTTCTTAAAGGAAGGCATACTTAACTTGAGGTGATCCAGAGATTTTAAGAGTTGAGAAGGGAGAACATTCTAGGCATGCAGGATAATTACGTGTACAAAAGCAGATAGGAGATGAAATGTCTTATTATGGAGAGCAGCGAGTTGGCCAGTTTTAGCTAGAATTATAATAGGTATAATGGGAGGTGAGTGATTGGTAATTTGCTGGGAAAGATGCCTAGATCCCAATCACGAAGGACTCAAAGTGCCAAATAGAGGATTTTCTATTTTATCCTAGAGGCACTAAGATGCCAAGGAAGTTTCTTGAACAGTGGAGTGACATGATTATACCTATACTTAAGAAATATCCTTTCGGCTGCTATGTGGAGGATGGATTAGAGAGGGAGAGGAGACTGGATTCAGGGAGATCAATTAAGAAGCTACTGCAATTGTCCAGACAAGAGGATAGGAGGGCCTGCACTGGGGTGGTTGTGTTGTGAATGGTGAGTGGACAGAAGTGGATAAATGTGAGAGATATTGACGAGATGGAATAATAAGGCTTGGTGAATGATTGCATATGGAGTGTGCAGAAGAGTGAATAGTTCCAGATTCAGCTGGGTGACAAAATGAATAGGAGTGTCCTTGACAGAAACAGGGAAGTCAGAAGGATGTGTGTGGGTTTAGGTGGAAAGACAATGAATTGGACGTGATGACTTTGAGATTCCTGTGGAAAATTCAGGCGGAGATTTCAGCAGGCAGCCAGACATGTGGGGCAAGAGTTTCAGAGATAAGTGAAAACTAGAAGAGTATGTTTTTGAGTCATTTGCATTGATACGATAGTTAATCCACGGAGGAGGGGAGGGTATATATTTATATATGTATATGCATATACATACGTACGTATATGCGTATATACATATAAAAGAGGAAAGAACCAAAGATAAAGAGGAAGATTCTGCAAAGGAGAGAAAAAGATGGAGGGAGATAGACACAAGAAAAGAGAAAAGAAAGGGATGTTGATAATTTGAGTATTGTTAATAACAAGGGCAATTCTTAAGCAAAAGATTGCAGAATCTCAGGTCAGAAAAACTTTCCAAGGCTGAAAAATATGCAATTTATTGCAGAAAGAAAGAACTAATAATGATTATTATTTCCTATAAATTTGCCCCCATGTTTTGTCCCATGTAGCTTGTGGGTGTTCACATGGGTTACATAAATGTGATTTGCAAGGAGGCATGAACGGAAACTTGCCCAGTTAGGAATCTCTGTTCCTACCTGGAGAGTAGTAGGAGATTAATGCAACTAGGCTGATCACTCCGCTCTCAACAGAGAGGATACTGGGCTATAATCATATTTATCTGGCCTCCTAAATATTTCTAGGCTAAGAGAAATTATTTCGTTCTGTGGTTCAAGATGGTACCCTCTATGTTAAGGCTTTGTTCCTTCCCACCAGATATTAGACTATGATAAATAGGGAAGAGTGAATAAATGCATTTAACCAAGTAGATAGCAAAGAGAAAATAGATTAGAATATACCAGATAATATACAGTGTGAATGAAATCTCATTGGGAGAAGGATATATCAGGTGAACTGAGAGAGTACTTGATCTTATCCCAGAGAAAATTCCCTAAAGTCTCTAGGGAGGCAAGGTGGAAATTAAAGACATATTGAGATGCTGCTTTCTCTATGTGTCTTTGTTGCTGCTTCCTAAAGTTTTTTCCCTCTTTCTCTCTGATTTTATCCCCAAAGAGAGTGTAAACACAGAGGCAGATTCCCTTCCTTACAAGTTCTCTTGCCATTGAGGAGAATCTTATACAAATGTACCAGGCTTGAAACCTGGGTTTCATTGATATCGAAATACTTAAGGGAAACTTTATGGTTACAAGGGGTTGCCCCCAAAACAAAAATGGAGAATAAACTTTTTGGAGGTCATCTTAGTTGTCATAGAGAAGTTATGTACAAATATCTTCATCATTATAGATGGCTGTATTTGTTCTTTTAGAGTAATAGTGTCCAGGTAGAAGATAGATTAGACGTCTGTTGGGAGATATCTAGAATCTCAGGGGAGTACTTTTAATCTGTAAAATTTTAATCTGTAAAATAAGGATATTACTTGTCTTCTACTATGGGGCATTGATCCTCATCAATTATTGGAGGGAGATGGGTTGTTTATGTTGATCATATTATCTCACATATATTTTTTGTTTGTAATTATGGTCAAAACATGTTCTCTGTGGAATCAAACCTTAGGGGTAGGGTAAGCATCAGAGAAATGCACACGGGTTAGTGGTTTAGCATCCTGAGGTAGGGAAGTGATTGGAGTCCCTACAGTAATTCAAAAACAGAAAAAATGTACATGAAGCCAGTTGACCCTTTGATGTGTCTGTCAACTAAACTTGATTGAGAAAGAGCAGCTAGAACAAAGCCAGAAAGAAGTAAGAAAACTTAAGTAACTTGTGTTTACTTAAATAAATGGTCAGAAGTAAACCTCAAATTAGACTGAGAGGACTAGTCATGTGGTGAGGAATGTAGAGGTCTAGGATCTTAGATCAAGATAGGGCACAAATGGAAGAGGTGCCATAAGGAGAGAGCAGACAGAGGAGATGGAATAAGAGCATTTCCAGGATTAAAAGTGTGAAGACCTTTTGAGAAAAGATGAGGTGGTGAAAGATTAAAACCCTAAGGCCAGTGATAAATTTAAGGCCTGGATAGAGAAGAATATTTTACAATGGAAATCTGGAGGTACAGAGGAGGCCTGGAAGGGAGAGAGAATAGCAGAAGGGACTTTCCCAGACTATTACCGGTGGCTGGGGCTAAAGTATTTCAAGAATAATCAAACCAAATGTCTCTAGAAATCGAGACTCTCTAGACTGTGAAACACGGTAAGTTGGAGAACACAATCATCTGGATAGCTAAATCCACAGCGAGAAAATTATGAATGACTTAATATTAAGGTCAAGGTCAAGTAGGAACCTAAGCTGGAGGCAAAACAATCACAGACGACCTAGTCAACTCATACTTAGTTATTTGGCTCAATATTATGCTATAAAAATCTTTGCAACTTTTAATACATTTTTCATCTTTTTTGGTGTATACTCTTGCCCTTCCTCTCTCAACCCATTTTTCACCTTTAATGCTTTAACATTCAACATGTTATAACCAAGAGGATGGTGTGTTGTTTTCACGGTGTGAAAGGAAGAGGCTGGGTCATAGGATCACATATTTGGAACTGGAATGGACCATTTAGTTTAATCGTCTTATTCTGGGGCCAGGGAAGTTAAGTAGCTTACCCAGGGTCACTTAGATAGTACAGTATTTGATGTGGGGTTTGAACCTGTGTTCCTGACTCTAAGTCCAGTGCTCTAGGCTGCTTTGAAGGAGTTGTATCTTTCCCCATGGCCAGCTTCAAATGGAGACTACAGGAAATAGAAGAAAGATAATGGCACAGACCACTATGTAGAAGATACAGTTCATTTGGATTTTAGATGGATGATGAGAAAGTTAAACTGGCTGATGAAATTACAAAGAGAGTTTATATTTCCTTACTTCTTTTTCCAGGGCCGAACCATGAAGGATCACACCTACCCACCCAATCAACCTCCAAGATATTTTGTAAATAAGTATACCATCAGAGCCACAAGATTCTGAGTTCTTTGGAAATATGTTGCGATATTAAATCCATTACATTATTTTTCTACAGCTAGAATGGATTTCTCATTCAGGTTTTCATTGCTTTCTTATTTGATATAATAATAATATGATGATGATGGTGATGATAAATAAAAGTAATTATAAACTGGTGACCAGTAATGTATTTTAAAAGCAGCAAATCATCCCTTTAGTGTTAAGGAATGGATTGAAAAAAGTCATATAAGAAAGATTCCCTTCTGCTAAGGATAGAGATAGAAGGAAGTTACAGTGTATGAAGTGACATATGCTGGTAAGATTACACTGTAAATATGATGTTTGGTGAGAGCATATTTCATCTGGGAGACTCAGTTCCAAACAGAAGGCAATAGAGAACCTTGTCGTTAACAGAGAATAGGAAGGAGTTAAGAGAAGCTTTGTATAGGGGGTGGGGTGATGCGGGTGGGCTCCCTTCGAAAGTACAGATGGAGGCAAAATCCTCAAGCACTTGGATAGCTTGATAATTTTGGTGGAACACTTGACAGTGGGCCCCCTCACTTCCCTATTGTTGCTGGAAGAGGCCCTGATTAGACAAAAGACTGTTGCCAACTTTTTATTCTATCTTTACCATGAACGTAAGATACCCTTTTTGTTCCATCCTCAGCCCACACACTGACGCAGCACTCCAGCCCGACCTCCTGCTTCCTTGTCTTTTTTTGGGCAAATTCTATCCCCCTTTTCAAAGTGTTTGCGTGGGGCAGGGAACATGCCAATACCCTGTTTGACTGGCAAAGACTTCAATCAGTGGCATGCCACGAATGCATTCTGGCGACATGATTTGTAAATGAGGATTTTTTTTAAAGACACCCTTCTTGATCTGTTCTTGGCATCTCAGTCTTAAAATGTGACTCCTGGGGGGGTCTCCTTTGTCTCCCCAGCACCTTCTGATTCCGGTGTACAAATAATGTTTATATTCAAGTTCTTAGAAAAGAAGAAAAATGAAAATATTTCATTGAAAGCTGACAGCTTTAACGAACTTTAAAGGTTAGCCCTGGTGCTAGTTAGCATATCTATTCATGTCTCCATCAGTCTATTGAATTACTCAGCTGAACACGTACACAAAAGCAAAACTTGAAAAAAAACACCCATATAGCCAACATTAATAATTCATAAATACTAGAAGCTTGTGACTGACAATTTTTCCCCCTACTGTGTTGAAGTCTGTTAAGAACTGAATTCTGATAGCTCCTAAGTTACTTTAGAAGCTCAAGGAGAGACCCTGTCCAGGAATGTTAATGTTTCTGTAAGTGGTTAGCTACCAAAAAACATATTGTGAGTTTTCATCCCCTCAAGCAGTTGTTCATGTTCCTTTAGATTAGTAGAAGGTAGAGCTTTTCATGAGATGTTTAACTGACAGTTTTTATATTTGAATTTCACAAGCATCTGCAGACCATAAAGAACTCCAAATTCAACCATAATCCTCTGTTACAAAGTAAATCGGAATTTTTGAACAGAGTCCAGATGCCAATTATGGTATTAATGAGGTTATACAATCTTGCTTGTCTCTGTTGGTGGGATCAGAAAGGACACGTTACTCCTGACAGACTAGCCTGTCCTTAACTTCTTCCCTCTCCCCCACCCCACCCCACCCCATTCTCCACCTGGTCGATAAATTAAAATTTTGATTATTAAACCGTCCAATTGAAAGTGAAAGCTATTAACATGTTTCTCTCCCAGAATTACCCATTTTCTTGGGAACCAAGTGACAAATGCTGCAGCTGTTGCCAGACAATGAATTGATTTCAGGCCTTGGAGTATGAAGAATCGAAATCCAAGCTTTAAGCAATTAGGGAGATTTAGCTGAGGACTCCCACAGAGAACTGAGAAGCCAGGGCTATGGAGTGTGGTCTGTTCTGCCTCTCCAGGAAGTTTCTCCATTATATTCAGGAGAGACTAGAGTGGACCACAGAGCAGACCCTCTGAACTTGTTTGTAGAAAAATCCAAGCTCATAGTCTGAAGGGCTTAGGACTCATTCATCTTTTGGTTTATGCTCTACTCTTGTCTCCTTAAAGATTCTTAAACTCTTAGTTTCCTCCACAGTGTTTCCACTTTTTGGAAAGGATAGTGAAAGTGTCCTCCCTTAAGTGCTGTGAGAAGTGCCTTCCTAATGAGCACTGGAAATGGTGACTCGATCTCAGAGAGTCCCTTCTTCTGCATCTTTGTTTCGCAGATAAGGTAGTAAGCAACTGCAAGGATTTTTATCCAGGTCCCCTGACTGCAGAACCAGCACTCTTTTCCATTGAACTCTATTGCCTTTCCCTGGTGGTACCTACAGATCCCAAACAATACCCCCTGCTGTCCACACCTGGCACCTATGTGCCCTAAATCTAGAAAACTCTTGACTCACTAAGTTGCCAGGCCAGAAATGTGTTTGTGTTCTAAGAGATTGAAGAAATAACTCAAAACTTATCATTGTCACACACTGTATAGTTACTTCCACAATAACAGCCTGGTAAATTTCCCTTTCTCCTCTTTCATCAACAGGAATGAGTCATATATAAGAGATTTATATGGGCCATATATAAAAGTTCTCAGAGGAATCTTTAGGCACATAGTAGGAAGCCTTTTAAATTATTGCTGTTTGATTGGAGAGGGCAACGTTGGTACTTTATCAGAGCTAGATTCCGTACACCAATACACTATTGGCAGATGGGCTACATCACATTGAGGGTAACTGACAAGCCTCAAGCCTGTTGGTGAGTTAGGGGGATGTCTACCCCAAGCATGTGAAGATTCCCCTTGGTGGAACGGTGGATGAGAACAATTTGTTCCAACAGCCATAAAGGTGGCTGGAGCAGGCACTGTGGAGCATTTAGAGCTTGGTCAGACATTGAAAATGCCAATATCATCCGCTGCATTTCCAATATTGCCAGTTATCTTGACTTTTATCATGATGACTCTGGAAGAGAAAGGGAGACTGATGATTTTAAACAACTCTGCCTCACTTAAATCCAATTCAGGAGCAAATCAAGACATCATCTTTGATATTATGACTTCTCTTCAAAAATGAAAGATGAACAGTGATGAAACAACTTCTGCCCTCAAAAGGTTTGCATTCTATCTTCATTTTTGTGAATATATGTATCACATATATACATATATGTACAAATGCGTATATACATATATGTGTAGAATATAAGCTCTTTGAATGTAAACATTCACATACATACATGCAGACATGGTATATTGAATAGTGTGCTAGATTTGAAATCAGGAAGATCTGAGCCCAAATTGTCTCCTACTAGCCACACTTACTGCCTGGGTGATTATGAGCAAGTCCTTTGAACTCACCCAACATAAATTTCTTCATCTTTGAAATGAGGGTGTTGGACTTTGCAACCTCTAAGGTCCCACCTAGCTTTGAATCTGAATCCTATGACCCTAAAGGGAAATACATGTAGAAAGAAAGCTAAATATGATTATATACAAAATAATGTGCCATTCCAAGAGAGATAGAAAACTACTTGGGCGGGGGGGAGTCAAGAAAGGCCTGTTTACAGAATGGCACCTGACCTATGCTTTGAAGGAAGCTGGCAATTCTATGAAGTAGAAGAATACACATAGTCAGCACAGGAGCATGGAAGTGGGAAACGGGATGATGTTGCTCAATCCCACAAAGAGAAAGAGCCCACAAAAGGGAGAAACAGCATATTGTGCCATATCTAGATGTCTCTAGAAATTTGATAGGTCAATGCTAAGTTTCTAGCTCACAGTTTCTTTTTGAAAGCTGAATTTTGGAGAACAAAATCCTTCCCTTCCTCCAACCTTAAGGGTCTTCCTTTGCACCCTGGTCAACTGCTCTGGGAATTATTTTGTCTCAGGTAAGAACAATATGATTTCTGACTGCTAGTGCTTCCCTTCCGCTGATTTTTCAGTTAGGTTTCCTAGTGGATAGAATGTTGGACTTGGAGTCAGGAAGACCTAAATTCAAATTTGATCCTATAGTAGCTATGTTGACATGAGGTAAGTCACTTAACCTCTGTTTGTCTTAGTTTCTCTGTCTGTAAAATGGGGTTAATAGCAGAACCTCTTTCTCAGGGTTGTTGTGAAGACAAAATGAGATAATATTAGTAAAATGCTTTGCTTAAAGCACTATATAGATACTAGCTATTATTATAAGGGAATGATGAGGAAAGGGGGTCTGGGAGTATCTGTCTTGCAGTAGTATCTTCCTGTTAACTGTATTTGACAGGTATGGACAGGTGTTAAGAAGAAACAGGTTTTATCCATTCTCAGTAGGCGAATTCTTAAAAAGCCAGGCCTTTGTGTTGTTGTGCTGTTGAAACTGTCAGACACCAGAGGCTTTAGAAAAGGCTGGTGGAAGCAGTAGATCAATTCCTAAAAGCCACTCTGGATCTCAAGCCAGGTTTTTTATTCTTTCCTAGTAATATCACATTAACTTACCTTTTCTTCTTTTCTACTAAATGTTGCTATTAATTGGGTATGTTTTAGTTTTGAATAACAACAACTCATATTGAGAAAAACGAAACTATCTTTTTTTTTGTCCACAAGGTAAAATACTGAGAGATGTCAATCCATTGATTACGCATCAGCTTTACAGTCCCTGACTTGACTCAATTTAATTGCAGAAATTGTTAGCTTCAGCCAAGGAGGGGGTAAGAACCTTAACACACCCCAAACTGGATTTAAGAATGGTTTTCCTTTTTAGTCAGTGTTCCATTTGTCACAGGATGGGGGGAGAAAAAGCCCTAGTGATCCCACGCTGTTCTCAGGTTCTACTTTTCAGTAATGCTAAGAGCTCAGTTGGCTGGGTAACTTGATTATTCTGAAGAGCGTGCTATTAGCAGAGCAGGAAGGAATAAAAGGAAACAAAAAGGAATCTACATTAAGACCACAGACATGGTATGCAATACAATTACTGCAGTTTTTAGATCCAAAATTCTATTTAATTATTATTATTTTTTTTCTTTTAGCATGCTGGTATTCTGGTAAGGGGTTTTGTAAGAGTCAAGTAATGGACAGTTGCCCAGAAAAGGCTAAGAGACTGTATTATATGGTAAAAAAAGAACATGAGGTTGGGGTTCAGGAGATGGGAATTGTCCCCTAGTCTCTTCTTTGTGAATTGGTGTATTAAAATAGGGTGAATCACGCCACTGTGCCTCAGTCTTCACATCTATAAAATGGAAATGAGCATTTCTGTCTGCTGTCCACTTCATGGAGACATTGTATGCATGAATGAGATCATATGAATTAAGTACTTCAAGTCCTTTGGAAGAAAAATGGTATATGTATTAGAGTTATTATACTGGAGGTTGCTAAAACATTATTCAACTAGACAGCAAAAATCAGTAGGTGACAAGGGTACTTCGGTCCCTATTCAAAGGGGCTTAGTGACTAAAATACTAAAAAGACCTAATTAGGAGGGAGGTTTTACCTATTAGGTGGTCCCCCAGCATGAGTCCCAAGTACAGCATTATAGTCAGGCTTTTGACTATATTGTCCTTTCTTGTCTGCCTTCCCTTAGGTGCCTTCTAATTGGCAGAAGGACAATTGGAAATAAGCCCAAACAGTAAGGGGAATTACCAGGAAGACCATGGAAAGTGTTCAAAACTCTAAGGAGAAGCAATGATTGAGTGGCCTAAAGGGATTCATATGTTATTCCAACCTGTGCCACATTACTTTCCTTTGAAACTCCAAAAGTGGCTCATTTGAGACTAGAATCTGATTAGGGACAGGTTCATGTGAATCCAATATAAAATCTTTGGAATTGCAGAGGGGGTTTTTATATCTCTATCCCTATCTGTCTGTCTGTCTATGTAGGCAGATAAAAAGCTAAATTTATAAATGTCTATAGATCTATCTACAGATATCTACAGATCTACAGATAGTTCTCTAGACAACTGCTTTTCAAAAAAATCGCTTTACCTTGTAATCCTGTGTATTTTATTTAATGCATTTAAAAATATTATTCTGAGAGGGGTGTATGGCTTCACCAGAGTGATAAAGTCATTTAGGACACAAAAAAGGATACCTGTCCTACAATCATCCCCGGCCCTGGTTGGTGAGCTTTTGGCTTATCTTGCATGGAACCAGGCTTTTTAAAAGCAACCACCCTGCTTCCCATTGCCTTTCTAGCTCCTCTTTAGGTCTTCTTTTCCTTCATTAGAATATAAGTTTCTGGAGGTCAATGACTATCTCACTTTCTTGTATGAGCATTCATATCTCTATTTGTAAGCAACTGTATCTGCTTAGTTCATGGTAATTATATAATACATGCTTTACCACTAATTTCAGTATGGCACAGTGGGAAGAAAACTAATTCTGGAGTCAGAAGATCTAGGTCCAAATTTATCCTCTGTCACCTAACTAGCTGTCTGTCCTTGGACAAGTCATTTAACCTCTGTTTGCTTCAGTTCCCTCATCTATAAAATGCAAGATAATAATAGCACCAAGGTTGTTGTGAGAATCAAATAATATTTGCAAAGTGGTTAGCACAGTGCCTTCCTTTCCTTCTTCCTTCCTTCCTTCCTTCCTTCCTTCCTTCCTTCCTTCCTTCCTTCCTTCCTTCCTTCCTTCCTTCCTCCCTCCCTCCCTCCCTCCCTCCCTCCCTCCCTCCCTCCCTCCCTCCCTCCCTTCCTTCCTTCCTTCCTTCCTTCCTTCCTTCCTTCCTTCCTTCCTTCCTTCCTTCCTTCCTTCCTTCCTTCCTCCACGCTATACTCTTGGTTTTACAGGGGAAATGCCAGAGAAATGAATGACAGATTTGGTCCTGATGATGCCAATCTATGATCTTGGACTGTCTTGGCTGGGATCAAGTCCTCCTAGTAGGTGTTACCCAGTGTGTCCATCTTTGACACCATACATGTTGCACTAGTGCCAAACTAAAGCACGTAGGTTTCTTTTTATGTGTAGAAAGAATTGAATACAAGATGATCCCTAGACTATAAGGTTGTGATTCAGGGTCAAATGTAAGTGTTTTTGCCTCAGTTACATTTCCTCTGTGTAATACATTCTAAAGGTCTTTGGTAAGCATCTATTTTCAGCATCATATCATTATAATCCCCTGAACCCCTTGTATTGTTTCCAATTTATCTCTTTTCTTTCTGGATTACCATAGCAAAAGTAATTTAATAATTTAAGGCTCCTATTCTTTAAAAATAAAAAAATGGCACTTGCCCCATGCATCAGCACACATTCTGATATTTAATAAGGAGCTGGTTCATTTGTAACAAATTTATAGTTCTCTAAATGAAAACTTCTTTGGGAGACTATACTGTCATGATGATGGTAATAACAGGCCACTAGCCCACTCCAAGACTTTAATATTCTTCACACTTTCCACAGAATGACTTGATTGATGTATTTTTTTTCTCTCAAAGCCCTAGAGAGTTGTCTGCTCCAGCATGAAATGCTGAGACACTGTGCTCAAGGCACACTCTGTGGAGTACATCTTATAAGAAGATATGAGTGTATGGGATGCATTGAGAGAGAGAGAGAGAGAGAGAGAGAGAGAGAGAGAGAGAGAGAGAGAGAGAGAGTAGGGAGGGTGAGATAAGTATGGAAAGGTTTGAAGCGAGGTTTATTATTTTAATTCATAATAATAGTCTAACATTTTAAAAGAGAGATTTATATTTAAGAAGCTTTTTTATATCCATTATCTCACCTTATTCTCCCAGCAATCCTGTGAAATATTAGTAAGCAGACTATGACAAGTATTTATTAAACATCAATGTATCAGGTCTAGAGATGCAAGAACTATACAGACGATATAGCAAAGTTCCAAAAGTTAAGTGAGGGATGTGCTCGGGCCATCTTACAAAAACCAATTGTTAAATTTTCAATGTGAGCATTTACATCTCAGAAATTGGCAAATGCTATAGATCAGGCCTTGATTTATTGTTTTTGTTGACTGCCTAGACTTCAGAAAGTGATAGAGAAAATATTACTAATGCAGATAAAACTTGAAAATGTCATGAGCACATTTTCCCCTGTAGAGTTGGTTGTTAAACTTATACCAGCATACATTGGGTAAAGTCATTTGTCTCAAATTATGTAATTCTTAGGTGAAAGAGCTGGAAGATTAAGTCAAGTCTCCTAATGACAAATCCAGCTCTCTTTTCACTCTTGCCTACTCTTTTCTCTATCCTTTGCCTTTGGATGATGTTCCTTTTTGATAGTCCTAACTATGAGTCTGGTATCTTGACTGTGGCAAAGCAGTTCCTGCCTAACCTTTGGAGTGGAGTCCAGGTTTTTATGGCATTCATGTAATGAATACATGTGATGCTCTAAAATGCCTACAGATACGTGTGTATATATATATACACACATACATATATACATACATGCACACATATATCCAGAAACTTCTGCCTTGATGGTGATTTTTCCTGGGAAGGGGTTAATGTTAAGTGAGTTGACTAGTTGATGAAGTGGTTTAAATAAAGATGAGTATTTGTTAGATATAATTTTTGGCATGGGAAAATCATGGAACCATCAAATATAGTCCATTGAGATTGACTACATTCCTGGCAGAATTTAGAGCACATTATTAAAGAGATAGTTTGTGAAAGCATAGGAAGAGAATCAGTGATCATTACAAGCCAGTATAGTATGAGTTAATCAAGGAAAGATGACCAACCTAATCCCATTTTTTTCTTATTGGATTGAGTTACTAGAGCGGGCAATTGAGTGATTGCTGTAACGTACCTAAATCTCAGTAAAGAATTTGGATCACTCTTCCCATGTTTCTCGTGGGCAAGATAGATGTGAGTTAAGACAATAGTTCAGTCGGATAGATCAGTCAATGGTCAAGCAACCAGATCCACAAAATGATGATTATTGGATTTGTGTCAACATGGCATACGGCCCATAATGGAATGCCGTAAGGCTCCATCCTTGGCCCTATTCTGTTAAACATTTTTTACAAGTGATCTAGATGAATGCATAACTTATTAAATTTCAGATGGTACAAAGCCGGGAGGATAGCAAATATGTTAGATGACAGAAATGATATTCAGAAAAATTTCAGCAAGATGGGTCAAATCTAATAAGATTAAATTTAGTGGGAATAAATGTAAAGTAAAAAAAAAATCAACTTCATGACTACAGGATGGAGAAGACATGACAGTTCATGAGGAAGAAGTACTGGGGGGGTTTAGTGAATTGCAAGTTCCATATGAGAATAACACGGCAACTTAGAAAGATGAGATAGACCTTAGTCTGCATTAAGAAGCACAATCTTCTTCATAGTTTTTTTTCTTTAAAAATAGATATGTTTTACCTGACTTGATCACACCTAGAAAGTAGAGTTCATTTCTTAGAATTGAATTTTAAGGAGAATACGGACAAGCTGGAGTATTTCCAAATCAGGATCAATGTGGATTCAGAACCACACAATTTGTGTATCATTTGAAGGAAAGCGGATGCTTACTATCTGTGTGACCTTGAGCAAGTCAATTAACTTCTGGCTTTCTCATTTTCCTCAACCATAAAGTGGGGAACATAACAGCACCTACCTCACAGAGTTGTTGTGAGAATCAAATCAGATATTTGTGAAGCACTTAGCACAATGCCTCACACATAGTAGGCAATGCTTATCAATGCCTATTCTCCATCATCTCTCACCACCACTCACCCCAACAGATAGCTCCTGTTTTCTTTCAGCTCACTCAGAGAGAAAAAGACTTTGGAAAACAATAATAGCTGTCTTATAATTTTTGAAGGACTGACTTCAGAATATAGAACTAGAAATCAGAGGTAGACAGTGCAAATAAATTTCAACTCCACTGAAGAGAAAATAAAAACCATTCCCTTTAACAATTAGAGCTATCTAAAAATGAAATGGGCTGTTGGGGGATAATGAGTTTCCCATCATTGAAAGTCATCAATTGGAAGTAGTTTGTTAACTTGGAGATACTGTAAAAGAGGTTTCTGCTCAGATGAAAGCTATATTAAATTTTCTTTGAGGTTTCTTCCAATTCTGAAGTCCTTTGTCAATAACATTCCATGAAAATAGAAATGGAATTGATGTAATTGAACACCATTTGTATCTCTTCTAAATATATTTCATTTTAACTTTTCATTGTCTTTGATTTTTGCTCTAAGAAGTTAGAGATTTCACTATAAATAGGCACCTGTGAAGTTACTTTGCATTAATGAGTGTATACTTTGCAATTACTTTCTTAAATACATGTTGTGCCACCCCCTGTGTAGTACGATATAAGGTCCTCGAAGATAATTAAGGAATCGACCAATATTTATTAAGCATCTATTATTTTCCAGGCACCGTGCTAAGCACTGGGGATACAAAGAAAGGCAACCCCTTTGAAAACATCCCCCCCAAAGACTCCCAACCCCAAACAACAACAAAAACCAGTCTCTACTCTCAAAAAGCTCATAGTCTAATGGGGGAGACAACATGTAAACAACATGGTACAAATAAGATATATACAGGAAAAATCTGAAACACTCTTAGGGGGTGGCACTAAGATTAAGGAGGACTGGGAAAAGATTACTCTGGAAGGTAGAATTTTAGCTTCCTAACACATAAAGGAGGCCAGGGAAAATAGGAGCTGGAGATGGGGAGGGAAAGAATTCCAGATGTGGGAGACAGCCAAAGAAAGTGCCCAGAGTTGGGAGCTAGAACTGTCATGATTGAGTAGGAACAAGGAGGCAGATGTCATTGCTCAGGGAAGAAGCTGTTTCATTATGAAATTTGTCACAGTATCTTGTACATTAGGTTTATCACTCCAAGGGGTCTCAGAGGTTATCTCAGGGCACAGCTTCATTTAATAGATGAGGAAACTGAGATCTAGAGACATTAAGAGACTTGCTTAATGTCACACCGCAAGTAATGGGTAGAGGTAGGACTTGAACCCAGGTTCTCTGATTCTAAATTCTGTGCTTTTCCCCTCTGTACTAGGTTGGCTCTCTTAAGAGATGCTTAATAAAGTCTTGTTGACTTGAATCCAATGAAATTGAGGGAGTATATTCAAACGTTTAAGCGGGATCAGATCACTTCTTTACATACTGGAGGAAAAGATTGTCCGTTGATACAATTTCAAGAAATACATTCTGATGAGGGTGGGGTGGGATTCCTGGAGGCCAGATCTCAAAAAGAAAAGAGACCACTGACCACCTTAAACCTGTAGAACAAAGGTAAGTGACAGAGTCCTACAGAGAGAACCAAAACTAAAGGGATAGATCTCAGGGAACTAGGGAACATTATAAAACTGACGATTCTGCCTTTAATAAAAATCTAAGAAGCAAGACATGCCCATCCAGAAATGAAAATTGGTGAAAGCCTTGCCAGGCCTCCAGGGCTCTTAATTGTGGAGTTTGAGGGAGAAATATCTGCTGCCTTCTTGGTTAGGGAATGCTTAGTATAGAGAAAAGAGCGAGGCCTAGTTCTGAATCCGGGCTTTAACATTTGCCATGTGACTCCAGTAAGTCACTTAATGTCTATAAACTCTCATTTTCTAATTAGTACTCTACCTAATCTAACATGACAGTTTTCACAGAAAAATAATACTCTGTGTGCCTCTCAGTAGTGATATGGCCATCTGAGAGACTACATGTGATGAACATACATCACAATTGCTCACCTTTATATAGTACATTAAGTTTTGTGTTATGCCTAATATCTCATTTCATTCTTTTTTTAAAATAAAATTTATTTATTTTCAATTTTCAATATTCACTTCAACAAGATTTTGGATTCCAAATTTTCTCCCTATCTCTAACCTCTCCCCACCCCAGGACAGTGTGTATCCAAACTACTCCTTTCACCAATCTACCCCCTCACCTCTATTTTCCTGTAAAGCAAGATAGATTTCTACATCCCATTGCCTGTTCTACTTATTTCCCAGTTGTATGCAAAAACAACTTTTAACATTCATTTTTAAAGCTTTGAGTTCCACATTCTCTCCCTTCCTCCTTCCCTACCCACCCTCATTGAGAAAAGCAAGCAATTTGATATGTCATATATGTGTAGCCATGCAAAACATTTCCATAATAGTAATGTTGCAAAAGACTAACCACATTTTCCTCTATCCTGTCCTGCCCTCCAATTTTTACATTCTCTCCCTTGACCTGTTCTCCCACAATAGTGTTTGCTTCTGATTACTCCTTCCCTCAATCTGCCATCCTTTCTATTATTCCTCCCCTCCTATTACCTTCCCTCTGCCTTATTTTGGTTTTATTTTATAATTTCTTGATTTTTCATAAAGTTATTAGCTTCAATTTGTTCCATTCTAATTTTTAAGGAATTATTTTCTTGGGTGATATTTTGGACCTCCTTTTCCATTTGGCAGATTCTGCTTTTTAAGGCATTCTTCTCCTCATTGGCTTTTTGAAACTCCTTTTCCATTTAAGTGAGTTTATTTTTTTAAAGTGTTCTTTTCTTCAGCATTTGTTTGGATCTCCTTTAGAAAGCTGTTGACTCATTTTTCATGATTTTCTTGCATTTCTCTCATTTCTCTTTTCCATTTTTCCTCCACCTCTCTTACTTGATTTTCAAAATAATTTTTAAGTTCTTCCATGGCCTGAGACCATTGCATATTTTTCTTGGAGGCTTTGGATGTAGGGGTTTGACCTTGTTTTGTTCCTCTGATTATACACTTTGATCTTCCTCATCATAAAAAATACCTTTTCACCAAGAAAGTAACCTTCTATAGTCTTATTTTCCCTCCTTTTGGTCATTTTCCAATTACTTGATTTCTCCAAAAGCCAATTACTTGACTTTTTGAGCTCTTTGTTAAGTGGAGAGTGTATTACTCCAAGATTCAGAGGTTTTATGTAGCTATTTTCAGAAATATCTCAAGGGTCCTGTAAATTCTTAGTTCCTCTAAGATGATCAAAGAAGAGATATTTACTCTTCTCCTGGCCTACACTCTGGTCTGTGAGCAACTAGAAGCACTCTTTTCTGCCCTAGATTTGTGAATAAGTTTCCTTATCCAAAGCCACCAACACCTCTGCCATGCCAGCTCTCCTCCTCACCCCAGGACTGACACTCATGATTGTGACTGAGACCAGCTGCTTGATTCCCTCACTCTCTCTAGGTGGAGAATTCCAGAAGCAGCTGCCATTGGGGCAGTGGCTGTTGCCTACCTGGGGCTAGGGCTGGTGCTGGGTCTTGGGCTAGGGTTGGGGCTGGACCACATTCCTCTCTCCTCTAGGTGAGAGAACTTTCCCGCTGACCTTTAAAGTTGTCTTTGGAAGAGCCAAAACAGAGAAAGAAAATTATAGACCAATTTCTCTAATGAATATAGATATAAAAATTTTAAATAAAGATTTTAGCAAAAAGAATATAGCAACTTATCATGAGTATAATACATTATGATCAGGCAGGATTTATACCAGGAATTCAGGGCTGGTTCTTTATTAGTAAAACTATTAGCATTAATGATCCTCTCAATAACAAAACTAACAGAAAACACATGATTATCTCAATAGATGCAGAAAAAGCTTTTGATAAAATACAACACCCCTTCCTACTGAAAACACTGTAGAACACAGGAATAAATGGAACTTTCCATAAAATAATAAGCAGTATCTACCTAAAACCTTCAGTAAGCTTTATATGCAATGGGAATAAACTAGATGCATTTCCAATAAGATCAGGGGTGAAACAAGGATATCCATTATCACCACTATTATTCAATATGGTGCTAGAAATGTTAGCTGTAGCAATAAGACAAGAAAAAGAAATTGAAGGAATTAGAATAGGTAAAGAAGAAACTAGGTTATCACTCTTTGCAGATGATATGATGATATACTTAGAGAATCCCGGAAAATCAAGTAAAAAACTACTTGAAATAATAAACAAGTTTGGCAAAGTTGCAAGTTCCAAAATAAACCCACACAAATCTTCTGAATTTCTATATATATAACTAACAAAAACCAACAGCAAGAGATAGAAAGATAAATCCTATTTAAAGCTAGGGTAGGCACTATAAAATGTTTGGGAGTCTACCTGCCAAAACAAAGCCAGGGACTATATGAACACAATTACAAAACACTTTTCACATAAATAAAGTCAGATCTAAGTAACTGGAAAAACATCAGCTACTTGTGGATAGGCCAAGTCAATATAATAAAAATGACAATTCTACCTAAATTAATTTACTTATTCAGTACCATACCAATCAAACTATCAGATAATTATTTTCTAGAGCTAGAAAAAATAATATCAAAATTCATCTGAAAGAACAAAAAGTCCAGAGTATCAAGGGATCTAATGAAAAGAAATGCTAGGGAAGATGGCCTAGTCCTACCAGATCTCAAGTAGTATTATAAAGCAGCAATTATCCAAACCACTTGGTAATGGCTAAGAAACAGAGGGGTAGACAAGTGGAATAGTTTAGGTGCTCAAGACATCGTAGTCAACGAACATAGCAATCTACTGTTTTATAAACCCATGGACCTCATCTTCTGGGAAAGAACTCATTATTTGACAAAAATTGCTGGGAAAACTGGATAATAATGTGGTCGAAGTTGGGTATAGATCAATGCCTGACACCATACACAAAAATAAAGTCCAAATGGGTACATGATCTAGATATAAAGATTGATACTATAAACAAATTAGTGGAGCAAGGAATAGTATATTTATGAGATTTATGGAGAATGGAGAAATTCTTGACTAAACAAGAGATAGAAAACATTATGAAGTGCAAAATGGATAATTTTAATTACATTAAATTAAAAAGATTTTGCCCAAACCTAATGCAACCAATATTAAGAGGGAAGCAGAAAACTGGGAAAGAACTTTTGCAACTAGTGTCTGTGATAAAGGCCTCATTTCTAAAATATATTGAGAACTGAGTCAAGTGTACAAGAATACAAGTCATTCCCCAATTGATAAATGGTCAAAGGATAGGAACAGGCAGTTTTCAGAAGAAGAAATTAAAGCTTTCTATAGTCATATGAAAAACTGCTCTAAATCACTATTGATTAGAGAGATGCAAATCGAAACAACTCTGAGGTATCATATCATACCTATCAGATTGGCTAATATGACAAAACAGGAAGATGATAAATGTTGGAGAAGATGTGGGAGAGTTGGAACTCTAATTCATTGTTGATGGAGCTGTGAGGTGATTTAACCATTCTAGAGAGCAATTTGGAACTATGCCCAAAGGGCTACAAAAATGTGCATACCCTTTGACCCAGTAATACCACTTCTAGGACTGTATCCTCAAGAGATCACAAAAATGGGAGAGGGTCCCACATGTACAAAAATATTTATAGCATCTCTCTTCGTGGTAGCCAAAATGGAAATCAAGGGTATGTCCATCAATTGGGGAATGACTGAATAAACTGTGGTATATGAATGTAATGGAGTACTATTATGGTATAAGAAATGATGAACAGGAAGACTTTAGAAAGGCCTGGAAATACTTATATGAACTGATGCTGAGTGAAAGGAGCAGAACTGGGAGAATTTTGTACATAGCAACAATCACAGTGTGCAGGGAATTTTTCTGGTAGACTTAGTACTTCATTGCAATGCAAGGACTTAAAAAATTCCCAATGGATGCGAGGCAAATTGCCAAGAAAGAACTATGGAATTTGATCGCAGAGTGAAGCAGACCATTTTCTTTTGTATTATTTTTTGTTTTGTTTTATGATTTCTCCCATTCGTTTTAATTCTTCTATGCAACATGACTAAGGTGAAAATGTATTTAATACGAATGTATGTGTAGAATCTATATAAAATTATATGCCATCTCAGGGAGGGAGTAGGGAAGGAGGGGGAGGGAGGGGAAAAAACATCTAAGATATATGGAAGTGACTGTAGAACACTGAAAACAAATAAAATAACTTCACAAAAAAAAAAGCTGTCTGGCATTTGTGGGTTGAGAAGTCAGGAAACCACTACAGCTGCCAGTGATTCAGGGCCCTGAGGCCTGAGCTAATCTCATCTGTGCCAGCCTGGTTGAAATGTTAAGCACCCAAACATCCATGGCAGGGAGCTGCTATCACAGGTTCTTAGATAAGCATTCATAAAAGGAAAGGCAACTTTTAAGGGTTTAACAGTCACTTTAATCAAGCACATGTATTATTCAGTTAGTTCAAGGGAAAAAATCAGCACTTTGACCTTCAGAGAAAATACAGAGAAATCAAAGAGCAACAGACATGGCTTCCTCTGTCTGACCATAATCAATACATACATCATAATTCAACAGACAGGTCCAACTGTCTGATCATAGTTACTGGAGAAAGGTGCACCAACATCTGGGTTTTCAAACCTCAGGGGCTCCTTAGCAGCTTCCCAAAGTCCTCATCTAGCCAAACACTTCCAATCAAAAAACCCCAAAATAAAACTGTACCTCAGAATCTTTATGCACTTTTTTGAGCTAGAGGGTATCACATCCCTTGAGAAACAGTGCCTCATTAACAAAAGGTATGGACCTTCCTACCAATCTTCCCAGGCTCCACAATGGGTGGGAAAGATCTTCCTTAATCACATTATTCAGAGGCACTTTTAGTAAAACAAAAACAGTAAAAGATTCTACTTTTCTTGGCTTTACAGTGGCCCACTCTGGGCTGTGATCAGCACTGAGCCTAATGCAATAGACCCTACCTGTTGGCCTTCCAGATTGACTTGGGCTGGAAATCTGTTTCACTCTGTCATTTTGTGGCTTCTGCTGCTCTACAATTTATTTACAGTTATTTTTACAGGTATTTTTAGGGGTTTGGTGAGAGAGTTCAGGCAACTCCCTGCTTCTACTCTGCCATCTTTGTTTCATCTCTGTCTCATCTCATTCTCATGACAACTCTATGAATCAGTTGGGTGCTGTTAATTTTGCACATTTTTGAGACAAGGGGTCTGAAGCTTGGAAAGGGTAAGTGACTTGCCCAGAGTCACATGGCTAGTTGTTTGTTATTCATCCTTCATTCTCAAAGAGGTTCAATGACATCAGGAGGGTGATGTCTTGACTCTCAAATGAATTGGATTTAAGTGAGGCAGAGTTGTATAAAGTCTTACTCCTTCTTCTAGAGTCATCAGAATCCAGTGGCAAGAACTAAGTCAAGATTACTGGCAATTGTCCAGGATGCAGTGGTAGATCCTCAGCTTTTAAAGCTTACCAGGTCTCAGTTTGAAGATATACCCTTTCAGTGATCAAAGGCTAGGTAAGAATTGAGACAAAAAATTACCTGGTTTGCCTTCTGAAAAGAATCAGCCTGGGAGGGGAAAACCCTCAGAATTTCTGGACAGGATAGAAAACAACTGCAGTATGTACTCACTCTGGGCCTTCAGAACCAGACAATGAGCAAGTGAGGCTTGGGCTGGGATTTACTTACCATTGGTCAATTCCAAACAGTTAGTAAATGTCTGAGGAAGGAATCAAACCTGTCAATCTGGCTCCAAGTTCAGGACTTTGTCTGTTATGCCAAACTACAAATGTAAAAAAAAATGCCAGTTATTCCCCAGAACATTATGTAAGATGGTTGGCAGTCATTAACAAAGCCCTTTGAAGATGGGGAGATTAAGGTCCAGAGGAAGTAAGTGATTTGCTCAAGTGTATAGAATGAGAGGTGGATGCAGCAATGGTGTTTAGGGTCCCTAACCATCAAATCAATGTTGAACTCATTAAGATCCCACAGTGTGACTTTAAGAAGCTAGACTGATCTTAAAAGAAAGGTGGAGTAGGGAGTGCTGGACTTAGAGACAGGTTGGTCTGGGTTCAAATCTACCTCAGATGTTGAACTTACCTGATAGGGCAAGCCTGTCAAGATCCAACCTCTCTGTTCCCCAGTTTCCTCAATTCTAAAATAAGGGGGCTGGGCTTAATGTCCTCATGTCCCTTCCAGCTCAAAAATCTGTGATCAGTTATCCCAAGCACTTCTACCCAGAGCAGCTTTCTTGTTCGAAGGCCTGAATCCATTGACTTTCTGAGATTTCAGGTGAGCAAGTGGGACAGTTAAGTAACCTGGAGACCCAAAGTTTCCTCCATCTTCTGCTCTGATCTGTCTCCCTGCTCTGACCCATACCTTTGGCTTTTGAAGCTGTTACAACTCAAGGTAAATACAGTCCCACTTGTTATTGGGGTTTTTTTTGGAGTGGGTAAACATGGGGGTTTGCCATAGAGGTTTCAGTAGCACTTTGTTTCCTCACTGGAAAGAGATAGTTTCCACGGGACTCTTTCAGCTTCTTCAGATTGGAGATTTGTAGTTATTTTCAGTTTCTTTAGCATGTTTATATCACTCCTCTGTCTCTATGTTCATAAGCATCACATTTTTTTTTCAAACTTGGGTTTCTTAATTTGCATTGCTTTGTTTCCTGCCTTCATTCTTGAAAGAATTCTTTAAGAATTTTTTTAAATGCTGTTGATTCAGCAACAATGGTATTCTGTGCCACTGATGAAATGAGTTCTAAGCATGGAAGTAAAATTAGGAAAGAAGGAGAACAAATAAATATTGGGGGCGTTCAATTCTATAACATGGAATTTTAAGAGAGAATCCCCTCATCTCCATTTTAAAGTCCCTCTTTACCCACCTTCAGTACATTGTAAGTAGGAATTTATGAAGGGCTCACATATGCAGCTCTGTCTCATGAGCCTAATTCCACCTATACCAGTAGAGTTAATTCAACCACAGGAAGAGTCTCTATCCAGCTAGGCTCCTAAATAGAACCTCACTTTCCCTAGCTGCTCTCCTTCTCCCAAACCCTGGAGTCAGAATTCTGAGTTTAAGATTTTAGGTGAACTCAGGACGAGACTACTGCAATTTCTGTCCTGGATTCACTTGTTAAACTGATTTTTAAGAGTCACCTGGAGGCATGGCCCATCATTCCTCCTGTGCTGTTCCTTCCTGTATAATTCACTCAAGGGACATATTATAAAAAGATCGTGTTGTGGCCACATTTTTATTCTTCATTATCCAGCTCCTTTTTGTGATCAAGTCTATGAAGACCAACATCCTTAACTCTCCTCCTAGTTAAACATTTGTTGTCCACAGCCAATCAACTGGGGTGCAGTTAAGTGTATTAGTTCCAAATTTTGGATGACCCTCTAGTGATCACAGGTCTAAGCTGCATGGATGATACATGCAGCTGTCATCATAGTACGTGCCTATTTGTACAAGTAAATATGCACAAAGACAATTAAGTAATAATGCCAAATAGGTCTAATGCATAAACCACAACGTGTTAGTAGCTGTTGAGTCGTTTTCAGTCCTGTCCAATTCTTGCTTACCTCATTTGGGGTTTTATTGGCAAAGATCCTGGAGTGGTTTGCCATTTTCTGCTCATTTTACAGAAGAGAAACTGAGGCAAACAGGGCTATGTGACTTGCCCACATTCACACAGATAGTAAGCGTATAAGGTTGGATTTGAACTCAAGTCTTCCTGACTCCAGGGCCAGAGCTCTATCCACTACACCACCCCGTTGCATAAACTAATAGACAGAGTAAAATTAGATACAGGTAACTGACAAATGTATCCATGGTACCCAAATATGAAATGATTCTCATATGCATCAATAACTTATATGATTCTGTGCAAGTCACATATATAAATTTATAGAATTATTTCCACCAAAAACCTTATGAGGTAGGTAGTGGGAATAGGTTATATCCATTTGACAGAAAAGGAAACCAAGTTTCAGAGAGATTATATGATTTGATCAAATGGTAAAGTGGTAGAAACAAACCTTCAATCTATGCTATATCACTGGGTTCAATGCTAAATCTACTAGCAATCATGTAACCAACCAACCTACCAATAAGAGTATAGTAAGAATTTGCTATATACCAACCATAAGTGTGAGATATAAGCACAAAGAATGAAGCGATCCCTACTCTCAAAGAACTTATCCTTCTAATGGAGGAAATTAAAAGTACCAATAAAAAGTACCTAGGTGGGGTGGGGTGATGATGGTGGTGGTCCTGGGGTTGGGGGACGGGAAGAAGGAAGAAAGAAAAGAGAAAAAAACACAGTTACATGATAACTTTATTATATATTTAAAATGAATAATAAGTTGTATATAACAGATTTGTCATTTCATGTAAAATCATTTTTTTTCTATTCTACTATGTTATGGAAATGCTTGTTTTATTTCTTTAGTTCAACATAAAATAAAAAAATTAAAAAGTACATATAAAAATATAGACAGCATATATATGAAATTAATAATTTCAAATATATACAAAAGAGTTAAATATTAGGTATTTTAGCAGGGAGGACACATTGCCCAGAACAGGATATATTTTAAGTAGAATTTTATTTTTCTCTAATTACATGTAAAGATGGTTTTCAACATTTATTTTTTATAACATTTTATAAAATTCCAAATTTTTTCTTTCCCTCCTTCTCCCTCTTCCCCAAGATGGCAAGCAATCCGATATAGATTATATATGTATAATCATGAGAATATAGTATTAATAAATGCTTGATTGATTTATATAAAATGTAACAAACAAGCAAAATTAATAATAGATGCTGTAACTTAGAAACTTTGTACTAAGATCAAATGTCTTATATAAGCCTGAAGGCAAAATAGCCTCTTTAACCATGGAAAAGCTTAGTAGAGAATTAACTGTCATTTAAATATAGATGGAAGTCTGGATTTAGATGGAAGACAAAGCAGACCAAAAATGATACGTATGGGTTATGTAAGGTTCTGTGGCCAGGATGTCTCAGAAGTTGGATGTGGAGATCAGACAGGGACGAAGACATAAAAGAGGACAGTCACCATTTTAGGATTTAATTACCATTCATTAGTAGGAATTAGAAAAACCTGGAAATCAATATGATGTAGTAGAATGGCTACTGAACTATCACTCTGCTACTTCCCACCCCCGAGACAGATTATACAAGTCATGTGTGTTGTCTCCTCTTATGGAATGTAAGTCCCCAGAGAGCATGGGCTGTTTCATTTTGCCTTTGGGTCCCCAAATTCTAGTAAAATACTTGACACATAGCTGGTGCTTAATAAATACTCGATGATAAGTGGTATGCAGCATTCCAAAACTGATGAGAGGGCTGGTCTGGTCCAGGTAGGATAGGTGGCAGAGGGGGAACTTGTTCTGAGGCTGAAGGAAAGATAAGATTCCAACCAATAGAAAGTGTTGGTATTTGTACCTAAGCAGAGTTGTGGTGCCTCACCACTAGTTTGCCTGATCTATCCATTTGGCTATCCCTATTCCTATCCCCAGATACTAATTTGCCGCCAGGATCTGAGGGAGACTCACTTCACCTGTGCTTACAAGAAAACTAAAATGCTCCCCTGCTTGTGATTAAGCTGTTTGTCCATGACAGAGGATGAATAACAAGATGGGAGGAATTTCTAATATAACTCTAGTGGTCCTGTGTGCAATGCTTTCCTATCTTTTGTCTTTTATCTCTAGGATGGTAGGTGATTGACTATCTCCTCCATCTATTTCAAAGACTAATTGTATGTCATTGTTTGGGATAGTTCATCCAAGTGGATTTTCAAATGACTTGTCCAAACCTAATTGGAACACTAGATCAAGGAAAAAACCCCTCTATTTTGGAAGGTGAAACTCAAGAGAAATCTTCAGTTTTGTCAGAGGAAAACCAGCTGTTGGTAATTCTATGTGGCTCTCAGGATTTAGCTTGAAATTAATTCAGTTCAGTCCAACAAATAATTATTAAACATATCCTCTGTGCTAGGCAGCAGAAATAGAAGGATAAAAAAATGAAAACAATCCTTTACCTCAAGAAGCTTATAGTGTATATGGGGAGAAAAGTGCTAACATAACCTGTATGTAAATGAGCAAAAAGACTTCACTAAGATAAGGCGCCTGAATTGAAGTAAGCAATGAAAGAGATGGAGATTAAGAGGTGGGTGTATTCCAAAGATGAGAAACAACTTGTATAAAGGCAAAAAAGTGAGAGGAAGAATGTTGTACTTGTAGAGACTGTCTTCTGTGCAGGAACAACCCTTTCAGCCCTCCTTCTTCCCCACTCCTATTGGTTTTCACTTCACGGTTTTCATAAAATGGATTTTGTCAGTAGAGAATGGGATAGATGTATATGCAAACACTTTAATGTTTTGACAAACAGGATTCCAGTTATTTTCGTCTTTGAGTTTCTTCTGAGTGCCTACTAAATTACAATAGCCCACTTAAATTTATCATTTTTAAATGATACCTTTTACACTTTTTACACCAAAACTTACTACCTGCTTATCAGAAATTCAACAAAGATGATAGTCTTCCAAAGTCTTCTGCAGCTTTAAACTAAATGTGAAGCTATAGTATATATACATCTACAAGCTGTATAAAGCTGAATAGCAAAAAATAAATTTCAAAGTAGCAAGTATAAATTTATAATAAAGGTTATTCATGGTAATTGTTTTCATGTCAATATTGTTGACAAATAATTGCACATATTTGTACAAAAGATGTGCTGATATAAAATAATTAGAGAAAATGGAAGGAAGTATCTTTCATAATGATGACTGGGGAAAAGCTCTTAATAAATGAAGGAACACAAAATAGTTTCATTTATATTAAAAAGATGTTGCATGAATGAAATCAATGCACCTAGAATCAGAAGAGAGGTTGAAGAACAGGGAGAAAAATCTTTCTATCAGACAGAGCTAAAAAGACTATTTTCCAATATATAGAGAGAATTGACATAAATATAGAAGACCAAAAATTATTTCTTAAAACACACATAGGCAAGTGATATGAAAAGATAGATTTAAAAAGAAGAAATATAAACCATCAGTTTTTTCTATGGAAAATGCTTCCTATCACTAATAATTTAAAAGTAAGAAATAATAAAGATATAGATAAACAGAATAGGTAAGATTTAATAACAGCTAATATCTAAAAAAATTGATAACAAAATTATCAATTATTCATCCATTGATACTTTAATTGTGCTAGTTATTTGTTTAATAAAATCTTCTGGATTATCAGACAAAAATATTGACTGAGTTTTAGACCGCATTGTAAATCACAAGACATGAAAGTTCAAACAAATTTGTATTTACTCATGAATGTTAATGACCCTAATTAAGTCAGAATTTCTGATTTAAATAATAATTTTATATCCAATCAGAAGCAGCTCAACCTGTTGGCTAATTAATTGTTAGAATTGATTAACATCATACTTAGTAACAAGATAGAAAGACGTGAGTTGGATGATGATAACAGCACTTTAAGGTATGCAAAGTTCTTTACGTACGTTACCTCTTTTAATTCTCATTAAACGGCCATACCAAAAAAAAAAAATTCCTTACTTTGTTAAGGAATTAACATCAGCCTAGAGAGATCACTGGTAATGTAGCATGGGGATTCGTCCTCAATCTTGCACTGTTCAACATTTTTATCAGTAATTTGATTGATAATATGCTTGTCACAACTGAGTGAATGAAACCAACATTTTAGATAGCAAAATAAGGGTTTAAAATGATTCAATAGTCTGGCATCACTGCCAGATGGGCCAAATCTAACAAGACAAAATGTGGTAGTGACAAATGTATGTCTTATACTTAGCTTCAAAAATCCGGTTGCAAAAGCAAAGAACTGGAAAGATATAGCTTGACCAGAGTTTATGTGCAAAATACTTCAGAGTTTTAATGGACTACCCACTCAGTAAGAGTGAGGAATGGCTGTAAATCAAGATGCTATGAACTTTGCTTGCTACAGTTTATTGCGTTCTTTTACAAGTTTTCCCTAGTCACCCTCATCTTTGAACTAGGATCTGGAGCCAGAGGACATGAGTTCAAATCTAACCTCTAGTATTCACTATCTGTGTGACTTTACGTAAATTATTTAACCTTCTAATTCTGAGAATATTTTTGCCTTATTTTAGATTGATCCACGGGGATGCTCCAGATGGCAATTATTAATTTACCACTTTTGGCCAATGAGGAAACCTCCTGAGTACCTCCTGAGTAGGCTTCTGGTTGTCTAGTGACTTTCCTATATCATCTCTAACCAATTGCCTCTTTTTCCTCCAAAGAGAGTAAAGGAAAAGACATTGGAAAATATATTATTGCTCAGCTTATCACTGAGGAGAAAGAATAATTCATTGACTCTTATTGTGAGAATCTTTTTTATTTTGAGAGACAGTGTGCTATAACAGAGTTCTGGACTTGGAGTCAGGAAGACTTGAGTTTGAATTTTGCCTCAAAAACTTGTCCATGGGCCAACCACTTCACCCCTCTGAGTTTCAGTTTCTTCATCTCTGAAAGTGGTAAACACTTCACAGAGTTAGTGTGAGATCAAATAACTTACTTTACATAAAGTGTTTGGCTAACATTGAGGGATACATTAATAATAGTAGTAGCAATACCTTGTATTTATATATCTCTTGAAGATTTTCAAACTCTTTACATGCTAACTTGATCCTCAGAAAAACCCCTGTAAAGTAGGCACTATTATTACCCCATTATACAGATGAGGAAACTGAGGGCAAAAGAGATTAAGTGACTTGTCCAGCATCACATAGTGTATTATGCTATTATTAGCAGTTTTATTGATAAGCTAATGAAAGAAATCTAATTTAAAGGCTCAAAAGCTGAAATGAAGAAAAGAAAAAAAAACATTTATTTAGTGCCTTACTGTGTAAAACATTGAGCTAAGTATCAGGAATATAAATTCAAGCAGGCAAGGCCTATCTTCAATGAGCTTACATTCTAAAAAGGAAAGACAATATACGAGGAGCACTGCACTGACAATGCAGTGGGTAACATATTAGGAAGCAAACCAGCGAATACTCATGGCCCAGGATTAGGTAAAATCAGTTGAAGACTCACTAACCAGAGGCCAAGTTCCCAGGCTGGGAAAGGAGAGAGAAAAAAAAGATAACCTTAGCTGGAGATGCTCTGGAAATACGGTAGGCAGGGACTTGTAAGATAAGGTGATAACTCACTAATTATAGCCCAGAGTTTTAGTTGGAAGGGATCTCTGAGGTAATCTAGTCCAGCTTGGTCATTTTTAGGACCAGCACAATGAGATCCAAAAAACTTAATTGTGTGCCAAAGGTCACGCAGGCAAGTAACGGAAACAGAATTCAAACCCTAAATTCAGACTCTAAATTGAGTGTTCATTCCATTATCAGGGCTTTTTTCACTGGATCCCTTTTCATGTTTTGGCAGCATTCGTTGGCTCTGTGTAGCCTGAGAGCATGTGCAGTGCAAAGTGTGTATGCTTTGTGTTCAGAACCAAGCCTGCAGTAAGGTTGTGTGATGCAACATGGGCAAATGCTGCCACATTTGATTTTTAATTAATTTTTGGCTATTGCTTGTTCAGAAATCTTTTATTGTGACCAAATTTTTTGTGACCCCATATGAGTCACAACCTACAGTTTAAGAAGCCCTGATATCATAGTTTCTTAGAAAGTTCTGTGCCTGTTATGGGACTCTATCTTGATGAAAATACACCTAGTAGTGTCTAAGCCCATGGGGGCCTCTGTCCCTAGGTGTCTCACCCATGAGCTCATTCATTTTCCTTGAAGGAGAGCATGGGAACGTTTGGAAGAGTTGGAAGCAGGAAGATCCACTAGGAACCACTGGGACAGTAAAACAGGGACCATGGGAATGAATCTTCCAGGTGAGTGTATGCATCCCACCTTTCAGCTCTCAATGTTTTCACTCTCTGGAATTTGCCAATCTCATCATGATAATCCAAATTACTTGAACCCTGTGAACAAGCCTTTGTCACCCTTCACTTTAAATCCTTTGATATCCTGTTGGAAACTTCTGCCTGTGATGATCATGTCCCCTTGGAATCAAAGAGACTAAGTGTTAAGCAGGCAAAGTTCTTCACCGTCCCTGACCCCTTCTATCACTCCTATATCGCTTCCTCTGCTCCTGGTTCCATGCCCTCGCCTGGTCCTTTAGCTACTGAGAACCTCCTAATATGATGTTTTATCCAGGCCTGGTTTCAACTCTACCCAACAAGATGTCTACTTTCCAGGTTAAATTCATGACTTCTAAACTCACTTTCTAATGCAAGCTACTATTGATACCACCTCCCTCAGTCTCCTCACCTCTCTGATTGGAAGGCTGGTAGGTAAAACACTAAACTCTTCCAACCCTTTCCTTTATTAAGGAACTGGACCGAGCTCACTCTACATCTGCTGTCCCATCTGGTTTCAATTCCATGGAACAAGATTCCCCTTTATGAGATATCACCCCACCTCCCTTAGCTTTCCTGTCTCCTGTTGTATGCTGTCTCTCCTTTAGATTGCAAACTTGAGGATAGGGACTGAATTTCTTTCATTAATTATATACCCAGCATTTAGCATAGTGCCTGGCACATAGTAGGCACTTACTAAATGTTTATTGGATTGGGTTGCTGTTCCAATGCTATGGACCTTTCCTATTTCCCTTCCTTCCTCTTTCCTTACCCCCCATTAGGACTTATTTGTTTTACATCCTATGTCCTATTACCCCTCAGCTAGTTGTCACATTAGAAAATGATAAGTTAATCCCCGTTAACATTAATGACATAAAGAATTAATGTGTTACCTTTTCCCCCATTCCCTGGAGATATTTGCATTTTAATAGAATGTTCTTGGAAACATATATTTAACTTATATCAATCTCTTATTTAACTTGTAGGGTTTCTAATGGTGGAATTACAGGCATTGTGACTTGAAAGCTTTCCAGTCTTCCTAAAATCACAGCAAAAATAGATTGTACATACTCTGCCTTTGTGTAAGATGGAGCTTATTTAAATTCACAAGTCTTTAGCCTACCTCCCTGCTTTCTCCTCCACTTCAATAATATTCTATGTAAAAATCTACTCTCTTGACTTCTCAGATGACTTTAACATATTTTTTTTTTTTTTTTTTTTTTTTAGTAAATGTCTATTTCACACACTAAGATATTTCTCTAGGATTGCCAATTCATCACAGTATCATTCTCTTCCTTCTGAGTTTGGGGAACCCATATACCTTTAAACAAATTAAGTGTAGTTTAAATCTAACTTCTTCCTGTGTCTCTCATTGTTCACTGGTGAAGGAAAAATTGGAGCTATTAATTTGAGAAGATAATCGCTGGGGATCTTCAGTATGGAAGTTGGGAATCCAGTAACTTTTGTTAGAACTAGTAATACCTTGAACTGATTGCATTGTTTACTGTTATACTGGCCTAAATTCTAATAGAGTAACTTGGAAGATTTTTTAAAAAAATTTCATCTTTATTGAATCTTTTTTTTTCCTGAGTCCATAAAATGGAAGGAAGCATTAATCTGTAATTTTGTGTCAAGGAAAATTCAGTTACTCACTTTCCCTCCAGTCTCAAACATCTGACAGTCACACTCAAATAGTGAATCTGGATGAAGTTTCGGGATCCACCTCTTCCTTCTACCCCCCAAAAATGTGCTTAAATCATCACAGAAATGAGTTCTCTGCGTTCAACCAGAGACTCTGAGTGACAACCTGCCCTGGGGGTTCGTATTGTTTACCACTATATTGGGTGAGAGGTTGATCAGATGACTGTTCTAGTTCTGAGGTTCTAGGACTCTGAGTTCTAGAGAATATAGACAGGTAAAATTCCCAGATTGAAATGTGCTTTACCTTCCAGCCCTGCTGTTCCTGGAGATGGGAGTCAGCGTGCTATCCAGTAGAGTTCATCATAATTGAGACACATAATGAACCACTGAAATACCTGTCACTGATCAGCAAACACCATCTCCCCCTTACTTTCAAGATGGATACTTTCATGACTAATTTGCCATCTCTTTTATAATAATAAGGTTTTTTTTTTTTTTAAGGTGCTTATCCCATCCACAGCTTTTTAAAGCAGTGAGTTCATTTAAATAATTACCCAGTCATTTAGTTAATGCATTCTTTTTTAAACTTGCCTAACTACAGCAAATGTAGTTTTGATGGAAAAAGAGCCCCTTTTATGTAATAGGGCTGTTTTTCCCCCTCTGCAAAATAAATGCAACACAATTATTTTACTGCAGAGAAATTAGCTCATTTGCAAATGCCACCTCGGAACACAAGAAAAATGGCATTTATTGAAACACTAATAAAGGCACCATGTTAGAATAATTTTATGCTGACGGGCCCACAATCACTCAATATTTTAAGAGCTGTCATCACACCAGCATGAGCTGCATGCAGAAGTACAAATTTATGCTGTGACATCATGGTACTACGAGTATAATTGGAATAAAATTACACCGCTTCATTTCAGAGTTCACCAGTACAGCCTGGCACTTTAGTTGACCACTCAGAGCAGGAACTTGCCTGCTGGGGAATCACTCTGGCATGGATTCTGGTAACCCAGGAGGTAGGAAAGCATCAGGAAAGGGATTTGGGAAGAGCTCAGAGTGTCCTTCAGGTACTTCCAAAGCAAGATTTCAGTGGGTACTCAATGGTCTGTGTTGTTCATCTCCAGTGAGTTACACACTACCAGAAAAATCACAAATCAGCCAAAGTGACTGTTAACTCTTTAGCCATGGGTAATTAAGCAGGCAGTCACTACACAATGGCTCAGGACCGGCCTCATAGTATCAATTGGAGTGAGTTAATAAATTCCAGTCATGGCTCTCTTCAAGGCTGAGGTTTAAAAAATGAGCTTATCTGCAGAAGAATCGAGACTTCATGATTCAACCTTTTGACTTTTCTTTATTCTGTATTAAAATTAAAAAAAAAACACTAAAAACCAAAATACCACTCCCCTAAAACTGACCATAGCTGAGAGGCATGGGAAAAGGCAATGAATTGCATCTCAAATTAAGACATCATAACCTGTTTGCAACCTAGCACTTCTTTACTGGTTTACAAGCTTTCAGGATAACCAGCCATTTTGCATTGCAGAAGGAAGTGTCCATGCTTCAACTCAAAGTCTGTGTTAAATTCACAGAATCATATAAATTGCACCATTTTGAATTGTAAGGGACATCAGGAGTCAGCCCAGCCTGTTCCAGGGCAAGCATTAACTCTATAATATACCCAAAAAGAAGTCTTCCACTCTTTACTGAAAGGCCTTCAATGATGGGGGAGCTGCTTTTCTCCAAAACAACCCATTCTTTTTTCAGCAACTTGAATTGTTAGAAAGTTTATCTTGCTTAAATTTATCTCTTTGCAACTTCTACCTTGTTGTTCCTAGTTCTGCCAAGGGGTACCTCTGTGATTCAGCAGATAAAGTCTTAGACATAGAATCAGGGAGACCTGAGTTCAAATCCTACCTTAGATGTCTACTAGCTGTGTGACCCTGGGAAAGTCACTTTGCTTTTGTCAGATTGGGCTTCTTTGTCTGTAGAATTGGAATAGTAATAGCCCTTACTTCCCAGAGTTGTTGTGAGAACCAAATGAGAAGTTATCTCTAAAATACTTTGGAAATATTAAAGTACTTTTAAATTGTTAGCTATTATTCTTTCATTCATATACTTATTTATCAATCCATCTACTCATGTATCTATTTATCCATCCATCTATCTATTTTTCTGCTTCATGGGGCCAAGCAGGATAATTATAAACATTCTTCCTGGGACCAACTTTTCAAGTATAGGAAGACAATTCTCATACCTTCCCAAATCTTCTTTTCGTTAAGCTCCACATTCTCATTTCATTCAACCAGTTCTAGTATAGCATCCACAGCCATACAAACAAGGCTTCTTACAAAGACTCCTGCTCTTTTACTTCCTCATTTTTCTCTTTTTCTTACCAACCTCGCTGCCTAAATCACCCTTAGGACCACGGTTCCAGACAACATTCTTCCTCCCTGGGGAATTAATTCACCTAGCTTTGGAACTCTACCTTGTAAATGGCTGCCGAAGCAACTAGTGAGCAAACTCACCTAAAGGCTAGTAGCACCCAGACCATGTTTCTCATCCTATCTATGGCTGTCTACCTGATATTTGTCTCATCTGCCCAGTAGCTGTGTACTTATCTTTCCTTCTTTTCCTTTCTGGCTGAAAAATATTTCTCCTCTAGTTCTCTATATAATTCCTACCTCTTGCTTTGGAAATAGTAATTAGATCAAGATGATTGGTTCTGAAAAGAGTGAGGTATTATACCACCCTCAGTACTCCTTTTTTTTTTGTTGTTCTGTTGTTATAGTTATGTCTGACTCTCTGCGATCCCATTTTGGGGTTTTCTTGGCAAAGATACTAGAATGGTTTGCTATTTCCTTTTCAAGCTCATTTTACAGATGAGGAAACTGAGGCAAACAGGGTTAAATGACTTGCCAAGGGGCCAGAAAGCTTGTCTGAGGCCAGATGTCTTCCTAACAGGCCTATTGTTCTACCCACTGCACCACCTAGCTGCCTCTGAGTATTCCATTTACCCACCCTATAAATCCCTAGTTCAAAATTCCCTTTCCTAGCTACTTCTGCTTTATGTTATCTTTCCCTATTAAAACATGGGCAGAGACTGTTTTGCCTTTGCATTTGTATTTCTAATATCTGCTGCCATGCTTAGCACATAATTGGTTCCTAATAAATGCTGCACATTCCTCATGCAATTGTTCCATTTTGTTTGTATTTATACCTACAATGATGTTTGTAGGCCTATGCAGGGCAAAGAGGGTAGAAATTGGAAGAGACAACAAGAAAGGCATTTCTCTGTGTGTTTAGACAATTGGGGTTAAGTGACTTGCTCAGGATAACAGAGCTAATAAGTATCTGTGTGTTCATTCTTCATTGGTGAAGAAGACCATGCCATCAGAGAAATGATGACATGACTTTCACTTGACTTTGTTTTGAGTGAGGAAGGGCTGTGCAGGTCACCAGCCCCACTTCTCCAGAGCCATCTGAATCCAGTGACCAGATATTCATCAGGATGACTGGAGATGACCCAGGATGAGGCAATTGGGGTTAAGTGACTTGCTCAAGGTCACACAGCTAGTGTCTGAGGTGAGATTTGAACTCAGGTTCTCCTGACTCCTGCACTGGTGCTCTATCCACTACACCACCTGGCTGCCCCAATAAGTATCTGAGGTTGGATTTGAACTTGGGTCCTCCTGATTCCAGGGCTGGGACTCTATTTATTGCACCACCTAGCCATCCCTCTGTAGTATCCCAGTTCTGCCACTAACCACTTGTGAGACCTTGGGCAAATTATTTATTCCTTTTGTGTCTCTTTTCCCTCAACTGTTAAATGATTGTGTCATATAATTTTAAACGTGCCTTTCAGATCTAAAATTTTAGTTTGGCCTGATTTGGTTAGTCACGTAGATTCCATTTTCCCATGTTGGTTGTAAGAGGAAGAGAGAAGGTAGAGTCAGTGGTTTACATAATTCATTTGAATTTCTTTATGTATCGCTCTGTTATAATACACAACTCATTTTAGGCCTTGAGGACAATATGATGGCTCCTCAGGTCCATTGGTTTCCTTCTCTTCAGCTTTCAGGAATTTATTTTAGACAAAATATTTTTAGTTTAGTCATCATTGTTCTGAGTCTCCAGTTAGGAAAAATTCCTAGCATCTCATCAAAGGCTGTGTTCGTCTCCAAAACACATACGTGCCCATACATATACATATAAGTACATATTCATTTGCACATATTAGCATGGTTAAGGCAAAATTCAATTCTCTGAAAACATACAGGTAAGAAAATAGCAGTTTATATTTAGTGTCTCTGGAAAGATAGGCATTAGAAGCAGAAATTGAGGGTAAAAAAAAATCAGTCTTCTCTTCGAACTTCTACCAGTCTATATTCTTTATTATTCCTGTAGAGATAAGATTGTTAAAGACAGATCTCAGAATTTCTTCTTCTCTAGTTCTGAGAAAGCCTCTCCTCTTTATACAAAGTCTCTTCCCAGTCTCTTGCAGAAGGGCTTTGATTGATTCAAGGAGGTATACAGGTCCTTTTCATACTTGGTTCTGACTGATTAAATAAAAAAAAAAATACTTGTACCTCATCAAGGCATCAGAGCCAAATGGGTTGATTATGACCCTACATTTGCATTTATTATAGCTGATTATACCACTCATTTCTACTTAATAGAAGAATGATTACATAATTTCAAATCATAAGCAAAATGCAAAATTGTTGAATTTCTATAGCATGAAAGAAGGCAAATATTTCATCTTTACATTTCGGAAGTATATAGTACTATCAAAGTATATACTCGAATATATGTATTTAAAATATTTGATGTTTTTCAGTGCTAACATAACCCATGTTACCAAGAAAAGAAAATCCTATAACCCAATAGCTGATCATACATTGATTCAAAATCAATGAGACAAAGGGAAATTGCTTTCATGTTGGATCTACAGGTAGAGGGCCTCAGGCTCAAATCTTCACTCCGCTGCTTAATGTTTATGTAACCTTGGGAAAGTCACTTAAAACTTTTTGGGTCTTAGTACTTCTGATTCTATAAATCTTCATTTTACAGAAGGATCCATGACAGGGTATTTTGAAATGCTTCTTTAAGCTTTTAAGCTTTCTCTTTAATGCTTTAAAAATACTTCTGGTACATTTAAGTATTTGTTTGCAGAGAGCAATGCATTGGGAGATTATGGAAACAAAGTGCTAGGAATCACATCAATTGAAGCTAAATCAGAAAGGAAGATAGAAAATATCTGAAGTTATACTGTAAATCAATGGAGGAATATGACTAACTAGCTAAAAGCCTGATTCACAGACAGGTTGTCAATAACTTACCTCTTGTGTAATAGGTGGGACACTCGTCTATGCAAATGATTTAGCCAATTTAAAGATTCATCCACTTTTCATCAAATGACTGTATTAATATAGTCAAAAGAAGTTCCTTTCTTTTCATTCTTTACCTAAATCAATTACCAAGGCATGCCTTTAAGGAGATGGCATCTGGTGTAAAGGAAGTCCAAACAATGCATTCTGATTCTTCTTTGTAATGTGCTCTGTTTCATCATGAGACAATTGTTTGTGAAAAATACACATTTCAAAAGGAAAACTAGCTTGATTGTAAGGAGAAGAGGTCCTGTTTGTCAAGCTGATTAATTAACAAACCATACATTCCCTACCCCTCTGTGTAATACTTGGTGTATTTGCATGTCATTTTTATCTCCACTACTCTCTCAGATCTTGAAATATAATTTTAATCATTTAATAGCCTTACAAACAAAGGGATTGTAGCTAGATCATGCTGATAGGATTGCAGTATTTGTGTTACAAAGAACCTAATCCCATCCTCCCATTTTTGGATGACTTGGCATTGTCCTGTGAGTATGTACTGAAATCAACTATTTGGAGACTTTCCAGCGGGCACAGAAATGGGAAATTCTCCCAGACTTCAGAGGTTGGCAAACATAGCGAGGTAGGACTTACAATAGCTGCAGTTTATATATTTTCACTGGCTCTCCCCACCTTCCATTTTAATCTAAACACATATGTTCATTATTTTTAAAGTACATATGCTTGGATATTTATTTGGAAATAAACAAAGCCAAATTAAATCAAGATTATCTTAAAAGCTTAGGAAAGAGGAAAACAAAGAAAGGGCACTTGACTGATCTATGCTCAGTTAAAAATAGTCAATCTAAAGTTTTGACACATTTACTCTTTTTCAAAATGTACTTCCTAACATTCTGTATTTTAGCTTTATGGATTGATTCATTCTAGACAATGAGGGTAGATTAGGAAAATGGGTTATAATTATTACTTACTTGAACTGGGATCTAGCCAATACCTCCCTCTCTCAAACTCATTTAGTTAACAAATTCAGTAAGATACTATTGGATTCTACCATAATGAGTGCCTCAGTTTTCTGGGGAAAAAAAGAATACCAAGTATTGGAAGCACTGATGAGGATTTTTTCCCTCCCAAGGATGGTTTGATCTCCCCAGAAATAAGATGGCAGCTGTTACATTTCAAATAAGCTACCCATGCAAGGTTTGATCTTGTTAATCTGGTAGGAGAGGAGTTTAAAGGTTTAGCCTGGAAAGGCAATGTTATTACAGTCCTGGGCAGTCCATGGAGTCTGAGATCCCAAGTTCTGAATCTCTGTCCAAGCCCATCATGACACTGTGCACATAGTAAGGGCTTTAAAAGTTGTTTTTTTTTAAAATTTGAATTATTTATTTTAGTTCACTAGGAGAAAAGAATGATGCTTTTTAGAAAACTTGAAGAACACTGATCATGTGAGTTTATTTACTATGTACATCTGATTTTATTGGCCAATTTTGTAGAAGTGTCCCTAACATAGAAATAACTAATTATAATGTAAACTTTTGCCTATTTGATTACATTGATACTGTCTCCATAGAATGGTTGCCATCTCACAGGTCAGGAGGCTTTGCTATTGCTTCTCCGTAGGACTCCCTGGGGCTAACATGCATACACTGCTCTGGGCAGAATCCATGTGGAGACACTTCAAACCTTCCTCCTTCTCTCCAGGGTCCCAAAACTACTCAGTTCCCTAGTCTCCAATCTATACTCAGTCCTCTTTAGATCTCTCTAATAGACTTCTGGAAGGTTTACCTTCTCCTTTCACAGGCTCAGTACAAACAAGTGATTCCGATCCACATTAACCTCAGTCAATCAAATTATCCTCAATACTGAGACTTAATAATTCATTCCAATGATGTTTGAATGGGATGATACATATATAGTTGACACTCTCAGCTATCCCAACATGCTGTCAATTATTCTGTTCCTGCCTTCAATAGGGGGATGTAATCAAAGAATGTTGAACATAGTTTAGTCCCTGTAGATGTTTACATCTGCCCTCCCAAATGACCTCATCCTGATAAACTATCTATAATCTATAAAAAACCTGATAAACTATCTATAACTATATGGCAATAATGATGATGATGATAATGATAATATTGATAGAAAAGTTACTGACAGTTATGTGCACAGAAAATATTTGTAAGGCTCAACTCACTAGCATTCATCTCGTTCATTAGCTTTTTCCTGCCTCTCGTGATCATAGCTCTCTCCTTTACCATCAGTAAGGCCAAGTACTCTCTCAGTCAAGATTCCTCTGTTTATGATCCTTCCATATCCATGCTCAGGGCAGTTTCCAACCTCCAAAATGGCAAACACCAGCCCTAAGACAATTTCCTTATGCCCATAAATAGACTTGAGGAATGACAAGTAGCTAGCTGTATATCGCCCACAGCCTCAGGCATACACCTGTTCTTCCTTTCCTAGCATATACACATTTGACACTAAGTAATTCAAGGAAACACTCACCATGTTTCTTGAGAAATATATTTGGGCTCAAACCATGTATAATATCACATCAATTTTTCACTTTCCCAGCATGTATAGATGTGATACTGTTGTATGCTCTTAAACTAATAATATAAAAAAATCCTTATTTGTACAAAAGAGAAAATATGATTTTATAAAATACTTCACAATAATATTCCTTTGAATAGCAAGCTTCTCTGATTTATCTAAAATGTCCAGTTAAAAGCAGTTGTCTTTATTTCCCAGATTTTGGGGATGATTAAATATTAATTGGGTAGAGCATGCTCTAGCAATAGAGTAAAATGATATATAGTGTCATGTGAATAAATAATCAATTTGTTAAATTCAAATTTTTTTCCAAACAGAATTCACCTAAATTGCTTTTTGTGTGAGATCCATTAAAAATGAAAAATATTCTTGTTAAAATTAGTACAAAGACACACTCAGTGCATTGTAACTGGTATAGTTTATTCCATATATATATATCTTTTTCATCCATAAAATGAGGATGATATTACCTTGTCTTGTATTCTTCCCAATTGCTATGCAGATTAAATATAATAGCAATGTGTATTTCTATAGCCTTTTAAAGTTTACAAGGTACTATCTTCTCAATAAATCTTTGAAGTAGGTAATATGAATATTATCATTCTCACCTTGCAACTGAAGAAACTGAAGTTAAGTGAGATAATATTTGTTGTCATTCAGTTATTTCAGATGTGTCTGACTCTTTGTGACCCCATTTGGGGTTTTCTTGGCAAAGACACTAGAGTGGTTCGTCATTTCCTTCTCCAGCTCATTTTAAAGATGAGGAAAACTGAGGCAAACTGGGTTAAGTGACTTGCCCATGGTCAGTTAATAAGTGAGGCTAGATTTGAACTTGAGTCTTCCTGACTCCAGTCCTAGCTCTCTAACCACTGTACTACCTAGATGTCCCAAAATAATGAGTACAAAGCACTTTGAAATATAGAAATATTAAGCAAAAGAAGTTCTGCTGTCATCATCATGTGCAAGATAAAGTTTTTATAAGGTAAACAAAAGTAACCACAACAACAGTGTTGCTTCTGAATAATTTCACTAAATATATTTCATTCATTTCATTTTCAGAGCTGACAGAATAACTTGGAGAAATGTCCTTAGTAATCAACTGCATTTTCATTATAAGTTCTCTCTATGGTGAGTTGTATATAGCTAAAAACATTCACTATAGGTTGAAATCTGCCCATGCTAGTCATGCTTTATTCCTGATCTAATTTGTCTTTCAAAATCATAGTCATAAACCTTATTTCTACCTATTTAAAGGCATGTAATAAATGTAGGTTGAGTTAGATAATGTCATTTCCACGTATGATTGAGTAACTAAAGTCCCTGATGAGTTATAGTGATAATCTAGGGAAGTAGAAAGTCTTGTAAAATATAAAAATCAGGTTTAAAATGTCAATTGATAAGGGCAGAGCCAAAAAGGAAGCATAAAGGCAGGGAGTTACTACAGATCTCCCCCCAAACCCAAATAAATATCTGTAAAAAATGACTCTCAATAAATACTGGAACTGCAGAACCTAAAGAATGAAGAAGTGAAATAAATCTCTAGCCTAATACATCCTGGAAGGTCAACAGGAAGTATCTATCATGCTGGGCTGGGAGCAGACCACAGTCCAGAGTGGGCTGCATTGTCACGGACAGGACCTGAGCAGGACTAGGGGGACTAAATCTCTGGCACCTGTGCTGGTTTCCAGACTTCATGACCTCAAAAGAGGACAAATTGGAAGTTCAGTGAAAAAATCTGTAGGACATATGTGAGAGAGTAGAGTGGTCTGGTCTCAGCCCCAGGGTGATGGAGGTGGTGGAGGAGCCTGCAGTAGCTGCAGCAGCAGGGGCAGCAGCAGCTGTTGTTTCTGGAGCTCTAGGTCCACGGATTGTGGGGGAACCTAGCTGCTGATAGTACACTTTCCCCCACAACCACCATTGGAAGCAGAGAATTACCTTGACAAAGAGCTCAAAAGTCAAGTAAACTGCAGAAAGAATTAGACTATACAATCTAACTTTGGTGATAAGGAAGACCAAAATATACAAACAGAAGATGACAACAAAGTCAAAATTCCTACATACAAAGCCTTCAAGAAAAATATGAATTGGTCTCAGGTCATAGAAGAGCTCAAAAAGGATTCTGAAAATCAAGTAAGAGAAGAAGAGGAAAGATTTTGAAGAGAAATGAGAGTGATGTAAGAATATCATGAAAAATGAGTCAACTGCTTGCTAAGGGAAACTCAAAAATGCTGAAGAAAATAACACCTTAAAAACTAGATTAACCCAATTGGCAAAAGAGATCCAAAAAGGCAATGAGGGGAAGAATGCCTTTAAAAGCTGAATTGGCCAGAGGGAAAAGGAGGTCCAAAAGTTCAATGAAGTAAATAATTCCTTAAAGTTTAGAATGGAGCAGACGGAAGTTAATGACTGTGAAAAATCAAGAAATTATCAAACAAAACCAAATGAATGAAAATAGCAGACATTGTGAAATATCTCATTGGAAAAACAACTGACCTGGAAAACAGAACCAGCAGAGACAATTTAAAAATTATTGGACTACCTGAAAGCCATGATCAAAAAAAGATCCTAGACATTATCTTTCAAGAAATTATCAAAGAAAACTGCCTTGATATTCTAGAACCAGAGAGGAAAATAGATATTGAAAGAATTCTGAAAATGATCTCAAGAAAAACTCCTAGGAATATTGTAGCAAATTCCAGAGCTCCTAGGTCAAGGAGAAAATATTGCAACTAGCCAGAAAGAAACAATTTAAGTATTGTGAAAACAAAATCAGGATAACACATGATATAGCAGCTTCTACATTAAGAGATCAGAGGACTTGGAATATGATGTTCCAGAGGTCAAAGGAGCTAGGATTAAAACCAAGAATCACCTACACAGAAAAACTGGGTATAATACTTCAGGGAAAAATATGGTCATTCAGTGAAATAGAGGACTTTCAAGCACTCTTGATGAAAAGACCAGAGCTGAACAAAAAATTTGACTTTCAAACACAAGAATCAAGACAAGTATGAAAAGGTAAACAGGAAAGAAAAATCATAAGGGATTTACTAAAGTTGAACTGTTTACATTCCTACGTGGAAAGGTAATATTTGTAATTCTTGAGACCTTTCTCAGTATTAGGGTAGTTGGAGGGATTATATACATATAGAGAGAGGGCACACAGTGAATTGAATATGAAGGGATGATATCTAAAAATTAAATTAAAGGTTAAGAGAGGAATATGTTGGGAGAAGGAGAAAGGGAGAATTAGAATGGGGTAAAATAAAAAGATACATAAAAGAGGCAAGAAAAAATTTTTTCAATGGAGTGGAAAAGGGCAGAGGTAAGAGGGAAAGAGTGAACCTTACTCTCATTGGATTTGGCCTAAGGAAAGAATAACATGCACACTCAATTTGGTATGAAAATCTATCTTACACTACAGGAAAGCAGGGGGAAAGGGCATAAAGGGGGCAGAGTGGGGAGACCATAGAAGGGAGGGCAAATGGGCAGAGTGGGTAATTAGAAGTAAATACTTTTGAGGAGGGACAGGGTCAAAAGAGAGAATAGAATAAATGGGAGGGCAGGATAGGATAGAGGGAAATATAGTTAGTCTTTTACAACTTTACTGTTATGGAAGTTTTTTGCATGACTGCACATGTACAACTTATATTGGATTGCTTGCCTTCTCAATGAGGGTGGGTGGGGAGGGAGGAAGGAAGAAAAGTCAGAACTCAAGGTTTTAGAAACAAATGTTAAAAATTATATTTACATGCAACTAGGAAATAAGACATACAGACAATTGAGTGTAGAAATCTATCTTGTCCTACAAGAAAATAGAGGGGAAGGGGATAAGAGAAGGGTGGGGGATGTGATAGAAGGGAGGACAGATTGGGGGAAAGGATAATCAGAAAATTTGGAACTCAAAATCTTGTGGAAGTAAATGTTGAAAACTAAAACTAAATTAATTAGTTAATAAAAAAATCAATTGATAATATTTAAAATAGACATATTTTGGAATCAGTATTTACTAAATAGGTATCAAGATGCTTTTCTCCCTATAATATTTTGATCCCAAAATATTAAATGAACAAATAAAGACAACCAGTTTTGTAATCAGTTCTTTGTATGTGGAGGAGAGTTGACATAAATGAACTGTTAGGTATGAAATCACCCAGTTTTCAGGGAAATACTTGATTTTTATTCAGTGTGTGTATTTGATAGAACTTCATTCTTTGAGCTTTTTGACAGTGTTTCTCCAAGCATGTTTTAATAAACATCTAGAACATTTCCATTAACTGTTCTTTTAAGGTTTTAATGAAGAGTTTCCAGTTTTCCACTAACACTATCTACAAACCAATCACTTAGTACTATCAGACCTACTAGTAGATTGTAGAAATGAAACATATGAAGGAAGGAAAGCATTTACAGCCAACATTTATTAGGTATCTACAATGAACTGTGAGCAATTAGGTGGATAGAGGGTTTGGTCTGGAATAGGGAAGACTCATCTTCCTGCATTCAAACCTGGCCTCAGACACTTGCTAGATGTCAGGGCAAGTCACCTAACCTTACTGGCCTCAGTTTCCTCATTTGTAAAATGAGCTGGAGAAGGAAATAGTAAAGCACTATAGTGTGTGTGTGTGTGTGTGTTTGTCCTTTGTTGCTGAAGAAGCCCATGTCAACAGAGAAATAATGACATGATGTGCACTTGACTTTGTTTTGAGAGAGGGCTGCGCAGGTCACCAGCCTCACTTCTCCTCCAGAGCCATCCAAATCCAGTGACCAGATATTCATCAGGATGACTGGACATGACCCAGGATGAGGCAATTGGGGTTAAGTGACTTGCCCCAGGTCACAGAGCTAGTGAGTATCAAGTGTCTGAGGTGAGATTTGAACTCAGATCCTCCGACTCCTGCACAGGTGCTCTATCCATGGCACCACCTAGGTGCCCAACAAAGTACTGAAGTATATTTGCCAAGAAAACCCCAAATGGGGTCATGAATAGTTAGATGTGACTGAAAAACAACCAAACAACCACCACCACCACACAATATGCTATGGCTACAAAGGCAAGAATCTCTACCCTCAAAGAGCACACATATTGGAGTAACACAATACACACATGGGCAAGTAAATACAAATACATACAAAGTAAGTGTAGTATGATAACTAGTAGGAAGATTGGGTAATCTTTTGGGTTTTCTGAGAAGGATTTGTGTAAGATACATGTAATGTACTTACAAAAAGAAGTCCAGTTTTTTCAGTTGGTCTGGAAAAGTATAGTCATTACAAGTCCATGGGGACTAATTATTGTGATAATATACTGAGGTATGGCCAAGGAGTTTGCTAGGAGCCAGTTGTTAGGGGCTACTGAAAACCAACTGTCGAATTTTCAGCATGAACATTTATATCTCAGCAATTACAAATCAAGATGTGATTTCCTGTTTTGTTGATTTTCTGGAATTAAGAATGTGATGGAAAAAATGTGAAAAAGGCAGTTAAAAGTTAAAGGTATGCGGTATGTATAGTTACCCCCCCTCTCCTCCAGAAAGCAGGTTGCTAAACATTTACCAGCACATCATTGGGTATGATTATTAAAAAAAAGAGATTACTTTTTAAGGTGTAGTTTAATTTATAGACCATCCTTTCATTCTTGTTATTCAACAAACAACCCTTTGTGGCCATACATATCTTTGATGATTTCTTTTATTCCATTTTGTGTATATAATTCATCATTTGTAGTATAAGATGCCCTATTTATTATATAAGTACACCATACATCTCCCTATTGCCTTTGGGTGACCAATATTTTGGTTTTTCGAGAATTTAAATGTAGAAGAATGCTTCCAGTATTTGGATATACCCTTCTTCTCCAATCTCATCCTCCTCCCCTTTTCCCCCAATCCATGTAGCACTAATGAGAGAACATGAGCTTCAGAGGAAGAGAACACATAGATGTAATTCACATCATCAGTGGCAGTTAGGGTATGCAGTGGATAGGGTATGATACTTGGAGTCAAGAAGATCTTGGTTCAAATTTGGCTTCAGATATTTAGTAGTTGTGTGACCCTGAGCAAGCCTCTTAACCTATATCTGTCTCAGTCTTCTCATCTATAAAATGGGGATAATAATAGCACCTACCTTTCAAGGTTGTTGTGAAGTTCGAGTGAACTAATAATTGTAAAGTGCCTAGCACAGCACCTGGAACATAATAAAGGCTATATAAATGTTGCCTATTATTACTATTTGAAATATTGACATGTTTAAGGACTAAGTCTTATTACTTTGTAATAATGCCTCAATTTGCAAAACTTCTGTTTTATGGTGATGGAATTTCATCCAAGGTGAGGTTGAACCCTTTGAGGAAACTACTTGAAAAAAATCAACGAATGGGGAATAGAGAAGACTAAAGAGGACTGATTGAAATGAGTGAGGATATGTTATTGTATCCAGTATTTTCTAAAGGAAACAGGGTTGCTTCCATTAAAAAGAATATCAAGAAAGAAAAGAAAGAACCTGGATAAGGGTTTTTTTCTCCCCAATTGATGACCTTTGAGCTGATAGCAGGTCAATTCGTAACAATGAACCTAGTACACTAAGGTCCTTCCTTGATGATCCATTAGAGTTTGGAGATGACCCTAACTTCTTTAAGGATTCAGCAGCAGCACACATTCTCTGTCTGACAGTATCTCATTGGAAAGGCTTCAGGTAAGGACTTGGGTGACAGAATGTATGTACAATTTAATGTACAAGGACATTACAGAATTTAATGTACAAGGACAAACCTAACTCACTAACTTCAGAGAATTTTATCACCAGGTTGACCATAGAGTGGCCACTGTTTTGGCCACAGCAAGTCTCAAAGACCTCCTCAGTTACAGAAGAATTGAAATCTGCATCAGTGGAATGAGTACCCATATTGGTGAAATTACATATTCTTGAAGTATTTGAGAAGAACCTCGGACTTCTTAAAATCTACACATTTAAAGAAATGAATTTAGGATCACAGCATCATAGATTTACATCAATAAACTTATTGGTTGATAAAATAAAAATCGCTTTGTTAATACAAAGAATAAACTGCTGCTCTCAAGGAGCTATGTTCTAAAGGAGGAGAGAACAAGTACATCTAAATATGTATACAGCACAACTATTGTTAGTAAATACAAACATATATGTATTATTTACACATACATTCCAAGTCATTAAATACGAGATTGTTTTGGAGGGAGGGCCCTGCAGTTGGGGGAATTCGAGAAAGGCTCCACACAGAAAATGAGAAAGAATATGTGAGGAGGAAGGAAGGAGGGAGTGCAGTCGAGGCATGGGCAAATGCTATCTAGTCCAACTTTCTCATTTTACAGATGTGGAAACTGAGTCACGGAGAAGTGAAATAGCCTGCCAAAGGTAGATGTAGCAGATCCAGATTGTCTTTTTCCGAGTCTCTGAGCATTTTCACTGACTGTCCCACAGTACTTGAAAAGCTCTTCCTCTTTATCTTCACTTCCTGGTTTCCTTTAAGTCTCAGCTAAAATGTCATCTTCTTTGAGAAGCTTTTCCTGATCTCTCTTAATGTTAGTGTTTTCCCTCTATTAATTATGTCTAATTTTTCCTGTATATATTTTATTTCTACATGGTTTGCATGTTGTCTCCTCCATTAGACCTTAACACAGTGGCTAGAACATGGTAGAGGATTAACATTTATTGACTGAAGTTTCAATGCATACTACATCTCTCTAGCACACAGTCTCTACCCTCAGGGCTGCTAAGAGCTGTTATGAGGAGAACTGGCAAATGCTGAGTTAGAATTCTTTTACATAGGGGACTATGGCATTCAGATTTTAATTCTCTCACTCTCAGAAAATTTTGTTTATTATTGTACAGCACAATTCATAACAATGGACTAGAATTCAGGAGACTTGGTTCCAGGGCTGATTCTGTTACAGAACCCTTTGTGTAAGCCTGGACATAAGATTTAACTTCTTTTTTCCTTCACTATTGTAACAAAGGACCTTTTACAAAGGAATATATTCACTTCAGAAGGTGTAATCACAAATAATCATAAACTGACTCTCTCCAACATGTGGGAGGCATAATCCTTTTCTCCACCTCAGTCTCTTGGGAGCAGAAGAAGATTAGTAGGTTCATAGCTTAACTCCATTTCTATAGAGCACAGTCCCTGTTACAAGTCCAAAACACATCTTGGTTCAGTTCATGTTATCCATGCTGGGATTAACTGATAGAAATCCTCCTGGTGAAGAGGAGTCATCAGAAAGACTGAAGGCGTAAAAGCGTAGCAGAAAAGAGAGCAGACAGTTTAGTCTCACCACTTTTAAAGATACAGGCAGACAGTTGAAAAGGATCCCCAGATTCCATGTCAGATCAACTAGGCATGCTCAAAAGTGCCTCCATGCTGGAACCAGTCATACGCAGAGAAGCCCAGGCTGCAATATAAAATGGAAATGATCATGATTGTTCATGCATAATTCATTTTGGGGAGTGTCAAATATGGTATTGTATACTTACACGGTAAGAATGTAAGATATCATTCCCGTTGTAATGATACAAAAGTATCATATCTACCATATCTTTATAATTTTTTAAAATCTCAGTTTATCATGCCTCAAGTGAGGTCTACGAAGTAGTCTTTGGATTATATTCTTAGGAGGCAAGGTTATCAAGAAGAGTTTCATAGAACCATAGGGTTTCAAAGCTGGAAGATTATCCAAGATGCTTATTTTCCCCACCACCTTCATTTTATAAATGAGTAAGCTGAAGTCAAGAGAAGTGAAATAACTCTTTCAAGCCCATCATTTCTTTTACAGTGATGGTGAGTGACATTGTAGCAGTACGGAAGTAGAAGATGTCTTCTTGAGTGTATACACTCACTTCTTGAGTATTCTTGGTACTTTCAGCATATGGGAGAAGCATACAAGTATTGAGTCAGTTTTAGTGCCAGGAAGAAATGATCCTTCTGACACATAAAGGTAGAGTGATCCTAGCCAAATCATTTAGTGTCTTACTGTTTCCAGGAAACTGTAAGGAAGAAATTGTGGAGCAAGTTGTGTCATTTTTCAGTTATGTCTGATGCTTTGTGATGCCATTTGGGCTTTTCTTGGCAAAGATACTGGAGCAGTTTGCCATTTCCTTTTCCAGTTCATTTTACAGATGAGGAAACTGAGGCAAACAGTGTTGAGTGACTTGGGAAGGGTCACATAGCTAGTAAGAGTAAGAATTAATCTGCATTGACAGAAGTGGCTGCTTCCTTGAGGAAGATCTCTCTACTAATGAAATCACAGGTCCAAACCAAACCAAAATCCTAAGAATGAGATATTTATCCAGCAATTAATGAACTGGATTTCTATTTTGAGGAGTTAAACCACATCAATATTGACATTCTTGTTATAAGGGAAAGACAATTCATGAGTTCTGTCTTTCCTTTCAATAAATAATATACTGGCAGTGGTATCATTGGATTGGGTCAAAGGTTGTAGACAGTTTTCTATTATGATTCTATTTTTTAAAAAAATTTTCCCTTATATTATTTTTAGTTGTATGCTGTACATATGTTTTAAATTTTCCTGCACAGAATATGTGTTTTCCCTAATAATTTGTCATATTGTCAAATAAAATCTTCCCCTTTATTAAGAACTTTGTTCTATTTTCTTCTGTCTTTGATTTTTATTTAAAAATATTTAATATTTTTTCACTTGTAAAAACAATTTTAAACATTTGTTTCTTAAAACTCTCAATTCTAAATTATGTCCCTCCTCACCCACTTCATTGAGAAAGCAAACAACTTTACATTGCTTATACATGTGTAGTCATGCAAAATATATTTCCATATTAGTCATGTTGTGAAAGGAAACAGGCAAAAAAACTCAAGAAAAATTTTTATAAAGTATGCTTCAATGTGAATTCAGATTCCATCATTTTTTTCCTCTGGATATGGATAGCATTTTTCACCATAAATCCTTAGGAATTGGCTTGTACCATTGTGTTGCTCAAAAGAGTTAAGTCATTTGCAATTGATCATTATGCAGTATTGCTGTTACTATATTTACTGTTCTCTTGGTTCTTCTTCCTTGACTTTGCATCACTTGATGTAAGTCTTCCCAGGTTTTCCTGACAGCATCCTGCCTGTCATTTCTTATAGCACAATAGTATTCCATTATAATCATATATCACAACTTGATTAGCCATTACCCAAATATTGATAGGCATCCCCTCAATTTACTATTCTTTACCACCACTAAGAGAGCTACCATGAATATTTTTGTACATATAGGTCTTTTACTGTTTATATTTTTATCTCTTTGGGATACAGATCCAGTAGTTGTACTGCTGGGTCAAAGGGTATGAATAGTTTTGTAATCCTTTGGGTTTAGTTCCAAGAAAGGTTGAGTCAGTTCACAACTCCACTAACAGAGCATTAGTATCTCAATTTCTCCATATCCATCCATTATTTGTCATTTTACTTTTCTGTCATTAAAGTCGATCTGATAGGTGTGGGGTGGTACCTTAGAGTTGTTTTATTTTGCATCTCTCTAATCAATAGTGATTTAGAACATTTTTATAGGACTATAGTTTTGATTACTTTGTCTTAAAGTTATCTGTTCATATCCTTTGACCATTTGTCAATTGGGGAATGGCTCTTATTTTTATAAATTTGACTCTCTATGTATTTGAGAAATGAGACCTTTATCAGAGATGCTTGCTGTTATTTTTTCATAGTTTTCAGACCTATGATTACTATGTATTTCCTTCCTATTTTCTCCCTATTCATCCTACTCTTTCTCTCCTTTCAGCCTATTTATCCTCAAAAGTGTTTTGCTTCTGACTATGGCCTTTCCCAATCTACCTTGCCTTCTATCAGCTCCTCCCTTCTCTTATCCTCTCCCCCTCTTACTCTTCTGTGGAGTAAGATAGATTTTCATATCCTACTTAATATGTGTGCTATTCCCTCTTTGAGTCACTCTTTTATTTATTTATTTTTTAATGGTGCCAATTTTAAATAGTTTTTATTGTCCAGGACAAGAATTGCATTTCCACTTGTTTACAGTACTGATAAAGTGCAATGTTGTTCATTTCTCTCCCTCTGCACACATTCAAGTATTCAGAATGCCCAGATTTACACAGTAGGTTAAATGTTACTTTTAAACTGCTACTGCCTTGGCTACAAATTTTGAGTCCTTCAGCTTTTGGAAAGCTGTGTGGAATGCTCTTTCTTCTGTTGTTTAGTCCACCTCTTCAATGGTGGGTCCAGAAGAAGCACCTCCAGATGGGGCTGCTCCACCCCCTAGGAGTCCACCAGGCATGCCCCCGCACTCTGGTACAGCTTGGTAATGATGGGCTTGCAGACCTTCTCCAACTCTTTCTGCTGATGCTCAAACTCTTCCTTCTCAGCAGTCTGGTTCTCATCCAGCCAGTTGATTATTTCATTACATTTGCCACGGATCTGCTGTTTGTCTTCATCACCAATTTTGCCTTGCAATTTTTCATCCTCCACGGTAGCCTTCATGTTGAAAGCATAAGATTCAAGAGAGTTCTTGGAAGATACTTTGTCTCCCTGCTTCTCATCCTCAGCTTCCTGGACCATACACTCAATGTCTTCCTTGCTCAGATGTCCTTTATCATTGATGATGGCAATCTTGTTCTTCTTCCTGTGCTCTTATCCACAGCAGAAACATTGAGGATGCCATCTGCAGATTTAATGATGTAATTGTACAGTCAGACATGAAGCACTGGCCTTTTATGGTGGTGAATGACACAGGCAGGCCAAGGGTCCAAGTGGAGTACAAAGGAGAGACCAAAAGTTTCTATCCAGAAGAAGTATCTTCTGTGGTCTTGACCAAGATGAAAGAAATTGCTGAAGCTTACCTTGGGAAGACTGTCACAAATGCCATAGTCACAGTACCAGCCTATTTCAATGATTCCCAACATCAGGCCACTAAAGATGCTGGAACCATCACTGGTCTCAATGTGCTCCGAATCATCATTGAACCAACTGCTGCTGCTATTGCTTATGGCTTGGACAAAAAAGGTTGGTGCTGAGAGAAATGTGTTTATCTTTGACCTTGGAAGTGGTACTTTTGATGTCTCCATTCTTACCATTGAATATGGCATCTTTGAGGTCAAGTCCACAGCTGGGGACAGCCACTTGGGTGGGGAGGACTTTGACAACCGAATGGTCAGCCATTTCATTGCCAAGTTCAAGCAAAAGCACAAGAAGGACATCAGTGAGAACAAGAGGGCTGTTCACCATCTTTGCACCGGTTGTGAATGTGTAAAATGCACCCTCTCTTCTGGTACCCAGGCCAGTAAGGCCAGTACTGAGATTGACTCCCTCTATGAAAGTATCGACTTCTATACATCAATCACTCGAGCTCATTTTGAAGTGCTGAATGCTGATCTCTTCTGTGGCATGCTGGACCTTGTGGAAAAGGCCTTAAGAGATGCCAAGCTAGATAAATCACAGATTCATGACATTGTACTGGTGGGTGGTTCCACTTGAATTTCCAAAATCCAGAACTTTTTGCAAGACTTCTTCAATGGCAAGGAGCTCAACAAGAGTATCAATCCAGATGAGGCTGTTGCTTATAGTACAGTTGTCCAGGCTGCCATTTTGTCTGGAGAGAAATCTGAGAATGTGCAGAACTTGTTGGTGTTAGGTGTCACTCCTCTTTCCCTTGGAACTGAAACTGCTGGTGGAGTTATGACTGTTCTGATCAAACGTAATACCACCATCCCCACCAAGCAGCCACAGACTTTTACCACCTATTCTGACAACCAGCCTGGTGTACTTATTCAGGTTTATGAAGGTGAGAGGGCAATGACAAAGGATAACAACCTGCTTGGCAAATTTGAACTCACAGGAATCCCCTCAGCACCCAGAGGTGTTCTTCAGATTGAAGTAACATTTGACATTGATGCAGATGGCATCCTCAATGTTTCTGCTGTGGATAAAGAGCACAGAAAGAAGATGTTTGGCATCAAAAACTGTGTTGGTGGGGTTCATTGCAACTTGATTCTTTGCAGCATCATCGATTAAACGTTCTGTGCTCGTGAAGGTGATGTAGCTGGGGGTGATCCTGTTTCCTTGGGCATTAGCTATGATGTCCACTTTACCATGTTGGAAGACTCCCACACAGGAGTAAGTGGTGGCAAGATCAATGCCAATTGCGGGTCCCTTCGACATGGTTGGTGAGGAGTTGGGGAACATAGCTGACTGCTGTGGAGAAGAAGTGCTGCTACTGTGCTGAGTAGACCCTCTTTGAGCCACTTCTGATGAGAATAAAGTTCAAAGGCTCTTGCCTATTTCCCCTATCATCTCCTCCAGTGCAAAAGCTCCTTTATGCCTCCTTTCTGTCAGATAATTTACTCAATTTTACTTCTCCATTCCTTCTTCTCCCAGTGCATTCCTCTTTGTTACCCTTAATTTTATTTATTTTTAAAGTTATCATCCCATCATATTAAATTCACACTTATATCTTCTGTTTATGTATACTCCTTCTAACTGCCTTAATAATGAGAAAATTCTTAGGAGGTGCCAGTATCAAATTTCCATGTAGGAATGTAAACAGTTTAACCTTATTGAATTACTTATGCTTTCTCTTTTCTGTTTATCATTTTATTCTTGTCTTGAGTCTTGTACTTGAAAGTCAAATTGTCTATTCAGTTCTGATCTTTTCATCAGGAATGCTTAATGTCCTTTGTTTTACTAAATATTCATTTTTCCCACTGAAGGATTACACTCAGTTTTGCCAGGTAGGTGATTATTAGGTGCAGTCTTAATTCCTTTACCCTACAGAATATCGTATTCCAATCTCTCCATTTCTTTAATGTAGAAACTCCAAAATCTTGAGTTATCCTGACAGTGGATCCAGGATATTCGAATAGTTTCTTTTTGATTGCTTGTAATATTTTCTCCTTGACTTGGGATCTCTGAAATTTGGCTACAATATTCTTGAAAGTTTTCATTTTGGGTTCTATTTCAGGAGATGATTGATAGATTCTTTCAATTTCTATTTCCCCTCTGGTTCTAGAATGTCAGTGCAATTTTCCTTGATAATTTCTTGAAAGATGATACCTAAGTTATTTTGTGGTTTTTTTTTTTTTGGTCATGTCTTTCAGGTGGTTGAATAATTCTTAAATAATCTCTCCTTGATCTATTTTTTCAGGTCAGTTGTTTTCCCAATGAGATATTTCACATTTTCTTCTGTTTTTTCATTCTTCTGATTTTATTTTATTACTTCTCAGTGTCTCCCGCACACTTCCATTTGCCCAGTTTTAATTTTTAAGGAATTATTTTATTTATTGGACATTTGTACCTTCTTTTCTCTTTGGTCAATTCTACTTTTTAAGGAGTTCTTTTTTTCAGTGAATTTTTGTACTTCATTTTCCATTTGATTAATTCTGTTTTTTAAGGAATTATTCTATTTATTGGATTTTTGTGCCTCTTTCACCATTTGACCTATTGTTATCTTTTTAAGGTATTATTTTCCTCAGTTTTTTTTTGTGGTTCCTTTACCAAGCCATTGAGTCTTTCTGAAAAATGATTTTCTTGCATTACTTTCATTTCTTTTCCCAGTTTTTCCTGTATCTCTCTTATTTGATTTTTAAACATCCTTTTTCAACTCTTCTAGAACCTGAAACCAATCCATATTTTTATTTAAGGCTTTAGATATAGCAGTTTTTGTTTTGTGGCCTTCTGAGCTTGAGTTTTGATCTCCCCTGCTACCACAGTAACTTTCTATGATCAGGATCTTTTGTTGTTGCTTGCTCATTTTCCAGTGAATTTCTTGATTTTTACCTTTATATTAAAATTGGGTTTTGCTTCTGGGGTAGAAGGGGCACTGTCCCAAGCTTCAGGTTTTTTTGTGCACATGTTTTCAGAACTAATTCTGGGGGTCTGTAAGCTTTCAGTTCTTCCAAGATGGTATGATCTAAGGAGAGTTGTGTTTACTACTCTCTTGGTTCTACTCTGGTCTGCGAGAGATCACCAACATTTTTTTTTCCACCCTGCAACTGCAATCAGGGTTCCCACTCCCTTGCAACTGCAAGCTTTTATTTGCTAGTGTTTCTTCTTGTCCTGGGACTGTGACCTGGATCCAAGTATGTATAATGCAAAATAGTTCTGCACCTAGTACCAGAAAAGCAATCCCTGTGATCTTCTGACCAATCCCCTTACCATTTGTGGGCTGAGAGTTTGAGAAACAGCTGCTGGTTTCCTATATTATGGCTTGTTCTTGTATAGCCTGTTCTAAAGTGCCCTCAACTCTTACCCAGATGTGACAGACCTTTCCTGCTTACCTTCCAAGTTGTCTTGGACTGGAAAATTGTGCCTCTTATCCTTTTGTGGGTTCTGTGGCTTCAGAATGTGTTCTCAGGTATTATTTAAAGTTATTTGGAGGCAATTTGGGAGAGCTCAAGTTGGTCCCTGCCTTTTTCTACCATCTTGACTCCATATGTCCCTTCCCCCCATCATTTTTATAGTTAAAAAAATTTTTAAGTTTCATATCCATCTGGAATTAAATTGGATATTTATTGTATGATGTATATATAAATTCCTTTCCTAGCAGATTGTTAGGCAATATGACATTTCTTTAGTTAATGATGGCTCCTTTTGCCAGTTTTTTCAATAGATTTATCAAATACTAATCTTTATATACATTTGATTTATTGCCCACTATATCTATTCTAGTCAATTGCTCTGTTTCTCTGTCTGCGCCCTCACCTTTCCTACATGCCTCTGATACTAGATAGTCTTGATGATATTTTTCCTTGTAGTAGACTTTAATATCTAAAAGTGAATGTTCAACTTTCTCAGTTATTTGCTTCAGTGTTCTCCTTGATACTCTTATGGCCTTATTTTACCTTTCAAATATCATTATAGCTTTGTCTAGTTCTAAAGAAAGTTCTTTAGTATTTTATTTGCTATCATGTAAGATGAACTAATTAATGTGAACAGTATTGCCATTTTGCTATATTAATCTGTCCTTGAAGTTTAAATATCTTTCCATTGGTTTAGGAACTTGTTTTGGTCATTATGGTTTTACAGTGTTTTGGTCATTATAGTTTTACAGTGGTCCTGAACATAGTTCCTGAGCATTACTGTATAGATTAATTTCAAAATATATGCTCATTCTTGTTTTCATTATAAAAAGGGCATCTTAATAGTATGTTTTCTTTATCTATATTATGAATGAATAAGGGTTCAAGTGATTTTTGTGGGTTAAACTTTTCCCCAAAATTTATTAATTTATTTGTTTTCAGTTTTCAAAAATCATTTCCATAAATTCCAAATTTTCTTCCCATCCTCCCCTGCTCCCTCTCCAAGATGACATTCAATCTTATATGGGTTCTACCCATACATTCCTATCAAAGAAGAATTGAGGCAAATGGAAGAAACCATGAGAAAAACAAAGCATAAAGGAGAAAATGGTACTTTCATTCTGTGTTCCAACTTCATAGTACTTTCTCTGGATGTGGATGGTATTTTGTACCAGGAATCTTTTGGAAATGTTTTATTTATAGCCTTACATTTCTGTGTAGGGCTAAGTTTATAAAAAAACAGCCTTCCCACATTGTGGCTGTTATTGTATATTCTGTTCTCCTGGCTCTTCTCGCTTCACTCAGCATCAATTCATATAAGTCTTCCAAGGTTTTTTCTGAAGTTAGCCTGTTTGTCATTTCATTTAGCACAATAGTATTCCATTACATTCATATACCACAACTTATTCAGCCATTCCCCAGTTGATGGGCATCCCCTCAGTTTCCAGGTCTTGGCCACCACAAAAAGAGTTGCTATAAATATTTTTGTATATGTAGGACCTTTTCCAATTTTTATGATCTCTTTGGAATACAGTCCTAGAAACAGTATTGCTAGGTCAAAGGGTATGCATATTTTTGTAGCCCTTTGGGCATAGTTTCAAATTGTTTTCTAGAATGGTTGGATCAGCTCACAGCTCCACCAGCAATGATTTAGTGTTCTCACTCTCCCACAACTTCTCCAACATTTATTATTCTGCTGTTTTGTCTTATTAGCCAATCTGATAGGTGTGATGTGGTACCTAAGAGGTGTTTTGATTTTCATCTCTTTAATCAAAGTGAGTTAGAGCATTTTTTCATATGACTATAGATAGTTTTAGTTTCTTCTTCTGAAAATTGCCTGTTCATGTCCTTTGACCATTTTTCAGTTGGGGAATGACATTCTTATAAGTTTGACTCAGTTCTCTATATATTTTAGAAACGTGGCCTTTCAGACTAATGGCAAAAATTCTTTCCCAGTTTTCTGCTTCCCTCCTAATCTTGTTTGCATTGGCTTTTTTTTTGTGCAAAAACTTTTCAATTTAATGTAATCAAAGTTATCTTTTTGCATTTCATAATGTTCTGTATATCTTGTTTGGTCATAAATGCCTCCATTTTCCATAAGTCTGACAAATAAACTGTTCCTTGCTCCCTTAGTTTGTTTATGGTGTCAACTTTTATACCTAGCTCATGTACCCATGTGTCAGGCATTGGTCTATGCCCAGTTTCTACCCCACTATTTTCCAGTTTTCCCAGCAGCTTTTGTCAAACAGTGAGCTCTTATCCCAGAAGCTGGGTTCCTTGGGTTTATCAAACAGTAGACTGCTATAGTCATTGACTATTGTGTCTTGTGCACCTAACTTATCTCACTGATCAACCTCTCTATTGCTTAGTCAGTACCAAGTGGTTTTGATGATTGTTGCTTTATAATACAATTTAATATCTAGTATGGCTAGGCCAGCTTCCCTTAATGTTTCTTTTTATTAATTCTCTTGATACTCTGAACTTTTGATTCTTCCAGATGAATTTTCATAGTTTTTTCCTAGCTCTATAAAATAACATTTTGGTAGTTGTTTGGTATGGCACTGAATGAGTAAATTAATTTAGGTAGACTTGTCATTTTTATTATGTTAGCTCAGTCTACCCATATGCAAATGATGTTTTTCCAGTTTTTTAAATCTGACTTTATTTGCGTGAAAAATATTTTGTAATTGTGTTCATATAGTCCCTGTGTTTGTTTTGGCAGGTAGACTTCCAAATATTTCATAGTGTCTACAGTAATTTTAAATGGGATTTCTCTTCCTATCTCTTGCTGTTCAGCTTTTTGATAATATATAGAAATGTAGATGATTTATGCAGGTGTTTTGTATCCTGCAACTTGGTGAAAGTTGTTTATTATTTCAAGTAGTTTTCTTTTACTTGATTTATTTTTATTCTCTTATTGCTAAAGCTAACATTTCTAGTACCATACTGAATAACAGTGGTGATAATAGACAAACTTTTTTACCTTTGATTTCATTGGAAATGCATCTAGCTTATCCTCACTACATATAATGCTTGCTGATGTTTTAGGTAGATACTATTTATTATTTTAAGGAAGGCTCCATTTATTCCTATGCTCTTCAGTGTTTTCACTAGGAATGTGTGTTATATTTTGTGAAAAACATTTTTCTGCATTTCTTGAGATAATCATATGGTTTTTGTTAGTTTGGTTGTTAATGTAATTAATTATGCTGATAGTTTTCCTAATATTGAACCAGCCCTGCATCCCTGGTATAAATCCTACCTGATTAAAGTGTATCATTCTCTTGATAAGTTGTTTTAATCTTTTTGCTAATATCTTATTTAAAATTTTTGCACCTATATATTCATTAGGGAAATTGGTCTATCATTTTCTTTCTCTGTTTTGGTTCTTCCCAGTTTAGATATCATCACCATATTTGTATCATAAAAAGAATTTGGTAGAACGTTTTCACCAATATTCCCAAGTAGTCCATATAGTATTGGAATTAACTGTTCTTTAAATATTTGATAGAATTCACATGTAAATCCATCTGGTCTTGGAGATTTTTTCCTAGAGAGTTCATTGATAGTTTGTTCAATTCCTTTTTCTGAGATGGGGTTGTTAAAGTATTTTATTTCCTCTTCTGCTAATCTTAGCAATTTATATTTTTTATAAGCATTCATCCATTTCTCTAAGATTGTAAAATTTATGGGCATACAGTTGGGCAAAATAATTTCTATTATTGTTTTAATTTGCTCTACACTGGAGATCAATTCACCTTTTTCATTTTTGATATTCACTTTCTTTCTTGCCCAAAGGTTTATCATTTTATTGTTTTTTTACATAAAACCAGCTCTTAGTTTTATTTATTTCAACAGTTTTCTTAATTTTAATTTTCTTAATTTCTCCTTTGTTGTCCATATTTCTAATTTCATATTTCATTGGGGGTTTTCAATTTGTTCTTTTTTTAGGTTTTTCAGTTGCATGCCCAATTCATCGATCTCTTTCTATTTTATTCATGTAGTCATTCAGAGATATAAAACTTCCCTTAAGAAATGCTTTCACTGCATCCCAAAACTTTTGGCAGGTTATCTCATTATTGTCATTCTTATGAATATAATTCGTTGTTTGACTCATTCATTCTTTAGGATTAGATTACTTAGTTTCCAATTAATTTTTCTTCTATCTTTCAATGACCGTTTATTCCATATAACTTTTATTGCATCATGATCTGAAAAGGATGCATTGACTATTGCTGCCTTTCTGCACTGAATTGCTGTGATGGCAATCAAAATAGGATCTTTTGCTGTTTTTGTTTTAGTATAATCAAGTGCCTCTGATTGAATCTTGCCTTTATCAATCAAGAGTCTTTACAAGGAGTAAAGTACAGAAACAAGAGTTTTTTTTTTTAACTAGAAACAGTGTATGTATTTGTATTGTTAATTATTTTAATCTGATTAAATATCTTTCCCACTTATCGATGGGTCTGCCCATAGTAGGAAGCTTGAATAAGGGAATTGTTTTGCAGGAGCATCCAAGTACCTTTTGTTTTTTCTTTTGAGGCACTGGGTCAAAGTGATGCCCTCTGGCTCTAAAAAAGTTACAAATTCTCTTAGTTGAGGTCTTATTTTGGGGCTTAGATTTTTGCAATCAGATTTGAGTGCTAGATGATGACTCTGGGAAGCCATTAAGGAATCCCCTGACTTTGAGACCCAGATATCATGCTTCCCTTTCTGGTTATAATAGTCAATAGCTGTACCTTTCTGTTGAATTATGATCAGGGAAAGGAATCCATGTCTGTTGATTACTTTAGGGTTTATTGATTGGAAATGTTTGTTTTGTCAGATGAGGGCTCTGGGAAGCTGCTAAGGAGCTCCCTGGCTTTGAGAACCCAGATGTCATGCTTCCCTCTTTGGTAACTATGGTCAGATAGTTGGGGCCCAATTGTCTGTTGAATTCAGGCAGAGGAGGCCATATCTGTTGATCTTTTGATTTCTCTATATTTTCTTTGAAATTCAGGGCGCTGACTCCATGAACTAACTGAATGATATATGTACTTGGTTAAAGGAATGATACATGTACTTGATCAAAATGATTGCTAACCCCCTCAAAAGTTGCCTTTCCTTTTATAAATGCAGACTAAGAACCTGTGATAGCAGACCCTCCTGTGTATGTTGGGGTACTTGCTGATACAGTCGTGAGGTTTTTATGCCCTAGTACATGGTCAATTTTTATGTTAGTGTCATGTACTACTGAGAAAAGGTAAATTCCTTTCTATCCCCATTCAATTTTCTCCAGAGGCCTATCGTATCTACCTTTTCCAGATTTCTATATACCTCTTTAATTTCTTTCTTGTTTATTTTGAAGTTAGAGTAATCAAATTCAGAGAGGGGGAGGTTGAGATCCTCCACTAGTGTAATTTTTCTGTCTATTTCTTCCTGTAATTCCTTTAACTATTCCTCTAAAAATTTGGATGTATGTATGTATATATATATATATATATATATATAAATGCTATTGCTTCATTATCTATGGTGCCTTTTAGCAGGATATACTTTCCTTCCTTATCTCTTTTGATTAGACCTATTTTTTTTTTACTTTGTCTGAGAATAGGATTGCTACTGTTTCAAATGTGTTTCTTGTAAACAACATATTGTATGATTATGTTTTTTCATCCATTCTGCTATCTGCCTCTATTTTATGGTAGAGTTCATTCCATTCACATTCACAGTTATGATTACTATCTGTTTCTTTCTCTCCATTCTATCCTTACTCCCCAGTTATGCTTTTATTTCTCCCTTCTCCCTTCCCCTCCTCAAAAGTATTACTTTTGACCACCACCTCCCTCAATGTTCCCTCCCTTCTACCAGCCTGCCTCACTTTTCTATCCCCTTTCCCCTCCCACTGCCTGTAGGGCAAATTGAGTATGTTATTCCATGCATGAACCAAATCTGATGAGAATAAAGTTCAAATAATGCTCATCAACCTCCCCTCCTTCCCTCTACTATAATATATTTTTATGGCTCTTCATGTGATGTAATTTACCCTTTTCTGCCTCCTCCTTTCCACTTCTCCCTTCATATCCTTTAATTAGGTTTTTTACCTTCATATTAGTTAATTCATACTTACACCTCTTTTAAATGTTGTAATAAATATGCAGTTCTCAAGATTAAAAAGTATTATCCTCACATACAGGGCTGTAAACAGTTTTCCCGTATTTGATAACATTTTTTTTTCTTTTTTCCCCGTTTACCTTTTTATGCTTCTCTTGAATCATGTTTTTGAAGATCATACTTTCTATGGAGCTCTGGCCTTTTCATCAGGAAGGTCTGGAAAGCTTTATTTCATTACATGTCCAACACTTTGCCTGAAAGATTATGCTCTATCCTTGGTTGTAGTCCAAGCTCCTTTCCATTATGGAATATCACATTCCAATCCCTCTGATCTTTTAATAGAAGTTGCCAGGTCCTGTGTGATCCTGACTGTAGTTCCTCTATATTTGAATTGTTTCTTTCTAGCTGCTTGTGGTTTTTTCTCCTTGACCTGATAATTCTGGAATTTGATAACAATATTCTTTGGTGTTTTCAATTTGGTATCTCTTTCAGGAGGTGATCAGTGGATTTTTTCCACGACTATTTTGCCTTTGGATGTAGAACCTCAGGATAGTTTTCCTGAATAATTTCTTGAAAGGTACTATCTAGGCTCTTTTTTTTTCATCATGGCTTTCTGGTAGGCCAATAATTCCTAGATTTTCTCTGTTGGATCTATTTTTCAGGTCAGTTGTTTTTCCAATGAGATATTTTACATTTTCTTCCATTTTTTTCATTCTTCAGATTTTGTTTGATTGATTCTTGATGATTCATAGAGTCATTAGTTTCTACTTGTCCAACTCTAGTTTTTAAAGAATTTTTTTCTTCAGTTATCTTTTGTACCTCTCTTTTAAGGAGTTATTTTCCCCACTTGGGTTTTGTACCTCCTTATCCATTTGGCCAATTTTGCTTTTCAAGGACCTGGTTGTATTTTTGAAATCATTAGTCAAATTTTCTTCTACCTCTTTAATTTGGCTTTTAAAATCCTTCTTGAGCTCTTCCAAGAATGCTCTTTGGGCTTGAGATCAGTTCATATTCCTTTTGAGGTTTCAGATGTGGGTATAGTGTCAATGTTGTCCTCTTCTGAATTTATATTTTGATCTTCCCTGTTCCTATAATAAGATTCTATGATCCTTGCTTTTCTAATTTACTTCTTGCTCATCTGAATTTATATTTTGATCTTCCCTGTTCCTATAATAAGATTCTATGATCCTTGCTTTTCTAATTTACTTCTTGCTCATGGTGATTGTCATTTTTTCTGGCTTTAAGTGGATATCTGCTTCTGGGACACAGTGGGCTCTGTCCTAGGTTTCTTGTTCTTGGAGCTAGGGGCCTGCTTACTGGCTTTGTGTCCTGTAACCTCTGATTCTGTCAGCTGGACAGAAGCTTACATGGTGCTGAACTGACTGGTGTGTTCCAAGACCTAGGCCACATGGAGTTTTCTGAGTTTCTCTGGGGTTACACTGAAGCTTGTGGTGCAAGGTGTGGGGGAGGGATGGTCTGACCACTAGAAGTCTCCTTGTCCCCTAGGGCTGTGCTAGAGCACAGGCAGGCTCAGTGGCTGGTGGATCCCTGTCTATATTGGTGTCTGCCCAGTTCTCCTGGCTGTGCTAACTAAGGCACATCTGGGGTCCTGGTGCTGGCATTTACCAGTTTTACCCACCTTGGGCTCAAGATCTCCTAATGTGGGTCCACTGATGTGGGGCTTGCTGGGATGCCTCTGGTCCTGAACTGGTCTTCTTCAGCCACAGCAAGAGGCACCCTTCCTGTCAATCTCTCGCACCTGTTGAGCTAAAAAACTATTGTACCCTTTTGCTGGATCCACTATTTTCAGATTTTTACTGGGGCAATATTCTCTGAGTTTTTCTTTTTTTCTTTTTACTTTTTAAAATTTATTTATTTAACTTTTTACATTCATTTTCACAAAATTTTGGGTTCCAAATTTTCTCCCCATTTCTCCCCTCCCCACACCCCAATACACCAAGCATTCTAATTTTCCCTATCACCAATCTTCCCTCTCTTCTATCATCCCTCCCTTCTCTTGTCCGCATCTTCTCTTTTGTCCTGTAGGGCCAGATGACTTTCTATTCCCCATTACCTGTATTTCTTATTACCTAGTAGCAAGAACAATACTCAGCAGTTGTTCCTAAAACTTTAAGTTCCAGATTCTCCCCATCCCTCCCTCCCCACCCATTCCCTTTGGGAAGGCAGGCAATTCAATATAGGCCATATCTGTGTAGTTTTGCAAATGACTTTCTTAATAGTCGTGTTGTGTAAGACTAACTATATTTCCCTCCATCCTATTCTGCTCCCCATTGTTTCTATTCTGTCTTTTGATCCTGTCCCTCCCCAAGTGTTGACTTCAAATTGCTCCCTTCTCCCATTGCCCTCCCTTCCATCATCCTCCCCACCCTGCTTATCTCCTTCTCCCCCACTTTCCTGTATTGTAAGATAGGTTTTCATACCAAAATGAGTGTGCATTTTATTCCTTCCTTTAGTTGAATGTGATGAGGGTAAACTTCATGTTTTTTTCTCAGCCCTCCTCTTTTTCCCTCCAATAAAGAGTCTCCTGCTTGCCTCTTGAATGAGAGATAATTTACCCCATTCCATTTCACCCTCTCTCCTCCCCCTACATTTCTCTCTCACTGTTTACCTTCATTTCTTTTACGATATGGCCCCATCCTATTCAATTCACTCTGTGCTCTGTCTCTGTATGTGTGTGCACGCATGCGTGTATGTGTGTGTGTGTGTGTGTGTGTGTGTGTGTGTGTGTGTGTGTGTGTGGTCCCACCAACTACCCAGATACTGAAAAGTTTTAAGAGTTACAAATATTGTCTTTCCATGTAGGAATGTAAACAGTTCAACTTTAGTAAGTCCCTTATGACTTCTCTTTACTGTTTACTTTTTCATGCTTCTTCTCATTCTTGTGTTTGAAAGTCAAATTTTCTTTTCAGCTCTGGTCTTTTCATCAAGAATGCTTGAAAGTCCTCTGTTTCATTGAAAGACCATATTTTCCCCTGAAGTATTATACTCAGTTTTGCTGGGTAGGTGATTCTTGGTTTTAGTCCTAGTTCCTTGGACTTCTGGAATATCCTATTCCATGCCTTTCGATCCCTTAATGTAGAAGCTGCTAGATCTTGTGTTATCCTGATTGTATTTCCACAATACTTGAATTGTTTCTTTCTAGCTGCTTGCAATATTTTCTCCTTGACCAGGGAACTCAGGAATTTGGCCACAATGTTCCTAGGAGTTTCTCTTTTTGGATCTCTTTCAGGTGGTGATCGATGGATTCCTTCAATACTTATTTTGCCCTCTGGTTCTAGAATCTCAGGGCAGTTTTCCTTGATAATTTCATGAAAGATGATGTCTAGGCTCTTTTTTTGATCATGGCTTTCAGGTAGTCCCATAATTTTTAAATTGTCTCTCCTGGATAGATTTTCCAGGTCAGTTGTTTTTCCAATGAGATATTTCACATTATGTTCCATTTTTTCATTCTTTTGGTTTTGTTTGGGGATTTCTTGGTTTCTCAGAAAGTCATTAGCCTCCATCTGTTGCATTCTAATATTGAGAGAACTATTTTCTTCAGTGAGCTTTTGAACCTCTTTTTCCATTTGGCTAATTCTGCTTTTGAAAGCATTCTTTTCCTCATTGGCTTTTTGAACCTCTTTTGCCAATTGAGTGAGCCTATTTTTCAAGGTATTATTTTCTTCAGCATTTTTTTGGGTCTCCTTTAGCAAGGTATTGACCCGTTTTTCATACTTTTCTTGCATCTCTCTCATTTCTCTTCCCAGTTTTTCCTCCACCTGTCTAACTTGATTTTCAAAATCCTTTTTGATCTCTGCCATGGCCTGAGCCCACTGGACATCCACCTCAGATGTCTGGGATACAGGGGCCCCAACCTCCACGTCTTTCCCTGATGGTAAGCATTTCATCAGAAATGAAAGGTGGGAACATCTGTTCCCCAAGAAAATAGCTTTCTATGGTCTTATTTTTCTTCCCTTTTCTGGCCATTTTCCCAGCCAGTTACTTGACTTCTGAGATTCTTCTCCACCCCCGTCTAGATCTGCTCAGCTAGTGCTTGGGGTCTGAGATTCAAATGCTGCTCCCCAGCCTCGGGGCTTTCAGTGGTGGGCAGGGCTGCTATTCAATGTGAGCTTAAGTTCTGTTGCTCAGATGGGGTCAGGGCCACCTCCCAGGCTCAGTTCCCTCAGGGGGGTTTATGCAGAGATCTTCAGTAATGGCCCTGAGCTCCTGTCTGCTCCGGGAGTTCCAGGCCACCACTACCTCCACCGCTGCCTCCCGAGGGGGCCCGAGTCATGGAGACACCCCGCTCCCCTCTTGGCCAGCTCAGAAGTCTCTCTAACTGACCTGTAGCGCCTGTGGGCAGAGGGACCTTTGTGGCCGCCAGAGATTCCGCCTCTGAAGCCTGCTTGGATCTGCTCCTCTGGGGCCGCATGGCCAGGGCAGCGCAGAGGTGGGCTCCACTGTCTGGAGTGCGACAGACCTTTGGGGTCAGTTTTTCGGGGCTCTCTGGAATGGAAATCTTCTCCACTGTGTTCCTGCATGGCTTGCACTGATCCAGAATTTGTGGGGAGTTCTTTTTACAGGAAATTTATGGGTTGTGGGTTTGGAGCTAGCATACATGAGTCTTTCTACTCTGCCATCTTGGCTCCTCCCCCCCTGAGTTTTTCAAAGTCAACAAGGGAGGGTGAGAGCACTTACAGCCACCATCTTGGCTACTGGAAGTTCAAGTGACTTTCAAACATTCAGTCTTTGTGCTGATAGCCCCAGGAGCAGACGCTATTACAGCTGTAGGTTTCTCTCCCACCTTGCTCAGCTTGACTCCATTCCTTTGCTAAGAATTTTGGGCATCAGCACTGTGGCTGATGACGCAGACTCCCCAGGGACTGTGGCTGGGTCTGTGCTGACGCAGCCCATACATTCTGAGCTCCTCCAGCCCAATATAACAGATCCTTCCCATCGACCTTTCAGGCTGTCCTGGGCTGGAATTCTACCACACTCTGCCTCCTAATAGATCCTGCCTCTCTAAAATTTGTTTAGATTCACTTTTTAGAGGTATCTGAAGGAATTTGTGGAAGAGCTCAGGTGAATCCATGTTTTCACTTTGCCATTTTGCCTCCCCTCTCCCCAACTCCAGGTTAATCTTTTACTCTGCAACTTTGTTGAACTTATTTATTGTATCCATTAATATTTTTGGTACAGGCAGTTGGATTTTTAAAAATGCATTACCATACCATCTACAAATAATGATATTTGGACCTCTTAAAGTCCACTATTAGTTCCTCTGATTTGTTTCCTTTCATGTCACAGTGGCTAGAATTTTAATACTATGTCAAATAAAAGACCAAGAATACAGATGTTCTTACTTTGTATGCTTTTAAAGAAAGAATACTTTTGATCTTGTCTCATGTTATTAATTCTTCTAATCCACCTTTTCTGTTTTTATATCTTGTCTACACAACTATATGGTAAATTCTTTGTGGGAAAAGTTCATGACTCCTTCCTTGTTTCCCTTATACCACTTAGTATAATGCATTAGACCTACTGGGTATTCCTATTGAATACCCACTATCATCTTTCTAGGCACACAAATTTTGTAATCTTGGTGCCATACTCGTCTTCATTCTCATGCCCACCTTTCACCTCTCTACTATAGCTAATCAGTTGCCAAATCATCCAATTTCTTTTTCTATACACATTTCCATATCCTCACTCAGACAACCACCACCCTGGTTAATGTCATTGCCCCTCCTAATTGGTTTCCCAGCCTTAAGTTCTGCCTATCCTTATCCATTCCTCATGTAGCTGGTAGTTTCTTAAAAAATATAGTAGGTCTGACTAAGTCATATTACCCTTCCCGTTTTCAATAATCTTGAATAGCTACCTATACCTCTAGGATCAAATGTAGACTCTTTTATTTGGCATTCAACATTTCTACCCTCCATACATGCTTCTGTCCAGTAATATAGTCCTATTTCATGTTTCCCACACATAATTCCCAATTTCCCATCTTCATGTACCTCCACTGGCTGTCCTCTATGCCTGTAACACTCTCTTTCCTCATTTCCCCAATTTAGTATTCAGGTCTTCCTTTAAGATTAAGCTCAAGTGCCATATCTCAAGGAAATCACAGTCCCATAAACTGTTAGTGCCTTTCCTTGAAAACTTTTTTCTGTCTCTTCTAAGTATCTCATATGTGCTAATTTACATAAATGCTGTCTCCTATCAGAACATAAACTTCTAGATGATACGGTCAGCTTTTGCTTTGTCTTTGTGTCACTGGAAACTTAGTACAATGCCTGGCACTTATATTAAGCACTTAATAGATACTTGTTATTTGGTTGATATATATAATGCCTGTCTACTTCATAGTGATAATATGAGAACAAACAAGATATATGTAAGTAACTCAAAAAAAGATTCCTTTTTTTTTTTTGAGGAAAGATGTTCCTTGAATGCAGGGATTATGGTATTATCATTGGTATTAAAAAATGTGGAGCATAGTCCAAATGAGAAGTTTGGCTGACTTTTTGTTATTTTTCCCAAGATAGAGAGGACTCAAGTAATTGGTGAGAGTTAATCTTCTTTGGTAAATTTAAGTACTATTGAATATTGTAGACTAGCTTAGTATATTTTGTTGACTTAAAGCTGCTGTTTGTCCCAGTTTACTCTCTCAGCATGGAAGGAATGTTTGTTTACTAAATCTCCTTGGACGATCTAGGCAGAGACAGAACTCTAAATGGAAATAGTCTGAGGTTATGAAAATCTATTTTTTCTTTCCTTTTGGAGCTTAATCCAGGGCAGAAAGATTCATGAGAAAATAGAAAAAAGTTCTAACCACATCTGTGACAAAATCCTGGATCAGAAAGCAGCCACTGACACAATATGGTGTCAAGGATTTGGATTTGGTGTCAGAAGACCTGGGTTTGAATCTCAGCTCTATTGCTCGCTACTTGTGTGATATTGGAATGATCACTTCAACTCTTGGGGCTTCAGTTTCTTCATCTGTTGAATGGAAAGGAATGGCCTTCCAATTCACCTTCTGTGGTTCTCTTTCCACTGTTATGTCTGCATTCTCTTGCCTTCAATTTTCTCCTTCTGGAAGAGCTCTAGATACTTTTTATTTTCTGACCCTTTTATGTAGGTTTGTGGTTCCCCAGGCAATGTAGCAGAGGGCACATCTCCTGTCCCTGATTCATGTCCTGGGGTGTCTTCAAATCCCTCTTTCCACTCTACCTCTCACAGAGCTTTTTGTTTATTTGTCTCTCTGATGATAAATCACAAGTAAATTTAGATCAGGTTTCTGAAGCATTTACTAAAAGCTAAGACTTCTTGTTACGTCTTGTATTTTGTAAAAGTCCTGGGTCCTGTCTCCAAAGGTTTTTAGAATATGGCACATCATTTTTATAGTGAAAAGTATGCTGGATTTTTAGTCAAGAAGACCTGGCTGTGAATCATAGCTCTGTTACTTACTACTCTGGTGAGTCTGGGTTAACTTCTTTAGGCTTTAGTTTTCTCATCTGTAAAATGAGGAAGTTGAATTCCGTCTCCTCCTTTTCTAAATCTATGACACTATAATTCTTTTTATGAGGAAAATGGTAGGCAGCAAACAGAAAATCAAACATTGATTGAAGAACATATTCAGAATGAAGTTGAGATCACAAATGTTATTGAAGACTGTCAAAATCCCCTTTTATGGATGACTCCATTGAAGTTTATAGCCTGGTTGAGAAATAATATATTTTAACTAATCTATGCTGATGTCTTTTCTCATTGGTGCCATCTGGTTAAGAGATGCTACTACATGGTGGAGTAGGTGCACCTCTACCTATCTGCATCTGCCTTCACATTTTATACCTATAGGAACACCCCCACAGGTACAGCATTCTGACTTATTCAGCTACAGAAGAGTCATGGATAACACCCCTAATTACCACTTCCTTCCCCATCACTCACTTAAGATTATTTTTTGAGTTTTTTACTTTCACCCAGACTGTTCTAGGGCTGTCTTACTGGCTAGCACTACTAGTGTGAACTGGCCAGTTTAATGCAAGGATGTAACATCATTTTGCTCTTGGATAATCAGAAATATATTCCATATCCTCTCAAAAGTATTAGCTTATATCTTTTATGGAGGAGAGGGAAGAAACCATGCTCTTAGTCATTTGCTCTTTGCATTTATCTCTCACAATTTGGTGTTCACAGAATCATAGAGGTTAAGAGTTGGAAGGGGCCTCAGTAAGTCATCTAGTCTGACATGTCCATGAGAAGAAGAGCTGAAAAGTGGTCATCCAGTCTATTTCTGAAGATCTAAGAGGAGAGGGAACCCATCATCTCTTGAGGCTGTCAATTTCCATTTTTGGACAGTCTTACACATTAGGAAACTTTTCTTGACACATAGTCAAAATTTACCTTTTTGCAAGTTCAGTTCATTATATCTGGCCCTTCATTCTGGAGTTAAAAAAAATATAAGTATAATCCATCCTCCATAAAACAGCTCTTCAAATTCTAGAAGTCAGCTGTGATTTTGTCTTCACTGTCCCTTCCCCCTCAATCCAGTATGTTCTTCTTGAGACAAACATTCTCCCTCTGATCCCATTTTTAGTTGTTTTAAAATGAAACTTCAGAAGTTACATTGGGGACTAGAGATGGAGAGGGTAGAAGAACAGAGCAGCTCATTTTTCATTCTTTCCCACCTTTATTTGGTATTTCTTTTTGCTCCTAAATTTTTTTAAATCTATTTATACTTATATCTGTTTATAAATGTTTGGCAAGGTCATTTGTAATTTAAATATTGTGGCCATTATCCCCTCCATCTTTGAGATAAGAGGCATCCTAGTTTACTGAAAAGTTATTCACTGCTCTTCATTGAACAGTATTGCTATTACTATGTATAATCTTCTCCTGGTTCTTTTCTCTTCACTTTGCATCAGTTCATGTAAGTCTTTCCAGGTTTTTCTAAAATTATCTGACTTGTCATTTCTTATAGCACAATAATTTTCCATTACAATCATATATCACAGCTTGTTTAGCTACTCCCAAGTTGACAGGTGTTCCTTTGTTTTCCAATTCTTAGTCACCACAAAAAGAGCTGCAATAAATATTTTTATATAAATAGGTCCTTTTCCCCCCCTTTTTAATGTTGTTGAGATATAAATCTAGCACTAGTATTGCTGGATCAAAGAATATGGTCTGGTCTAAGCTGGCCTGAGAGGCACAAGACCTGAATTTGAATCTTGTCTTCGCAAATGACTACTTCTGAAGTCCTGGGCAATTCATGAACTTTGCGTCTCAGCTTCCTTATTTGTCAAATGGATGGGTTGGGCTAGGTCAGGGGTGGAGAACCTGTGGCCTCAAGGCCACATGTGGCCCTCTAGGTCCTCAAATGTGGCCCTTCAACTGAGTCCAAACTTCACAGGACAAAACTCCTTAATAAAAAGATTTGTTTTGCAAAAATTGGACTCAGAAGGCCATACCCATGGTCCTAGAAGGTCAAATGTGGCCTTGAGTCTGCAGGTTCTCCATCCCTGAGCTAGGCAATATCTGTGGTTCCTTCCAATTCTAAAATTTTCTATGAAGTCAAATCCAGCTTACCTACATGATGCCAGGCAACATTGTAGCTAATACATCAACAAATGCCATTGAGTCATTTGAGCCTGCCTGATTATTTACTTATTATAATATGTTACTTATTATATGTTTAATAAGGCCTTCCTATACTTTCATGTTTAGTGGGAAGTTAAGTGACTTGCCTAACTCATCTTCCTATAATACCTATCAGACAGGACCTGAACTCACGTCTTCTTGACAATAAGACTTGCTCTTTGACCACTACACCACAGCTGGCAATTTGCATTGATAGAAGTTTTCTTACTAGTAGTTCTCTACACTAATGAAAAGCAGTTTTAAAAAAGAATTCTCTAAAATGAGATAAAGAGATGACCCTACTTCCCAAACAGACCATGGATTCCTGTCACACAAATAATTAATGGATACTTACTTTCCTATGTTCCTGATTTCTGGCTAAGGGAACAGGGAATTTTGTGTTATTGCCCAATGAAAGGAGGATGACTGGCTAAGGTTACCATATTTACTACATATATTTAGAAATCTGATTGATTCTTTTCTCCTTCCTTCTTTCCTTTCTGTTCCTTCATACTACATGCTTTTCCTTCTTCTCTTTAATCTCTGGCTATGGAGATGGAGATCATTGAATCCTTGAGCCTCAGAGTTGGATGAGACCTCAAAAAGATTTTAGTCCTATTTGCCTCTTCCCAAAAGAACCGAAACAGAACCTTCAACAACATCCAAGACAAGTGGTCATCGATTTGTCTGAAGATTTCTAGTGACAGAAGACTCACCACTTCTCCAAATTGCTCATTCCACTTTGAGTCAGTTCTGTTAGAGTAGGTTTTCCTTATATTTGTCTATAATTTCCTATCTATTAGTTCTTCCTCTGGGATAAAGAAAAACAAGTCTGATCCTTTCTCCAAATGAATGGATGATAACTTAAGATAACTTTCTCCAAATGAATTATAGGTATTAATACTGGATGATAACTTAAGATATCATCTGACTTAGCTTTTTGCTTCAGGCAGGTAAGGTATAAACACTCTTACTTAATAGAAAAAACAACCGAATTGGTAAGAAGATTTTTTTTAAGGTCATGCATCTAGTTAAGTGACTGTCTAGGGTCTCTGGCCTTTCCTCATGTCTGGAAGGCTCTCCCTATTCATTTGTAATTCCTGGCTTTGTTCAGGTCCCAGATAAAATCCCATCTTCTATAGGAAGTCTTTCTTCTTAATTTCACTGCCTTTTCTCTGTCCATCATTTCCTGTTGATTCTATATGTAGCTCTTTGGTATGTACTTTTTGCTTGTGCTCTCTTTTATTCTATTGTAAGTTTCTTGAGAACAGGGACCATTTTTTACCTTTCTTTGTATCCCTAGCTCTTAGCATAATGGCTAGCACATAGTAGGCTTAATAACTGCTAATGGACTGAGCAGTAAGTGGTGAAAAAAGGACTAGAACTTAGGACTCGTGGATCTTATTGCTTTTTCTATTACACTGCATGTGATAGATATTAAATTCCATGTAAGAGTTAAAATAAGTACTAGGACAGATAAAGTACAGATAAACTTGTCTGCACTAAGGTTCCCTGAGCTGTGGGTAAAGTATTAATCCTGAGGCAATCAAGGTGAAAAGAGTTTTATTTTGTTTGACACATGGGGGACAACATTCAGGACTGTTCCTTTCTATATGTGAAATAGGCATCTACCTCTGAAATGTGAATGAAGTGACTAAAGGACCTGTTTGTCCTCATTTCTCCCCCACTAACCATTCCTATAACTTGGGATTTCCAACACTGGAGTCACTCTTTTGGGTGAAAAAAAAGGCTTGAAACTATTTCCCACAGAAGGGTAAAATCCTTAATCCATTTACTCTTCTAAATATATTAGCGCAAAATAATTTATCAGAGAGCTCAGCTATGAGGGAATGAGAAAAAGAACTGATGAGTTCTGATGGTAGGAGCAGAAGCTGATGAAGTAATTCTATTGATACTTTTGGAAAGGTTTTGAGTAGGGGTTTGTAGCTATTTATGTGTCATATACCCCTTTGGCAGTCTGATGAAGCCTCTAAACTCTTTCAAATAATGTTTTTAAATAACCAAAGGCAACATTAAATTTCCGTTAGCATTTGTGAAAGTAAAGATGCAATTTTTCTATCATATGAGTTCACCACAGGTTGAGTCCTTGTTTTAGAGTAAAACCTTTTTAGTAAAGAGACCTGGGCTTCTAAGGACAAGGATGTATGAGTAGAGCCAAGGAAGGCCTAGATTTAAATTTTTACTCTTCCTGAGTGACTTTGACAAGTTATATCTCTTCTCTGGGGCTCAGTTTCCTTATCCATAAAATTAAGGGATTAGATTCGATTATCTCCAAGATACATTCCACCTACACATTTATGATCTATGAGTAGGGGAAAGGAAAAGGGAAGAGAAGAATAATTAATTAAGCACCTACTATATGCTAAATGCTTTTTAATCAAATCTCATTTGATGTCACAACAACTCTGTGAGGTAGGTGCTATTTATACACTCCCTCCATACATACTCTGAAGTAAACTGAGGCAGGCAGTGGTTGTCATTTTTGCCCAGAATCAGACAACTGGGTGCAGATCTGAACTTGGGTCTTCTTGACTCCAGATCCAGCACTCTAGCAACTACTCTACCTAGCTTCCTCTCTTGTGTGTAAAACACATCTTTTACTTCCTAGAACACTTTCTATTACCTATTTAAAACTCAATCCTAGTGGTCCTCTTGTAGCTACTTTCTTTATGTGCTCTTGAGCTACCCAGAATGACTAGGTATCCAGATCATTTACTTATTTATTGTAATGTAGGCTCTTTCTAAGACCAAACATGCATGATTGATTTTTCTAGCCCAATGGGGCATGTGATTTAAGTTGTGAGTGATGACAAACATCATTGTGAGATAAATCTACTTAGGGTAATGATACAACACTTAAAAAATTACCACAGGGAAGGCAAGTGTACCCTGAATCATGCATGGGGACAGACACTGTTTCTACTGCAGCTCATACATAGCCTGATGCACAAACTCAGATTTTCTTAAGTTTAACAAGTCCTTATGTTAATGGTGGTGCAAGCTCTTTCCTTAGCAGGAGAGGCAGGGCAATTCCCTTGTTTACTATACCAGCAAAGGGTAATTCAATGAGGTGGCAGAGGTTCCCACAGAAACTCTGAGTCTTTCCCGCAAATGTAGATTTCCTTTCTAGTCGTGGCACGGAAGTTGTAATAATAATGATTGCTGTTAGCATTTATATCAAGCTTCAGTCTTTACAAAGTGCATCTACCATCTCCTTTGTTTCTTCCAGCAACACTGGGAGATAGCATCCTTCCCAAACCTTGAGTTGAGAAGAACCTTAGACATCCTATAGTTCAACCTCCTCACTTTATTGATGAGTAAACTGGGTCTCAGAGAGGTGAGGTGACTGGTCCAAAGTCACAGTTAATGAAAGATAAAGCAGAGACTCAAATACAGTTCTTTTAATTCAGATCTAGGGCTCATTCTGTCATGTTATACCAACAAGGCAACTTCCTTCTATCCCATGCTTAGTAGTATGGCCTTGCTTGAGATGGCCTTAGAAATGAGATATTGGCTTTGTAAGGTTTTGCAAACCTTAAAGTACTATATAGATGCTGTTATAATAATAACAATAATAGCATTATTTTTACTATTATTATCCTGGCTCAGAACAGAATAATGGGGTTGTCCCAGAAACTTATTAATTTCAGATCAGAGAATTGTTGGAAAACCAGCTGATCCTATGAGTATGGGGGAAAATCGAGAAATTCACAAGAGAAAAACTTGAGAACTAAATCTGTAGGAGGACCCATGACCTCAAATATTTATTTGCAAATGTTCAGTGTTTAGGCAAAAAGAAAGAAGAAATATATGTGTTAACAGAAGGAGGCACCTTTTACCTTACAGATATCACTAACAGAGGCAGGATGGTACAGTGGATCAGGAACCAGTTTTGGAGTCAGGAAGACCTGTGTTCAATTCCTGTCTCTGATATACACTGACTGTAATTTGGGCAAGTCTCTTAACTCCTCAATGCACCAGACAACACTGTAAGATTATAAGTTATGAAGAAGGTACCCATCTGCAGAGTAAGAGGAAGTTCTTCACTGAGAGTCCATTAAAAAAAAGAGTGATATCGTTGAGACCTGGTATAATTAAAGTCATGATTGATAGATACATTAAAAATAAACAGGATAGGTAAAAGAAGGGTGGGTGTAGGGAACTATTGCATGTTAAGAAGATATATTCAGAAACTAGATGAAAGGAGAGAGAAGCCTGGTTAAAAAAAATTTCACATGAAGATCAATTAAAAGAGAGACATAAAAAATTTTGACATTGAATTGCATTATAGAGCAACTAGATAAACTGAAGAAATAAATGAAAAATTCAGAAACAAGCCATAAGGCAAGAGAAGAAGAGTTATGATGTAGCAGTTATAAGAGACTTCAATTATCCAGACATGTACTGGAGTTTTCTATCAAAAGTAGAACAGCTAATGAATTCAAGGCTTATCTTAATGATAAATTCATATTTCCAAGGTAAAAGAACCAATAATGGAGGAATGCTTTTTTAGATATGATTTCCCCTACTAGGGGAGAACTTGGCACTAGAGTGAAAATTCTGGAAAACTTGGGTGGAAATGACCACTTATTTCTAGAGTTTGTAATAGAGATGGAGAGGAAAGTTGAACACTGTTTGACATGTACCCTAGATACTGGAAAAGAAGATTTCAAAGGGCTTAGAGGAAGAACAAATAGGATGCAAGACACTAAAATTCTGCAGGTGTTATTGACCAAGGAAGGATGGAGGAACACTCGAGAACAAAATTCTGAAGCTACCAAGGAAAAAAAATCAATGAGGAGAAATTTGGAATTTTTTTTTGAAATCACTGTGGATGCACAAGGAACTCAAAAACCCATTTAAAATTTTTAAAAGAAATGAATAGAAAATGGCAGCAAGGGCAGGCTAACAGAGGATGAATATAAAAGCATGTCATCATCCTACTGGAAGGTATAAGTAGTAAAGCTCAAAATGAGCTGAAGCTGGCAAGAAAATCCAAGACTGCAGAAAGATATTTTTAAGCTATGTGTGTGTGTTTGTCCTTCGTTGCCAAAGAAGACCATGCCATCAGAGAAATGATGACATGACAGGTACTTGACTTTGTTTTTGAGTGAGGGAGGGCTGTGCAGGTCACCAGCCTCACTTCTCCTCCAGAGCCATCTGAATCCAGTGACCAGATATTCATCTAGATGACTGGAGATGACCCAGGATGAGGCAGTTGAGGTTAAGTGACTTGCCCAAGGTCACAGAGCTGGTGAGTGTCAAGTGTCTGAGGTGAGATTTGAACTTAGGTCCTCCTGACTCCTGCACTGGTGCTTTATCCACTGTACCGCCTAGTTATCCCTATTTTTAAGCTCTATTTAAGGGGAAAGGGGAGGATCAAGGAAGGGCCTGCTGCTTGGAGTAGATGGGGCAATGATGAGTAACATCAGAAAAAAGATAGAGGTATTCATTTTTGATTATGCTTCTGTTTTCTTTGCATTGGAAATGAAGGCACAAAAATGGCTAACTGGGAGTTGGTACCCAAGATGAATAAGGTGATATTAATAGAGTATTAGCCATCCTTGATGAATTGAAGTCACCTGGTCAAGATGAATTATAGCCTTGGGAATTGACTAAAATGTTTGTTGAGCTACTGTTAGTGATATTTTTGAGATGGTGGAGAATGGGATAGGGTACCGCAAAGCTAGAGATGGGCAAATATCCTGATTTTTTTTAAAAAGTGAAAAACAATAGAATTTGAAATGCTTGTGCCATAGCCCCCTTCTGTCTTTTCAGTCTTCTTACGCCTTACTCCCTGACATGTACTTGGATCCACTAATACAGGCCTTCTGGTTGTTCCATGGATAAGATTTCCTTTAACTCCCAACTAAAACCCCACCTTGTATAAGAAACTTTTTCCAACAGCTCTTAATTCCAGTGCCTTCCTGTTATCTTCCGTATCTAACTTTTAAGTCGTCCATAACTAGCTTTGTACGTATATTTGCTTGTATTGCCTTCCCCATGACTAGATTGTGAGCTCTCTGAAGGCAGAGATTATCTTTTTCCCTTTTTTGTATCCCTAGCACTTAGCACAGTGTCTGTCACATAGTGTTTTTCTGGTTGTTGTGTCACCTCCAACTCTTCATGACCCCATTGAGATTTTCTTGGTAAAGATACTGAAGTGGTTTGTCATTTCCTTCTCCAACTCATTTTACCTGTGAGGAAACTGAGGCAAGCAGGGGTAAGTGACTTGCTTAGGGCCGTATAACTAGGAAGTATCTGAGGCCAGATTTGAACTCAGGAAGATAAGTCTTCCTGACTCCAGACTTGTCACTCTATCCACTGTGCCACCAAGCTGTCCCCGGCACATAGAAAACAATTAATATTTATTGATTCATTAATTTTTGAAACTCAGGATCTTCATTCCCTTATAGAAAGTCATTCTCTTTTCTTACGCAGAGACTACTAAGCTCAGAAGTATATCATTCAAATACAGCATCTATAGGTTCATCTTAGTGACATGCATCTAGGGATCTGCCTGCAGACTTACCCACAAAGTTAAGGATATTCACACCCAGATGTGCCCACAAATCACTTTCACTGACTCACAAGTTATATCATATTATCTTTCATGTGCCTCATGACAGAAAGTACTGAATCAATTTGGCCTCACCAAACACAATATTAACTCACTGCCCATTCTTCACAAGGCTAACTTTCTTCCTACATGCTCTGTACCCCACTCTCTGTCTTCTCTATTTATCTTACTTGAAACACACTCCATCACAAACACTCAAGGACTGGGTTGTATACCACCGGAGAATGATCCCCATCAGCAAAGCTACTTATTACAGGCTGGAGAGGAGTAAATATTTCCAGGCAGCTGGGAGGCCATTTTGCCTTACAAACACACAGCTGTCTGCCTTTCCAAATGGCAAGTCTTGGTCCCCAGAGTCTAACAGTTTTTAAATGCGAATACCCCTGGGAAGGATGGTATATTGCCAATAGCAGATGTTTACAAAGCTCCTTAAGTTTACAGCACTTTGGGGGGCATCATGAAATTTTTTCAACCAGTGGAATTTCAGGTTGGGAACCCTTTTATTCTTTCCCCAAAGTACTTTGTATATTTTGTTTCATTAACACTGATCTCCTTGTTGCTACTTCCACATAAAACTCCTTCTTAGGATAGAGAATTTTCACTGACCATCCCTCAAGCCTGGAATTCTCTCCCTCCTCACCTCTACTTTCTGGCTTCCTTCACATCCCAGCTAAAACCAAACCCTGAAAACTTTCCCAATCCCCTTTAATGCTAGTGCCTTCTCTTTGTTGATTACTCCTAATCGGCTCCCAGCTGAGCATAACTATTTACTCCTTTCCAGCTTGTAATAAGAAGCCTTGTCCATGGTGATCATTGTTCAGTGGCACACAATCCACTATGTCACTCTCTATCCCTGTAACATTCAAGACCCAAGTGTCAGTCCCCTGCCTCCACTCCTCTATGTATGTTGTCACCCCTTATTAGAACATAAACCCCTTGAAATTAAGACCTGTCTTCACTTTTATATTTTTATCACCAGCACTTAGAAGGGCTTGGTACATAGTAAACATTTAATAAAATAATTTTCATTAATTCATTTAGAGAGATAGAACAAGTTTTTAAGTAACTTAAAATATGCTAGGCACATCTTTAATACTTAGTACTTCATATATTAATCCAAGATAAAAATAAAGGCAGTTTCTGCCCTCAAGGAGGTTACACTTGAATGAGGAAGACAGTTTATAAAAGGGAGATGTGTGGTGAGGAGGTGACCCAAGGGCAAGGAGGAAAATTAGTGTGGAGAGTCAGGAGCTGAGCTAGATTTAGTGTTAAGTTGAGTTGAGTTGAGTTACAATCACAGGATAATAGACACAGAGCTTGAAGGGACCTCAGAGTCTATATAGTCCAACACTCTCATTTTTATAGATGAAACACTAGGGTCTTGGAATTGAATTCCTTAGAGCTTTGAATTCCTTAGAGCTTTGATTCTCTATTAGACAATGCAACAAAGAGAGCTGGCCAGGATGTAGTAGTAACCAGATGAAGCGGGTCTCTCACTGTTTTGAGCAAAAAGTGTCCAGTTCCTCAGAAAATAAAAAAGGTCTGGTAGCATTGTTCATTACCACTTAGCGAAGTGAGCAGCTGGAGCTGACTGTAATAGATTAAATTCCAATAGCTTATTTTTAATCAATTTTCATTGATTCAGGACATAACTAGTTTTTAATTGTATATTGCTCTTTTTCCACTTTGGAAATTTCTGCTTTATCTGCCAAATTTAACCCAATCTCATTTCCAAAAGCCGATGTGAAATAGGTGTCTAGGAACAAATATTCCTAAATGTCTCTCTCTCTCTGTCTGTATCTCTTTTTCTCTGTCTCTCTGTCTCTTTCTCTGTTTCTGTCTCTGTCTCGCTGTCTCTCTATGTCTATGTCTCTGTCTCTCTCTTTCTCTCTCTTCCTTCTCCCCCTCTTTTTGGAAGGGGTGGGTATCTGGAGGCAAAGGTAGGACTTACATAAGAATTAAATTGATTGCTCATGCTATTTACTATGTTTTGGAGCTCATGTATCATGGGTGCCAAACCAAGAAATAAATCATAGTGAAGTATTTTTTTTTTTGAGTCATCTTGTGATTTCATTGGAACTCTCAGTAAAGAGACTCCATCTCTGCATGTAGATTAGGGACTGCTCTATAATGTAAGGTTTTAGCAGGTTGCCCAGGAGTGATGAGAGATGGTGACTTGCCCAGGCTCATACAGTCAATATGATGTCAAAGTCAGGACTTGAATCCAAATCTTCTGACTCCATTGCTCTTTCTTTATCCACGCCTCCACAGCAACTCTTGCAAAGATTATTTTGTGAAAATGACCAAAACACACTCAGAGAGCTTCACTGAGGCTATCCATCTACCCTCCCCCATGAAACAAGCACAAGGACATTCACATGAATCCTTTTGTATGCCCTGTTTGGAAAATAGAACAGGGAGAGTGGATGAGGGGCCCACATTCAGCTTTTCCTCTCTTTTTGGCCCTCAATTTCCTTAGCGTCTGCTGCATACCCACCCCAGAAACCAAGCCTGGTCCTCTGTGGACTTCCCTGCTGTGTTCCTTAGCCCCTAACAAGCCACTTGTGGTTTCAGCTAGAGCCGCTTTAACATCAATGGGACCTTTGGGGACCATTTTGTTCTGTCTTTCTTAGGAGCAAATGCCAGCATGGTCAAGATGGAGAAACTTGCTGTTCCATTGTAATAGGATCTGCATTTAAATGAGAACCATGCAAGCTGAAGGATACTCATGTTAGCATCGGATTCAGTGAGCCAGTGGGAAAATCTGCCAAGCCTGCCGGAATGGCTGAGCCTAAAGGGCTTAGAGGCGGGATGCCTGACTGGCTAAGAACAGCATGTTTTTAATGTAGATATTTTGTTTCTGCCACACCACTGGCAGTAAAACATTGCAAATAAATCCTATTATTTTTCCCCCTTTCCTTTCTAACATGTTATTTCCACACTTATGATTTTAGAAAGATGTTATTTCCAAACTTTGGGTTTAAAGCTTAACATTTCTTCCATTACACCTGTCTTGATGTTGTATTCCTGTTCATCTTTCACCGTAAAAGAAGAACATTTCCATTTGGGAGCTGAGTTTTGAAAATATCACTTGCTAGCCCATAGAATCCCTGGTCTAATTTCAGAGTATTTTTTTTGCTTTGTTTATTTTGTGTTAATAAACCATTTTGTAAAATTTCCTATGAGTGAAAATGTAAATGTAAATTAAAAAAAATAAATCCAAGTTACTACATTACTAACTGCACTTGTAGACTGTTCTAAACTTTGAATATAAATATTCAAGGCATAAGATGAAATCTTATGAGATTAAAGAAAATCTTAGAGATGTTTTAAATGTAATTAGTTTAAAAATAAAATTTTAAAATGCACTGTGGAAGCAACAACAATGCCTCTTTTGAAAAATCTCCTTTTTCTATTTGAGAGCATACTGTATTATTGGAAAAGAACCTCTGTTTCTTAATATAATTGCTTTGTGTGTACTGGAAAGGGAAAGAAAAAGATATGATTTATTTGCAATGTTTTACGGCATGTCATTGATCACACATGCACTGACAAATGCCCTATGTGAATGGATTTTACATGAGAAGTATGTTCCCAAGCTTCAAATATTTAAATAAAAGATTAAATGCACAGAACGGCAGGCACTGTGCAATAATTTGAAGGAAACATTACTCAGGCTTGGAGACAGACTCCCCTATCAATATTCATTAGAAGGAAAAAAAACCCCAAAATAATTAACCATCTCATGTGGTAGAACCAAATTATATAACAGTGGACAGTAGCTGTGATGCAATCATGTCTCTGTAAAGGAAGGGATGTTTTCTAAAGCCACCAGGATTCTCATCTCTTAGGGGTTGCTAGTCACTTCCTTGTTTCAGACAAACTATCCAATAGGAGAACACTCCCTTGCCTCATGCATAAATTTCCTTCTGATTTATGCGTAGTCTATCCTTACATGAACAATTAAGTTCTAATCCTTGCCTCCCATCTTTTCAGGCATGTAATTGCCTGATAGGAGTGTGGACAGGCCTTGGCAGACTAGTTAAGGCCTCTGAATGCAGTGTGGCTTAGTGGATAGAGGGTTGACTTTGGGAAGTTTGTTTTCCAAGATACCAAAAGACATTTTTGTTGTGATGAAATAATTGTAAAAATAACAATTTAAGTATAATTCACTTGTATATTCTATTATCCATTAAATTAGGAAGGACATAAAAGGGGTAGATGAATTCAAATTCTTCTTTTATGTTTATTAGCTGTGTGACCATAGGCAACTCTTTTCATCTTGCTAAGGCTTTGTTGAAAGAATATTGAATGTAGAATCAGTGACTATAGGTTCAAATCCCAGCCTTATTAATTGCTGATTGTGTAACCTTGTATTTCATCAAGGGATTAGACTAGATGACCTCTAAGGCTGCATCCAACTCTAAATCTATAATTCTATGAGATGCAAAGTAGGGATAGTAATACCTATCTCGCAGGTTGTTGTGAGAATCAAATGAGAAAATGTATGTGAAATGCTTTGTAAATGAAATTGCAGCTATCCTTATTATTAACTAGTCCTAAGGCTTTCTATGTACTCATTCCCGATGGGATCTTTTGTAATGGGACAGAGAAGGAATTAGTTAGGATGTGCAGAAAAGAAAAGTGGGCAGAGGTCTCTTACAACCCAAGATTCACTTAACCTTGACTATTCCATAACCCTAGATGTGCTTAACATACTCTTAAGTTGAATTGCTTTACAAAAAGGAAGATTTCTTTCACTATAGGATACAGGCAAAGAACAACTCTTTCCTCAATATGGACAGTGACAGAATCAAGAAAGATTCATCATGCATTTTAACATTTTCACAGGACCTTGACTATACAGCTCAACCCCTGATAAGAATAGTCATTTTCTGTTATTCCCAGGTAGGTGGAGTAGATTATGAAAATTAAGAGGAAGGAAAAGCCCCACAGCATTTGATGTTGAGAAATAGATATCCATAAGAAGAGACAATAGGAAGGGGTCATCAAGAGACCTGCAATCAGTTTAACAGAAAAGAGGTTGAGCAACAGAAAACTGAATATGTAGGCAGGAGTGCTTGTGATTCTATGTCCCCTGTCCTAGGCATTTTAAGCAGGCAAGCCAAGAAAGAAAAGCAGCAGTAAGAAATAAGGCTGATTTAGAAAGACTGCAAAGAATACCAATAAACCACAGATAAAATGCTTTTTGGGAAGCCAACATATCCTGAAAGGAAGCTAGTATGATATTGCCTTTTTTTTAAGTTTGGTAGAAGCCTTTCCAATCCTTCCCAAGCTCCAGGATAGAAAGGGTTGTTTGAGAATCTAAGAGTTGTCTTACTGGGGGCCTCTGCAAGCTACTTAAAAGTCAGAGCAGACTTGATGCTGGGCACAAGAACAGGTTCATTTACTAAGCTGAATGTAAAACTTCCCTATTGGGAGTCTTCCTCAAGAATGTGTGGGCGAATTTAGACCAATTCATTATTTATCATCTCCTAAAGGTGAGTGAAGTCACACCGACCTTGTGAAGAAACAGCATCTCTTAACTGCTCTCATTAGCAGAACCCAGACCCTTTCCCAAGAACTTGGGTGGAGTCATGAGGAATGATTTCTATAAGCCATGAATCAGTGCTATTATATTATTTCTTTGCTGTCTTTGGAATGATTTATTCCTTTTTAGTTTTATTTGTTTGCAGCTTTGCCTGAAGGGCACACCCAGGTATTCACTGGATGACTCTTGTCTGTGGTTCCTTAAAAGCTCATGATTTTATGATTGAGTCTCAAAGTTTTAATGTTGTTTTTAATTCATTTCAATTTTATCCTACTCTTTATGACCTCATTTGGGATTTTCTTGGCAGTTTTACTAAAGTAGTTGACCCTTTACTTCAACTCATTTTAGAGGTGAGGAAAGTGAGACAAACAGGGTTAAGTGACTTGCCCAAGGTCACATAGCTAGTGTCTGAGGCTAGATTTGAACTCAGGTCTTCCTGACTCCAGACCCAGCATTCTATCCACTGTGCCACCTCGCTGCCTCAAGGGTTTTATTAGAAACTTGAGCAATGACTGATAAAGAAATCACGTGTCAAGCTGGGCTTAATGCCACTTCATTAACATAGTATAGTGGGTAAATATAAGTCATAAGATACAGGGCACTGAAGAATCTTAGAAAATCTCTAGTTCCAAAGTCTGCATTTTACAAATTAGGAAATTGAGATGTACAGAAGTTTCTAAACTTGCACAGAGCTTAAGTAGCAAAACTAGGATATGCCTCCTTTGTTTCTGGGTCCAGAAAGGCAATATGTATAGGGGAAAGTTGGCTGGTCACATGGAGGGAATGTATCTGGGAAGTCAGAGGGATGGTACACAGAACTCTAGAGCAGGCAATTTATATGCCCTACCCAGAAGCAATGGTAGTGTTGATTTAATGATCATTTGAGGAATGTCTATTTTCTAAATTTTCTAATTTCATTTCCCTATCTTACTTATCTCTGCAACCAACTCATTATCCATATACATTCTTCTAATGCACCATACTAGTCTCTTTTATCTCAGATCAGAAGACCTGGGTTTGAATCCATCTTTAAGGGTTGCATGTATCAAATATAATCTACTCTATGCCTTAGTATCCTCCTCTGCAAAACGGATATAATAATACTTTTACAATCTATCTCATCCAGTTGTTAGGAGGAAAACCCTTTGTCAATTTTAAAGTACTTTGTGAATAATTAGTAGTAGGTCCCTAAATATTTTTAAAAGGTTATTAAAATCATTTACCTTACTATTCTGGACCACGTTATGTCATGCTTGGTTAGATCCCTTTCTATCTAGCCAGCTGTAGACTGATGCCCATGCTGCATCCTGGTCACCTCCTTGCTCTGCCTCCCTACCGCTTCTGTATCCTCCCAACTGGATGAACCAAGACCATTTTATGTTGTAATTTCTGTCCTGGCACCATACTGCACTGATGGGTGAAAGCCCAGTATAATCTTATAGGGCTTGGACCTTTGACATCAGTCTCAGCCATTTTTCTACTATCTCCCACTTGTATTGCACCTTTCCCCCACTCCAACTTTCTACTTCTTGTTCTAGGAATGATCATCAGATTGACTCTTCCTTTGCTTCTGGATAGGGCACAGAAATTACTTTCCCTGAAGCTTGCCATCTCTCTGACTTTCCAGACAGCTTATCCTATCCTCCACCCCCAACTCTAACTAGTCACCAAGCCCTACAGCAGGGATTGGTTTTTTTTTTTTGTATTATAATTTAAGTTGCTTAACACAGAGTCTGGTACCTATTAAAGAATTAATGATTTTTCCTTCCTCCCCTCCTTCCTTCCTTTTTATTTCTTTCTCTCTTTACCTCTTTCTTTTTCCATCCTCCTTCTCTCTTTTTCTCTCTTCCTTTCCCTTTTTCTTCCCTTCTCCTTTTCTCTAGTATGGATTTTGTTTTTTCCATTGTCATTAAAAGATCATAGTTAAGTATTTTAATGAAATACAATTAAATGGAACCTTAATGAAATACAAATATTAGTTCCACCCAAGCCAATATTTTTGTGATGTTTTTTCATAGATCACAACAAAGGTGTTTTCTAATGTCTTGGAGAATGTCCTTCACAAATTCTAATAGAAGATTAATATCCTATCTTTGGAGAGGTTTGACATCATTCCTATTTGTAGGAGATGTGCTCATTGTATTGTGTCCTGGAAAACTATTGGTTCTCCACCATGAGAACTACAGTCACTGAAAAGAGACCATCTGGCCATCCGCATGGAAAACCAACCCTGGATGAAGGATATATTTTATCCAGATTACAACATGTAGTTGGGTAAGCATGCCATTGCATCAATCCATCAATGTGTGTGTGCATATATATATATATATATATATATATATATATATATATATATATATATATATATATATATAAAATGGCATCTGGGTAATGAGTTGGTCCCAGAGTTAAGTAGGACAGGGAGATGGAGTTGGGTAGAATTTAGAAAATAGAGCAGCACTTTCAAGCTGCTTTGCAAAAGTCGACTTTTAAAAAACCAGTGTTCTTCTGTTGATGATATGTGGCTGTAAATCCCTGATTACCACAATTTCAGAAGAAACAAAATTACAGGTGACCCAAAGGGCTGTGAAAAGATGGATGATGTTGGGGGGCATTAGGAGACAATACCATATTACCAGCAGTGACTTGCAGGTGAGAACAGTATAAAAGTTGTCATCCAGGAAAGGCAGCATAGTGTGTAGAGGATAGGATGCTGGACTTGGTTGGAGTTAAGTAAACCTGAGTTCATATCCTACCTCAGACATTTACTTATTGGGTGCCCATAGGTAAATCACTTAACATTTCTAGAGTAGGTAGCTAGAGGGCACAGTAGATAGAGTGGTGAGCCAGAGTTTTGGAAGATGAGTTCATATCTAGCTTCAGATACTTAGTAGCGTGACCTTGGGCAAGTCAATAAATTGCTGGGTCTTCTTCCTTGTCTGTAAAATGAGACATTTGGATCTGATGGTCTTTAAAGCCCCTTTTAGCTCTAAATCTATAATCCTATGATTCTATTAAGGATATGCATTATAGAAAAAATAGGGGCTAGTCATATAGTGAGATCAAAGGATCAGTTGGATATTCTGAGAGTTTTCCAGATTTGTGAAACATCAGAAAACTTAGAGGAAGGACTCTACAACATTGTGTAGATCCTTCAAATGGACTCTTTACAAAAATATACCATTCAGGAATGTAATACAGCATATGAAGCTGTAGAAGGATTTTAATTTGTTCTAGTGGAAATTCTGGATCCATTGAACTTCAATATTTTTATTATTATTGCTACAGATCTTGCTAGTACAAGGACTGGGGCACTTCTCACTAACAGGCCTGAGAGCTGAGCTCACATTGGGAGCAAGTTCAATCCTGGCCTCTAAATACAAGGGTCAGGTTGTTGTCCCTGGCTTTTTGACATCCACTCTAGAAGCCTCAGGGAAATTTGCTTAAAGCTTAGGTTTGCCTCAAGTCTAGTGTCTCCCCAAAGGGAGTTAGGCAGGTATGCAATATAAAAGGTAGATTCACTATATTTAACTTTGTTTTCTCCATAGAAAAGACATGCTTATAGAATAAAACATTCATATTTATTCATGGAGAGAAGCTTAAAACATGAAACAGTAATCCTTAACTTCTATTATATTTTCCTGGGAGATTAATATTTGAAATATCAAAATACAAAGCATTTTATGAGATGGTTGAGCAATTGTTTCTTCCCTGCCTCAACTCTGTACCTTCTGAATATCTTCTGGTAAACCAGGGCATGCCATTCTCCTGGTGTTTCCCATATCCCTATAAAGAGTGAAGCAATATTTAAAGGGAATATCTCCTAAAATGGTATCCACTGAAGGACCTAGGGGCTCTCAACCTCTCTAAATGAGGAGGATGCCTCTAAGACAGGGAAGGTTCATTTCAGGTTTGCTATTTAGTAACTATTGCTGAAGGAAAAAAAAAGTTATAGAATAGATATGAAGTCCCATCACAGAGTTGCCTAGGTCAGCAGCAAGAGCTGGATACACGTGGAGAGAGACAGACCCATAGAAAGACAGAGACAAGAATACCCTCATATAGTTCCTTCAGCAGACACACAGGAAGAAAGTGCCAAAGGGACTCACCCTTTTTAAGAACAATTGAACATGTTCTTCCTGGCTCAGTGTATTTTCCCTTGATTTAGCCCTTCCTGACCCTCCATGTGAACCAAACAAACAATAAGGGGACAACTTCATCATTATGAAGCACGTATTTTAGTGCTGAGAATATGTGTTACCAGAATAGCTAGAGGAACTCAGTTCAGTTCTATACACTTTCTCCATGGGATGTCCCCAGAAATCCCATCTTTATACATGATCTATAAGGTGTGCTGTAAATCAGCTTGAGCTAGCTTTAATGGACTCATGATTCAAGCCTATCATTAAATTTTCAATATAAGGATTTATACCCTGGAAATCTGAAAATGCTTTGAATCAGGTCTTGAATTATTGTTTTGTAGATTGTCTAGATTTAAATAATACAGAAAATGTTAATTATGTGGATTAAACTGAAATGTATATTCTGCTTTTCAGAGAGTTGATTGTTAAATGTTCACCAGCATACCCCTGGTTCTAACTCACTATCATTATTAACTTCATCATCATCATCATCTTCATCATTATCATCCTCATCTAGGAGCAGTAGCAATAGTAGTAACAGTGATTTTTTTCTTTTCTTACTATGCCATAATCACTGAGTCTTAGTCAAACTGTGACCTTTTAAAGACCTTACCTTGAAAAGGCCAAGATCCCCCACTGCATGCTGAACCATCTCCAGTCGTCCTGATGTATTCTAGCCACTGGACTCAGATGGCTCTGGAAGAGAAAGTGAGGCTGGTGACTTTGTACAGCCCGCCCTCACTTAAATCCAATTCACTTGCATGTCATGGCATCCCAACCCTGATATCATGGTCCTCTTCAAGGACAAAGGACAAACCACAACACCAACAGTGAGGAGTAGATGTACGAAAGACTTTACAAGGTTTAAATATCTCTCCTGGTCTCATGTTGGAATGAGCTCCATAGTCCAAGCACATTAGGCATCATTTTAATAGTTAAATATCAGAATAAACTATTATTGTTGGGTTTGAAGGGAAAACTCTGAGTGGGATAGAACTTTACTTGGTACTGTGGATTATATCTGGAAGTAAATGTTGCCCAAATTCCACAGATCCTCAGTTCTAAAAGATGTCAGAAGAGTATGACTGAAACCACCCGACATGCCAGAATGATAACTGGCTTTAGTTCGAAGTTCCTCAGTTTCCACATTTGCTTCTATATTTGCCAAAGTCATACACTTGATGACTTTTCTTGGAAGGGGTAGATATTATCTGTTTTTCTTCAGCGGGATGGTCAAATCAATTAGTTTCAGTGAATTTGTATTCGTTTGCTTTATTTCTGCAGCTCACAGAATATCTTGACCAAGGTTTGTTGACTTGTTAGGGATCATCTCATTGATGCTATCATGACTTTTGTTAGGATACTATCTGTACATTTTCTCTATTATCTGGTCAACAAATGCTTAAGGAGCAACTACTATTTCCCTAGCCCTGGGCATAGTACTGTGCATGTCCATTAGTATATTTTCCACTTTACCTTTTCTTTTCCTGGAAAGTGTTTCACATATTTCCCACTTAGAAGTGTATAGGCTTCTGTGGCATTTTTGGGTCAACAGCACTGGGAAAGTGACCTACTCTCCCTGTGTCTCAGTTTCCTCATTGGTGATGGGAAACTACAGATGTGCTCCTTTAGGCTTTACTTTCAAGGATGTTTATGAGGCTTAATTAGAATGATTCTTAAAGTATTCCTCTGAGTTTTAGAGACTTAAAGTTACATTATTTTGTTTTTCCAGTTTTTCTGAGTTAGAAAATTTAGTGTTGAGTCAATTAATAGTTTATAGCCTGTGGACCAAGGAACCCTAGGGAACTCTGGATTTACTGAAACGACTCCTCGAGTCTATATATGCGTAGAGAATTGCCATTTTTCCAGGTGTTATTTTAATCAATGGATAAGTAATAGAATGATTATTATTATGTATGTAGGGTATAAGAAATTTTAATCTTAAAAAGCTGGGGAACCATTGGTCTATAATACTAATAATTGGCATTTACATAGCAATTTTTTTAGCTTTCCAAGCACTTGATCTATATTATCACATTTGAACCTCAAAATAGTCCTGTTCAGAAGGTGATCTATATATTATTATTCACATTTTGCAAATGAGGAAGCAAAGGATGAAAAAAGGCCCATGGTTGCAATGCTAGCAAGTAGGAGAATTAGGATTTCTCTTTCTAATTGCAGGTCAACCACACCATCAGGAAAGAGCACAGACCTTCAAGACTTGGTGTACCTGGGTTCTTGTCCTGGACTGGTATTCTCCCAATTTACATTAAATGTATAAATTGGCAAAAAAAGTCACTTCCCCTTTCTGCACCTCAGTTTCTTTTTCTAGAGAGTGGTGGAAGTTACCATTCCTATCTTTCTCCCAATTCCATAATTCTGTTAATGGTTTTCTACTATATTACCCCTGACTCTTCAAGGTATTATGTGTGTGTGTATGTGTGTGTATGCACGTATATATATAATGTGTGTGTACACACACACACACACACACATATACACATGTATATATACAGAGAGAGAGAGAGAGAGAGAGAGAGAGAGAGAGAGAGCACACTTCTAAGACTTTTCTCACACCTTCCCACCTGTTCTGACTCTCTGAATGGTCATTTCAGATCTTCATTGTAATTTAGGAAAAACATTCTGTCCAACAACAGTGACTACAATGAATTTACATGTCACTCTAACATTTACAAAATGATTTCCTCCCAGCAACCCTGGGGAATATGTAGTGCAATGTACCTTCTTAATTACTTCTTTATTAGCTTACACTCATTCTCCTTTTTTCCCCTCTTAATTCTTATTTATCATTTCATTTTGCACAATGAAATTTCATTTCATTACTATACTCCATTTTGTTCAATTGCCCCACTGAATTATGGACACTTACTTTGTTTCTATGTCTTTACCTTGACTTTCTTGAGTCGTATATCAATCAATAAACATTTATTAAGTGATTATTATTACTATGGTAAAAGCATAAGCAGGCAATACATTAAATCATCTAGTCTTTTTCAGATAAAGTGCTATTTAGCCACATCTCCTCCAATTTATACAAGATGTAAAGTTGATTCTTTGAACCCAAGCTTGAGACTTGACATTTGTTCCCCATTGAATTTCATTTTATGGAAAAGAGAATTCTAAGGTCACTTTTTTCTAGCCAGCTCAGGAAATGGGAATTACTAAATGGTTGCTCTTTCTCTTTCCCTCTCCCTCTCCCCGTGCATGTGTATGTGTGTGTGTGTGTGTGTGTGTGTGTGTGTGTGTGTGTGTGTGTTTATGGGGTTGGACATGGTACCGGTGGCAAACAAACAAATTAGAATGAACACTATTGAAGAGGAGACATCCTTATAGGTTCATTTAAATATAGAAGGGGTTTTTACAGAATGTTCAAGCAAAAGATCCTGCCTTCAAAGAAGACCAGGCAGACTTCTTTCCAGTGTTAAAATGAAAGCATGTCTTTGAAGTCACGGATATACTTCTGCCAGGATGTTCGTAACCAATCATTCAGGCAATATCAGAATTCCAGTAGGATATTCTCTTTTCCAAGAAACACTCTAACAATTGCAAGGGGGGGGGGAAGCTATAAGATGAATGAAAAACAAATTTGACTGGAAGATACATTTTTTATTTCTTAGTCACAAAGCATTAATAGGAATAAGACCTGCTAGAACAAAGTCTGAAAGAGTAGCAGAAAACCCAGCCTAAGGAAATGATCTGTCTAACTGAAGTACTTCTCTGGCTTTAGCCCAGAGTGTGGCAGCTGCAGTGGGAACCCCACAGGGAGCTATATGTTTTTGCTACTCTTAGAAAAAAAAAGATCCGCAAATGCATTCCCAGTGTCCTGGTGTCCTGCAGGCTTCCAAGCTTGGCTTGACTACCAAGGAAAAAATGTGGAACCCCAAAGGATCTCCCAACATTTCTCTCATCACTTTGCTCATTGTGGTTTACATGTGGCTTTTGAACTTCTGCTTAAAAGTGATGAAATTATCCAATGGTCCCATTATGTCATAAAGCTTGGAACTATGTGCTGAGTGTGAGGTTGTGAAAATGGGTGGATGCTGGTGGGACTTAAGGACGGTATAACCTTATGTTAAACTCCAATGAGGTATAATTTGAAGGGATTCATGAGGTCCTGCTCCTCCCTTCTGTGTTTTGAGCTCCCAGATATATTCCCTATCTGGCCTAATAATGATAATAGCTATCATTTATATAGGTAGACCATGTTTTATAAATATTTTCTCATTTTATCTTTATAACAACTCTGAGAAGTAGATGCTATTATTATCCCTCTTTTATAGATGTAGAAACAGACTTCAAGACAGACTTGAAGTGATTTACCCATGGTCACAAAGCCAGTGAGTGTCTGAGGCTGTATTTGAACTTGGGACTTAGGGATTCCATGTCTAATGCTTGATCTACTGCACCTCTCAACTCTCTATCATAGTATCTGAAATTTCACCAGTAAGTATTTATTTTAGGTAAGTTGTAGTTTAAAAGGACCTTCTTGAAAATGTAAATGCTAAGTAGACCTTAGTAAGAACATTCTTTATAAGCTCGTTTCCATTATTAACCCCTAGGCAGTGCTAGTCCAACTCTAATGTAGAATCAGAAAACCATAGTATGCCAAAGCTGGAAGAGAACTTAGTTCAGTTTATTTTCCATTTCTGTGCCTTTTTTTCTTCTTCTTGAAAACTTCCTCCTATATCTCAATCTTTCCTGTTCTCAGGAAAGGCTCTCATAACATTTATACCTTTAGGTGAATTTATCACTGTGTATTCTCTCTCACTGCTATTTGTATTCTAAAATGATCTCCAGTTTAGGAAATAAAAACAATGCCCCTCTACAAAAGGAATTTCAGGCAGCAGTGAACAGAAAGGGGAGGGCTTTTAACTGGTAAGGAGCCTTTTAAGGGTACCTGAGGTCATACCTCATAGGTCCCACTAATATTCCTATTGGAAAAACCCATCTAACATCAAGCTCTATTGTGGTTAGTAGGGTTAGATTATGTGACATCCCCAAGCATTTGCTAATCTTGCTAATTCTGTAGGCCTGCAGAAGAGAAAGCATCTCTCTAGAACACTCATCTCCCAATAAAAATAGCTAGATTTTATGTACAACTTTAGAATGACAAAGAAATTTTCAAAAAATAGGTTATCTCTTTTGATACTAAAAAAACCTCCATTTGTGACTGGGAGGTAGTACATTTAAAGATGAGAAAATTCAAGGTCAATGAGGTTAAATAATTTCAATTTAACAATTAATAAATTATTAAGTGGTAACTGTATTCATTAGGCAACTAGGTGGCACAGTGGAGAGCGTCAGGTCTGGAGTCAGGAAGACTCATCTTCCTTAGTTCAAATCCAGCCTCAGACACTCACTAGTTTAGTGTCTCTGGGCAAGTCACTTAAATCTGAACTCTGTTTGCTTCAATTACTCAGCTATAGGATGAGCTGGAGAAGGAAACTGCAAATCACTACAGGGAATCTGACATGAAAACCCCAAATGGGGTCACAAAGAGTTGGACTCAACTGAAACTACTAAACCACAATAACAATAATAAAAATGTATTCATGGCATAGTGCTAGGGATGAGTGGAAATACAAAATTCACGTCAGCCCTTAGCTTCATAAAGTTATAGTCTGGTAGGACAATATGATACATGGGCTAATCAACCAATCACCAACTATGCTCAAGGCATTGTAATATCTATAGTACAAAAGAATATGGAGAAGAGACAAGAATGAACGGAATGACAACAAAGTGAGGTCAGAGTGAACCACTTCCCCTGGTGAGACATCCTTGAATTCATCTGTCTATTTGTGTGGAAGCTGTATCTTCATGGTGGAATTTAAATTTCTTGAGCCAAGGGGCTACTTTTTTCCTTTATATTCCCAGTGTCTTGCTCGTAGAGTGCATTAAATAAATAATTTTTGACTTAAATTGAGTTGAATTAAATTGAACCACCAACTGAAGGCATCAGGGGGGCATCATGGAGAATGTGGCATTTGACTTGAGTTTTAAAGAATATCTAGCAATTTATCTGGTAGAAGAGTTACTCAATTCAATTCAATTGAACAAATATTTATTAAACATCATTGTGTGTAAGGCGTTATGTTCTAGGTGTTGGGAATACAAAGATAAAAATAAAACTGTCCTTGCTCTCAAGAAATTTACATTTTGCTTGGTTAGATAAATATATATTCAGATAAGTAAATACAAAGCAATTTAAAGAAGGACCAGGAAAAGTCCTATGTAGGGTGACACCTGAACTGTGCTTTAAAGGAAGCCAAAGATTCTAAGAGGCAAAGGGGAGGAGGGAATCTCTTCCAGATACGGGTGACCATTTGTACAAAGATGTGCTGGAGGCAGATAGAATGTCACATATAAGGAATAGTTAACAGGTCGGCTTAATTGGAATGGACAGAATATGAGGAGATGTAATTTAAAAATAAATTTTAAATAACTTGGAATCATCATAGAAAGTTGTTGGGTTGAGAATTCTGTGCTATATCCTGAAAGCAATATGGAGCCACTGGAGGGAGTGACATGGTCGGATCTGTACTATAAGAATATCAGTTTGGTAGCTCTATGGACAAAGGATTATAGAGGGGAGAGCAGAAACAGAGAGGCCAGTTACAAGGCCACTATAGTAGTCCAAGTCAGAAGTGATGAACATTTGAACTAGAGTAGAGACTACAGCAGAAAAGAGATATTATGGAACTAAAAGAGATAAGACTTGGCAATTGAGAAATGGGGTGGGGGTGGTATGACAGTGGAATCAAGAACATCTCTTAGGTGATAAATGTGGTTGGTAGGAAGGATGATTGTGTCATCAGCCAAAATAGAGACAATTTGGAGATGGAATGAAGAAATATATTATGTTCCATTTTGGATGTGTTGAGTTTCAGATTCCTATTGAACCTCCAGGTTGGTAGATTGTGTAGTAGGTAGTAAAAAGGAACTGAATGTAAGGAGAAATGACAACTGGATCTATAGGTCTGGGACTCAGCTACATAAAAATGATGATATTTCAGGCATAGGGTGTTCCTTGTCTTTTATGTCCGAAGTGAGGCTCAGATGGGAAAACAAGACACGTGTCCAGGAAAGGGCACATAGGCAAGTTTGACTGGCATCAGTGCACTGATTATCTTAACACACTCCATCACACAAACATTCTAACTAGAATCTTGGGAACAATTTATTCTAAAACCTCTGTCTACTTGGTACTCTTCTTGTCCCATGGTTGGAAAACCCTAATCCCCTGGTTTCCCTAATCTTTGTCACTGGGAACCATGGTGTCTGCTTAGGTTAAAATACCAATCTCTTACAACACTCTAATATTCCACACTGTTCTTACTCTTGTTGACTCACAAGTCCAGGAAGAGAAGTGATTGTATTCCTTGTTCCCCATGGCCATCGCTCTTCCATCATTAGGCAATGTCATTTTCTCCCTTGAAAGTCTAGCCCAACCAATTATACTACACCATCTGAATCTTTGTTGCTGCCATCAATGGACATCTTTCTCATCTGCCTCAATGATTTAGGATTGGCTTAAAGTCTTTTCCTCTACCTTAACTCATGTGATCATTCTTAGTGACTTTAGTATTATTATTGATGACCCTTCTTACAACCTGGCTTCTCAGTTAATTAACTTACTCAATTTCCCTGATTTCCATTTCCACTCAATATTTGTCACCCACAGGACTGGCCACATCATTACCTGGAACGCCTCCATCTCCAATAAACTAAACTCTTATAGTTCCTTCTTTGAGCCTGATCTCTGGTCCTTTCACTTCACTTATTGTGAAGTTGTTCTTTTTCTTTAACATGATCTCTATTTCCTTTAATACTTCCTGTTCTTACAGACCATTGCCTTTTCTTTGTTTTGACTTCCCTTCTTTCATCATTTTGACCCTTTTGTCAACTATTTTTACAATGGGCTGTCTTCCATCCTTGGATTTAAAGATTTAGAACTATAACAGACCTTAGAGCTTAGCTTGTTTAATTCCCTCAATTCCTGAAAAAACAGAGGTCTAAAAGAGGCTAAGCAACTTGCTCAAGGATACTCAGGTAATAAGTGACAGAAATCAGAATTTGAACTCATATCCTTTGACTCCAAATCTAGCAGTCTTTCTACTGCACCCCCTGCCCTAGGTCCTATCTCCTAATTTCCAGACTTTGGTAACCCTTAATATTTACCTTTTTGTTATTAATCCTGAACCTCTGAACATTGCTTGTGAAAGTCATTATACCATTCCAACTGGGTCCAGTGTAAACTCATGCTACATGCTATCTAATATCAACTGGATTTGCCAATATGCTACAATTACTCTATTTCTCTCTGACTCTCTGTCACACTGTCCATAATTATTTTTTCAAAACTTTTCCTTTTACCTCATGACTCCAACTCTATACTCAACCTTTTCATGAAATAACCTTGGGAGTGAATGGATAGGAAGATGCAGACCTGAAATTTCATCAGTGTAAGGAACTGGTGTACAAACTCTACTGATGCCAATTACCAATTTATGGTTGTCTTAAAGAGCTTTTGTGAGGGCACTGAGAGTTTAAGTGCCCAGTGCCCAGACCCACAAATTGTTTGTTTCAGAGGTAGCACAGCCCAAGAAAATAAACTATATTGGATGTAATCAGTTTAATTTTGTGACTTTCTCTAGTGGTGTATAATGGGCTCAGGGGAGGAACGGAATACACAGATGTAGTTTACCCGGATTTGTGGATTAGCATGTTGAGAATCACAGAAAGTCAGAGGGAGAAGTGTGTGGGGGATTAAAATAATAATAATTAATAATTCAAATTTATATCACACTTTAAGGTTTTCAAAGAGATCTCAGAACAACCCCAATTAATTGTGAAAATGGAAGGTCACAAGGTCAAGGATGATATTACAGAGTAGGGGAGATAGATAAGTATAAAAAGGGGTCTAAGTACTGGAAATAGTGACCAGACACAGAAGATGTTTAGTGTGATGGAGGGAGCAGAAGTTGTGGTTGGAGAGTAGAATTTCAGAGTTCAGTTTATTGGACACGATACAATTTGGTGAGTCAGTGAAATCTAAGGGGAGAACTTGCTGGTATGTGACTGAAATAAGATGGAAAGTGTTGGAGGGAAAGTAATGGGGATCCACATGTTCAATGAGTTGTCAACATAAATATTGAAGTCCTTGAAGGTGATGACAGGAGATGGGGTAAAGAGAAAGCTTACGAGGCAAGTGCTGAAGTCAGTAAAGATATTGAGAGAATGACCTGGAGCTGGAATGACCTGGTTAATAACAACAAGGATGTGGGAGAAATCAAATAATTTCATATTAATGTTCCTAGTAACCAGGACTTGAACTTCGGGTTTGAGGCTCTAAATTCCGTTTCTTCCATTGCACCCTCCTGGCTTTGCATTGGCTTTTGACTATATGCACATCTGGGAAAGATGTTCCATTATATATAGGTCACTAATGAGCAGTGTTCATATATTGAAGAATGCCCTATTTCCCAAAGAGAGGCAAAGCCACAGACCCATAGAAAGGTATCATGAGTTTGGACTAGAAGGTACCCCAGAGGCCTTAGGATTTAGAACTGGAAGAGTCATTGGAGGCTATCAGGTCCAATTCTCTTATTTGACATATGAGGAAACAAAAGTCCAGTGAGGTTAAGGTCTCATAAATTTGAAGTGGCAGAGCAGGGATTTGAACCCACATCCTTGGATTCCAACTCTGAAATTCTTTACATAGCACTTCCCTATCCCTCCAATTTAGAAAGCATGGGTGCTTGGTGCTTGTATGGGAATCAGACTGCTATGGTATAAGAGTGAGAAAAGTCTGTTCTGTTTTTCAGAAAGTTGGTTGTTAAACATTCACCAGCATGCCCCTGGTTCTAACTCACTATTATCATCAACTTCTTCCTCATCATCATCATCTTCACCATCATCATCATCTAGGGGTAGCAAGAACAGTAGTAATAATGAATTCTTTTCTTTTCTTACTAAACCTTAATCACTGAATGGATGTTGTCTCAGTCAAACTGTGACCTGCTAAATACCTTAGCCTGAAAAGGCCAAGGTCTCCCACTGCACCTTGGGCCATCTCCAGTCATCCCGATCTATATCTGGTCACTGGATCCAGATGACTTTGGAGGAGAAAGTGAGGCTAGCGACTTTGCACTGCCTTCTGTCATTTAAATCCAATTTACTTGCATATCATGGCATAACCTCCCTGATGTCACGGTCCTCTTCCAGGACGAAGGATGAACAACAGTAGAACAGTCACCTGTTTAGAGAAGACGACTGGACATTCTGAAGAAGTATAGATGTGAGATGTGTGGAAGGGTGAAAGAATGGGGAACATAAGGAAAGGTAAAAGAATAGTGACTATAAGACAAACGTTGTGAAAAATAGAAAGGGGATTGAGGCCATTTAATCATATTCCAAAGGTTTCTCACAATTAATAAGATGCCAGAAATAGAGCAGAGAAGAAAAAAGTTTGAGAATCACTGTTCTAATCAGGTTCAAAAACCCTTTGGGATAATTTGACTGATAAGTGTGTGGGTGTTACTCCTTGTAGATTATTATCATTTTCTTTCTGAATTAATTTCCTTCTGTAGAAATAAGAACCTGTGTCATTCACAGGGCATTCCTCTGAGGTTGTGTGAGTTTCCCTGGATAAGAAATTGTGGAATAAAAAGACTGGCAGTTATATCAAGAGGTCATCTAAATCAAAAGGCAGGGCTGCCCTCAACAGTGCTAGACTAATAGAGTGTCAGCATCAGAGCTCAGGAAGGAGTTGATTGGCCAGATGGGGGACAAATGGAATTTGGAGCATGTATGGGCTAAGTGAAACACTGCAGATGACCAAGAAAGGCCCCAGCAGGGTATGCTAGGAAGTGGTCCAGGTGGTCGAGACAGATGGAGAACATAGCAATGGACAAATATGGAGGTCTAGCCAGGAAGGTGATCAATATCAGGGAGGGCCAATCCAGGTATCTAGGGAGTTCATTGCTGCAAGAGGCAGGTGAAGCATAACATTAAAGCGGTGACAGCAAGTAGACTGTCACCTAGAAATGTTGGCTTTACTTCTCAGTACTATTTAGTGTTATTCTTTTATATGTCACATAAATTACTACACAATCAACCTTTTTTGGGAGGGGAGGAAGGATGAACCAGGGGAGGGTTCTTTAGGAGGATGAAAGAGAGGAAAAGAATTATGGTTTCATTAGTACATGGAATTAAGGAGGAAAGCTCCCCCTACTATTGCAAATTGGTACCTATTCTTCAACCTAGAGTATTGGAAAGTTGCTTTGGGACCCAAAATGATGTGATTTACCCAGGGTCATTTATGTCAGTATGTTTTAGAGGAGGGAACTTGAATACTTGTAGTTTAGACTGGGGGAAAACCCTTTATTACAAAATAAGGAATCTAAGTGATCTGATTTCATGTAGGTAGGGGAACGATAGGGACATGACTTACTTCAAGTTGAGTTTTATCTTATATCTATCCTTAGTTCAATACTGCTTCACCGCCTCTACTCCAAACCCCATCCCAGGCTTTTGCAATCTGGAATCCTTGAGTTAATAAAGAAATGTTTGTGGTGGGTCATGTGGACACCATCAAGATAAATCCCAGTTCTCAGGTAGTCTGTGCCGTCCAGGGTTGGTAGTTCACTTTGCTTGGTTTCTCTTCCCCAACTCTTTTGAACTAGATTCCATCCCTAAGGTGTTGACTTGAAGTCAGTTCTCCACAAGTTTTCTGTCTTCTAGCTTCCATCATTGATTCACCAAGCTCCACAAATTTGACTTTTTTCCTGTCCACTCTGTGTTCTTCTCTGTTCTCTTCCCAGGCTACTTGTCCTGTCTATTCCAGTCATAGCCATCATGGTTGATCTACTTCTTTCAGATTCCTAAGGACAGCTCTTGGTTTACTACTACATCACTTAGACACTTGCCAGCTTAGGTGATTTCATGATCTCCAATAAAGATTGCAATCAATCAATCCCCTCTTTCTCAGCCTGTGCAACTCTTGTCAAATTCTTCTCAAGATCTTCTCTAGGATCCACTGAAAATTTTAGAAACCCTCTGCTGGTTCTTTCAATATCTCAAAAGCATCTGTTTGGCACTTGGGATGCCTATTTATTGACTTATTCTCAATTCAACATGAGAGGCATTATCGCTGACTTAACTCTATTTTGGATTTGGAGGCAGGCAGACTTGGTTCCAATTATTCCCTTTCCTACCCTGGCACTTGATGAGCTGTGTGAACCTGGATGAGTTACTTCACCTCTATTGACTTTAGTTTCCTGAGCTACAAAAATGGAGACAATAATAGCATGGAACCTTTCCCACAGACTTGTTGTGGGGATCAAATGAGAATCTATTTAAGCAACTTTGCAAACCTTAATGGCTTATAAAGATGTAAGCTATTTTAACAAGAACAGCCAAAATTCTTTTCCAGCACTACATGTCCTCGATGATATAATTCATACCACTTTTCATGTGAAGCCTTTCCTGATGTCTTTGGCTGCTAGTGCCCTCCCTCTCCAAATATTCATATTAAATACTTATAGGCCTCTTGAAGACTGAATGGGCTTTATCTCACCCTAAGTGAGTTCCTGAATAGACCTTGGCCTAAAGGGGCTAAGGTCTCCTGCTGCATCCTGGGTCATCTCCAATCATTCTGATGAACATCTAGTCACTGGATTCAGATGGCTCTGGAAGAGAAGTGAGGCTGGTGACCTGCACAGCCCTTTCTCACTCAACACAAAGTCAAGTGCAAGTCATGTCATCATTTCTCTGAAGGACAAACACAACAATGACAACAAAAAATACTTACACATGTTCCCTTCTATCATAAGGCAGACTCCAAGAAGGCAGGGAATGTAACACTTTTTTGTTGGTTTGTTTCGCCAGGTCTCAGCACAGTGGCTGGTACATAGCAAGGATAAATAAATGCAGATTGATTGATGGAAAATGATCATTGGTAATAATATGCTGCAGTTTATTCCTATCAGTTATTTTCCCATTGTTCTTTGGGTTTTTTTTTTTTTTTTGCAATTTTCCTTTCTATGAGATCAGGTTAATCATCTTTGATTTACAATCACATAAATGCAGGTCACTTGGAGAATATTGCTCCTAAGCAGATGCAGCTTTTATAGTGGTGAACAGTTTGACATCATTTAAAGTATAGTGCAGTTTTCCAAGTAGAATCCAGTTCACTTTCCCTCCCATTCAACCCTAGGCCCAGCTAAGTATCTATAATATCATCTGGAATACCTATCCAGGATTCTTCTATATTTATGGACTGATTGTATAGGTATATAGACATGTCAAAATTTAGGCAATGTGGATTTTTTCATGCAATTTGTTTTCCCAGAATAGATGGCTAAATTGATCTCTTTTAAATTATCTTGAATTTTGCCATATCAACAACTTTCAGAGTTGAAAGGGAACTTCATGGCAATCTAGTCCAACTATATCTGTAAAAGAATCCCTTCTACAACACCTTAGATGGGTAGTCACATAATAATTTCTCAAAAACCTCTAATGAAAGGAACTGGGCATCTCATTGAGAAAACTTTGTAGGATCCTTCAGTTTTGGGCAGAAAAAAACACGTTATCTTAAAAAAAGGAGTTTATGGAAAATCACAACATTAACAAAAAATCACATCTTTAGAGATACAAGCAAACATAATTGGTGAGCATGTCTCAGTATCAATTCCTACTACATTAACACCCAAGGAAACACATTTGTCTATGAAGTCACATTGTCATAGGCTATTGCATAATTTTTAGCATTTTGTTTGAAGAATGTGATAGCTACATTTTATTTACTTTTTTTTTTTTTCAAAAAAGTCATCCTGGTAAGTACCAGTAGGGAAGACATTGGAGTTCATTTGAAAAAAGGATCAAGAGTTTTTAGCAAACTGCAAGTTCAATACAAGTAACAGTATGAAATATCACCCAAGAAAGGTATCATTTTGGACTATTTTAACAGAGGCAGAAGGAAGAGAAATAAGATATATGCTACCTGTTTTGAGGAGTAATATCTGGATTATTATATCCAGTTCTGCTTTCCACATTATAGGGAAGATACTGGCAAGCTGATACATGTCCTAAAGAAAACTCCCACAACAGTTAAAGGCCCAAGACTGAAGGAACTGGGGATGTTTAGTACCGGCAAGGGAAGACTGTATGTAGCCTCATGTGATTACTGTCTACAAGTATTTCAAAGACTCTAATAGGGATTGGGGGCAGCTAGGTGGCACGGATCAATAGAGAGACAGGCCTGGAGTCAGGAAGTTTCAAATTCCTAACTTCAAATCTGACTTACAGATAGCTACATTTTATTAAGCTGAATCAAATACTTAAAAAAAAAAAACTGTGAACAGAGTGGGATCTTAAAGGCTTCACAACTCTCAACTATGTGTCTGCAAAAATGTGGTCTACCACTCAAAAAAGTCTGTCTTCTAAAATATGTCCTTGTGTATTCATCAAGGATACCCCCTGATGTGTACATAGACCATTATCATAAAGATTTTATATGTGAGAAAGTAGATATACAAAGTTGATAGTTTTCGATATCTTGGTTGCCTTTTGAGTGAAAGAAGTGATAACACCAACCATAATCTTTTCCCATTATTTTAGAATCTTCTCCTCTGACACATTTTGAAAAGTGATTTTGGAATGATCCTTTAAAATTGGGTTAAAGTTGGCATAAATTTCTTTTTAATATAATTATGAAATTGGCATATACAAAATCTACATTTCCTTGCTTTGGTGAAAATGCCTGCAATAATAACAGAAGAAGACGGGGCTTTTCATCGCTGAATAAAATACTGGACCTGGAGGCAGGAAGACCTGGTTTCAAATTCCTCCTCTGACACATACTATCTATGTGATTCTCAGTAATTCACTTACCCTCTTTTAGACTCAGTTTTTACTTCTGCACAATAATACTTGGGAGTTCCTTTTCCCAGGATCATTCTGTTTACTTTTCAAACTTCGAAGTTCTATCTAAATACCTTTTATTATAATAGGACCAGATAAGAAAAGGGGTCATCTAGGTCAACCTCTTCATTATATTAATGAAGAAAGTAAGTTCCAGGGATATAATTGATTTGTCCAAGGTCACACAAGTAATAAACATAAGAGACAAGATTTAAACACCAGCTCTTTTAGTCTACAGACAGTGTTTTCCATCACTGTACCATGATCAATGTGGTGAGATCTAGAATTGGATTGATTTCTTAAATAAGACTTTAACCAGTGCTGACTATAAAAGAAGACTTACCTCTGGATTCCCATATGAAGGGTTGGCTTCTCCCTCACGAGCAACAGCTGTGAGATTGGTCAGCTCTTTGCAAAGTAAGAGGAAACTTAATGAACCCAAACAAGTCATGATCCTCTGTGGCTATAAAAGTTGCACTTTGAAAAAGCTCAGCTGGTCAAGAGCCACTTCAAAATGTTGTTACTGCTGTGGAACTCTGTCAAAAGTCCTCTTTTCTGGGTGAGTTTCCTCTTTTTAGGTGGAAAACAAAGAGGGGTTTTACAGGCTAGAGAAGGGTCATTTTGCCATTTCAAAGGACACATTCAAAAACTCAGCTCCAGTTCCATTGGGAATCCGTCCATAGCCAGCACTTGTTTATTTGTCCAGCTTTACACCATGTCAGTGATGCAGAGGCCTTTCCTTCTCTAATAATAACACGAGGGCTCTGAGTTAATGGAAAGCTGGAAGGGCAGTATGGAAGCCAGTGCTCAGAATGCTCAGTTTAACCACTGTGGGTCAGACAAGTCCACAGCTGTGGTCAGCTTGATGGGAGCTGGAACAGGGAGTGAGAAGAGGACACAGGGAACCTCTCTTAAAATATTCCTGTCTATTCAACAGGATTCTTTTGATAGGTTCTCAGCTGCAGAATTATAAAGAGGAAGGGGAAGGTCACCTGATTCCCATCTTTGGACTCTTTTTCTCCCCCTGGGCAATGAATTTCTGAAACTTCCCTGATGGAGGATTCTTCATTTGTGTAGCGCTTGGTTCACTTATACAGTCAGCAGCCATGCCTAATTATTACGTGGTTCTAGTTTCCTTTAGATTTGGATTCAATCAAAATCCCTAAATCTGACAACCTATAATCAAACAAAGGGAGTACTTTAGGTAGGTAGGGATTAACAGAGGGGAATTAAACTGTCGTTTTTGCAACAGCTTAGACCAATATGAAAGCCCATTTATGAGTCTCTCAATAAATATCCCTTTTGTTTTGTCTAATTGCTGGTTTGAATGTATCAGACTCATCAATGGGATTAGGGTTAATAGATGTTTGGTCACGCAGAACATGCAGAGGAGGAATCTGATACACACACAAAAATTGCACTTAATGAGCTTAGCAAATGTTTGCTATATTTTTAATGAACCCTGGGGCTGTCATTTAGAAATGCTTAGCAACTGCTTTTCCATCCTTGAAAATAGAGCAACTGAAGGACATTAACACTATGTACACCGTAAATAAAAGGAGCTATTTAAAGAGACCAGCCAGGAGGCAGCAATGATGACATTTTCTGTCCAGGAGCCAGTGATACTTAACACTTTGGGTGTGGGGTTGATGTGTGACAACATGGATGGGTGTTTCAGGTTTCCTGAAGGGCATGGCTGGGTGTGAGGGTTTTACAGAGGCTCAAGTAACTTCTTCTTCTTCTTCTTTTTTTTTTAGTGAAACCTGTTTATGATTGATGACTCCAAAATTTCAAGTTATTCCATCCTTTTCTCTCTCCCCATTCCCTCCCCCTTACAACCTACCCTGATTTATTTTATTAAAACCTCTTCTGCTTGCCAAGTATTTGTGGAGGAGATTTTTAAGAGGCTATTTGTCTCAGTTTCTCCAACTCCATTCCTGTTTTTGCCATGAAGTCAGGCTAGTCACTTAATTCAGTGATGAAGCACCCAACAGAAAGGCAACCTCAAGGGTAACTGATTATACTGAAGATATAACAATGCATCTAAGAGCCCATGGGTCATAAGTTCAATACCGCTGTTGTCTGTAATAATGGCAAATTAAAAGAACAGACTGTCAGCTGCTGTAATAATATGGATTTTGCTTAATAAGAGAAAGTTTTCTTTACTAAAGTCTGATGTACCAATGCAAAAAGTCTATTAATTAGGAATAGGAAATAAATGAGGTTTTTAGACATTTAGTTCATTGGACCTTCTTTGTTTGACTTTTAAAACCCTGGGTCCACCCTATCTTTCTATCCTTATTAAATATTAACCCCCTTCATACATTTTATGGTTTAAGCCATCTTATTGTTCCTCATACACAACTTTCCATCTCCTATCTATATCCCTTTACATTGGCTCAAAGTACTTCAGAAAATGCAGCCTTTTATGGTGGGGTAAGGAGAGACAGTTACAGATTCTGGAAAGGTATGGATTGTTGGAGCCCAGCAGAGAGCTAACTTGACCATAGGGAAACCTAATGAGTATTCCACAAAGGGAGAAAAGAACTTTTGAAGCCAGGAGAAGGGAAGTATCCCTTGGCCACATGTATTTTTACATTTGTACTTTGAGTTTAAGCCCCCTGTCCAAAGGGGCTTTGTGTGCAAGGGTACAGGGAGAGGTTATTGTTTTATAGCTGCTATTATTTTATAACTACTGTTAGGCTCCTTTCATGTGGCAAAGCACCTGGTGCTGATTCTATTCCAGCTGAGATTTACAAGGTAGGGGGACCATCGCTCCTACAAAAGCTGACTGAAATTACCAGGTTATATGGTAAGAGGAGATTATCCCCTACAAGTTCAAGGATGCCTCCATTGTCCATGTCTATAAAGGTAAACAGAATAGATTATCCTGCGACAATCTTGGGGGTCTCTCTCTTAGTCATTGCAGGCAAGATTCTTGTTACAATCCTCCTTAATAGGCTAATCCTTTACCTGGAAGATGGTCCTCTACCTGGGAGCCAGTGTGGCTTCAGAAAGAGCCGAGGAACAGTCAGTATGATGTTTTCTGCCTGACAACTCCAGGAGAAACGCCAGGAGCAGAACAAAGGTCTATACACAACATTTACAGATCTGACCAAGGCCTTCGACACTGTTAGTCATGAGGGCTTATGGAATATTATGTCAGAATTTGTTTGCCCAGAGAAGTTTATCAGTATGGTATGTCAATTTCATGATGGCGTGTTTGCCCGCGTTCTGGATAATGGACAAGCTCTCTTGCTTTCCCAGTCACCAGTGAAGTGAAACAGGGCTGTGTGCTTGCTCCCATGCTTTTTAGCATGATGTTTTCAGCCATGTTGTCAAATGCTTTCAGTGACGATCAACATGGCATCAATGTCAGCTACCATACTGATAGTAAATTCTTCAATTTGAAAAAGCTGCAAATGAAGACCAAAGTGGAGGGAGTGTTGGTGCATGACTTTCTCTTTGCAGATGGTTGTGCACTAAATGCCGCCTCTGAAGCTGAGATGCAACAATGTATGGATCAATTCTCTGCTGCCTGTGCTAATTTTGGCCTAATAATTAACACCAAGAAAACACAAGTGCTCCATCAGTTACCACCACACCATCCATATATGAAACCATCAGTTACAACAAATGGAGAAGTTTTGAATGCTGTTGATAAGTTCACTTGCCTTGGTAGTGTACCTTCAAGGGATGTGCACATTGACAATGAGGTTGATGTATACATTGTCAGAGATAGCCCAGCATTTGGAATATGCTGAAAAAAAATATGGGAGAGAAGAAGTATTAGACTGACTACCAGGATGAAAGTCTACAGAGCCACTGTGCTGAATGCCACTGTTGAATGCCTGTGAAACATGGATAGTCTACCAGCACCATGCCAGGAAACTGAATTGCTTCCATTTGAACTGTTATAGGAAGATTCTGAAGATCACCTGACAGGATAAGGTACTAGACACTGAGGTCCTTGCTCAAAGTAAACTGCCACCCACTCAGACTATGCTTCAGAGAGTGCAACTCTGATGAACTGGCCATGTTGTTTGAATGCAAAATGTATGCTTGCCAAAAAAGCTATTTTATGGAGAACTCACATAGGGCAAACAATCATAGGGTGGTCAGAAGAAATGATACAGGAGCACTCTCAAAGTTTCTCTCAAGAACTTTGGATTTGATTGTATGACATGGGAGACACTGGCACAGTATCGCTCAGCACGGTGAGCCCACATCAGAAATGGTGCTGTGCTCTATGAGCAAAGCAGAATTGAGACAGCACAAAAGAAACGTAGGATGTATAAATTTGGAGAATCCACCCTAAATATTCACAGGGACTCTCTGTGCCCAATCTGTGGTGGAGCATTCCAAGTTCGTATTGGTGTGATCAGCCATGATCGGACACATTGAAACTTGACTTTATTGTGGTGATATCATTTTGGTCCTCTTTGAAAACGGACAACAGCTAACTACTGTAACTACTTTGGTAATTGAATTCTATTGACTGATTAATAACAGGGAGCCCAGTGGATTGAGGCTTATGAATGACAATGCTAGAAATATCCAAAACCTCTCTCACGTTTATCTGTAAGGGAACAGTAGTTGTAGCTCTCTGGGGATCAATCATGTCACTTCATATGAGAGTTGGAAAAGTGACCCCATTTTCTAGATGGGACAGTTTTATATGTTAATTCTGACATTAAAGTTATTTTTCTATTGTTCTGAAGGGCTTGAAAGGGGCAAAAAAGAGACACTTTATTTCCTGTCCTGTCACAGGAATGGCAGGGATGAACTCAATAGCTTATTTGGTGTGTACTTTGTCATCTTTTAGAAACTTAAATCACTTTAGAAATGTCATAAAGAAATTAAAATTTTTTTGCATTTAGTTTTAATGGCTTATATTAGGAATTTCATAAAGAAAAGGCTGGATGGTAGAGTAGAAAGGGCATGGAATCTAGAATTAGGGGACCTGGGTTAAATCCAGTCTCTACCACTTATCTCCTATGTGATCTTGGGCAAATTGCTTAACTTCTTGGCCTCAGTTTCCTTATCTATAAAATAAAATATTTGAACTAATGATGTCTACTGTCTTTTCCAACCCTAAATCTGTAAAATTAGGAGCATTATATTCTCAGGTGGTACACAGACAAACTATGCTTATGTACCTGAGGCATCTGTGGACCATATTATGTCGCTTAACTTTCTCGTTATCACCATCACTTCTACTCATCACCCCTTCTTCCTCCCATCATTTTGGTGATTTTCCAAACTCTGCCCACCCACCCTCATCTGCTATTCTCCATACTGTCCCACTCACAGAATTATATTCTACGGAGAAAAGGTCTTCAAATACCATCCACACCAAATGTTAGCAAAGCAAGTCTAATGCCTGTTTTTATGTGTCCAGGGAGCTAAAAATGGTCTTTCAGTACTTTAAAATAAATTTTATTGTATTTTAAAATGTAAAAATAATTCTTAACTTGGTCAAAAAGAGGCAAAGGGGAATTTGGCACTCTGTTACAGTCTGTTGACCTCTGATCTAGTCCAACACCTTTAACAAACAATGATCCTAAGGCACAAAAAGATAAAGAGATTGGCTTAAGCTTTCAGTTATCTAAGTGAGAGAGTTGAGCCTTAACCTCTGTTCTGATAGCCAGTCTTATGCTCTTTCCACTTCACTTTATATATAAAGCAGCATTGAATGGAATACTGATAAACAACTTAGGCCCTCTCTATTTTCCCTCCCTTGTTCCTTATGAACTAAGAAGCAACAAGGTCAAGAGTCTGAGGACTTCACCTTTACTCCTTCCTTTACCACCTACAACCACTTCTCCACACCTATAGAAGCAGGTCCTGAGAATGTATGCTTTGTAGGTAGAAGTATAAAAGATCATAGAAGGGAAGCAGATTAGAGCCCCTTGAGTATTGGGCTATTCTTACCTTTGAACAGGTAATATTCAATGCTTTGAAGACTTGAACATTTGACTAACCCTTTCCTATGTCTATATCTGAAACCGATGACTTCTCCATACCTCTTTGACTTGCAATTGATCATAGAACACTATCGATCCCCTGGCTCCTGAATTTATCTCCCTGACCCAAGATGTATTGGCTCATAAATAACATCTCATAGGCTCTTTCTTATGGGGTGTCCTCCAAATGATTTACCATTCCATTTTCTACCCATGCTCTGATGCGAAGATATTTCTGAAAAGTGAATTTCAATCTTACAGGTTCACACATAATGAAAACTAGTCAGATTGTGTTTTTGTTCTAATGTTTTTGCATTTTAAAAGTCACTTCAGTTCTCTACTGCTTAGTTCCTCTTCGGTAAAATGACTATGAAGTTTCTAAGTTCTGTGATAGTTCTGAATCTAAGATTCTCTGACTTGAAAAAGTATTTATGTGTTGTCCAATGTCTGTTACTTAGCTGAAAAAAAGTGATATATTATGTATGTATATACACATTATATATCTATTATCTGTCATCTATCTATGTATATCTATCATCTGTCTAATGTATATGTATGTATGTATTTGTATCTTAGAATTCTAATGGTAATTGTACTTTAAAATTCAGTCACCATTACTTAATCTGAAAGGTAGCGATACCTCCACAGTGAAAAAGATAGATTTCGGTCTGGTCTTTCAGGCAAAATACCTTTTTGTGGTTGTTTGGTTGTTTGGTTTGTGGTTTATCTTTCATTCTATAAGAGGACCATCACTATGCTAGGGTCAAGTTACAGTGTGTCTGACTGTGGCTGATCAGATCAATACAAGCTCAGGATGTTCTACCACAGGTTGGGCACAACCTGTTCATGTGAATATTTGAGGTGGATTCTCTAAATCTGTGTATTTCATGTTTCTTTTGAGCTACTTCAATTCTGCTTTGCTGATAAAGAGCAGCACCTTCTCTGACGTGGGCACCTCATGCTGAGTGGTCCTGTGACAGTGTCTATTGTCAAACAATCAATGCCCAAGTTCTTAAGAGAGACCTTGAGAGCGTCTGTATTGCTTCTGTATTGCTTCTTCTGAAAACCATGTGAACTCTTGCCCAGTGTGAGTTCTTCATAAAATAGTTTTTTGAGAAGAGAATAGAATAAATGGGGGGTGGGGTGGGGTAGGAAATATAGTTAGTCTTTCACAAAATGACTATTATGAAAGTATTTTGCATGACTATACATGTATAACCAATATCTAATTGCTTGCCTTCTCAATGAGGGTGGGTGGGAAGGGAAGAAGGGAAAGAATTTGGAACTCAAAGTTTTAAAAACAAATGTTAAAAATTGTTTTTACATGCAACTGGGAAATAAGATATACAGGCAGTGAGGTATAGAAATCTATCTTGCCCTACAGGAAAATAGGAGGAAATGATAGAAGGGAGGGCAGATTGGAAGAAGGGGTAATCAGAATGCATGCTGTCTCAGTGTGGGGGGAGGAGAGAGATGGGGAGAGAATTTGGAACTCAAAATCTTGTGAAAATGAATATTGAAAACTAAAACTAAATTAATTAATAAAAAATAGTCTTTTTGGCAAGCATAGAACTTGAATGCTTGGCAGTTTAATTGAGAAAGGTATCCTTCTATTTAACATACGAAAAATATTTTCAAGGGCAAAAACACCTCTATTGTGGTGGTGGTGGTGGTGGTGGTGGTGGTGGTGGAGGCTCCTCTTTCAAATGAAAATGTAGTTGAACACATTCTGTTTTCTGGTGGCTCTGGTGTCTTATGTTTAAGAGTTTGGTGCTATGCAAAAATTTATGTGGAACAGAGTAGAGAAGGAAGCAGAATCAGGAAAACAATATATACAATCATACAAAAACCAAAAAATGAAACTCAGTGTTGTACATTCATAGTCACCAAGTTTGGCTCCAGAGAAGGATTGAAAAAAATGTACCTGCCTGCCTTTATTGCAAAAGTGGTGGATAATGGATATGGAATACTGCATATGCTATTTTAATCAGAAGAGCTAAGTAATTAACAGTTGATCATGGCACAGTCTTGTGTTACTGTATACAATGATCTCCTGGTTCTGCTAACTTCACTTTGTATGAGTTCGTAGAAATCTTCTCAAGTTTTTCTGAAACTACCTTGCTCATTTTTTTCTTATAGCGCAATAATATTCCATTGTGCAACATTATTCCATTGCAGTCACAACTTGTACAGTCATTCCCCAATTGATGGGTATCCCCTCAATTTCCAATTCTTTGCCACTACAAAAAAGCTGATTTATACACACACACACACATACATATATGTATATATATACATATATTATGTATACATACATATACATATATATAATATATTATGTATACCTACATATACATATATATTACATATAGGTCCTTTGATATCTTTGAGATACAGAATTGTGTTGAAGGGTCAAAGGGCATGTACAGTTTTATAGTCCTGTGGGTATAATTGAAAATTGCTCTTCAGAAGGGTTGGACTAGTTCACAACTCTACCTGCAATGCATTAGTGTCCCAACATTCCCTCCAACATTTGTCATTTCCCTTTTCTGTCATTAATAGGTGTGAGATGGTAGCCCAGAATTGTTTTAATTTTCATTTCTCAGAATAATAATTTAGGGCATTTTTCATCTGTCTGAAGATAGCTTTGATTTATGTGGCAGACAGCCTGTGTCCCCACATGACTCAGTGATGTGGTGAAGAAGAAAGTCATGGGAGGCAGGAAAAGATAGACCAACTCAAGTTTATTGATAGACAGAAACATTCTGCTTGTCTCCTGCCCTAGTGATTTAATCAGTCTTATCTTAAAGACTGTGAGTCTAGAGGGCATCTATTTTACATATCCCTTGTTTTCTGTAATTCTCTTGTTTGTCTCACTGAGGCAGCAACATCCAAGCTGCAACGAGAGCCATTCTGGATGATCACAAGCACAGTCTCAAATAACAGTTTCCCTGAAGGTCTATCCTGGTCTTGTCAATTGCTGGCCCTCAATAGATTTATTCTTCTGAAAACTGCCTGTTCATATACTTAGATAATTTTTCAGTTGAGGAATGACTTATATTCTCATATACTCTCTACATATCTAAGAAATGAAGCCTTTATCAGTGAAATCTGATGGAAAATTTCCCTCCTCAGTTTCATTTTCTTTGTAATTTTGACCACTTTTGTTTTTCTTGTGCAAAATCTTTTATATGTAATATAATAAAGACAATCCATTTTTACATCCTGTAATACTCTTGGACTCTTAATGGGTTTTAAATTCTTCCCTTATCCATTGATTTGACAGGTAAAATTTTTCCATGCTCCCTAAATTTGATTTTATTTAACCCCTTCTTTCTAATCATATACCCATTTTGACCTTATTTTGGTGCATGGTGGTCTGCACATAGTTTCTCCCAAATGCTTTTTAGTTTTCCCAGCATTTTGGTCAGATAGTGAGTTTTTGACTCTAAATCTTTATCTTTGGGTTTATCAAACTCTACATAACTATAGTGATTTTGTACTGTGTATTGTGTACCTAGTCTGTTCTTCTAATCCACCTCTCTATTTCTTAGGCAGTACCAGATTGATTTGATGATTTTCATTAGGTAATACAGTTTGAGATCTGGTTCTGATAGTCCATTTCCTTCATATTTTTTTACATTTGATATTTTTGACTTTTTGTTCTTCTAGATGAACTTCATTAATATTATTTTCTCCCTTCATGAAATAATATTTGATAGTTCTATTGGTATGGCACTGAACAAGTAAATTAATTTTGATAGAATTATGATTTTGATTAAATTGGTTCAGCCCACCTATGAGGAATTAATTTTTCTCCAATTGTTTAGATTTGACTTTAACTGTGTGAAAAGTGTTTTGTAATTTTGTTCATATAGTTCAGGGTTGGGGAACCTGCAGCCTCAAGGCTACATGTGGCCCTCCAGGTCCTCAAGTGTGGCCCTTTGACTGAGTCTAAGTTTTACAGAACAAATTCTTTTATTAAGGGGAATTGTTCTGTGAACTATACTGAGTTACTGAGTTTGTCTTGGAAGGTGAACTCCCAAGTATTTCATATTGTTTGTACTAATTTTTTTTTAATAAAAATTTATTTATTTAACTTTTTACATTCATTTTCACAAAATTTTTGAGTTCCAAATTTTCTCCTCTTTTATCCCCTCCCCCCACCCCAATACACCGAGCAATCTAATTTTCCCTATCACCAATCTGCCCTCTCTTCTATCATCCCTCCCTTCTCTTGTCCCCATCTTCTCTTTTGTCCTGTAGGGTCAGATGACTTTCTATTCCCCATTAACTGTATTTCTTATTTCCTAGTAGCAACAACAATACTAAACAGTTGTTCCTAAAACTTTGAGTTCCAGATTCACCCCATCCCTCCCTCCCCACCCATTCCCTTTGGGAAGACAGGCAACTCAATATAGGCCATATCTGTGTAGTTTTGCAAATGACGTCCATAATAGTCGTGTTGTGTAAGACTAACTGTATTTCCCTCCATCCTATCCTGCCCCCCATTGTTTCTATTCTGTCTTTTGATCCTGTCCCTCCCCGAGTGTTGACTTCAAATTGCTCCTTTCTCCCATTGCCCTCCCTTCCATCATCCCCCCGCCTTGCTTATCTCCTTCTCCCCCACTTTCCAGTATTGTAAGATAGGTTTTCATACCAAAATGAGTGTGCATTTTATTCCTTCCTTTAGTCAAATGTGATGAGGGTAAACTTCTTGTTTTTTTCTCAGCTCTCCTCTTTTTCCCTCCAATAAAAAGTCTCCTGCTTGCCTCTTGAATGAGATATAATTTACCCCATTCCATTTCACCCTCTTTCCTCCAACTGCATTTCTCTCTCACCATTTACCTTAATTTCTTTTAAGATATGGTCCCATCCTATTCAATTCACTCTGTGCTCTCTGTCTCTGTATGTGTGTGCATGTGTGTATGTGTGTGTGCATGCATGCATGTACATGTGTGTGTGTGTATGTGTGTGTGTGGTCCCACAAACTACCCAGATACTGAAAAATTTAAGAGTTACAAATATTGTCTTTCCATGTAGGAATGTAAACAGTTCACCTTTGGTAAGTCCCTTATGACTTCTCTTTGCTGTTTACTTTTTCGTGCTTCTTATCATTCTTGTGTTTGAAAGTCAAATTTTCAGCTCTGGTCTTTTCATCAAGAATGCTTGAAAGTCCTCTATTTCACTGAAAGACCATATTTTCCCCTGAAGTATTATACTCAGTTTTGCTGGGTAGGTGATTCTTGGTTTGAGTTCTAGTTCCTTGGACTTCTGGAATATCATATTCCATGCCTTTCAATCCCTTAATGTAGAAGCTGCTAGATCTTGTGTTATCCTGATTGTATTTCCACAACACTGCATTCTTTCTTTCTAGCTGCTTGCAATATTTTCTCCTTGACCTGGGAATTCTGGAATTTGGTCACAATGTTCCTAGGAGTTTCTCTTTTTGGATCTCTTTCAGGTGGTGATCAATGGATTCTTTCAATACTTATTTTGCCCTCTGGTTGTAGAATATCAGGGCAGTTTTCCTCAATAATTTCATGGAAGATGATGTCTAGGCTCTTTTTATGATCATGACTTTCAGGTAGTCCCATAATTTTTAAATTGTCTGTCCTGGATCTATTTTCCAGGTCAGTTGTTTTTCCAATGAGATATTTCACATTCTCTTCCATTTTTTCATTCTTTTGGTTTTGTTTGGTGATTCCTTGGTTTCTCAGAAAGTCATTAGCCTCCATCTGTTCCATTCTAATTTTGAGAGAACTATTCTCTTCAGTGAGCTTTTGAACCTCTTTTTCCATCTGGCTAATTCTGCTTTTTAAAGCATTCTTCTCCTCATTGGCTTTTTGAACCTCTTTTGCCAATTGAGTGAGCCTATTCCCTCTCAGCCAGCCCAGAAGTCTATCTCACTGACCTGTAGCACCTCTGGGTGGAGGGACCTTCACGGCCGCCGGAGATTCCATCCTTGAAGCCAGCTCAGATCTGCTCCTCTGGGGCCGCTTGGCCAGGGTAGCTCAGGGGTGGGCTCCGCTTTCCAGGGCGCGATGGACCCCTGGGGACGACTCTCCAGGGCTCTCTGGAACGAAAATCTTTTCCACTGTGTTTCTACACACCTTACAGTGCTCCAGAATTTGTGGGGAGTTCTTCTTGCAGGAAATATATGGGCTGTGGGTTTGGAGCTAGCATACCTGAGTCTTTCTATTCTGCCATCTTGGCTCCACTCCCCGTTTGTAGTAATTTTAAATGAATTTTCTCTTTCTATCTCTTCCTGCTTGGTAATATGTAGAAATGCTCGTGATTCATGTGGACTTATTTTAAATATGGCCACTTTACTAAAGATGGTAATTATTTCAACTAGTTTTTTAGCTGATTCTCTAGAATTCTCTAAGTATACCATTATATCATCTGCAAAGACTGATAGTTTTGTTTCCTTATTGCCTATTTTTATATCTTCAATTTCTTCAATTACACTAGCATTTGTAATACAATATTGCATAATAGTGGTGATAATGAACATCCTTGCTTCACCCTTGATCTTATTAGAAAAGACTCAAGTTTATCCTCATTACAGATAATCTTTTTTCTTAGTTTTAGGTAGATACTACTTGTCATTTTAAGGAAAGTTCCATTTATTCCTATGCTTTCTACTGTTTTTCATAAGAATGAATGTTGTATTTTAGTGAAAGTTTTTCTGCATATATAGAGATAATCATATGATTTTTGATGTTTTTGTTATTGTCAATTATGCTGATAATTTTCCTAATATTAAGTCAGCCCTGAATTCTGGGTATAAATTCTACTGGTCATAATGTATGATCTTTGTGATATAATGCTGTAATCTCCTTACCAGTATTTTATTTAAAATTTTGCATCAATATTCATTAGGGAAATTAATCAACATTATTATTTTTCTGTTTTTTGCTCTTCCTGATTTAGCTATCAGCATCATACTTTTGTACTGCAATAAGAATTTGTTAGGACTCCTTCTTTGTTGTCCAAAATAATTTATATTGTATTAACATTAATTGTTCTTTGAGTGTTTGGTGGAATTCACTTGTGAGTCCATCTGGTCTGGAGATATTTCTTCGGGAGTTCATAATAGCTTGTCTCATTTCTTTTTCTCAGATAGGGTTATTTAAGTATTCTATTACCTTTTCTATTAATCTGCACAATTTATATTTTTGTAAATATTCATCAATTTCACTTAGATCATCAGATTTATTGGCAAATAATTGAACAAAATACCTTCTAATTATTGCTCTAATTTCATCTTTATTGGTGGTAAATTCATTCTTTTCTTTTGTAATACTGGCCATTTGACTTTCTTCTTTTCAAAAATCAAATTAATCATTATTTTTTTCCATTTTATTTTTCATGAAACCAGCTCCTAATTTTGTTTTTTAGTTCAAAATGTTTTTCTTTCAATTTTATTGATGTCGCTTTTAATTTCAGGATTTCTGATTTGGTGTTTAATTGGAGATTTTAAATTATTTTCTTTCTAGTTTCTTAAATTGCATGTTCAGTTCTTTGATTTGCTTATCTAAGTGTTCAAAGACATAAATTTCCTGCTAAATACTGCTTTGTCTACATCCCATAAATATTGGTATGTTGTCTCAATGTCATTTTATTTAATGAAGTTATTAATAGTTATTATGATTTATTCTTTGACCCACTAATCCTTTAGGATTAGATTATTTAGTTTCTAATTAATTTTAATATGCCTTTCCATAAATCTTTATTGAATATAATTTTTATTCCATTGTTGTCTAAAAAAGATGCATTTAATCTTCTGCTTTCTGAATTTGGCTGTGAATCATTTCTTTTTGACTGCTTTCCCTTGATCTCAGAGCTCTGGAATTTGTCTATAATATTCTGGGGAGTTTTTATTTTGGGATCCCTTTTAGGAAGTGATTGGTAGGTTCTTTCAATTTTTATCTTATTCTCTGGTTCTAGGATATCAGGACAGTTTTCCTTGATAACTGCTTGGAATATGATATTTAGACCAGAGTTGGGGAACCTGCAACCTGAAGGGCATATGTTGCCCTCTAGGTCCTAAAGTGTGGCCATTTGACTGACTCCAAACTTCACAGAACAAATCCCATTAATAAATGAATTTATTCTGTAAAAACTTGGACTCAGTCAAAAGATTGCCCCTAAGGACCTAGAAGGGCCACATGTGACCTTGACGCCACAGGTTCCCCATGCCTGGTCTAGACTCTTTCTTTGATCATAGCTTTCAGGCAGTCCAATAATTTTTAAATTATCTCTCCTGGATCTATTTTCTGGGATAGTTGTTTTATTCCAATGAGATATTTCACACTTTATTCTACTTTTTTATTCTTTTGACTTTGTTTTCATGTTTCTTGATGTCTTCTAGAGTCATTAATTCTCACTTACTCTAATCTAATTTTTAAGGAATTATTCCTTTTCTATTTGGCTAATACTTTAAAAACATTTTTTGTTTGTTTTTTAAATATAATTTCTTTTTCAGTTTTCAACATTCACTTCCACAATATTTTGAATTCCAAATTTTCTCCCCATCTCTCCCCTCCCCCACCTCAGGACAGCATGCACTCCACCACCACCTTTCCCAAGCTACCGTCTCTTCTACTATCACCCCCTTCTTCCACCTCCCTTCTCTCTATTTTCCTGCAAGGCAGGATAGAGTTCTATACCCCATTGCCTGTACAACTTATTTCCAAGTTGCATGTAAAAACAATTTTTAACATTCTTTTTTTTTAATAAAATTTATTTATTTAACTTTTAACATCCATTTTCACAAAATTGTGGGTTCCAAATTTTTTCCCCATTTGTCCCCTCACCCCACCCCAATACACCAAGCATTCTAACTGACCCTATCACCAATATGCCCTCTCTTCTAACATCCCTCCCTTCCCTTATCCCCATCTTATCTTTTGTCCTGTAGGGCCAGATAACTTTCTATACCCCATTACCTGTATTTCTTATTTCCTAGTAGCAAGAAGAGTACTCAACATTTGTTCCCAAAACTTTGAGATCCAACTTCTCTTCATTCCCTCCCTCCCAACCCATTCCTTTTGGGAAGACAAGCAATTCAATATATCTGTGTAGTTTTGCAAATGATTTCCATAATAGTCATGTTGTGTAAGACATCTTATCCTGCCCCCCATTGCTTCTATTCTCTCTTTTGATCTTGTCCCTCCCCAAGAGTGTTGACTTCAGATTGCTCCCTCCTCCCGTTGTCCTCCCTTTCATCATCCCCCCCACCCTGCTTATGCCCTTCTCCCCCACTTTCCTGTATTGTAGGATAGGTTTTCATAGCAAAACGAATGCGCATTTTATTCCTTCCTTTAATCAAATGTGATGAGAGTAAACTTCATGTTTTTCTCTCACCTCCCCTCTTTTTTCCTCCACTAAAAAGTGTTTTGCTTGCCTCTTCTATGAGACATAATTTGTCCCATTCCATTTCTCCCTTTCTCCTCGCAACATATTTCTCTCTCACCGCTTTAACTTCATTTTTTTTAAAGATATGATCCCTTCCTATTCAATTCACTCTGTGCTGTGTGTGTGTGTGTGTGTGTGTGTGTATGTGTATGTAATCTCACCAACTACCCAGATACTGAAAAGTTTCAAGAGTTACAAATATTGTCTTTCCATGTAGGAATGTAAACAGTTCAACTTTGGTAAGTCCCTTATGACTTCTCTTTGCTGTTTACTTTTCCATGCTTCTTCTTATTCTTGTGTTTGAAAGTCAAATTTTCTTTTCAGCTCTGGTCTTTTCATCAAGAATGCTTGAAAGTCCTCTATTTCACTGAAAGACCATTTTCCCCCTGAAATATTATACTCAGTGTTGCTGAGTAGGTGATTCTTGGTTTTAGTCCTAGTTCCTTTGACTTCTGGAATATCCTATTCTATGCCCTTCAAATCCCTTATCTAGAAGCTGCTAGATCTTGTGTTATCTTGATTGTATTTCCACAATACTGGAATTGTTTCTTTCTAGCTGCTTGCAATATTTTCTCCTTGACCAGGGAACTTTGGAATTTGGCCACAATGTTCCTAGGAGTTTCTCTTCTTGGATCTCTTTCAGGTGGTGATTGGTGGATTCCTTGAATATTTATTTTGCCTTCTGGTTCTAGAATCTCAGGGCAGTTTTCCTTGATAATTTCATGAAAGATGATGTCTAGGCTCTTTTTTTGATCATGGCTTTCAGGTAGTCCCATAATTTTTAAATTGTCTCTCCTGGATCTATTTTCCAGGTCAGTTGTTTTTCCAATGAGATATCTCACATTATGTTCCATTTTTTCATTCTTTTGGTTTTGTTTTGTGATTTCTTGGTTTCTCAGAAAGTCATTAGCCTCTATCTTTTCGATTCTAATTTTGAAAGAACTATTTTCCTCAGTGAGCTTTTGGACTTCCTTTTCCATTTGATTAATTCTGCTTTTTAAAGCATTCTTCTCCTCATTGACTTTTTGAACCTCTTTTGCCAATTGAGTGAGCCTATTTTTCAAGGTGTTATTTTCTTCAGCATTTTTTGAGTCTCCTTTAGCAAGATGTTGACCTGCTTTTCATGCTTTTCTTGCATCTCTCTCATTTCTCTTCCCAGTTTTTCCTCCGCCTCTCTAACTTGATTTTCAAAATCCTTTTTGAGCTCTTCCATGGCCTGAGCCCATTGAATGTTTATTTTGGATGTTTGGGATACAGAAGTCTTGACTTGTATGTCTTTCACTGATCGTAAACATTGTTCTTCCTCATGTGAAAGGATGGGAGAAGATATCTGTTCACCAAGAAAGTAATCTTCTATGGTCTTTTTTTTTCCCCCTTTTCTAGGCATTTTCCCAGCCAGTTACTTGACTTCTGAGTTTCCTCTCCACACCCACCTCACCTCCAGATCTACCCAGTTAGTGCTTAGGGTCTGAGATTCAAATACTGTTACCCCAGCCTCAGGGCTTTCAATGGGGGCAGGGCAGATATTCAGTGTGAGATTAAGTTCAGGTGCTCAAGTGGGGGGCAGAGCCACCACACGGGGCTTAGTTCCCACATGGGGTTTATGTGGAGATCTTCAACAATGGATCTGGGTTCCTGCCTGCTTTGGGAACCCCTGTATGCTGCTGCCTCAGCTGCTGCCTCCTGAGGTGGCCTGAGTTATGGAGACACCCCACTCCTCTCTTGGTAAGCTGAAAAGACCCTCTCACTGACCTTTGGTGCCTGTGGGTGGAGGGACCTCTGTGGCCACTGGAGATTCTGTCCCTGAAGCCTCCTTGGATCTATTCCTCTCAGTGCCACTCAGTCAAGGCAGGGCTGGGCTCTGCTCTGGGTCCAGTGCACAATGGACCTTTTGTGTCAGTTTTTCAGGTCTCTCTGGGGCAGGAATCTCCTCCACTCCATTATTGTGTGACTTCCACTGCTCCAGAATTTGTTGGGAGTTCTTCTTTACAGGTATTTTATGGGCTGTGGGTTAGGAGCTAGCATATGTGTATCTTTCTATTCTGCCATCTTGGTTCCTCCCCACTTAACATTCATTTTTAAAGCTTTGAGTCCCACATTCTCTCCCTCCCTCCCTCCTACCCTCATTGAGACAACAAACAATTTGATATAGGTCATACATATGTAGGCATGCAAAACGGTTCCATAACAGTCATGTTGCAAAAGACTAACCATCTTTCTTTCTATCCTGTCCTGCCCTCCATTTATTCCATTCTCTCCCTTGACCTGTCACCCCACAATCATGTTTGCTTCTGATTACTCCTTCCCCCAATGTGCCATCCGTTCTATTATCCTCTTTCTCCTATCCCCTTTCCCCCTACTTTCCTGCAGGGCAAGACAGATTTCTATACCCATTTGAATCTGTGTTATTTCCTGTTAAATCAAATTGGATGAGAATAAGGCTCACTTATTCTGTCTTACCTTGCCCCTTTTTCTCTCCATTGTAAAAACTTTTTCTTGCTTCTTTTATGAGATAATTTACTATGTTCTACCTCTCCCTTTCTCCAAGTATATTCCTGTCAACACGTAGTTGTATTTTTTAGGTATTCTCCTTTCATATTCAGCTGCCCCTGTGCCCTCTGTCTCTGTCTCTGTCTGTGTGTGTGTGTATACACACACACACACACACACACATATACATACATACATATACTCACAGACATATACCTACACATAAGTAATATACACACATATGTGTACATATACATACGTATATAATACATATATATTCCCTCTAACTACCCTAATACTGAAAAAGGTCTCATGAGTTAGAAGTATCATCTTTCCATGTAGGAATGTAAACAGTTCAACTTTAGTGAGTCTCTTATGACTTCTCTTTCCTGTTTACCTTTACATGTTTCACTTGATTGTTGTATTTGAAAGTCAAATTTTCTATTCAGCTCTGGTCTTTTCAACAAGAATGATTGGAATTTCATTGAAGTTCCATTTTTCTCTGGAAGTATTACACTCAGTTTTTCAGGATAGGTGATTCTTGGTTTTAACCCTATCTCCTTTGACCTCTGGAGTATCATGTTCCAAGAGCTCTGAACCCTTAATGTAGAAGCTGCTAGATTTTGCGTTTTCCTGATTGTACTTCCACAATATTTGAATTGTTTCTTTCTTGTTGCTTGTGATATTTTCTCCTTGACCTGGGAACTCTGGAATTTGAATATAATATTCCTAAGAGTTTTCCTTTTGGGATCTGTTTCAGGAGGTGGTCAGTGGATTCATTTAATTTCTGTTTTACCCTCTAATTCGAGAATATCAGGGCAATTTACTTGATAATTCCTTGAATGATGATGTCTAGGCTCTTTTTTTGGTCATGGTTTTCAGGTAGACTAAGAACTTTTAAATTACCTTTCCTGGATCTATTTTCTTGGTCAGTTGTTTTTCCGATGAGATATTTCACATTGTCTTCTATTTTGTCCTTTTTTAAGTTTTGTTTCATAATTTATTGATTTCTCATAAAATCGTTAACTTCCATTTGCTCCATTCTAATTTTTAGGAATTATTTTCTTCAATGAGCTTTTGGACCTCCTTTTCATTTTGGCCAATTCTACTTTTTAAGACATTTTTCTCCTCATTAACATTTTGGACCTCTTTTGCCATTTGGGTTAGTCTATTTTTAAAGGTATTATTTTTTTCAGCATTTTTTGAAGGTCTCCATTAGCCAGCTGTTGATTAAATTTTCATGATTTTCTTGCATTGCTCTCATTCATTTTCCCAATTTTTCCTCTACTTCCCTTACTTGATTTTCAAAATTCTTTTTGAGCACTTCCATGACCTGCAACCAGTTTATATTTTTCTTGGTGGCTTGGAATATAGGAACCTTGGCTTTGTTGTCTTTCTCTGGTTGTATGCTTTTGATCTTCCTCATCATAAGAAAATACCTTTTTTACCAAGACAGTAACCTTCTGTAGTTTTATTTTTCCCCTTTTTAGTTATTTTCTCAGCCTGTTACTTGACTTTTGAGCCCTTTGTCAAGTGGATAGTGTATTGCCCAATGTTTCAGGGGTTCTGTGCAGCTATTTTCAGAGATATCTCAAGGGACCTGTAAATTCTTAGTTCCCTGAAAGTGGTATTATCAAAGGAGAAGTGTTTACTTCTCTCCTGGCCTGCACTCTGGTCTGTGAGCAACCACAAGCACTCCTTTCTGCCCTGGAACTGTGAGCAGGATTCCTTCTTCACAGCTGTCAACAGTTCTGTCTTGCCAGCCCTCCTCCTCGCCCCAGGACTGTGACCCAGATCAGCTGCTTGATTCCCCCCTCATTTGTAGGCTGAGAGCTCCAGAAGCAACACCTCTGGGGCAGTGGCTATTCCCTCTCGGGCTGGGGCAAGGGCCAGATCAAGTGCCTTCCTCATCCAGGTGACAGAACTTTCCCACTGACCTTTGAAACTATCTTTGATATTTGTGGATTGAGAAATCTGGAAATCACTACAGCTGCCAGTGATTCAGGGCCTGCAGGCCTGCTCTAGTCCCCTCTGTGCAAGTAAGATCCATACTGGGCTGCATTGTGCTCTGAGCCTGGTGAAATGGACCCTTCCCTTTGACCTTCCCGCTGGAAATCTGTTTTATTCTGTCATTTTGTGGCTTCTGCTGCTCTAGAATTTATTTAAGTCATTTTTTGCAGGTATTTTGAGGGGTTTGGTGGGAGAGCTTAGGCAGGTCCCTGCTTCTACTCTTCCATCTTGGTTATGTCCTGCTAATTCTTCTTTTTAAGGAGTTGCTCTCTTCAGTGGATTTTTGAGTCTCTTTTACCATTGAACTATTTTTGTTTTTTATGGGGTTATTTTTGTTCCTCTTTTGCCAAATTGTTGACTCATTTTTCATAATTTTGTTGCATCATTCTCATTTATTTTTTTCATTTTTTTCCTGTAACTTTATTTGATTTAAAAAAAAATCCTTTTTGAGCTTTTCCAGTTATTCTTGTTGAGCTTATGAACAGTTCACATTTTTTTCTTAGAGGCTTTGCTTATAGCTATTTTGATGTTATCTTCTGAGATTGTGCCTTGATCTTCCCTGTCACTATAGTAGCTTTTTATGACCAAATTATCATTTTTTTGTTTGTTTGCTCATTTTTCCAACCTGTTTCTTGACTTTTAACTTTATGTTAAAGTTGGCCTCTGGTTCCGGGATGGAGGAGATGCTATCCCAAGCTTTTGGCTTTTTGTATTCCTGTTTTCAGAACTAGCTCTGGGTGTCTGTAAGTTTTTGGTGCTTCCAATTGGTATGATCTAAGGAGAGGTTTGTTCACTGTTCTATTGACTTGTGCTCTGGTCTGAATCCAATAACAGACCTTGTTTCCCTGCAGCCACAAGTGCTAATGCTCCTCTTGACCCTAGAACAAGACCAGGTCTCCTGCTTAACTTTAGTGCTCCTTTCTGCCTTGGAATTGCCATTATTCCCTTTTGAACACCCACAAGTACTCTTATCTACCCTGTATCTGTGACCAGAGTCCTTCTTCCCTGTGGCCACAAGTACTAGTGCTCCTGTTTACCCTGGAACTGCAGGGTCCCGAACCCAGCACCAACAAAGGATTCACTGTAATCATTCTGATAAGTTGTCCAATCCTCTTACCTTCTGTGGACTGAGTACTCACAAAACTGCTTTCACCACTGTTGCAGCCACTTCAAAACTCTGCTGCTGGCATTGGTGTGGAGTGGCCATTGCTGCACTCTAGGCCAACCACTACCCCTTTGAACTCCTAAGTTATCTTGGGCTAGAAAATTGACTCACCCCAATTTGAGATGTTATTTTAGAGTTGTTTAAAGGGGAATGCTGGGAGGATTCAAGAGATTTCCTGCTTCTACTCTGCTACCTTGCCATCACCACCTCAGGCATAATTCTTAAGTTATCTCTCTTTGGTCTGTATTCTGGGTCAATTTTTTAAAATATAAAATACCTTTCATTTTCTCCTATTTTTCTACATTTAAATTTTTTCTTGTTGCTCAGAGAGTCATTATATTCCATTTGGTCTCTCCTAATTGTCAAAAACCTCTGTTTTTGCACCTCTTCACTAAACTTAATTTTCTTTCCAAGTCTTTTCTTTTTAAAGCTCTCATTTTTTCCTAATTCTTTCCTCTATCACCTCATATTACAAGATATGAAATCTTGTAAACTTTTTTTCAAGTCTTTCTTTATTTCTTCCAGGAATCCTAATTGAATCTTCATCCAACTTGTGTTTTGCTTTGAAATTTTGCTTGCATATATTTTGGAGTCAATGTCTTCTGAGTTTTTATCTTGAGCATTGCTATCATTCCACTAGCCCTTTGTGCTATTGTTGTTTGTATGTTTTCTCATTCTTTCATCCTTTCTTCTGAAATTGAGACTTTATGTTAGGATCAGGCTTTGCACACTTCCAGACAGCATTTCTAGACTTCGTTCGACTCTAATCTCTATTGTTTGAGGGCCTGTTTCCCCTTTCTCTAAACACTAAATGACATGTTCTTCAAGAATTTCAAGGGCAACAAAAGTCAAGGACCTTGTTTTTTAGTATATTAAAAGAAGTCTAATCTAGGGTGTAGTCTGATTGCTACCTTCCTTGACTAAACTTTCAAGCTCTTGACCCCAGTTTTGGTCTGAGCAACAGTAATAGTCCCTGGTTGGAGCTCACAGACTGCCAGGACTAGTAGACTTCAAAGTGACAGAACTTCAAGCCCTTCCTTGGCATGAGTTCCCCATACTGATCACTTAGCCACACATCTCAAATTGGGATAGGGGCTAATTATGAAATGCCACTTCTGGATCAAATCCAAGTAGCTGCTGCTCACTTTTGCTCATGCTCCTTTCCCAGTACCTAGCCTCAGGCAGTGACCATTTGTTGATCAGCATGGTCACAGGTCAGCCATCCCTGGGTTCAGGTCCTCTCTTCAGTCCACATAGATCTGCAACCCATTTCTAGGATATAAAAGGGAACAGAGCTACAAATTAACTTCTCCTTCTGCTCCCTCCACAGCATCAAGTTGCAGATACGGACCACTTTTTCCTCACAACTAGACCTTTGTAGATCCCATTTCAGTCTCCATGTTTACAAGTTTTAGGTTCTTGACTGGACCCTTTCCCCAGTGTCTGAATAGTCCTATATCCTATATCTAGACCCATCTGGAAAAATGGCTAAATGTGATTTTTCCTGAGATCTTCTCATCACACTTCAATCTTGTGCTCTTTCTAAGTCTTTGTTGGAGTACTGGTGGGTGAGAGCTGAGTAGTATTGCTTTCTCCTACTCTGCCATTTTTGTTGGTCTTTTCCTTATATTGTCAAACATATTTAATGTGCTCGTTTTGCTGAATTCCCCTCTTTTCATTTTTATTTCTTGTTGTAAAGTTTAGTTCACTACATAGGTGAGAGGACAGAACTTATTTGTAAATGAGTGTGATATAAAAATGAAACATTTATAAAAATAAAAAAATATTTTTAAGGAAAAATAGTTGGGTTTTGAAGAGTGCTTACGGCTAATGTCTAATTGCTGAAGGGCTGATATGCTTCAGCACTGTCCTTAGAGAACCATCAACTCCCATTTACAAAGAGACTCTATAGTGGGGTTTGCATCTCCTGTCAATCACCCATATTTATTAGCCAATCTGATGGCATGCATGGGAGCCTCTACCATAGGAAAATAATGATTTGGTTGTCTTAACATTACACTCAGGGAAGCAGTATGGGATGTTTTAATGAGCAACAAATCCACTTTTTTGATGTTTTCTATTTGCTGAATATTTTTGGACTCTCTTGAAATATCCCCATTAGGAGACACATGCAGTATAACAGTGGCTTATTAAAATATGTTGGTATAATCTCATCTGAAAGATAACGACTTTAGCAGGAGTTGATTATGTTGTTTTTGAATGGTATAACATAAACAACATGATACGGGAAACAGATGGATTGGGACAAGGCTACCTGTCATTTGAATCCAACTTGCTTTGTGACGAGGGTTAGGTCATTTACCTCTCTAGCTCTCAGCTGTCACATCTGTTGCTGCTTGTCCTTCATTCTTGAAGAGGACCATGACATCAGGGAGGTGATGCCATGGCATGCAGGTGAATTGGATTTAAGTGAGGGAGGGCTGTGCAAAGTCACTAGCCTCACTTTCTCCTGTGGAGCTATCTGGGTCCAGTGGCCAGATATGAATCAGGATGACTGCACATGGCTCAGGCCGCAGTGGGGGGACCTTGGCCTTTTCAAGCTAAGGTTTTTAACAGGTCTCAGTTTGATTTAGATAATACCCATTAACTGATTAAGGCTTAAGAAGAATTAAGGCAGAGAATGATCTGTTGTTGTGGATATGGGACTTTTTAGATGCTTTGAAGGACAAAGACCCATTCCCCCAACAAAGAAACACTCTCTCTCTCTCTCTCTCTCTCTCTCTCTCTCTCTCTCTCTCTCTCTCTCTCTCTCTCTCTCTTTCTCTCTTTCTCTCCCTTCCTCCTTCCCTCCGTCTCTCTCTCTCTCTCTCTCTCTCCCTCTCTCTCTCTCCCTCTTTCTCTCTCTCTCTTTCCCTGCCTGCCTGTCTGTCTTTCTCCCTCTCTACCTACACAGGAAACTTCTGAATTAGTAAGTGACTTGCCTCATGTCACATCTATAGAGTGAAAGGGCTGGACTAGATTGTCTACCATCCTTTCTGTGACAAAGAATAGGCCACCAACATAGAGGGTTTTCCTCTCCACAAAGTTGTGAAGTAGAGAACTATCATTTTTTGTCTATTTGTTTGTTTTTTTGTCTGGATCTGTGACTTCATTGGCCTAGGGAACTTCTCAGGTGATTCCCTCCAGCAATGCAGGTTGACACCTATTCTGCTACTTGTCTTCTTGTCTAGTTTCCTGGGGTGCTGAAAAGAGGTAACTTTCTCTGGATTATACAGCCACTATGTGTCCAAGAAAGAACTCAAAGCCAGGTCTTCATGACTAGTTTATCAATAGGACATGCTGCTTTTCTTGGCAAATATTACCTACCTCATTTTACAGGTGAAGATACTAAAACTCAGATGTCACTTGTTTATAGTCACATTGTAAATAAAAGAATCTTCCACCAGATTTTTTGACCCCAATTTCTTTTCACCATATCACAAAGTCTTTCCACTTTTCTTACAATTCATCAGTGACTCCTCTATATCTGAGCGCAAGAGTGAAACTGATGATACCTCGGTTCTACCTAGTAGGATAATAACCACAGGCACTTACAGGAGGTTAAACTGTGTACTTTTTCTTGAAGTTGATTTACCCATTCCAGTTCCTCCTTGATTCATTCACACTATTCTTGCTGTATGTTATCAGGAATATGACTCTTCAGAAGAATCAGAGACAAGATTCTTTTTTCTATTGACTTCTGAAGAAGATGAAAATATCCTGGTTAAGTTCTGAATTCTCTTTGCTCTAGGTTTTCATTGTCTCCATGACTGAACAGTAATAATAGCTATTACGGTAGTATCTTGGGTTTGATATCTATGCTATCTCATTTGATCTTCCCTGTGAAGTGGGAGCAATTATTATCCCATTTTACATATGTGGAAAATGAGTCTGGAATGGCTTGCCCAGTCACAGTTGGTAAGTGTCTGAGTCAGGATTTGAATTCAGATCTTTCTGACTCCATATAGAATACTATATGCACTGTGCTACCTGCTTGACTTGGCTTTTTTCCATGTGTTACCTTCGAGAAATAGCAAGTTTACATTAGTGATAGAGTCATGTGATGGATCTGGTCCTTGGATTTAGTATTTAAAGAGAAATAGAGACCCACCAGGGGATGGATACAGAGGGATGCTCAGATACACACTCAGGAATAGAATGAAGACACAAGCATAACGACCCTTGGTCTTTATAAAGACCTGGAGAGAGGTATTCAATCCATATGCAGAATTCTATATGGCAGATATCATAAATTAGATTTGCTTTCACTATAACAAACCATGTGGTTCTAGGCCCTGGTGACAGACAGAGCCATAAAGGAAGGAAGGAAGAGAGGCAGAATGAGAGAGAGAGAGAGAGAGAGAGAGAGAGAGAGAGAGAGAGAGAGAGAGAGAGAGAGAGAGAGACTGACATAGAAACACAGATGCAGAGACAGAGTCAAGGAGAGAGATAAACAGAGAAACAGGTTTTTGAAGCCTTGATGAAAGAATGTGAGAAAGGATCCAGGGAAGTCAACAAGACATACCTTGACTCTCAAGGAAAAAGCTCAGCCTAACGGAACCAAAAACACCAAGGAGTAGCCTAGATCTCTCCTTTCACTACTACTGTGAACAGCTAAGGTCCAGAGGGAAAGCAGAACTATCAAAGGGTTAGCAGTTGCTAGGCATCCTCTTGTCAGGAGAAGACAGTTCTCCTGACTGTCAAAAAACTAAGCTACAAATCTATTCCTTTTTTTGTTGGGCTAAAACAAAATCTGTCCTATATTAAATTTTGTGTTAGCCTAAATGCTTGAAAGAAAGCTAAAGACACTTATAAAGATATGAGCCAAATTCTAATGTTCTAAGAGAGAAACTGTGGGTGTGAGCAAAAGGAACTAAATTCTTGTCTTCCTAAGAGAAACTTTCAGGGAAGTCAAAACAAGACATTGAGATAAGTATCAAGAGAGAGGACTCCAAAGTAACCCTAGTCTGCTGTTTCCTGTTTAATTGACACATACTTTACATCCGTATCTTCTCTGGTTTTCTCACCCAATGCCCTTATACCTTTATTACTTTGAATTACTTGAGTTTCAGATGTCTGTATATACTTTTTTATGTTACAGCAATCTTACAAATAATTTTAAAATAAGGATAGGATTTGTTGGGGGAAAAATGAGCTTATAAGAGTGTTTTATCAGCCTCTGTTCCCTTAGGAGCATATTACCTGTGTGACAAAGATATTTAAATAAAGAAAAGTCAGCCTATTTTAAAGCTACTGACATTCTTCTTATTTTTAACTAGTCCCAGACTTCTTGAGAAGTGATTTTTCATTAAGTATGATTTAATCTTAAAAGAAAGAAAGAAATCCCACCCGTCTACAAATTACTTTTGACCCCCCAAGACTGTTCCTGAATAGAAAAGGACTTTTGGGTGTTCAATTTACCAGGTAGTGAGAGCCCATTTTATGGTAAAAGATAGAGAGAAGAGGGAGGGGGAGAGGAGAAGTGGAGACAGAGAGAGACAGAGGGAGACAGAGCAACCGAGACAGAGAGACAGAGAATCAGAGAGAGAGGGAGGGAAGGAGGAAAGGAGAGAGAGACAGCGAGAGAGAGATACAGAGACAGAGAGACAAAGAAAGACAGAAAGAGGGAGGAAGGGAGGGAGGAGGGGAGGAAGAGAGAGGGAGGGAAGGGGAGAGAGATGAGAGAGAGAGATGGAGAAAGAGAGACACAGAGAGAGACAGAGAGACACAGAGAGATGCTGAGATTTTTATCCCATTGTTTTAAATTGTACCAATCATCACAGTCTTTACTAAGTGGTGTCAGTGGCCAGCCCCCAAAGCCTAGTGTATCAGATTCTAAAATGCCTTCCATCACTAAGTAAAATGAACACTCTTGGTGAGCAAAGAGGGGAGAATGCTGTGAAGTGTTTCTTTCTGACCAGTTTGGTTTTGACTGGAACTTATCTATGGCAGTTGATTTGCTTGGGGCTTGGGTGGGTGGTGGGGCTATTACTTGGATTATTTATTCTGACAGGAATCTAGATGCTATTTCCATCTGCCTCAGAATATTTGAGGAGATAAATGGCTGCCACATCCTGACAAATGGCCTCCATGGGTTCATTGCTAGAGAAACTGAATTATGGATCCACTATTTCATTTAGACTGGAGCAGCCTTAGGAGCAAGCTGCCACTTTTAACTTGACCAGTAAGTACAATCATAAAAGGTATGCACAGTAGCACCTGAGAAGGCAGGTAGGATGGAGGATAAATAGAGAGGGAATAGAGAAGAGCAAATGCAGAAATAAAAGAAGGATTTAGGGCATAATGGTATCCCAGCCTTGACTCAGTGAACTATCTACAGTTACATTCCATTTGTTTCCATGTGGACAAGTGAGTCCCTTGAGAAGTCAATGTGCAATGGATATAGAGCTGCAGGTGCTCTTTCCTAAGTGAGAAAATGAAGAAAGATGACCTAAAGGGGAGAAGAAATGGGCAAGCAAGGCTTTTGCCTCAGGAGACATGATTCTTCTGTATAGTGGCATGAGGACTAGGCTTGCATCTTTGCACTGACACTTTCCAATTATGGGACCTGGATCAAGTCAAAGTTTACATTGTCAAACTTTCAGCCATCTCATTTGTAAAATAGGGACAAAGAATCCTATATATGGTCCCAAACTACAAGGTCTATATTTTTTATTTATCACAGGACTATTTCTGGGAAAGTGCTTTATGAATCTTAAAGCACTTCAGGAATGTGAGTTATTATTAATAATCATAATTATATGAGATCTTTATCATCATCATTATTTTTTTGAATTTCACTAGCAAAGAGAACTCTCAGTGAGGAAATTTCCCCTTTTGATGCAATTTGTTGTCTCAGAGAATTGCTTGGGGCACTTGAATGACTCCCAGGATCAATTTGCCAGTGTATTTCAGAGATAAGACTTAAATTCAGGTCCCCCTGACTCCCAGGAAAGCCCTCTAGTTACTCTCCTATAGTGCCTTGCATGCAGGAATTTATAGTGCATAAACTGTGGAGAGCTTTCATATGCATTCTTTCTTTTGATCCTCAACAATTTTTTGAGAATAGCAGAGAAAATATCATTACCTCCATTTCAGAGATGAGGAAACTGAGTCTCAAACATGAAAAAATAATTTACCTAATATCACACAACTAGTCAATGGCTGGTGGGCTATCAGTGAAACCCAGTTCTTCTGACTCCCAATTCAGTCCCCTCCCCATCCCACTCCACAGTTTTCCTGTCACATTCTCCATATTGGTGAATGGCATGGAAATACTTCAGACACAGGGAAAGATAATGCTTGCCTGGACCTTAGAGGTTAGCTAGGACAACTCACTCATTTTATAGATGTGGAAAATGTGGTTCAGAGAAATTAAGTTATTGCTGTCATTGTGATTATTAAGTGCTAAATGAATGTCAATTAGTGTTATGAACCCTTTATGCTTTCACATGAATTGAAACTTTCCCATAAAGAGCTTTCTAAGATTTCATGTAGAATTTAAACCAAGAAAAAATCTATGACAAGAAAAAAGTAAATACAAAAAAACCCAAAAATAATTGAAAAAGAATAAATATAAAAATTATGAGGAAAAAGAATAAATGAAAATCATCAAACATCTCACTAAAATAATTTTCCTTCTCTCTACCCCACCCCCCACACCTCTTCAATAGAATTGTTTGACTTGTTTTGCTTAGCTTATACAGAGACTGCACTGTGCAAAGGAGAGGCATGCATAGTTGCCTGTTAGCAACTCCCTAACACATAGCTAGTGATACAAATAGCAGTAGCATCAGGGAAAGGCTGCTTCTGTAATTAGAGGAAATTGCTAATGTACAGCATTGGACATGTTGATATGTCCTACAGAGATGATTCATGCTGGCTGGAAATTAGATTTTAGACCAACAGGTTGAAGAAGGACATAGTTTCTCAGAATCCATTTGGGGAAGCAAATGAGACCTTGATTTAATACCTCATCAAAGGTTTGGTAAAATTCCTCTTCAGGAACTTGGAAATGGAAGCTAGAAATAGGTGGGAACATGTGAGTGTCAAAGAGGACAAATCCGACTGTTCCTTTATGATCTTTGCGATGGTGGAAGTTCTATTGAATTTAACAAGGGCTTTTTAACTGCTTACTGTGCACAAGGTGCCACACCTGAAAAGAGTAGGCTATAAAGACAAAAATGAAGCCATTTCTGCCTTCAAGAAGCTTGCATGCCACTGAACACCATGGCACTCACTTCAAAGGGCCATTGACTAATGTTATATGGCTCTGACGTCATGTAACCAGACTGTGGTGGCTTGGTAATTCATCCCTCTATAGGATTATGAGAAGATTCATGACATAGTGGAAATGCTTCTGTATTTAGAGTCAAGGTTCAAATCAAATCATATGGGTTCAAATCCTAGAACTATCATCTACTATGTGATCTTGAGTAAACCTTGAGTGTACCTCAGTTTCCTCATCTGTAAAAAGGTGGAGGTTGGGTTGGATGGTCCCTAAAAATCCCTTCTATCTCTAACCCTTTCATCACTTATTCAGTAGTGGGGGGTCCCCAAGCAAATTCCTGAACTTGATGATATTAATTGGATTAGTTATGTCCCTGAATCTGTGTCGGAGCATGAAAGTAGCATGTTGTGCATTGCAAAAAGGATCCAGCATTAAGGCATTCTCCGTCCTCTCCCCTGATCCTCTTTTTGAGGCAGGGCAGGGAAATCTTAGCCCATGTCAGAGAAAACTGCTCTATCTCTTTCAGGAGTAATGCGAACTTCAATCAGGGGATGTAAGAAAGGAAGGTATTTGCCCTCTTACCTCCCACCCAGAAAAAGCTCTCTAAGTTCATCATGGCAAATCTCCTACGTGATGGTCTCCCTGTAAATCAGAGAGATTGATGCTGTTGTATCGGTCAGCATGTAAAATAACATGTCATCCGTACAGAGCGTGATGTGCAAAGTATCAGCGTAACTGGAAATTCATAGCACTTTAACACCTGTTTCCATAGCTACGGTGTAATCCAGACATCTGAGAGGCTAGCCTGCCTTTGCCAGGCCTGTCATTTCATGGAAATAAATTAAGAAAGCTGATGACAAGTCCTGGATTATACAATTTCTTTAAAGTACAGCAGGCAGACCTGAAATCTAACCAGGAATGAACATAGTTCAGCAAAATGGATAAAATCCATTTCCGGTAACCTTTGTGAGAAAATTTGAATGCAGCTTTCTTTATATGTTTTTTTCCCCTTTGTCCCTGAAGCAGTATCATATGTTATACCTGGCAATGATATTTGTGGCACCATATTTCTTGAGTTTTCAGGAGGTGCTATCTTATTTTAAATTAAGGTTTAAAAAAAAAAAGCAGAAGGCAGATGGGGAAATGGTGGGGGAAGGGAGGGGAAAAGGAAAAAATACAGTTAGGCTAATGCTAAAGGGCAAACATCAGTGCCAGACACTTAGAGATTTGCATATTCACAATATGTTTCTGCCTAGGAGCATATTTTCACAAAGTCTGTGTATATTTCCATGTCTCTATAGTTATCCATGTCTCTGGCTACATGTGTAAGACTAAGTATAGAGGAAGTGTGTTGGCTAATGACTTATAGTAGTGCTATAGGAATTTCACATTAGTCACTGGCTGCAGCAAAGAGCTGATCTTAGCTTGTGGGGAAATGGAAGAGAGAGGGATACAGGCATACTGTTTCATTTCCAAACCCAGCGGCTAACTGGAGACATGGCCTGTTGACATTTGTTTTCATGAAGTGTTTCTGAGTCTGCTGAATGAAAAAAAAGAAAATACTCTAGACACAGTAGCTGATCATGAAAATAAGTGGCACAATATGGGAAACATTGTAGATCCTGAAATAGTCTCCTACCCAGGCTATGTGTTCATGTCAATAGTTAAGATAACAGGACAATCTCGGTCTTGGAGAATGGGTGTAGAATGTCACATACATGGTCAAATTTGGTCTCTGTGTGACTTAACTGTTATCAATTTTTCTTGGTTATGAAGGAAGGGTCTATGTTGGGGGTAGTGGTGGAAATATTGGGAAATAATTGTCACATAAAAAGAATAAAGGGGATCAGTGAAACTTTAAAAATTAAAATAAAATAAATGAGGGCCAGGGTTGAACCATTCTAGAGAGCCACTAAGAATGTGTTCAATTACAAAAATAATTGCAATTTTTGTTTACAGAGAACTTTAAGGTTTAAAAAGTCTTTTAACATTCTGTAAAGTAGGTAGTTCAGGTATTAATAAAGGTAGCACCATGCAAGGCAAAGAGTACTGAGCCAGAAACACTGAACTTAGTCATGGAATCTAAGTTCAAATCCCAATTCTGTCACTTAATAGTTGTGTGATCTGGGGCAAATCATCGAATTTCTTGGGGCCTCATTTTCCTAATCTGTTAAAAGAGGTGGCTAGGCTAATTGACCTCTAAAGTAATTTCCAGTTCTAAATCTATGAAATTATTATATCTGTTAAATGGAACCTAAGTAGGCTCATGGAAATAAAGTATTCCCATAGCGAATAAGTAGTACAGACAAAATTCAAACCCAGTTCTCCTGATAGCATAAAACAATTTTCCCTAATACAACTTGCTTCTTGTTTATTGGTAGATTAATTTTTCAGGGCGTGAGATAGATCCTGAGGATTCAGGGTCAGGGTAGGTGAAACAGAAGAAGAGATAAACAGTGTTCTCTTTGCTACCCTGGAAACTCTGCCTATCCTCTTGGCATCTTGGAAATTTGCCTGGACTGTTTCGCAGAGGTCAGAAAATGATTGGTTTACTCATTGTGTATCTCCTCTTCGATATTAATTCCAGTCACATCAGTCAACTGTACTCAGAGCTGGGTGGTATTCTGATTCTCAAGCCTAATTAATTTTCTTTTGGTTGAGACAAGGTTTATTCACACCAGGTTTTAATCAATACAGGGGAAACATTCCTCATTGAATAATACTAAAAATGAGACTTCAGTGATGTTTGGGGTTCTATTATAAAATCAAAGATGCTTTAAAGTGAAATTTTGCCAATAAGCTTTCTCTTGGATGACCTAATCATTTTCTTCATTTTGAAAAATACAAGGAGAAAAATGTGAAGTTAAAAAAGAACAATGCCATCAAATAATCATTCCTAAAGCATCTAAGGCTTGCAAGACAGTTTCAGCATAATAATGTGTGATGGACTGATTTTACAGATGAGATAACCAAGACTTAGAGCTTCAGTGACTCCTCCATGGTCAGACAGGTAATAATTATAACAGCTAGCATTTATATAGCTCTTTAGGGTTGCAAAGTGCTTTACAAATATTATCTCATTTTACCTTCACAACCACCCTGGGAAGTAGGTGCTATTAATATCTTCATTTTACAGATGAGGAAACTGAGGTGGCAGAGGTTAAGTGACTTGCCCAAGATCACTCAGCTAATAAGCATCTAACTCAAGTCTTCCTGCCTTCAGGTATAGGGCTCTATATAATCATACCACAAATCCAGGTGTGCTGACTTCACTTCCATCATGCTGTCCTCTATATCATTCTATATTTGAAACAAAAAGAAGGAAAAAAAGAAAATTCCATAACATCAATCTAGAAAAGCAGACTTTTTTTCTTTCATAAAATTACAATGGTTATATAATCATTACATAAATAGTATAAAAATTACATAAAATACAATAAAATTTTCGGACTTATATGTGAGAGATTATAACTATTGCAATCTTTTGGAGTCATCACAGAAGAAGCTAAAAGTTCTTAGTTTAAGCTGTGATAGCTGACATTATTTTATAACTTTGATTTCTTCATTGCCAAAAAGGCTGTTGTTTTCTATCAATGCAAAGTATACTGTCGCTAGGTGATCCTTTTTTTTTCATTATTCTCTCATTTTCCCACACTACAAGGTACAGGTTTATCTGAGACCCAGATTGCATTAACTTTTTAAAAACAAAAACAAAAAGTCTTTTAAAAACAGTTCTCTCTCTCTCTCTCTCTCTCTCTGTCTCTCTCTCTCTCTCTCTCTCTCTCTCTCTCTCTCTATATATATATATATATATATATATATATATGTATATGGAACATGAAAAATCCCTATGTTTATATCACTATGTAATTTTGAATATAGGAAACACCTCCTGTTCAAAATCTGGTTTGAATAAAATATGTGGAGTTTTTGCTAAAAAAAAAATGTTTGTATATCATGTTCTCTACCCACTCCTCTGCAACTGCCTCCAGATCTAACTTTATGCTTGTGATCTATATTCAAGGGCAGCCTACATTCAGACCAGTGTTACAACACTAACACATAAAAGACATAAACTCCTTGATACAGATTTGTACATTTCTCCTTTGTTTTGAACACTAACAGATGATTCTCACTCTGATATTTATAGAGTCATGGTTAAAGAGATGGAAGGAACCACAGAGGTATTCCCTTCATTTTACAAATAAAAAAACTGAAGGCCAGGGAATTGGAATGACTTGGCTATGGGCAAACTGGAGGAGAGCATTGGTAGTTGGATTTGAACCCAGGTACTCTGACTCCAGAGTTGGCACTCTTCTCATGGTGCCATTCCAAGAGTTTAATTATGCATCTTATTACCTCATCTTGAATCTTATTTATTGTGAAGTCAAATGGATGTTGACTCCTAGACTTTAGGTCATGTTGCAAGTTACCATCTGTGGGTTACTAATAATGATAACAATGATAATATACCATTTATATAATCCTTTTAGTTTTTCAAAGTGTTTTCCAAACACTATCTCACTTAATCCATGCAACCACCCTGGAAGGTTGGTATGATTTTACATAAGAGACAATTGAGGCAGGCAGATGTTAAATGACTGGCTCAAGGCCACACAGATAATAAGAGTTTGAGCCCAAATGAACTCCCATCACCCTTATTCTAGATGCAATACTCTATATACTGTACTGCCTGGATGTCACCTCACTAGGTACCTTCTTGGGATTGCCCTCTGTCATAGCTGGCTGAAGTTATTCCTTACATGTTTCTGTTTTCTTGTAGAAACATTTTTCTTTTGGTCTGTTCCCTGTTTTGGGCTGGAATGGGAGGGGTGCATAGGATATCCTTATGCTGAGGAAATAATTCCCCTTGGCCCCTGTGATTCATTTCTTTGCAATCAGGAGTTAACTTTTCCCTGTATTCTTAAGAAGAACGAAATATCCCCTTTCCCACTAGCTTTTTAGCTAGAAGCTCCTGGGATCTGTGTACTTCAAAATGTACATTCTGTAATTACCCTTAACAATTCTCTAGTCATGGCTACAGCCCAATTAGCTTTGATAAACTGCCCCAGACAAATGATCCCCGAAAATATTTTGCTGAGAGGCCCCTATCTTCTTCCCTCCCACTGAACGTCTTAAACGAATTTTCAACAAAATTCTTGAATCCAGATTTAAAGTAGTTTCATGACATAAGACATGACCTAAGCTGTTTCAGAGGGAGTTGTCATGAGTTTTGAGTAAGATTATCATGTGTATTATACACTATATGCTTAATGTGTTCATGACCGAGCTCAAAACAGCTTGGAAGGCTTTTGCTTGTGCAGCCACAAAAATAAACACAAGTCCACATTCCCAGAGTCGAAAAGAAATCAAAGGAGACCTAATGGAAATCAGGCAGCAGGCCTAATCATCTTCCTTCCTATGACTAATTTAGATGTTGAACAACAAGTTTCAATTTTACATGTAATAGTTAAGCCTGATGATTGCATCTGGGTAACAGACTGAAATGCCACCGCGGTCTCCCCCCACTTTGCAAACTGGACCTGGAATTTTGATCTGTTCCAAAGTCAGCACTGTGTGACCAAGATGGGTCTAATGAGAATCAGGCAGTATGCCTAGAAGAAACTTAATACACACCCTTTTCCTCCCTCCCTTCTGTGAGCTTTCTTTTGACATCCTTGGGAAGCTGAGTCTGAGTATACTGACTGCTGGCCCATATTTTCCTACCACTCTTAATCTTGCAGCTTTGGAGAAGAATGAGAAAGGTAAAGAAAAGGATTATTTAGGTTGGGGGAAAATGCAGATTTTCCGGATTAAAAGTTGATTAGAATCTTTGCATTATTCTCTGAGCTCTTTGAGTGCAAGGATTACTTTTTTGCCTTTCTTTGAGCCCTGGAATTTAACCCAATGTCTAGCATACTCAATGAATGATTGTTGAATGATTTTTATTAATTTAGAAATTAGTTTTCAAGGCTCAGTTAATGAATCAATAGCGTATAGATTAGTAAAATTCTGGAAGTCAGTATTTTTTTTTTCTTTTTAAAGAATCCCTATCGAAGGGAAGGTCTTGCAAATATGCCTGCTTGCTATTCTTTCCGCATTTCAGGATAATAAATTTAAAGTTGGGAGAGATATTGGTACCCATTAAATCCAATTCCCTCATTTTACAGATGAGGAGACTGAGGCATAGTCAATTAAGATTTCCCTAGCATGTTGAGTCCCTGTGGAGGATTCATGGGAGGACAAGCACAAGAGTTGTAAAAGTTGGATAAGCTTGGATGAGTTGTGTTCTTAATGTTTGAAAGGGTTAGTTGCATCAATCAATCACAAGACCCATTGGAGTGAGAAAGGAAGCATTCATCACACATTATACTTTTTTTGATGAAGAGCCCTCACCACATGAAAGAGTATATTTTGAACCTGGTTGCCTGTTATGAAAAGAACATAAAATTTTGGAAATAGCAGCCCAGATTCATGTGCTTGGAGCAATAGTTATGGGGGAATGGAAGGAGCCCTGGATTAGGAGTGTGGAACTTTTGGCTTTAATGATGACTCTACTAGTTGGGAAACCTCAGACAAATCATTGATCCCCTCATCTATTTGTCAAATGGAGACAGTAGGACTTATCTTGACAGTTGGCCATAATTGTAAGTATTGAATGAGGTGAGCTAATTGATATGAAAATATCTTGAGCGCTTACAAAGCAATAGTAATAGATCTTGGTCATAAATCGTATTTTTGCTCATATCAGCGGGAAGAATACTCAGCATGGAGATGCACTCTACTATAGCTCCTACTTACAAATTACACTGGGGCACTGACAAGTAAAGTAGCTTGTCTGGGATCACAGAGCTAATAAGTATCAGAAGCAGAATTTGAACTCAGCTCTTTCCGACTTTGTCTGCTATACCATGCTGGATATTATTAGGCATTTAATAATAAAGGGCAAGTCAATGGTGTGCTGGAGCTAGCTCATGTTGGCTTATGACAACTTGTAAGGTTTTGTTGTGACTGTTATTCAGCCATTTTTCAATAATGTGTGACTTTTCATGATCCTATTTGGAGTTTTCTTGGCAAAGACACTGGAGTGATTTGCCACTTCCTTCTCCAAATCATTTTACAGGTGAGGAAACTGAGGCAAACAGGGTTAAGGGACTTGCCCAGGGTCACCTAGCTAGTAAGTGTCTAGGCTGGATTTGAACTCAGGAAGATGAGTTTTCTTGATTTCAGGCCCAGCACTTTATCTACTGAATGCCCCATCTGCCTTCAGTATAATTGTTATCAGTTGATTTATTACATTTTCAATTGAACATTTGCACCTCTGAAATCAGCAGCCTTACAAATTAGGACTTTGTTTTGTTGATTGCCTAGGCTTGGGAAACTGATGGGCACAATGTTAATGGTGGAGTTTAAGTTTAAAAGTGGGTTGTGACATTTTTCTTTTCAGAGTCAGTTATTAAACATTGAACAGCACACCTCCCTGAAAAGATCTAGATGTCCTTTAAATCATTATCGTAAATAACTATCCTTGAGAAGAGAGAGCTCACCAAAATGCAGTGAAGAATGCAAATCTGACAACTGCTGTTCCTTTATGTAGTTAGTGTTTGGTCTTCAGCAATTATGTATAAGGTCATAAACACGAACACAGAAGCATTAGACTCTAGAGATTGGCATGGTTTCCAAAGAAAAAAATTTAAAAAAAGAACAAAATGACTTTGATCTTTTGTTACCAAAATGGTAATCTAAAATAGACATATTGATGATAGCAATAATAACATTTAATGATGGCAACAATATTAACTAGCACATATGTAATGTCTAAGTATGTGCCAGGAACCTATGCTAAGTACTTTACAAATATCTCATTTGATCCTCCCAATAATCCTTAGATATCTTAGGTTTTATTATTATCCCCATTTTACATTTGAGGAAAGCGAGGAAAACAGAAGTGAAATGCTTTGCTCAAGGTCACATAGCTACTAAATTTCTGAGGCTGGATTTGAATTCAAGTCTTCTTGATTCCAAGTCCAGTAATTTTATTTGAACCTAGCCTTGGTAAAGACAAACATTTAAAGAGATAAGGATAGAAGGATATGAACATCCTCTACTAAACAAAGACAAGAAAGGTGTAAGGAAAATATATGATTACGCAGAAATTATTGGAGAGGTCCAGAAGTCCTTCGTTGAAAGACTCTTCAGTTTGACACTGGGGACCAAGCTAACCCAAGAGTGGGCCCTCTTCACTTCTACCAGTAAATTTGCCTTCACTTAATAGTCAAGAAACGCTACATGAAGCACTGAGATCTTTCTAGAAGCGTCAACCAGATTTCCTGCCTGTACTGCTATTTTAAGTAATCCTAAAAGGAAAAAGGTTGTCTGATTGTTGACGACCCTGTTAACCAGAAGAATCAATTAACCAGAAAACTCCATTTTTGAGCCTTTTATTTTACCAAGGTAAAGAATCTTCCTGATTGACTCTCAGAACTCTCTATCATCTGGATGGAAACAGTACAGAAACGGAGATAAGAGAAAGCAAGAACCATTAAAATTCATGACAAACATTCATGAAAGAAATTTTTTTAAAGAAATCAGGCAACACTAATTGATTATTTTTATAAGCCTTTATTTTAACTAACAGTTGTATGAAATTAAACCAGCATGGGAATGATCATGAAATTCTTATCACACAGTTGTCCTCAAGTGTCATAGCAGAGAGCAGGAATATGCCATACCTTTTCCCTAGAATACTTTTTAGTTAAATCACATCTTAACTGGATTGCATGAAATCTGATACATTGAAAAGTAGCAGATGTTTGTAATGGTACAACAACTTTTCTTTCTTCCCCAAGGAGTTTGTGCATTTCCAAAGGGATGCTAACCAGTTATTAGAAATAGATCCCGGTAAGGAGAATGCAGTTAAAATGAAGAAACTAATTTAAAATAAAACTCCATCTCCTTATGATGTTTCATTTTTGCTAACTACTATCCTTGCTACAAAGGAAAGAAAAAGATTCTGATGTGATGTCTAGGGAAGCCCCTACAAGAGCAACTCTTGTCCCCCAGCAAGAAAGAGCATCATGTTCCAGCAAAGAACCAATGCTATGTCCTTGGCTATCCTCTGACTCAAATCTTGGGGGACAGTTCCTTCTAGGGTTTTCCTAAGGATATAGATTTGAAGAAGACTGCTACTGACTATTCTATTCTCAATTGGTTCCAGTAGGTCTGGGCATCGACTTCCCAAGACTCCAGGTCTATTTCTGGACTACACAAGGAATTCAAGCTGATTATTATCCATTCCAAATAGGGTATAGCCTCTTGTTTATAGTGGGTTATTACAGGCCAAATTTGAATCAAATTCAAAGGCTTAAAATGCAATGAACACTTGAAGTAGATTAAAAACTTCAATTAAAAATACCTTATTAAATCAAAGATTACAGTAATCACTTAAAAGGATATAAGGCCTAAAACAACATGCATCTTTTAGAGAATTAGCACAACCAAGAAAAGATTCCCAAGAAAGAAGTCAAGAAAAAAAGTTAAAGTTCTAACACTAATTGTCCCTCAACTGACCTTTTATACCTCAAACCCCAAAGAGGCAACATGACCTCCCTAACTTCCTACAATATGATATGATAAATATTTTTAAAGAATCTATAGTGTGTCAGGCATTGTACTAACTAATTATAAGAAAAACACATAAGAAAAAGAAAGATGGTGACTGTCCCCAGGTAGCTTCCAATACACAAAAGGAAATTGCAAAGGGAGTAGGATATGAGTGTGTGCCTGAGGGTAACCTATGTTGGGTCATGATGATGATGTAGAACAGCTGGAGGCAAATGAAGAGAAGACTGAGATTTTGAGCTCTCTGTAAAGAAAGGCTATGAGAGGAGTTTTTGCTCTACCTTCAGCCTCCTCATCAGAGGGGCAGAAGGAAATGTGAGTATTTATGAGGTGTGAATAACAAAGCTGAAGAAATCTGTATGATGATTTTTCCTAGTAATAAGTTTATCCTGGAGGAGGTGAGGGTAGAGATGATGATGATGTTAGGGTTGAAACCAAAAAGAGCAGCTTACATAAAATAGAAGTTGCTCCTACCATCTGGATAGCACTAATATAAAACTACCTTATTATGGTGTCTTTACCAAGCTAATTGAGATTATCAAGGAGATTCTTGGACAAAATTGAAGTCTCTTGGTCTTTCTTGCCTATTTTTATGGCTATGGCTACCCTGGGGTGTTTGTTTTATGTGTCAACATAGGTCTATCTGGAAGTGGCTTTCAAGGAAGTGTGAATAGATGTCTCTAGAATTTCCTTCTACTTTTCCCTAAGATTGATCTCTCTGCTCTTCTCAGAGAGAGGGTACCATTAATGGGGAAGGTATAAACCATAACTCTCTCTCTCTCTCTCTCTCTCTCTTTCTCTCTCTCTCTCTCTCTCTCTCTCTCTCTCTCCTCTCTCTCCCTTTCTCTCCCTCTCTCACACAGATACAGACACACACTACACACACACACACACACACACACATATATATATAATATACATTTATACAGATATGTACATATATTTACAAATCCTATTTCTATCTCTGTTTCCTTGGCTCCCTTCCTGTCAAATAAGCACATTTACCCAAGCAGATAGTAAGCAGAAATCAGAGAACGTATATAGATAGTAAATGAAGTCTCTCATTGGAAGCAAGAAAGCTCATCTGAACCAAGAGAGAAGGTCTTAAGGGGAAATTTTCCAAAGTCTCTAGTTTAGTAAAATAGAAATAGGAGAATGATCAAGGTACCAGTTCCTCAACATGTTAACTTCTTCCCAGAGTCTTTCTCTCCCTTTAGAGATCTGAAGAGAGTGAAACCTTGTGTATTCTCTCTCAGAACTAGAAGCCAGAAGTTCAGATTATGGCTTCTTTTCTAAGCTCTTGCCAACTGTGACCCTCACACATGGATTATTGGATAGTCAGTTTCCACTAATGAGAAGAGTATTATGCCAATTGACTTTGAATTTTGGATTACTTACATATTTTAAAAATTATTTGATAATGCCATAAATTATATGGCCATCAATAGTAGTTTTTATCATATATTCAGGTTTTGAGATTGACAGGGAGAAGCTGTCCCATTGCAGGAGAGATTTTCACAAGGTTACTTCAAAGCGTGGGCTGAATAAATTAGAGAGTTGTCTATAATTTTGTTAATTAATGAAAACATTCTAGTGTATATCCGTTAGGCTACCTTGAACCCTGTGAAAGAAAATCTTAAAGGAAAGGAGATGAAAAAGCAGGAGACTGAGAAATGTTTGTGTGTATATGTGTGGGTGTTTGCCACTGAGTACATTGTTAATAACCCAGCATTACAAACCCACATTTCATATGTCTCTACATCTTTCTGAGACTTTTTTTGTTCTTTAAGAAAAGCCCAGGCTTACCCCAAAGGAATGAACACCTAATGAAGGAATATGAAACACTGGTTTCTGGATGAGGAAGATATTCTGGGATCATGAATTGGCATGATTCTTTAATATTTCTCAAATTATAACAACAATACAATAGTAATAACAAAAACCACAAAGGAAAGATTGACCCCTTTTCAATACCAGGCTTAATATGTACCATTGAATAGTAAGGAGGACTATGGTTTTAGGGAATGTTTAAGGACAAGGTCACACACAAGCAAAGAAATATAGGACCCACTACTCAAAGGCAGCTATATAAATGTTAACACTTCATCAGAAAGGAGAAAGAAGACTGACAGATCTTCTTAGATTATATGGAAAGCAAGTTAGTAATTTATAATGGTAATTTACTCCTATTTTGTGAAGTGGCTATTACTACTAGACCTGATATGCTTTTACTATTCATAGGAGAGTTAACCTATGAAATGGCTAAGACCCAAGAATGAAACCAAAAAGTTCTCCATGGATAACATCCATAAAATCTCAACCCACAATATATTGACAAAGAAGTGCCAAATACAACATTGAGCTAGGTAGATTTGTTTAAAGAAATGGAGGGCATTGTGATAATGTTACATTTTAGATCATTGCAATGGAAATTACCAAAAGATCTTTCTAATGGAGAATGCACCTGTTGGTTGATAAGATTTTTGCAAAGAACAAGTAAAAACCTCTGTAATGTATCATGACATGTTGCAAAAATTTAGGACCTACTAAATTCTTAGGAAGACATTACTATTTTCCCAGAATTACATAATGGTAACTCGATATTCTTCACAAACAGATGAGAAATCCCCTTGATACTTATACAAATCATGAGACATCATCAGAATTTCAACAAAAAAAAACCTGTACTGGAATCGGACAATTATCACATATAAAACTATCACTTGTGATTGCTTAGACCTAACATAATTTAAGAAGTGTTTTTAATAGGTATTGCCATGGCAAATACTCAAAATCTCCAAACTCTGAAGAATGAAAAACTCTCAATACAAAGAGATATAGTAGACAGCATCAAAACCACAAGGGAATTATAGAGAGAATATATTACTCCTGTTATACTGCCTACTACATCTAAGTCCTGATTAATGTGAACAATGAACCCTCTGAAGTCATGCTGTTATTTGAATTCCCACTACATATTTCCATTTCTTGGAGTCAGTTACCATATTTTATATAATTATAACACCTAAATAGTACAAATCTAAATATATAAACTGCCTCAGGTGATTCACTATTTGTACCAATAGAGACTTAACTATAATGAAGTTTTTCTGAATATGGTTTTAGTGAGTTACTAAACCTGATATTCTAGTACTTTTAAAAGCTTAAAGAATCGATCATTTTATCCAGTTTTATAATAGTGTTTAAACACAAAGCATAAAGGACTAATTCCAGGATAGTCCCAGAATCATTTCTATCTGGTTTTCATTGACTAAAAAGATGAGAATTAAGTAAAAATAGTAACTGATATTTTTATAAAACCTAAGTTTTCCAAAGTATGGGGATCAACAGAAAGCAACAAAATGGTACCCATAGCATCAAGATATGTTTTAGAAAGCTCTGTGGTTTCAACAGGATACTTCCCTTTTCTTGGCTGATAATCTAGGCAGCTTTTAAGAAGTTTCCTGCATCCTCTGCTCAAGTATACATGAATTGCTGTCAGCTTATTCAGGTACATGTATCTTTAAGGAGCACCTGATGTCATTTTATGCATTACCTTAGTTATAATTAAATATTGTAATTCAATAAAACAAATTTTAAAATAAAAAATGTATAGCCTAAAAATGACTTGGTTAAAAAAAGCCTCTTAAAGTCTCTATAACTATGTGGATAGAGATAGATAACTATGAAAACCATTCTCTATTTTCCCATTTCAGAGCAGTGTCTTCTTTCCTTTCAGATTTTAATTAAGGAAATGATCTTCTATTAATTAAGTCTCATATTCATTTTTTTTGCGGGCAGGTAAAAGAAGATGCAAGGTGATGGTAGAGGTGGCATGACAGTCAATGATAGCATTGTGAACAGAACTTAAAAATGCACCCTGTGAACTGGTCTCTTTTCCTATTGCAGAGCTTTTATGTCTGAAGTGTATGGATGCAAAAGGCAAATTTTGAATAATTTAGTGAGTCACAGAAGATAAACCTGAATCTTGGTTCTTTTAAAAACTTTTAAAGAATCAATCATTTTATCCGGTTGCACAATAGTTTTTTAAACACGAAGCACAAAATAATCATTCCTGCTCACATTCATCCAGTGAAAGCCATAACAAATCCAGAAGTATGTATTGGGGGAGGGCAGAGAAAAAGCAAGAGGAAGGAAGGAGGGAGAGAGTGGTGGAGAGGAGGGCAGAAAATACAGTGAAACTGGACATTTACGAGGTTCGTGACTCTGAGGACTAAAAGGACTTTCAGCTCTCAGGCACGTGGCACTCTTCTGTCACATCACTACTTCATTACAATGCATTACTACATCACTACAATACATTGCTACAGCAGCATCACTGGGGCTTCTCTTAATCAGCTAATATCTGATAAAAATTAGCAGCAGACACATCCTGATGCTGGTGATCTGACTTTAAAAAACAAATTGCCTTAACTGTATTAAAACAATTTTTTAAACACAAAATTGCTCTTCAATTTTTTTTTCATTTGTAGTTCATTCAAAAATAATGGAGCTCTTTCTCACCATGGTAGTTTGTTAATACCATTCTTTATTGAACATTTTATAAATCCATATACTTCCTTTGAATGGTTTGATGAATTTGATACCATAAAATTGCATGGAAGATTCACATGGAGTGACTTGTTGGTGTCCATTTGGCTATGGGCAAATGGAAATAACTAGGGATCTAATTTAACATTCACGAATTAAGCATGCCTCCAGAGTGGCATGATAAGAATAATACATCTAAGAGTGTCCTTGTAGACACATGTCACTAAGTTAAGATTATTTTTTAAAGTTATGGTGTCCCAACACAGATTTCAGCTCATCTATAACTTTGTACATAAGTCTTATGGATGTGCTGAAAGCCCAGAGAAGTTGTGATTTTTTTAATTTAATTTAATTTATTTTAAAATTTTATTTTTCATTTTTAACACAGTTTATAACAGATAAAACAATTCAAACTTTTGGTCAGGTGATACTTCTTTTTTAAAGCATTTACAATACGGACCACAAAAGAATTTTTTTTAAACATTAATCAACTGAGACACAGATAATATTTATGTTTCTAACTTCACAAGCTCTTGACCTAATTGTCTCCACAGTATTACTAAAAATTAAAGGCCCCTAACTTATTGTTGTTGGTCTAAAATGCTATGCCTAAGAGCTAAATTTTAGACAATCTCAGATGTTCCCCTGACAATAATCTATAATTGAACAGATCTGGTATTAAGCTTACAAACCCTTTTTCTATAGGAAATTGCCCCCAAGAGTAGGGACATTGCAGGGATACAATATCTCCCCAACTTCATGTGAGTTCCAGGCAGGATTAGATTGTCCACTTGCATTCAGTCAAGCTTAAAGTCTGCTAGGTTTCTTCAGTGGGGAAATTGAGTCAGGAGAATCCTACCTTAGCCCAGGCCAAATAGCCACTCTCCCAACCTTCCCATGAGATTATCTTTTTCAGTTCATACCAGCATCTCCCAGGCTTACTGGCTTCATGGATTGGAGGCTAAGAACACCTTGCTTGCTATCCATAACTGCAGTTAGACTCAGAAGACTTAATAGTCCCCTAGCATCTAAAAATGGCAAGTTTGAAAGGGAGGAGGCAAGATGGCAGAGTAGAAATATTCACATGTGCTAGCTCCGAACCCACAGCCCATAAAATACTTGTGAAAAAGAACTCCCAACAAATTCTGGAGCAGTGGAAGCCACACAACAATGGAGTGGAGGAGATTTCTGTTCCAAAGAGCCCTGAAAAACCGACACCAAAGGTCCATCATGCACTGGACCTGGAGCAGAGCCCAGCTCTGCCTTGGCTGCGAGGCACCAAGGGGAGCATATCAGAGCAGGCTTCAGGGACAGAATCTCCAGCAGCCACACAGATTCCTCCACCCATAGGCACAAAGATCAGTGAGAGACCATTTTTGGCTGGCCAAGAGGGGAGCCAGGTGTCTCCATGACTCAGGACCCCTTGGGAGGCAGCAGCAGAAGCAGCATCAGACAGGAGCTCCCAAAGCCAGAAGGAGTTCAGATCCATTGTTGAAGGTCTCTGCATAAAACCCTTGAGGGAACTGAGCCCCGTGAAGTGGCCCTGCTCCCACCTGAGCAGCTGAACTTAATCTCACACTGAATAGAAGCCCTGCCCCCACCTGAGCACCTGAACTTAATCTCACATTGAATATCTGCCCTGCCCCCACTGAAAGCCCTGAGGCTGGGCAGCAGCATTTGAATCTCAGACCCCAAGAACTAGCTGGGCAGATCTGGAGGCAAGACAGGGGTGGAGAGGAATCTCAGAAGTCAAGTAACTGGCTGGGAAAATGCCTAGAAAAGGGAAAAAAAAATAAGACCATAGAAGGTTACTTTCTTGGTGAACAGATATCTCCTCCCTTCCTTTCTGTTGAGGAAGAACAATGCTTACCAACAGGCAAAGACATAGACGTCAAGGCTTCTGTATCCCAAACATCCAAAATAAATATTCAATGGACTCAGGCCATGGAAGAGCTCAAAAAGGATTCTGAAAATCAAGCGAAAGGTGGAGGAAAGACTGGGAAGAGAAATGAGAGAGCTGCAACAAAAGCATGAAAAGCATCTCAACTCCTTGCTAAAGGAGACCCAAAATAATGCTGAAGAAAATAATACCTTGAAAAATAGGCTAACTCAATTGGCAAAAGAGGTTCAAAAAGCCAATGAGGGGAAGAATGCTTTCAAAAGCAGAATTAATCAAATGGAAAAGGAGGTCCAAAAGCTCACTGAAGAAAATAGTTCTTTCAAAATTAGAATGGAACAGATGGAGTCTAATGACTTTCTGGGAAACCAAGAAATCACCAAACAAAACCAAAAGAATGAAAAAATGGAAGACAATGTGAAATATCTCATGGAAAAAACCACTGAGCTGGAAAATAGATCCAGGAGAGACAACTTAAAAATTATTGGACTACCTGAAAGCCATGATCAAAAAAAGAGCCTAGACATCATCTTTCATGAAATTATCAAGGAAAACTGCCCTGATATTCTACAACCAGAGGGCAAAATAAATATTCAAGGAATCCATCGATCACTGCCTGAAAGAGATACAAAAAGAGAAACTCCTAGGAACGTTGTGGACAAATTCCTGAGTTCCCTGGTCAAGGAGAAAATATTGCAAGCAGCTAGAAAGAAACAATTCCAGTATTGTGGAAATACAATCAGGATAACACAAGATCTAGCAGCTTCTACATTAAGGGATTGAAGGGCATGGAATAGGATATTCCAGAAGTCCAGGGAACTAGGACTAAAACCAAGAATCACCTATCCAGCAAAACTGAATATAATACTTCAGGGGAAAAAATGGTTTTTCAATGAAATAGAGGATTTTCAAGCATTTCTTGATGAAAAGACCAGACCTGAAAAGAAAATTTGACTTTCAAACACAAGAATGAAAAGAAGCATGAAAAGGTAAACAGCAAAGAGAAGTCATAAGGGACTTACTAAAAGTGAACTGTTTACATTCCTACATGGAAAGACAATATTTGTAACTCTTGAATTCAGTATCTGAGTGGGATAACATACACACACACACACACACACACACATGCACACATGCATGCACACACAGAGACAGAGAGCACAGAGTGAATTGAATAGGATGGGACCATATCTTAAAAGAAATTAAGATAAATGGTGAAAGAGAAATGTATTGGGAGGAGAGAGGGAGATATGGAATGGGGCAAATTATCTCTCATAGAAGAGGCAGGTAGGAGACTTTTTAGTGGAGGGAAAAGGAAGGGAGCTGAGAGAAAAACATGAAGTTTACCCTCATCACATTTGACTAAAGGAAGGAATAAAATGCACACTTATTTTGCTATGAAAACCTATCTTACAATACAGGGAAGTGGGGGAGAAGGGAATAAGCAGGGTAGGGAGGATGATGAAAGGGAGGGCAATGGGAGGAGGGAACAATTTGAAATCAGCACTCTTGGGGAGGGACAGGATCAAAAGGGAGAATAGAAGCAATGGGGGGCAGGATAGGATGGAGGAAAATATAGTTAGTCTTACATAACATGACTATTGTGGAAGTCATTTGCAAAACTACACCGATATGACCTGTATTGAATTACCTGCCTTCCCAAAGGGAATGGGTGAGGAGGGAGGGATGGGGAGAAGTTGGAACTCAGAGCTTTAGGAACAACTGTCGAATATTGTTCTTGCTACTAGGTAATAAAAAATACAGGTAATGGGGAATAGAAAGTCATCTGGCCCTACAGGACAAAAGAGAAGATGGGGACAAGGGAAGGGAAGGATGATAGAAGAGAGGGCAGATTGGTGATAGGGGAAATTAGAATGTTCGGTGTATTGAGGTAGGGGGAGGGGACAAATGGGGAGAAAATTTGGAACCCAATATTTTGGAAAATTAATGTAAAAAGTTAAATAAATAAATGAAAAAAAATAAAAATGGCAAGTTCCAATAACCAGGTTTCAAATATGATTATATTTTCACTTTGGCTCAGGAACATGTTTTGAGGCAAGTCTTAAGTGGCTTACATGCCTTTCTATACATGTTCTAGTTCCTGATTAAATGGCAATCATAAAATCAAATTTACCATTAAAACCTTAACTTTTCCATCAATGCCAAATTTTACCTGAGGTAACCTTCCTCTAGGAAATTTAGACTAAAATTCTTTTCCCCAAACTAAAGATGTCATTGATTTATTCTCAGTAATTAATTTGGTCAATTTTTTTAAATACTAATTGCTTTTACCTCACTGTAACATAACCAGTTTTCTCCCCATCACTCCCCTCCCCCTGCTTCCTAATACCTTGCATTCTGATTACTCCTTCCCTCAATGAGCCCTCCTTTCTATCACACCCCACACTTCCCTTATCCCCATCTTCTCTCTTTTCTTGTAGGTCAAGATAAATTTTCTATATCCTATTCCCTGTATTTCTTATTTCCTGATAACATGAAGAAAAATTCTCAACATTCGTTGCTAATACTTTGAATTCCAACTTCTCCTCCTCCCCCACTCCCTCCCCAGCCCCACTGAGAAGGCAAGCAATTCAATATAGACTAAATACTTGTTGTTTTGCAAAAGAGTTCCATAATAATCATGTTATGTAATACTAATTATATTGCCCTCTGTCCTACTCTACCCCCTTTTATTTTTCCCTCACAATTGACCTAATCCCTTCTCAAAAGTGGTTATTTCTGGTGACTCCCTTCTCCCATTTGCCCTCCCTTCTAATGTTCCCCTGACCCCACTTGTCGCCTCCTTTCCTACTTTCCTGTGGTGTGATAAAAATTTTCATATCAAATTTAGTGAGCATGTTATTCCCTCCTTCAGCCACATGTGGAGAGAGTAGCTTCATTTTTCCCCTCTCCCCTTCTCCCTTTTCTCCTCCATTGAACAAGATTTTTCTTATCTCTTTTATGAGTTATAGCCTGCCCCATTCCATTTCTCCCTTTCTCGTCCTGGTTTGTTCCTCCTTCACCCCTTAATTTTTATTTTATTTTATTTTTGGTGTGGATATCATCTCTTCTGATTCAACTCTCTATTTATTTGTGTGTGTGTGTGTGTGTGTGTGTGTGTGAAGTTGTGATTTGACCATGGTTGCATGTCTAAAATGGGATATGATCCTCCTGAATTCAATTCAGCCATTGTAACTATGCAACTTTGACTCTCCCTGTAGATTAAGTTTATTCAAAATTGTTTTAGAACAAATATTTTTGTTTGTGGATCACTTCAACAAGATAAAAAGCACCACAGACAACTTACCCCTTCTAGTCTAACTTAATGTCATAAAAAAGAGAAATAGTCTTTCATAATTTTTCCCTTGAATTAAAAAATAAGAAAAGAAAACAGGAAATGTGGTTATATTTTTCATCCTTGAACTTTTTTACATAAATTAAAATTTAGAGGGTAAAATGCCATTAAAAGAACACACCCATCATTGGGTAGTTTCAATTTGGAACTAGCCCATGGACCACAATTGAAGACCACACCTTGGGAACCATTCATTTGGAGAGATTTTATGTAAATTGACTAAAAAAACAATTTAAAGGGAGCTTTCTCGACTACAATTGCTTAGTTAATTCTAATTTGTAAGAAAACTCAGGATGATGATTATGCTGCTGCTTTGTTTGTTTTTAATGGACTTAAAAAAAAAAACCTTGAAATTAATTGGCTCATTCACAATATGAAAACTGATAAACAAAGCATGACAATCCTGCCTGGAGAGAAACTCTTACATATTGTTTGCTCTGTGGTTTCTCTAATTTGTGGTTGTAATATGTTTTGTATTATCTGAAAAATAGTAAACAGGAAAGAGGTAGGGGGTTGATATACTTCAAATTTTTACTGATAAGTTAATTGTGGTCCTCAGCTATTGTTTCCAGATATGCTAAGAAGCCACATATAGATACTTGCTTTTGGAAATGGAAGGTTATTTTTGCATCATTGGACTGGAGAAGAGACTTTAATGTACAAATGTGGCCTACAGTTGAAATTCTATGTTATGGTGACTCTTTCTGATGAATTGTTCCTTCCTACTCATGTACTTTGGTTGCTATAGTGAGTCATTTCATGCAAGAATGCAGTAGTGTTTTGAAGAATTGTGTAGGCTACTGTAAGAAATCTGGTGATATATTGGAAAGAGTACTAGGCTATGTCTCAGGACAACTCTGCCTAGAGTTAGTCATGTTGAATTTGGATACTTTACTTCAAATGAACAGGTTTGATTAATTGTGGTTCCTTTTAGTTTTATGTCTACATGCCAGTGTGGATACATGAAGGATCTATGATTCTGTCAATGTGGAAGTCTCCTTCTACTTATGTAGTTCATCATGTACCTATCGATGGCTTACTATTTATGCCTTACATCATAGACTTTTATGCAGGGGTCTATGGATTCCCAAGGAATGCCATGGTTAGATTCCAGAGGATCTTACTGATGTCATGGTCCTCTTCAAAAATGAAGGGCAAACACAACCTGTGAGTAGGTTGCTGCCTGAATGGGGCCCCAAATAGCTGGTGTCTCAGCTTGTCCTCTCCATCTCCCTCTCTCTCTCCCTTTGCTCTCCAAAGGAAGGTAAATTTTGATGGCAGAAACTGCCCAGTCAACTTTTAATTCCTTCCTTTCCCTTCCTTCCTTCCTTCCTTCCTTCCTTCCTTCCTTCCTTCCTTCCTTCCTTCCTTCCTTCCTTCCTTCCTTCCTTCCTTCCTTCCTTCCTTCCTTCCTTCCTTCCCTGTCTTTCCCTCCCTCCCAATCTCCTTTCCTCCCTCTTTCTTTTTTCTTTCTTTTCTTTTTTCTTTATCTTCCTTCCTTCCTTTCTTTTCTTTCTTTCTCTCTCTCTCTTTCTCTCCCTCTTTCCTTTTTCTTTCACAAAACCGTAAACCCAATTCATTCTGAAGCTTGTAGGTTGGCATATAATAGACCTCTGCCCATCCACTTAATGACTGTATTTTGGGCCCACCTGGATTAGAGTAAAAGTCAATGGTAACTGTTTCTCTTTGAAACAGCAACCCTGAGGGTCTTCCCCTCCCAGCTTGATTTTTTTCCCCTTTTTTTCCATAATTAAAGGGGCCATCCCTTGACTCATTTCTTTTTTTTTCTTTTTTTCTTTTTTTAATGTTTTACAATCATTACCTTAAAGTTAAGATTTTATTCCCCCCCACCCTTCCCCCAATACCCCCCTCCCTCCCCATGACAGCATACAATTCTGTTTAGGTTCTACATATACTTTCCTATTGAGCACATTTTCACTATATTCATGCTATGTAGTCGAACTAAAATAAATGGAAGAAATCATATAACAAATCAACACATAATACACTGAAACCCACCCACACACAAACATGATCTGCTACATTCTGCAAGTGACTTCCACATTTCTTTCTCTGAGTGTGGAAGGCATTTTGCCTTAGAAGACCGACATTAGGATTTTTTTTTTTCAGTAAGTTCTTGTGTTATTACAAAGTTCCAAGTCTACCAGAAAAAACTCTCGCACACTGTGGTCGTTGCTGTGCACAAAGTTCTCCTGGTTCTGCTCCTTTCGCTCAGCATCAGATCATATAAGTCCTTCCAGGCCTCCCTGAAGTCTTCTTGTTCATCATTTCTTATGGCACAATAGTACTCCATTACATTCATATACCATAATTTATTCAGCCATTCCCCAATTGATGGGCATCCCCTTGACTTCCAGTTTTTGGCTACCACAAAGAGTGCTGCTATAAATATTTTTGTACACGTGGGACCCTTTCCCGTTTTTATAATCTCTTGGGGATACAATCCTAGTAGTGATATTTCTGGGTCAAAGGGTATGCACATTTTTGTAGCCCTTTGGGCATAGTTCCAAACCGTTCTCCAGAAGGGTTGGATGATCTCACAGCTCCACCAACAATGAATTAGTGTTCCAACTCTCCCACATCCTCTCCAGCATTTATCATTTTCTTGTTCTGTCATGTTTGCCAATCTTACAGGTGTGATGTGGTACCTCAGAGTTGTTTTGATTTGCATCTCTCTAATCAATAGTGATTTAGAGCACTTTTTCATATGATTATAGATATTTTTGATTTCTTCCCCTGAAAATTGCTTGTTCATATCCTTTGACCATTTATCAATTGGGGAATGACTTGGATGGTTATATATTTGAGTCAGTTCTCTATATATTCTAGAAATGAGGCCTTTATCCCTGAGCTTAGCTGTAAAAATTTTTTCCCAATTTACTACATCCCTCCGAATTTTGGTTGCATTGGGTTTGGTTGTGCAAAAACTTTTCAGTTTAAAGTAATCAAAATTATCCATCTTGCATTTCATAATGCTTTCTATCGTTTCTTTAGAAAAAAATTCTTCCCCTCTCCATAAATCTGATAAATACACTATACCTTGCTTCTCCAGTTTATTCATGGTATCAACCTTGTCTCATTTCTTAAAGAAACCCATTAAATGAATGGGCCAGGGTCATCCATTGCATCCTGGGCCATCTCCAGCTATCCTGATGAATATCTGGTCACTGGATCCAGATGGCTCTGGAGGAGAAAGTGAGGCTAGTGACCTTGTACAGTGTTCCCTCACTTCAATAAAAGTCAACTGCAAGTCATGTCATCATTATGGTTGTCTCCAGAAACAAAGAACAAACACAATCAGAGGGTCTGTGAACTTGGATGAGAAAAAAATCAAGTCAAGTCAAATCAAGTCAACGAGAGCTTATTAAGCCCTTACTCTGTGTCAGGTACTGTGTTAAGTCTTGAGGTCAAGAAGAAAGACAACAGTGCTTTCATGGAACTCACAGTTTAATAGGAAAGTCAACATGAAAACAGGATATAGAAAGGTTAAATTGGAGGTAATCTTAGAGTCAGTCAGTGAAGTTATAACCATTTTTAAGTTCCTACTATGTCCCAGGCATTGTGCTAAGTGCTGTGGATATAAAGAAAGATAAAAGACAACCCCTGCTCTCAAGAATCTTGCAATAAAATAGAGAATTTTTTTCATGCTTACTATGTGCCAAGTACTTGTGCCAAGCACTTAAAAAATACACACAAATATCATCTCATCTGTTGCTCATAGCGATGCTGTGAGATTGATACTATTATTATGTTCATTTCACAATTGAGGAAACTGAAGCAAAACTTAACTGAGACTAAGTGGCTTTCCTAGGGTCACACAACTAATATGCATCTGAGATTGAATTTGAAGTCAGATCTTTGTGACTCTAGACCCAATTCTTAATCCACTGAGTCATCATGTGCCTTTTAGAAGGGCAGAAGGTATAAGAACACTGGAAATATAGGAAGAGGACAACTTATGAAGAGCTTTAAAAGCCAAACTGAGGATTTTATATTTAATTCTTGGAGGAAAAGGAAGCTACTGGGGTTTACTGAATTGGAAGTCAGGTGGGATGACATTGTCAGACTTTCAGAAAATCCATTTAACAGTTGAGTTGAGGATGACTTGTTGAGAGGAGAGATTTGGTGCAGGGAGATCAACCATCAGGCTCCTGGAATAATTTAGTTGTGAAGTGATGAGGTACTGTGTAAAGTGACATCAGTTTTAGAAGAGAGAAGGGGAAATATATGGGAGATGTTAGAGACTGGTAGAGGTAACAGGATCTCATAACTGATTGGATATGGAGGATGAAAGAGTGAGATGATGATGCCTAGGCTGCAAGCCTGGGTAACTGGGAGAATAATTATGCCTTTTACAGTAATAGGAAATTTAGGAAGAACAAAAGGCTTGGAGGGAGGAAAGAGGATAATGAGTTTAATTTTGAACATAATGAGTTTAATGTGCTTATAGAAAATACAGTTTGATACATTCAATAGGCGAGGAGATATGAAACTGGAACTCAGAAGACAGGTTAAGGAGAGCTGTTTCACTTGAATGATGATGTTGGAGGCCAAACTCCAGAAAGCTACAAAGAGAGGAAAGAAAGTGGAGGTATTTATTATATTAATGTTAAATCTTTTCAAAGAGTTTAGCAACAACAAAAAAGAAGGGTCATATAGGATGATAGCTATCAGAAATAGATAAACCAAATGAGATTTTGGGGGGGATAGGGGAAACAGGCTCATACTTTTAGACAGTAGGAAAGCTGACAGTGAACTGAGAGATTAGTATTTTTACTAATTTGTAACTGAAATTCAGCATTTTCTTTAGCTATGAATGTAAGCCACAAACATTATTCGGGAAATGGCTTCATAAGCTTCACCAAACTGCCAGAGGATTCCATGATGCATAAAAAGGTTAAGTATGTTTTTCTTGAGAATTGCTGGGAGCACATACAAGTTAAATGACTTGTTCAGGATCAGAAAGCTAGTAAGTGTCATATGCAGGATTGGTATCCAGGTCTTTCTGATTCCAAGGCTAGCACTAAATGAACTCTATTGTCCTCCCCTATGTGAGCATTTCAAGAAAACCTAAAAATTGCAATTCAGAAAAGAAATCCAACATAGATCTCTAGTATCCCTGTATGACTTTTCTCAATTGTATGATAATATCTACTTTAATAAACCATAAACTTTAGGCTGAAAAATAGTTCCCATCAGGACCAACCCACCAAGTAGAAATAAGATCTTTACTCTCCAGAAACCTCAGCCTAAAATGCCAGATCCCTAATGAAGGTTGCTGATAAATCTTCACAAGGATAAAAAGAAATATAACTTGCCAATATGAACGTAGACAACTGTGTCAAAAATGGAAAGAAATCACATTATGTACCAAGCCCCAGAATGAATGCATGTTTACTCTGTAGGCAGGGCTTAGTATTTATTGATTTTGTGTTGAGGAAGATGTGAGGTCTTTATTTCCTTGAATTTAGAAGATGCATTTATTCTATCCATTCAGTCCTAAAGAATTTTATGGAAAAGACAGAGATTTAAGACTTGTTATCTCACTATATATTGTGATTTCACAATGTTTCCATTATAATGGAAAATTTCTATTATAATGTGACTTGATGGTGGCTAAAATGGGTATGATGAACTCTAAAATGACCCTATTGTTAAAATAGGTCAAAATATCCCAAGGAGACCTCTTTGAAGGTGGGTCAGAATTCTGCCTGTAGAATGACACCAAGGTTTACTCCAGATGTGGGCTGCATGTATCTATGAAAAGGCAAAACTGGGAGTACCATTCCTAGTTTAAGTGAGACATAGAGAAGTTAGTGTGGGCAAGGTAGGGAGAGAGATAATTTGTGCCAAGTAATCTAAAACAGTGAAAGATCTCAGAGTGGAGTATAAATAACTTTGTCTAGATGAAAATTCCTTCTGCCTTTAACCAAGTGAAATGCCCTAATTAAGGATTCTATGTGAAAAATCAGTATCAAATAAGTTCACTCTTTATCTTACTTAGCTCCTAGTAAAGGCCATTTAGGGTCAGTCTCCATTAAGAAGATATTCCTTCCCAGCCAATCAAGGCTATTGCTCATCAGGCTGAAGGTTCACCTTCTCAGAAGAACGAAACTATTAATTAATGTATACCATTGTTTTATTGCATTTGTTGTTTTGTGACCAGAGGAAGATTAAATTACACTTCTTGGCTACATCTCCCATCCCCAAGACATGGTATTATTTTCAGTTTATTAAAATGAAATATCTGTTCCTCAAATTAATTGAAGCCTGGGTACAGATATATAAATCATTAATAAGGAATGTCTGTGTTCCCCAGTTTAATAGTCTGTTGTGAAGGCATCTGTAGATCTACTACAGAAGATACAAAATTGAATGTGCTTGACTCCTGAATAAATGGGACTTGCTTTTATGCCAACATATAGTTAGTAATCAAGGATAATCTTTCATTTATAAAACAGAATCAGCAAACTTGAGATTTAGAAGGGTGGTAGCCTATTATGCTTTGGGACAGCTCTAATTGTTAGGAATTTTTCCCCTTGACATCAAGCACAAATTTCCCTCTTCACAATTACCTATAGCTCTGAGTTTTACCTTCTGGGCAACATCATATTCACAAATATACATTTCTTTGATTGTGTTCTTTATTATAGTTCTTTGTCGTTCCTATTGGTTGCTTCTCACCAGGCACCTCCCCATTACCCTATTATATTCATTTCAAATTCTGTGGAGAATATGCTGTTCAATTACTTGCAGTCATATAGCAATCACAGCAAAATATTGGTATTAAATAGATGGACTTCTGTGCAGGGAGAAGGTTGGGGTTATTAAAGAAGCTTTGCAATTTCCTAGAGTCAATCTAATCTTGGGTCATGTTTCATCATTAGTCTTCTGATGTCATGATTGATCACTGTGTTGATCAGAGTTCTGACATCTTTTAAAGTTGCTTTCTTTTATGTGTTTGTCATAGAACTTATTCGTCCGGCTCTTCTCATTTCTCTCTGTATCAAACCATAAAATCTTCCCAAGTTTCTCTGAATTCATGTTTGTAATTTCTTATGGAGCAATACTTTTTACTTTACATTAATATGGCCACATTAAATTCATCCAGTCATTCCCCTATTGATGGGCATCCTCTTTATTTCCAGGTCTTTGCTACAATAAAAAAGGCTACTGATATAACTATTTTTGTGCATATGAGTTCTTTCTCTGACTTTGATTTCTTTGTTTATGTGTCTGGTAGAAGTAACATTTGCTTGAATGAAATGGGCCATTCATGATTTTTGTTTCATAATTCCAAATTGCTTTCCAGAGTGTTTGAGTTAATTCAGTTCTACTATGAATACATTAGTGTGTCTGTCCTCCCATAATCTCTCCCTAAATTACCATTTTCATATTTTGTCATTTTAGCTAATCTGGTGCATGCGAAATGGAAATTCAGGCTTGTTTAATATGCTATTCTCTTATTATTTGTGATTTGGTACATTGCTTTTATATTTTTATTGATAACTTTCATTTCTTCATTTGAAACTTCCTGTTTATATACTTTGACTCTTGTTCCTAGATATTTGCATTGATTTCCTATATATCTTAAATATCAGAATTATATCCATTATTTGCTGTCAGTGTTTTCCCTCATTTAGCTTTTACTCTTCTAAGTCTAGCTGCATTGGTGTTGTTAATGAGAAATTAGTAAAGTTATGAGCCTTATCCAAGGTAATGGGACATTGTCTTATAGTTTCTAGATTTTTATAATTTTATTTATGGCCTACTTTCATAGACACTCCTTTCGGGTTACCCTCCAACAAATATTTGAAGGTTAGGTCCCCTGGGGTAGGGAGAACTATTTAATACTGAGATATCTATGGATCTTCATAAGATTATTCATTTATAGTTACTACTTAACCATTTGACACAATTAGCTCAAAGCAATGACTTTTACTGAAACAAGATAGCATGAATAAAAATAGCATATAAAAATAAAATAAAAAAATAGCAAAAACCCCTTAATAAATCTGTTGTACACTGTCCCACAATTACTTTAGCAGGAAGAGAAGATACGCAGTTGGATTCTACTGGTAAAGAAATAACTTATTTTCTTCTGGAGTCATCACTATGTTTTCCTGGTGTATCTCCCAGGCAATATTCACAGCACTGAGGGTGACTATGAATATGCCAGCATGTTCTCAATCACAAAGTATAATGGACTCTCCATATAGAAGGCAGAAGAAAAGGATTTATTTACTCAGACACCAGAAAGCCAAATCCCCAAACCAGAAAGCCAAATCCATCATAGGAGACAAGAAGTCAATACACATTAGTACTGCAGAGGACAAAGCCATTCCAAAGGCCTCTCTCCTTTCACACATCCCCCTCCTGCTGGATCCTTCCCACAAGCAAACACTCACAAGCCTAGCTATCTGCTTGCCTGTGTCCTCTCTCTTCCTCCACTCTAACTGTTCTCACTAACTTCCTCCCAGTTCTGCTCCACCCTTCCTATTTCACTCATTCAGCACACTTCTCCCAATACAACTGATTTAAGCAGGTCACATGGGCCTGTTAATGAATGGGAAAGATCTTCCCATTTGATTATCATTACATTTGGCCCCAAGATCTTTCATATTCATTACATAGGTGGGTGGGACAACTGGTATCAACAACTTTAACGGCTATAACAGAAAATAAGCATATAAAACAATATCATAAGCAACTGGTATCAACAGAACTTTACAACAGTATAATAAGGATCACACAACATGAGCACATAAACAATATCTTAGGGTAGGACTTGAACACAAGCAACCCATCATTCCTCCTCCAATGAATGGGGCCCAAAATCTTGGCGTAAGGGGCAAAGGGCTCTTCTTCTATAACTTCTTCCTGCTGAGTTTGGATATAGAGCTGCCCCTGTCGCATTTGAGAGGTCAGTTCTTTAGCTGACATCTGGAGCTTGGTCGGTGCCAGGTCCAGGGGTGACATATCTCAGTCATGGACAAGGCATGACATCTAGCTTAAGCAATTAGGCATCTGCAAGTGGAGGGTCCTAGCCTGTAGAAAACAAATGTAGTGAACAAGTTTAACAGACAAAAAGTCAAAAAGAAACAAGGAGACAGTAATCAGAAGCAGGATAGATACAAGGTCAGTTGTGCTTCTGGAGTCCATGTGCCCACTTTCTTAACCTCATTCATGGTAGAATATATGAGTTAAGGGTACAATTTGGTAATCATCTTCTCCTGATTAAGCAACAGTTACAGTATTATCTTTCCCATGTGCTATAATTTCCTCAGTCTTTGGAATATAGGTTGGCTTCCATTTTACCTATATTCAGTTCCCAATTTTATTCTCTCAGTAGAAGCCAATCCTTCAGTTCCTCTGCTAGTTATTTGAGAAGGAGCAGCAGTTGCAGCAGTTGCCGCAAGGGGTATTGTTTCACAAGGAATAATAATCACTTGAACTATTCTATCATTTTTACAAAACTGTATGGGTTCTTCACCTAAATTTTGAAATGTCATAATAATTTCTCCTTGATAATTAGAATCTATCACTCCAGTCAATACATGTATTGGCTGCTAATAGCTAATCAAGATTTAGGTAATATCTGTCCAAAATGATTTTTGAGGATTCTCATACGTATTCCAGTAGAGATTTTTCTTATTTCTTTTTTATACAAGCTAAAGTCCTCTAAACAATGTAAATCAGATCTTGCCAAACCAGATGTCCTAGGATACAGTGCTGGAACATCCTGGCCTCACAGTCCAATACTCCATATTTGGGATCTTATGTGTTTGTTGTTCTCTAATTTGCCAATTTGGGGTCATCCATCTGGCTAAGGGTAAACTTCCTCCTAATGGTCTATTTTTCAAATTACATAAAGCAATGGACAACTTATCTTTCCATTGTTGATAAGAATTATTGGATCTTAACTTCCTTAAATTGTTCTTTCAATAATTCATTCTTTCAATTAACCCAGACATTTTTGAATAATATAGAATATGATATATTCATTCTATGTTATCTAATGCACAATATCTCTTCATTTCATTACCTTTGAAATGTGACCCATAGTCATTTGGATCTGCATTGGGGTTCAATAATATAGACTTATGATATCTAGAGTTTTACAGGTATTTTTCTGGATTGTATTCTTATAGGGACAAGCCACTAGTACACCCGAATAAGTGTCAACACAAGTATATATAAATTTGTATCCTTTATCTTGGGATAGGGCTCCAAAACAATCTATTTGCCCGATGTGGGCTAGTACTTTTCCCCTTGCTATCTCTCCATTTACTACTTGAAAAACTGTTTGTGCCTTTTCCAACTGACATATATAACATTCCCCTACCACTTGCTTTAACAATGAATGAGAGATACTAATACCATGGTCTTGTGCTCACTGATGTGTGGCCTGCACCCCTAAATGGTGAGCCATTTGATGAACCCATTTTGCTCATACCAGATCATCAGTTGGTGTTAGAGGAGGGACAATATGTTGAGTAGAAGTGTTTGCTAATCGATCAATATGTGCATTGTACTCATTTTCTGGCATGGTGAGGGCCACATGAGCATCTACATGAAAAATTGATAAATTAATTACCAAAGACATGTCCTATATATTTTCCCATAATTCTTTACCCCAGATTTGTTTGCCATGAATTTCTCAATTTTGATTTTTCCACATAGGCATTCACGTAGCTAACCCATTAGCTACTGCCCATGAATCAGGGAATATTTGACACTTTCCTCCTTGTTCTGTTTCGATAGCTTGATGTATTGCCATTAGTTCAGCATATCGACTACTTCCACCTATCCCAGTATTTTTCAAAGTCCACCCAGTACTTGGGTTATAGGCTACTGCTACAATGTCTTTTATGGCCCAAATATTTTGCTGTCCCATCAGTAAAGCATGCATGTTTCTTTTGTTCTTCACTTCATCCATCATATCCCTCATTCCATTTTACCAACGACTGTACCAACTCTAGCTTTGGATCAGTGGATGTATCATTTCTCTCAGTATCTATGTTTGTTGTAGATTTATGTAAAACAGAAACTCCATTTTTGCCTCCTTTAGATCTATTTTGAATATACTGTTTCCATTTAATTATGCTAGCTTCTTGAGCATGCCTAATTCTGTGAGAAGCTGGGGTACTCATTACCCCATAATTGAGATTCCAGGCCTTAACATTACTTCATGGCCCAAAGTCAGTTGTTCAGTCTCTACCAAAGTCCAGTATACAGCTAACAACTGCTTTTCAAAAGGATAATATTGAATTGCATATGAAGGGAGTTTTCAAGACCAAAATTCTAAGGGTACATTTTGGCTTTGTTGTCTTTGGCATAAACTCCAGTTTGCGTATTCATCCTGTACAGTCACTTATAATTCCAGCAGGCCACTTTGTGTAGACCATAAATCTAGGGCCAATTGTATAGTGGCCTTTGATTCTTCAAAAGTTTTACTCTGCTCAAGTGCCCAGACAAATTCACATTTTTTTTTAGGAATTTTACATAAAGGTTTCAAAATTTGTCCTAGATGTGGTACTTGATGTCATTAATATCCAAATAATCCTATAAACTTTTCAGCCTTTTTATTATTGGTGGGGAAAGAAAAATCCTGAATCTTTTGTTGGGCTTGCTGGAGAATCTCTTACAGCCCCTGATTCCATTATATACCACAAAATTTTACAGTTTAAACTGACCCTTGAATCTTTGCAGGGTTAATTTCCCACCCTTTGCTTTTCATATGCTCAATTATGTGTCAAACTCATCTCCACTTCTTTTGCATTTTTTTCCCCTGTATTATAATATCATCTATGTATTGGTTAAGCTATACACCAGGTAGCTCTAATTCATCTAAATGTTTAGCAACAATCCTACGACAAATAGTGGGGTTATGCAGATATCCTTGGGGCAAGCATGTAAAAGTATATTTCTGGCCCTGCCAAGCGAAAGCAAATTGCTTCCATTGTTTGGAATCTATTGGAATAGTAAAGAAAGCATTGGTTAAGTCAACAATTGCATACCAGATTCCATTGTATTTCTGGATCCTTTCTATTAAGGCAATGTTATCTGGAGCAGCAGCATACAAGAAAAGAGTCACCTTATTCAATTGTCTATAATCCACTGTCTTCCTCCATGTCTTATATGACTTTTCTATAGGTCAGACAGGATTATTCCTTTTGAGTGGTTATAGGAACTAACACTTATGCCTCAATATATTCCTTTATAGTATTGATAATTTCATTTTGCCCACCTGGTACATGATACTGCTTTAAATTTCTTTAAAAAGTTCAGGTAAAGTTACTGGCTTCATTTTTATTTTACTTACTATTAATTACTGTCTTCCTTACTGCAAATTGATATCTCCCCTCAGGTAAGTTTAGAGTCATACCTCTCAATATATCTATTCCAATCATGTATTCAGGAATGGGTACTTTCTTAGGTAATTGTCCAATTTTCATAATTAGTTTGACTTATCTGGCTGATATTACAGTCCCTTCCAGTCCTGTGATGGTGATAGGAGTTCCATGTTTAAACTTATTGGGATTTCCATGTAAAAGGGAGAACCCCTGCCTCAGTATCGATTAATACCCTAGTTGTAGTATTTGATCCATTTTCCCCAATACATGGTCAAATTGACATGTGGTCTGTAATCCTGTCTGTGTGTTTCTTTAATCTGAGCTGAGGCTCAGCCAATTTCCTATTCTCCCTGAAGGTGTGACAAACTTAGATACAAGGCTTCAGGAGGACTTGTAGGGGCAGTTCTTACTTCTCTATTCTGTCTGGTATCAAGCCCCTTTTCTTAGTACATTCTGTATGGTTCATCAGTTGGAATACCATCTATGGAATAATCAGTTGGAATACCATCTATGCTTCCAAGATCTACCCCTCTCTCAACAGAGTATTAAACAACTCTTTCCTTGTCAATTTATTCTGACTTTGAATCTGCTGACTATTTACTCTTCTCTCTTGAGGAAATTTATTTTTCCCCAGTTCCCTAAGTCACTTAACTGTGAAATATTGTCCAGTACTTTTGAGAGCAGGATCCTTATTTCTCCAGTTATTAGAGTCAAAACTAGGTGCTTGTAAGAAGGAGGGACTGTCTTCACTATTATATTCCTCTGGGAAACTGCTAAGGGGGTACCAAAGTATGCATCTGTGTTTCTGATCATTATGGCATTATCATTACCTCCTCCTTTAACTTTCTTATACAGTCCCTAAATGAATATCAGGGTCTATCTCCATGAGGCCACATTGGATCAGGAGGACACTGCCTACTGTATCCTTTTGTAGCTAAAGCTAACATTGCAATCTACTGGCAGTCGTCATGGCAACCAATCTGGGTCTGTACAAAGGTCTCATGCACATTTCTTTTGCCAGTCTTCTGTTTCTTTTTAGCTAAATGAACAGCCTTTTTTCCCATCTGAGACACCCCCAGCCTGCTTTTCTAAAGGAGAACCCAAATGTTGAGAATTCCCATGCAAACTAGCTAACTCTTTTTCCATCTGAATTTTTTTTCCTTCAGCAGCTCATTTCTGCTTTCACATATAATATGGTCACCTGTTAATAAAATCCAGCCTCTTCTACATACCCCTGTTAGCTCTTTCCTTGATCTTTTTGATATTCCTTGCAAACACCTTTCCAAGGCTTTAGGTTCCTCCTATAACCTCACTTCCCAGTTTTCACAGGGTCCAGTGCTTTTAGCCCATTTCCTTGATAGGGAGAAATATGGTAAATCCTCCCATCCTGGGATATCCATTTCTAAATCCTTTCTGCCTCCAAATAGAGATTTTGTACCTTGGGATCTGGTTTGCAACACCACCTGTGTTGCCAAGGCAATCTTCACAGCACCAAGGGAGACTATGAATATGCCTTGCCAGTGTAGTTCTCAATCACAAAGTATGAGACTCTCCTTCCAGAAGGCAGAAGAAGAAGATTTATTCAGACACCAGAAAACCAAATCCCCAAACCAGAAAGCCAAATCCATCACAGTAGCCAAGAAGTCAATACACATTAACACTGCAGGGGACAAAGTTGTTCCCAAGCCCACATCCCTCCCACCTCCTGAGCCTTCCCACAAACAAATACTCATGAACCTAGCTGTCTGCTTTCCTGTATCCTCTCTCTCCCTCTACCCTAACTGCTCTCACTCACTTCCTCTCAGTTCTTCTCCACCCTCCCTTATTCTAGTCATTCAACAAGCACCTCCCACCACATGTGACTTAGGCTTCCATGTGATTTAAGCAGGTTACATAGGTCTTTTAATGAATGGGAAAGATCTTCCCATTCAAATTGCCATTACACCTGGGCACATACATTTCTGCTTGGTATATTACCCTGCTGTACTTCTGAGCCTGCCTCCTTCAGGACAAGATGTTTCCTGCTGGGAAACTGGGAAAGTAACTCCAAGATACTTTGCCATGACTGGTGGAAAGGGGAGAGAAATTCCTTCCTTTCTAAGAAAAAAGAAGTGATTACCTTTCAAAAAGTGGATTCTTCTTCCGTGACTGGCTCCCTTCTCATTTGGTAAGATTTGGTCCTCAGGGCTGTCTTCTTCCTTGACTTTGATCCACTAATAGACTGTGCCTTAATGTTAATGGTCCACCAGGACCTAAAGCTTAAGCCAACTGGTGGCTAGTTGTTTTTTTTTAATCAAGTTTGATCAGATCATTCCTATACCTGATAATGGCATAACAAAGTCTAAACATTTCTTTAAAATTAAGACTGTTATAACTCATTGACTCTGTTACTTGCTCTTTACATTTTGTAATTTCATCAGTGGTATTGAGGTGAAATCAATTGATGAAGGATCTCCTGACCCTCCTCTCCTACTACCCTATCTCCCCCTAAATGTACTTAATTGAATTGAGTATGAGAGAACTGTTGACACTCACAAGTGAGAAGATTCACAATAGTTCTAGAGCTCAGGCTAGATATCCAACCTGAGGGGAAAGAAAAGGTGAAAAAAATGCATATTTCCCAGTCAGAAAACTCACCGAGTTAGTCCATAGATGTATGCGTCATACATAGGCTCTTCAGTCAGACAATAACACAAACTCATATTTGAATAGAAGGAGATCTGACAGCATAAATTTATAAAAATGTTCCTGTGATTTCAATGATCAGTTATAAGTAGTCTTTGTCACAAAAGCCAGTTTTAAAACATGGATATTTTCCCAGTGATGCTATACGGCCTTTAATCATGGAACACCATGCTTCCCGAAGAATTACAATGATAAACAATCCAAAGGGCAATGGAAAGACACATGGTGGGTGGAATTAGGCTGCAGCAAGTTGCCAACAATAACTTCAGATTTTAGAATGGTCTAAAAGACTGTGGAAGATGTGTATGACTAGAGAAGGAAGTGGGCTGGGCATGTGGCAGGAATGAAAGAGACAGATGGAGTGATAAATTCATGTCCTTGAAAGAATGGAAAGATGAGGAAAATGTCTTTTAAGGGATGGTTTGTGGAAAATCTTGCACAAAAACCACTCAGGAAGGGTTGCAAATTGTATTTAGAGAAGTATTCTTTCCAATAACATCATCTCCAATAACTGTGCCTTTCCCCTTCCCCCCCACCACCGCCCCAAGCGTTTCCTTAATTTTTTAAAAAGAAACTGAAAAGTTTTGGTCAATGTCTTCTCCATTATGCAAATTCTTCTCTGTTCATTTCTTAGCAATGAGGCTGAGTAATAACAATGCTTCCTGCCATCCGGGCCAGGTGGTGACAATCACTTGGGATAAAATGTGCTGTTGTCACATTTCTATGTTAAAGCCATCTTCAGTATGGTGAGTCTATGGACAAAGGCACACATTTCCCCAGGTAAATGCTGGGAGATAATGAACAGTGAAGATTTCTGTGGTTTACAAAGGCTGCTGCTAGCCATTTTTTCTTTAAATCTCTAGTGAATCAACCACTCCGTTCAATTCTATTGATAATTTTAATAGGTGTCATAGACAATATAACCATATCAAATTCTTGTCCCTCACAGTCTACTCACCTTTATTCCACATAGGATTTCTCCTTGGGAACTCAAATCTCAAAGGTGACTCAAATCTCTTTAGAGTCAGAAAAAGCTGGAAAAGTTACTTTATTAAAAAAAAAATAACTTATATCTCCTGTAAGGTTTTCAAAGCATTACATAAATAATTAAGTTAAAATTTGTCATTTTCATTCTTGTCTCTGTTTATCCTCTTAAATCACATACTGATTTCTAGAATCTTCCTTTTCCTTTTAGCTACCAAAATGTTTCCTTCAATCATCATGTTACTATCCTCCCTTCACTCATTTTTCTCAGTTCAAAACCTTAAACACACATTTCCCTAGTATTACTTGGGCATGGGAAAAAAAAAACAAATAAGTTATTTCCTCTGACTTCTTAGAACATATCATCTAGTGCAAAGATAATACATACACAGATAACTGCATCACATAATTATTTGTTTTTCAGTCATTTCTGTCATATCTGACTCTTTGTGACCCCACTTAGGATTTTCTTGATGAATATACTGATGTGCTTTGCTATTTCTTTCTCCAGCTCATTTTATAGATGAGGAAACTGAGGCAAATAAGATTAAGTGACTTGGCCAGGGTCACACAGCTAATAAGTGTCTGGTATAAGATTTTGAACTCACAAAGATGAGCCTTCTTGATTCCAGGCCTGGTGCTCTATCCACTGCCCATGTATTAAAAAATAATCTTCGACAAACATGTTACTAGGTAGAGAACAAAGTGTTCTCTGAAATTCAAAATGGAAGATCTAATGGATAGAGCAGTAATTCAAATTATTAAATGGAATTGAGGTGATGATTCTACCAAAATAGTGGAGTGCAGTGGAAAGGACCTTAGATCTGGAATTAGATGAACCAAGTTTGAAGACCTTTTATATCACTTACTACCTATGTGAACTTTGGCAAATCATTTAAAGATCTCAGTGCAAGTCTCTGCATCAGAATTATAACTATAAGATGAGGGTATTGGATTATGTGGCTTTTAAGGTCAACTAGGTGGTACAGTGGTAGAGTGTTGGGCTTTGAATCAGTGTTCTTCCCTGGGTTCAATCTGGTCTCAGACACTTGCTAGTTGTATGACCCTGAGTAAGTCACTTAACCCTGTTTGCCTTGGTTTCCTTGTCTGTAAAATGAGATGGAGAAGGAGATGGCAAACATTTCTGTATTTTTACCAAGTAAACCTGAACAAGGGTCACAAAGAGTTGGACACAACTGAATAAGAGCAACAAAAGGTTACTTTCAACTCTAAATCTATGATCCTGTGGTCTGTCAATCCACAGACATTTGTTTAATACTAAATATGGGCCAAGAACCATGCTCAGTACTGAGAATGCAAAGCCAAAAATAAAATAATCTCTGCTCCTGAAAAGCATATATATATCCAAGTGGAGACAAGAACTATGCATAAATAAGCCAATTTGTGGGGACCAAGACATGAGAAATTGTGGAAATCAGAAAAGGTTTTATGGGGAAGTTGGTGAATGAGCTGAGGCAATAGAGAGGATGAAGAACGTTCCAGGCATGGGGTATAGCCAGCACAGAGACACAGAGAAGGGGATCCAACATCATGTGGGGAACATCGGGAAAACTAGTTTGTCTAGACTATAGAGTATTGGAAAGGAGAGTAATGTATGATAAAGTTGAAAACACAGGTTGGGGCCAAGTTATGGAAGACCATCAATGACAAAGAAAGGAGCTAGGTTTTGAACTTATCGATAATAGGGAACAATTGAAACTTATTGATGAGGACACTGACATGGTCAGATGGAAGTCAAGAAGGATGAAAATAGAACCAAAACCAGTTTAAAGAGTAATACTATGTGGATTAACTGATTTTTCCCCAAGTGGAATTGATTATATTAATTCCTTGTTTTGGTATGGTAGACATTTTTAATGATTATTTTTGAGTCTGATTTGTTAACTAATTTGGTGAAAGCATGGTACTAATGAAACCACCACCATTATTTCAACCCCCATATAACAACAGTAGCAATAACAGTAATAGCTGGAAATTATATAGTCTCTACTATGTTCAGAGTGCTAAGTGCTTTGTAAATATCTCTTTTGCTTGTATGTAGACTGATTGACCATAGGATCATAGATTTAGAGCCAAAAGTGACTATATTTGATTGAATCTCATTCTATCCTCCCAATAAACTTGTGAAGTAGGTGATGTTATTACATCCATTTTACAGTTAACCTCAGACAGGTTAAGTGACTTGACTAATGTCACATAGGTAGTCTAAGACTGGATTTGAACTCAGGTCTTCCTGACTCCACATCCAACACTATTCATTGTACCATATAGATTAATTACCTTTGCATAGGAGGAAAATATACAAGCATACACATACACACAACAGGAAACAAAAGTCTGCTCTATGACTACAGACTGGATGGTCACTCCAATAAAGCAGCTGAAAATTAATGTATTTGGTGAAAGGGAAAATAGGAAAAAGAGTGTAGATGGCAGTCTCCTCTTGTGAACATTCATTGAAGTGCTACTGCACATTTTATAAGGGAGGAAGAGAGCTTGAAGATTTAAGCCCTTGTTTGGGCATAGGAAAAGAACTCTTTTCCCTCAAAAAACCACACTTGCTAGCTGAGACTTTTTGGGGGATAAGGGTATGGGAGGAACAATCCCTTTCAGACCACAGTTAGACTTACAAAATTTATGAAAGAAATGCTTGGGTAGAAGTAACACAAGAACTTTATCTAATTCATACTAAATTGTAAATGACTGATGCCAAGTGCTTTTATAGGAATACTGGGAAGAAGAGGAAACAGCAGGAAGTTGTTGGACACTGGTGGGAAGAGGTTTGGGGATGAAGAAGGTTGGAAATGACAAGGAATGTTGTATGACTGTTTGCCTTTGCCTCCATGACAGTTGCCCATATTCTCTCTGAATAGCCAGTAATATCTATAATTTCTTTAGCTTGCTACTTAAAGCCAACAATGTATTTCATCATTATAAGGCACAGTCCAACTGGTGACAGCTAGTAAGTAAAATTATTTAAGTGATGACTTGCTGGCTTTTGTATTAAAGAAAATCCTAGTGGGTCTAAAGGGTTTCTGCCAGAGGGATATTTATAGAGTAAGAGAGATTCATCTGAACTGTGATACTTCATAACAGTGATTTCTCAGGCAGTTAATTGCATGCAATAGTGATACTATGTAGGTAATCATAGTAGGTTATATAGGAAACTGTCATGACAATGGATGTCACAGAACTATAAAATTGTTTGCAAGGGTCCTTAGGAAGTCATGATCTGAATTGATAAATAATAATCTGCTCTTTCTTAAAGACCTCTAGAGAGGGGGCACCTCATACCATTCTTAATCTGGGGTCCATGGACTCTGTGTGTGTGTGTATGTGTTTGTGTGCGCTTGTGTGTGGGTGTATGTGTATACATACTGTTATCTTACATTCACATCATAACTTTCTCCATCATGGGTCAGCATAAGAAAAATGGTAAGTTTTGAGGAATTTTGTGGAAGTCTCAGATGACACTGGAGGCTAGGAGACCACACAGAAAAAGTTTAAAAACTCAGAAATGCATAAAATATATGTATAATATTGTATAATATCAACATGGTTTATCTTGTAATGCCATAATAAATATATATATGTATATCTATATCTATCTCTGTGTGTGTGTGATGTGTGTATGTATATATTTTACATATATATGTATATATATGTTCACTCGATAGAGTGAATATCTTCATCTGTGAGTTTCCTATATGTAGGAAATCACAGGTCTAGTTCCTATGCATACCCACACAGACTATATATATACATGCATATGTGTATATACGTACCCATATATATGTATATACATGTATATGAAGCCTAGATGTAAATTTGGAATTCAACATTTTCATATAGTGAAAATCCAGAAGCAGCTGGTGTTACATAAACAGGCAAAAAATGGCCTTGATTGGGATTTTGAATTTATTTCCATGTAATTTTGTGACTTTTTATAACAGTTGTTCCATCATTAAGCTCACAGACATAACTAATGTTGTTGCAGTATCATCATATATTCTTACTAATATATATTATATAGTCTTTTTCTATAGCTATTCATTTATATTCATAACACTTATAATTAGGGAAATGCTAGAAGACTTTGTCAGTGGGAAGAAGTCAGAATGAAAGGACTGTGGGAACAGAGAGAAGGGAGATACTGACAACTCAAGAGAAGTTAGTCACTTATTAAAGAAAATAAGTCCCTTTCCAAAATGGGAAGTCATCACAAAGAACTCTCAGGATTGGGTGATGTTGATTCATTCTGGGAAGGAAATATTGGGGTCTCAGACAAAGTTGCTTATGTACTATGTTGATAAGATTGCTCTGCTTGTCTGGAAGCAAATTCTTTCTTCAATAATGGGAAAGAAGGGTCCTGAAGTCATTTACTAGACAGACAGTGTCGTGTAATTCCGTGGTGCCAAACTCACATAGAAACTAAAGATTACATAAGGATCCCTTCAGGCTATGTATTGACTTAGAAAAACCCATATTAACATCATGTATATTCTGTTTTAATTTTACTTATTTTGTTAAATATTTTCCAATTACATTTTAATCTGGTTTGGCCCTGTTGCTTGGTGTGTTTGACACATTCTGGTACTGTAGATAGAGAGCGGGTCTTAACGTCAGTAATGTCTTGCCTCCAACAGAGACCATCTATATAATGTCATATCCTTTAAGTAACTCATGCAACTTGAACTCCCTATTAAGTGTCAGGGACCCCTTTGGTAGTCTTAATCCTATAGATCCCTTCTCAGAATGTTCCTAAATGAATAGAGAAAAATACGTAGGATTTAAGGGAAACCAATTATGTTAAGGCCCATTTATCAACATATTTTTTTTAAAATAAGTTAATGAACTGCAGGTTAAGAATTCCTGTTATAGACTGTAAGTTACAGGAATTGCTTACCAATTGATAGATGGAATTGGTGGAGGGAATTTTCACAATGGGAGTTACTTGTATTGGCATTCAAAAAATTAATTTATTTGCTTTCAGTTTTCAACAATTACTTCCATAAGTTTTACGTTTTATCTTCCCCCCTCCCCTTTCCTTCCCTGAGATAGCATGCAGTCTTATATAGGTACTATGCATACATTTCTAATGAACACATTTTCACATTACTCATGTTGCATAGATGAATTGAAATGAATGGGAAAAACCATGAGAAAAACAAAACATAACACAAATAGTCTGCTTCATTCTGTGTTCTGATTCCATAGTTCTTTCTCTGGATATGGATGGCATTTTGCGTCAAGATTCCTTTGGGAATGTTTTAGGTTCTTGCATTGCTGTGAATGGCTATCATCTATCTATCTATCTATCTATCTATCTATCTATCTATCTATCTATCATCAACTATCTATATCCATCTACTTATCTATCTATCTGAAACAGTCCTCTCACACTGTGGCTGTTGCTGTATATAGTATTCTCCTGGTTCTGCTCATTTCAGTCAGCATCAGTTCATATAAGTCTTACCAGGTTTTTCTGAAGTCTTCCTGTTCATCATTTCTTATACTACAGTAGTATTCCATTACAATTATATACCACAACTTGTTCAGTCATTACCCAATCGATGATCATTCTCTTGCTTTCCAGTTCTTGGTACCACAAAAAGACCTGTTATAAATATTTTTGTACATGTAGGACATTTTGCCGTTTTTATGATCTCTTTGGGATAGAGTTCTAGAAGCACTCGAAGGGTATGCACATTTTTGTAGCCCTTTGGGCATAGTGCCAAATTGCTCTCCAGAATGGTTGGATCAACTCACAGCTCCACCAACAAGGAATCAGTGTTCCAACTCTCCCACACCTTCTTCAACATTTATCATCTTCCTGTTTTGTCATGTAAGCCAGTCTGATATGGTACCTCAGAGCTGTTTTGATTTGCATCTCTCTAACCAATGGTGATTTAGAGCATTTTTTCATATGACTATAGATAACTTTAATTTCTTCCTCTGAAAACTGCCAAGCATGGGAATTTTTGAAGGTAAGTGGAGAAGTGATAGAAATGGCAATGGGCAGCCAGCCATTCTGCTCATGCTTTCTGGTCTTCATTTTCCTAAGACTTACCATAGGAAAAGCCTTACCAGCTTGTGAGCATGATTCAGATCCAAATGTAGGTGATGAATGAAACAAGAGGATTGAGGAGCCTGGACAATGAGCAGAATGCAGAGCAGAGTGAGGTTGTTAACAAATCAGGACCCATAGTTAAACAGCTGGATCAGAGACCGCAGGCAGTCAGGATTCCTATAAAAAAAGAGTATCTTCCACCTCATCATATGTGCCGACCTTCTGCTGCCTATCAACATACCTAAGTCTCCCTCATCCTTTAAAAACTTTCGCCAGACCTTATCATTCTTAGTAGGCATCATTTTGCATCTTTCCTCCCTTTCTCAGCCAAACTTCTTGTAAAGCTATCAGTATTGCCTCTATTTTGCTCCCCTCTTAAACCCCCTGCATTCTGACTTCTAATCTCATCAGTCAACTGAAACTGGTCTCTCTAAATGTATCAATGACCTCTTAATTTCCAAAGTTAAAGTCCTTTCCCAAGGGGAAAAACCAAAGGTAGAAAGTACCTCACATTTTGAGAGCTGGAAAAAGGTTGGTGGTAATACTAAAGTGCCCTTTAAGAATGGTTGCTACACACACTAGGCATGGATGACTGATTGGTTGATAGTATGTACTTTGGTTCAAGTACTACTCATAGTGTTGCTTAATAGCTCTAATATCATAGGTGGGAATCATGATTGGGCTATTGTAATTTGGCAAAATGAATTTTCCTGGAATTTCAATTTAATTCAACAATTATTTATAAGACACTCACAATGTACAAAGCTCTGTGCCAGATGGCTTAAATAGCAATGGCAAAACAAAGAAAACAAAAACACTCCTGCCTTCTAAGAGCTTACATTGTCCTGGAAATGTGGTGGATTTTATTTTTTTTTTTCCCTCCTGAATTGCATATATGCTTAGTTTCATTTAGGTTTCTTTTATCCTTGTTGTTTTTCCCTTACTGGCTCTAATGGTGCAATAATGTGTTCTGTGTGAGAGACTTTTTTCTCTGTTTGTCTGTTGTCCACTTATATATGCTCAATTGGAGTCAGCAATGCCTTCAATTAATCACTGGCCAACTCTGCAGCTCTCAAGTCACTCCTCACCCAAGATAAAGTGTATCTGGAGTTAGGGAGAATGTGTTAAGGCAACTTGAAAAATGCCTGCATACCTTGAGCAAATCTTCATCCTCCAGGAAAGAAAACAGAACAAAACAAAAGATATATATCCTCTAAGAAAGAGACCAAGCAATAGATAGTGTGATAGGGCTATGTTTCATTGAAAAAACACTGTTATTCCTTCAAATATGTGGTGTTTGCGTAAAGTTTTAGAAGTTATAGTCGCCTGTTTCCCTGTAGCTCCAGAGATTTACTCTGGGTTTTATTCTTATTAAGGTCATATGTAACATAAGGGAACAAGGTTACAGAAAAGCTTCACGGTTCCCTTTCCTTTAATTTCAAGAAAAATCCCTTGATTAAAATAGTTTTTTTTTATCTCAAGTTTTTCTTCATTTCTCTTGGTGGTTTAGCTAAGAAAAGATGAGAACTCATAATTTTAAAAATAGATCCTACTTCTCCTGTCCACTAAATCAAAGAATTATAGACTCCTCAAGAGGTCACTTATTTCTAAAATGTGAAATGTTTATTCTAATGCCAGCTAAATGCTTTTGAGTGTTATTTCTGCAATGGAGTTTTAAGTTCATAAAAGCAAGTATTTTCCCAAGTTAATTTAAACAGTTTTTACATGCATTTTAACTCAGCCCAGTTACTCAGAAACTGAAGGGATATTCTAGCTGATATTGGATATATGTACGTACATTTTATCAGTTTAAATTTTTTGGTTTAAGAATGTACTTTCTTGCATACAGGAAGTTTGATTCTCATCTTATGCTATCAGAGTAGAATACTTTCTGAATACTGAAAATCTTAGGGTTTTTTTTCCCCTTTGGTTAGAGAGGCACTTCTCATATTTCTATAGAGATATAATAATTCCAGATATTTCTCTATCATTTTTATCATTTTGATAGCAGTTGACCAGTTGGTTCAGTACATTAACTGGTTCAGTCATTTATCTTCACTTCATGAAATTAGCGTGCTGTTTCAAATATCTTTATCCAAAAGTTGCTTTAATCTCATGTAGACATAACTTAAGTAGGCTTTATAGCACAGTCTGGCTGATGTCTAAATCATATAAACATATCTGTACATTTCTCACCTTAAATATTGAATTACTCTGTGCTTTGCTATGGTGAAATCTTATCAACTTATACATTTTTCAGGACCAGCCTTTTTGTTTTTTATGTTGTTATTAGAGCTTGTAAAGTCTTAATCACATGATCCAATGCTTAGCCAGATTTCCATGTTTTCCATGTCATGCCTGTAGGCAAAAGAACTGATGTTCAAAACCTTCATTGATTCTTTGGCTCTGAGAGATATTAAAAGAGTAAGCTTTGGATAAATTAAAATCTGGAATTGCTTGCCAACATCTTTTAAAGAAACCAAAAATCATAACTTAATAATGAAACTCATGAATCTATTTTAAGTTCCCATAACTTTGAAACTCCAGGTCAAACTGACAGGTCAAAGAATTATGAGAAATGGAGAACATGGCATTTCTTAACACACCAACTACATAGATTCTGTCAATTCCAAGTTTCATAATTTTCTCATGATATGTATAATTTTCAAAAAAGAGTATAGTCCTATTATTTGACCTCTAGAACCATTAAATTCTCAAAAACATTGAGAACAAATTGATGGTCACTTGAGACTCATCCACTTATAATGAATAACTGGATTGTTTTGTTAGGTCTCCAGATATGTAATGTTGACTGGTAAGATTCATATACTTTCTATACCAGAGACATGTCCAGGGTTGTGCTGGAGCCAGCTTGCACTAGTTCATAAATACTAATTGTTAAATTTTCGGTTTTGCCCTTTACACCTGGAAATCAGCAAATATTATAAACCAAGAATTGTATTATTTTGCTGATTATGTAGACATAATAAAGTGATGGATGGAATGTCAATATGCAGATTAAACACAAAAGTTTGTTGTGGAGAGAAGGAGTTAAAATTGTGGGAGTAAACTGAGTTTTTTTGCAGAGTGCTCTCAATATAATCTTCTAAACAACTTAAAAAAGCACATGAAAACAGATTTCTGACTGGAATAACCAACAAGAAGTCACAATGAATCATTTTTTTTTTCTGTCCAGGGAATCTTAGGAGAACATAAAGAGTGGATTGCAGATGCTGTGGTGGGAGCTGGCCAGTAGCACAGCAAAGTAGGAGTGGCACCAGTTAATTCCAGCAAACAGAGATGATAAGGGACTGAACATTTAGTCAAAAAGAGATTATGGGGATCCCTATTCTAGCTCTGGCTACAGAACCAGGTACATTTCCGTTGCCTATTACCCAGATCTGGGTTGCAGTTCCAGGACAGAAGGAATGTTTACAGTCATTTACCTTGATTGGGTAAAGATCAGAGCACAGACCAGGAGGGTAGTGACAAGATTACTCCTTGGATCATGACACTTTAGATGCACTAAAACATACAAGCCTCTAGCCCTACTTGTGAAAGCAACAGGACATAAAGGAACTAAAGCTTAGGCCTCCTCCACACTCAAGATGTGAGCAGAGGTCAAATCTAACATAAAGTCAAGAAATAAGGTAGAAAAATGAGCAAACAACAACAAGAAGAACCTGACCAAAAAAAGCTAGTATGGTGACAGGGAAGCTGAAGACACAAAATCAGTATAAGACAATGACTTGAAAATGTCTACAAGCAAAACCTCAAAGAAAAATGGAGATTGGACATCAGATCAATAAGAATTCCTTAAAGAGGATAAAAGGATTCTACAAAGAAGAAAAAAATGATTTTTAAAAATCAGAGTGGTAGAAAAAAATGAAAAAGACATGAGATAAATGCAAGAAAATTATAAAAAGATAATTGTCAATTTGATGAAAGAGGTACAAAATATTTCAAAAATTAATTCCTTAGAAATTAGAATTGGTGAAGTGGAAGCTAGCAATTCTATGAAACAATACAACAAAGTGGATAAAAGAAGAGAAAATGGGAAATATCTCATGTGAAAATAACTAACTTGGAAAATAGATTAATGTGAAACAATTTAAGAATTATTGAGTTATCTGAAAGCCATGATCAAATAAAGCTAGACATCATAATTCAAGAAATTATCTAGGAAAACTGTACAGTTATCTTAAAACAGTAGGGCAAAGTAGAAATGGAAAGAATTCACTAATCTCCTAAAATAATTTCTAAAATAAAGACTCCTACTTATATAATAGCCAAATTTCAGAGCTTGCAGGTCCAGGAGAAAGTACTGAAAGCAGCCAAGAAGAAACAATTCTGATACTATGGAGCCACAATCATGATTATGTTAAATTTAGCAGCTACCATTATAAAAGAGCAGGGGGATTGAAATATGATGATTCTGAAAACCGAAGGAACTAGAATCATAACCAAGAGTAACCTACTCAAGCAAAACTGAGTATAATTCTAGAGGTGAGAAAATGACTAGATTGTGAATGGGAGTGGAATGAAATAATCCATAAAATGAAAGAGGATTGCAAAATGGATGAGAAACCAGAATTAAACAATAAGATGTTTCCAAGAGAAATACATGAAATAGAAAACATGCACAGAAGGGGCATGAAAGAAATTGTCTGTTACAAGTATGGACAGGGGAAGAGCCCATGACAAAACAAGGGCTATAAAGGTTTATAGGAAGTAAAACAGATACTTTTGATTACATACAGTTTTCCCACAAACAAAATCAATGCAAGCCAAAAAGAAGAGAAAAGAAAAGCAAAAGACTGGGTGTGTGTGTGTGTGGAAATTTGTACAAAGTTTCTTTGACAAGATTCTCATTTCTCTAATATATAGAGACATGATCCACATTTATTAAAAAAAATATAGAAACTATTCCCCAATTGATATATGGTCAAGGAATTTGGAAAAGCAATTTTCAGAGGAAAAACCCAAAGCTATCAGCAGTTGTATAAAATGTTCTAAATTACAAAAAATTAGATAAATGCAAATTAAAACAATTCTGAGATACCAACTTATACTCATCATTTGTCTCAGATGATAAAAAAGCAAAGTGATACGTACTAGAGGAGATGTGGGAAAATAAGTTCACAAATATACTGTTGGTAGAACTTGTGAACTAACCCAACCATGACAGAATCCACTACAAATTTATGTTTCATAACCTCAACTGGACTCTTACTGCATCTAGAACCTTATTTCCCATATCAACTCACTATCCTAGTCTCCAACAAAGCTTTTCTAAACCTTTTCAACACTCCTCCAGTCTCCTATGTCTCTTCTTCCCTCCACTCTCTCAGTTGAAAGGTTTACTTTATGTTTTATAAAAAAAATTACGTCCATTCACTATGAGTTCTCTTTTTCTCCCCTCTTCTTCATCTCCTAAACCTCTGGATCACTTTCTTTAGAATGCTCAGGGAAGAGTGGTACCTCAAGGGTGATGGCTACTTTCCACCTTTGGTGTCTGCCAGATTCACCCAACTCTCACTAGTAGCTCAGAGAAACTATGACATATATACCAGCCATGCCCTGGTAAACTTTTTCAGCAGACAGGCTAAACCAGGTTAAGGGTAACTGACAAACCCTGATGAAAAATTTTATGAAAACCTGGAGACCCTTATCATCAATGTGCCAAAAGAGGACAAGGTTATAATTCTAGGTGACTTTAATGCCAGAGTAGGCTCAGACTATCAGACACGGCAGGAATGGAGTTGGAAACAACAACAGCAATGTTGACTTATGACTCAAGACTTGTGAATCCCATCACCAATACTGTCTTCCATTTACTAAATTCAATAAAGCTTCATGGATACACCCTTGTAGCAAACATTAACATTTAATAGCCTATATCAACAAGAGAAGAGACAGGATATGAGAGTAAGAGAGATGTGTGGCACACAGTGCTGTACCTGTCATAGACTTATCTTCTCCAAGCTAAACATTTGTATTTAATAAAAGCAGTGACCCCAAGGCAAGACGACTACCAGAGGATCTAATATCAACAAATTAGAATTTTTCTCTGAGTATGAATATTTCATTGCTAAATTGGAGGGGAAGAGTAGCCAACACATGATTGGAAACAGCAGAGGAGAAACAGAGTAGGCAGCTTCCAGAGATTTATTATGCAGCACTACATTTGTTTATCTGAGTCAGAACACTCATAAACATCAAGATTAGTTAGACCAAAATAATGGGGAAAATCAGAAGCTGCTAAATGAAAAACAAGAACTCAGCAGGATTTGCCAGCAGGATAGTTTGTCTCTGAGAACACAGTGTTTAACTACATCAAAGGAAAGTACAAATAAAACTTATTCAGTTTTATGCCGATAGTAAGAATCCAAAAATAAACAAAACAAAACAACCCCAAACCGTTTATGATGTGATGAGTCTATTTGTGGACCAAAGACCTATGAGGTATCTCGACTACTCAGTGATGATGGAGTCACATTGATCAGTGATAAAGACATTATCATGGAGAGATGTGCCGAACACTTCAAAAATGTTCTCAACAGACTCATCAGTGCTGAAACCATGAGTGTTTACCTCAGGTTGAAGTCAATCCCTTTCTAGTAAAACTTCCAACTGAAGAAGAGGTTTTGAGAGCCATTAGACTCCTCTTGTGTAGCAAAGCACCTGGTGCTGATTCTATTCCAGCTGAAATTTACAAGGTAAAAGGTCCGTACTAATACAAAAACTGACAGAATTTTTTTGGGTTACATGGCAAGAGGATATTATCCCTAAGGAGTTCAAGAATACCTTCATTTTCCATCTCTATAAAGGAAAAGGAAATAGGTGGTCCTGTGATAATCACAGGAGTCTCTCTCTCTGTCTCTCTTAGTCATTGCCAGCAAGATTGTTGCCAGAGTGCTTCTTAATAGGGTGAACTCTCATCTGGAAGATGATCATCTACTTGAAAGCCAGTGTGGCTTCAGAAAGGGCCAAGGAAAGGTCAGTATGGTGTTTGCTACCTGACGACTGCAAGAGAAAGGCCAGAGACAAAACAGAGGTCTATTGACAATGTTCATTGATCTAACAAAGGTCTTTGATGTTGTCAATTGTGTGGGCTTGTGGGAAATTATGTCAAAATTTGGTTTCCCAGAGAAGTTTGTCAGTATTGTTTGTCAGTTTCGTGATGGCACGTTTGCCTGGGTTCTGTATTACGGACAGTGTTCTTGCTCTCTCTCAGTTACTAATGCAGTGAATCAGGATGGGGTGCTTGCTTCTATGCTTTTTATCATAATTTTTCTTTTATTTCAGATGCCTTAAATGACAATGAGAATGGCATCAAGGTCAAGTATGGCATTTATGTATAAATTATTTAATTTGAAAAGGTTACAAGTCAAGACCAAAGTGGAGGGAGAGTTAGTGCATGATATTTTGTTTGCAGATGTTTATGCACTCAATGCATCCTCTGAGGCTCAGATGCAACAGAGTATGGACTGATTCTCTGCTATTTGCACTAGTGTAACCTAACAACATCAAGCAAACAGTGGTTCTTCATCAGTCAGCACCACACCATTCATACACAGAACCATCAGTTACAGCAAATGGAGAAATTGTGGATGCCGGAGATAAGTTCACTTAACCTTGTCAGTATACTTTCGAAGAATGTACACATAGATGATGAGATTGATGCACACATTGCCTACCAAACTAAAAAGTTGTTATACTGACTTCATTGTCACATGCCTGTAAAATCTGGACAGTATACCAGTGAAATGCCAGCAAACTGAATTGTTTCTGTTTTCATTGTCTTAGGAAGATTCTGAAGATCACATGGCAACATAATACTGGATATTGAGGTCCTTTCTCAGGCTCAACTGCCAAGCTGCCAAGCATTCAAACTATTAAGGGGAGCACAACTCTGATAGGCTGGTCAGCTAGTTTGAATGCCAAATGTTTTCCTAAAAGATTAATTTTTGGAGGACTTACATAAGACAGTTGCTCACATGGAGGTCAGATGACACAACACAAGGACATTCTCAAGATCTCTCTGAAGAGCTTTGAAATTGATTGTGAGACCTGGAAGACACTGGCACAGGACCACCCAGCATGGTGTGCCCTCATCAGAGAAGGTGTGCTCTCTGAGCAAGGCAGAATTACAGTAGCTCAAAAGCAATATGAGATGCACAAATTTAGAGCCATCTCCATTTCAAATGTTCTTTAGACTATATGTGCCCAATCTGTGGGAGAACATTCCAAGCTCTTACTGGTCTGATTGGACACACTGTACAATGGTCCTGACATAGTGATGTCATTTTGATCCTCTTTGAGAACAAAGGACAACCATCCTTCTGCTCCTCTCTCTTCTTTCACCCCTGTTTCACATGATGAAGTGGCCTCACTCCTCACCAACGTTAACTCCTCTACTTCTTCAAAAGATCTCATTCCATGCTGTCTTCTCCAATAGATTTCCCTCCTCTGTCAACCTCAATCTTTCACTTACTTTCAATCTGTCCCTTTTTATTGGATTATTTCCTATGTCCTACAAACATCCCTGTCTTCTCTACTCTGAAAAAAAAACCCCTCACTTAACCCTTCCCATCCTCACTATCATCATATATCTTTTTTGCCTCATGTAGCCATATTTCTTGAAAAGGCTACCTAGAATTGGATGTCTTCATTTTCTCTCTTCTCACTGACTTCGTGGAGAAACCAGTTTACCCTCCATCTATCATCCTTATCATTCTACCTCAACTTTTCTCTCTTAGAGTTACCAAGGGTCTCTTAGTTGCCAAATCCAATAGCTTTTTCCTAATCCTTATTATTCTTGAATTCTCTGCAGCCTTTGCTATTTTTGAGTGCTCTCTCCTCCTTCAAACTCTCTTCTCTTTAAGTTTATGGCACACCACTATCTCCTGGTTTTCCTCCTACCTATCTGACTACTTCTTCTCTGACTCCTTTGCTGGATCATCCTCTAGACCATGACCTCTCTTTGGGATTCCATCTCAAGCCCTCTTTTCTTTTCCCTCCACACTACTTCATTTAGTGATCTTATCAGCTCCTTTGAACTTAATTATTGCCTCTATGATGACGATTTTAAATCTGCCTTTCCTAACCCAGTTCCCTGCTGACTTCTAATTTCACATCTCCAACTTCCTTCCAAACATCTCAAATTGGATGTCTAGTAGATATCTTAAATCCAACAAATTCAAAACACAGTACATTCCTCCAGTAACCCCGCCCCCCCCTCACATTTTCTATTACTATAGAAGGCAACACTAACCTCCCTGGTCCTCAGACTTGCAATTTACCAGTCATCCTGGATTTCTTACTGTCTCTTACCTCAAAGATGTGCTCAACTCTTCCCTCTTCCTTCCATATCCGAACAATTGTCATTTCTTGTCAATTCTACATTTGTAGTAGCTCTCTGAAACCCTCTTTTCTCTTCACTAACAAAATTCCTATCCTTGGTCAGTCTTTCATCACCCTTGAACTAGACTAATACATTAACTTTTTTAATTAAATTTTTGACTTTCAATCTCTTCCCTCTCTCATCCATTTCTTTCATAGCTACTGAATGAATATTCTTGAGGTCAAGGACTTGTTTGCTTTTGTTTCTCCATGACCTGGCACAATGCTTGCACATAGTAGGCACTTAAATATTTGTAGAAGTAAATTAAATTGATTTTAAATGTAGATGTAGTTTTTGTCCTTACTCAGATTTCATTTTTCATATGAATGCTTCCTTCATTTTGACCAGAAAATATCCCAACAAGGATACATCAATATATATTAAATATAAAATCATAAGGATAATCATATCTTATCTAGCCAATTCCCACTGTCTCTAAATAGGGTGCTGCTGAAACAGTCTTACTGTTGCCCAGAGAGCACCAACAGTCAACAACCATTCTATAAAAAAAGATGATGCCAGAACTATGCTGTGCAGTTATTATTTTAAATCAAGTTCTCATTTGTCTGCTTCCCAATAGCCTTTATGTTGTACTATTTATAGATGTGCTTGTAAGATGTGTCTCATGCCTCTCCTCAAGAAATGATAAGCAGAACATTTCCTTCCCTGCAGAACCTAAGCAGTCTAGGTTAACATGTAGGGCTGACTTAAAGCATCTTGTTCTTAAGGAAAAGAGATTCTGAGACTCCTTGAGTAATGCATTCTAGGACATTTGCCAATCACTACTAGGAATCCTTTTCTGCTACAAATTGAAGGGAGAAACATTCTTATCTTTTGCAGGGCCCTTCATTTCTCCATCCTTTTTGACTTCTCTGCACAAGTGGCTTGTTTCAACTTCTTTAAAAACTTGTTCCAGTTCAGTCACTGATGTTCGTAATAGAAGTGAATTGCTTGTAAATACCATTTCTCCCTTATTTGTACACAACCTCTGTGTACTTCAGAAAGGTTAAGTGGATTTTTGCATGCGTGAGTGTGTGTGTGTGTGTACATAAGGGGCATGTAGACTGCAGGAACTTACTTCATGTAAGCATTCTCCTTGCTTTCAAGTCCTTCTCAGACAGATAGATGGTGCAATGGATAATGTTAGATCTGGTGACAGGAAGGCCTGAATTCAAATGAGACTTTAGAACTAACTAGGTTTGTGACCTGAGGCAAATCATTTAATTTCTGTCTTCCTTTCTTTGGCAGTTACCACCTGTCTTTCAGGGTTGTTATAAGGATAAAAATAAGATAATATTTGTAAAGTACTTTACAAACCTTAAAGTACTAGATACTTCCTAGCTATTATTAAGATAGTTTTTTTTCCCATGTCAAGAGGACTTGCATTATTCTTCTGTTAGTATAAAGAGCATGACCCTGTAGAGATGCTGGTGGTATTCCAGTTTGCAGCTGATACCATCCTCTGATTAGATCATGGTGCCAAAATGTCACTCTTCTCTTTAGACCAGTTAGATTCCTAATATTTCTTGTCCTTAGATTCTACGTTTAACCAGTGACTGTTGTCAATTTATACAAGGACACTCAGACTTGAAATTGTGAAAAGATTCAATCTTATTCCATCCAAAAAATCTTTTTGAAGAATCTTCCATATGCTTCTACATGGATGAAATTAAAACAAACAGACTGTTTCCCCTTTCTTCAAAGAATTTATAGCCTGTTGTGGGGACTCAACATGTAAACAAATGACCATATGCTCAGTGATGTCAGGAGGGAGAGAGAGAGAGAGAGAGAGAGAGAGAGAGAGAGAGAGAGAGAGAGAGAGAGAGAGAGAGAGAGAGAGAGAGAGAGAGAGAGAAAGTCCAATACTCAGGAATGAATGCTTAGTGTAATGTAGGAAGATTTCTAAGAGATAGTAGCGAGAGAACAATAATAGGCAGCAACTTGTACAAAAGCTTGGAAGTGGGAGACAAGTAAGCACATTAGACTGGAACCAGAATGTAAAGCTCTTTAAATGCCAAGTTAAGTATTTCCTACTTTATCCTAGAAGTCCCAGGGAGTCACTGGAAGTTCTTGATCTGGGGCACAATAAGAATCATATCAGATTGATCCAGATTGCTGGGGAAAAAAAGCAGCAACAACCATACCAACAATAACTCATAACTCATGTCTTAATAGAGTTGTCTATTTAAATCAAAGACAGAAACTGAAATCTATCCCAATCTAAAAATGATCCTTTAGAAATGACTTCTGAACATTCCTAGAGAAAATCATGATAGTAATGTCAGAAGGTATGAGATGAATATTTTGTCCTATTTTACCTGTTTTCAGGAAGTGACTGTTGTTCCACTTCTACAGACAAAAACCTAAGAAGGAGAATTAAGGTTTCTTTCATCTTTCTCTTGGCAGACTCCAAGAAAACAAAGAGTTTTTCTTTTCCATTAGGAAAATTAGTGTTTTGATCAGGGTTCTTTCAGTGTTTGTCAAAATTGTGCTTAGAATAGCTCAGTTCCACTAAAATGTTTCTTGGTTTGTTTTTGTAGAAGAACAGAATTTCTCAGTGGGAAGAGGGACCATAGAGTCCACTGTATACCTAAAGAAGAATCCTCTCAACAACACAGCAGACAAACTGTCCATTTGAAAAATCTGCAGCTGGGGGAATCCAATACCCCATGAGATATCCTATTTCACTTTGGGATAACTCTAATTGCTAAGCATTTTTTCTTACTACAAGTCTAAATTTGCTTCTTTGAAACTCCATTTATTGAGGCTATTTGAATCCTGTGGAGCCATGTGGAATAAATTAATCACCCCGCTACATGATATATAGTTCTTTAATCAGAGGTGTCAAACATGTGACCTGTAGCCAGCCACATGTAGCCCACAACACTCTTGAGCATGACCCAAACCTGATTAAAATGTAATAGGGAAATATTTTTAAAATAAATAAAAATACAATGAAATATAGATAATAGTACATTTAAAAAGTCAATATGCATCTCACAATGTTTCTTATGTTTGGTTTAATGGCCCCTGTTTTTGTTTGACACCACTGTTTTAAATACTTGGACAAATGGTATACCCTCCCCACCCTAATCCCTCATCCCCTAAATTCTATCTTCTCTATATTAAGCATTCTCAGTTCCTTCAACTGATCTTTTTCTGGCTTTGTCACTTATTACCTATGTGACCTTAGGAAAGTTACTTAACCACTTTAGGCTTATTTCCTCATTAGTAAAATGAAAGATTGGACCAGATGGCCTCTAAGGTCTCATCTAGCTTTAATGGATAATTAGCTTGGCATCCTATCAGTACATATATCTTGGACAGATACCACAAATGATCACTGAGATGGACTGAGCAGAAGAATGAGTTGAATTACTGCAAAAAAATACATATTGCTTTTAATAACCCCAAGCTTCTTCTTGGAGCAAAAGCCAGTATTACCGATGATATCCTTTTTGGTGAGACTGTACTGGTTGAGAGTCATAGAATGTCACATACTCTGAGAAATTCAAAATGAGAATCCTCAAAAGGGGCAGTGGAGAGATTTGTGATGGGGCTAACTGGGTTATAACACATTATGAACCAGGAATTATACCAGAAAAGTACTCTATGTAGTAACATAGGGAAAACTGGTGAGCCAGTTAACTAGTAAGAGCAAGGGATAATCAGTGGAGAAGCCTTGTCTTTAATTGCTATACAGGTAAAATCAAGAGAGCTAGAGGAAAGTGTCCAATACATTTGGCTGAGTTCTTGGAAGGATCTATGGCAGCACAAGAGTAAGAATTAATCAAGATTAGAAAGAATTCATTGGTTGTATTGTCACTGTTGGATAGAAGACCTCCATCAATGATTTTGAAAATCCTTTGAACTATTCAAGTATATTTCAGCAGAAGTATTGCATTTGGTTCTTTTATCCTGGGAGGTAGCAGATCAACAAAGTATTAAAGTATGTTTCAGCAGAAGTACTACACGTGGTCCTGGGATCTTAGATGGTAGTGGTCTTCATTCTGTGGTACAACATGAAGAGGTAGTTCTGACCTACCTTATGTTGCCACTGGGAATTTGAAAATTCTAACTCCCTGGACTGGAAAAATTCAGTTTTACAATAAGATTGGAAATGTATGAAGGACCATTTATTCCAAATCTTTTTCTTCTTCTCATTTCCCAAAGACAATATGGTCCTAACTCCAATGAACTTGAGGAGTTAGAAGCAAGGTAGAAGTTTCAGGGGAAAAGATTAAGACCTAATACTAACAGTCAAACCAGCAAACATTTATTAAGCACTCAGCTTTGTGGTAGACACTGTACTAAGTGGGAATATATAGACAAAAAGTGACTTTGCCTTTAGGGATCTTACAGTTTAGTAGGAGAGACAACGTGCAAACAGCTATGTACATAATTATATGCACAATATAAAGAGTGAAGGAACTTTCTAAAAATTAAAGTTAGCCAAAACTGGAATGGGTTGCCTCAAGACATGATGGGCTGTCTGTCACGAGAGGTCATCATCATTGGATGGATGTTCATTCTGGGAAATGCTATGGAGGGAATAGTCAGCTAAATGGTGCAATGAGTCTGGAGGTCTGGAGTCTGGAAGGCTCATCTTGGTGAGGTCAAATCTGGCTTCAGAGATTTTACTATCTGTGTAACCCTGGGAAAGTCACTTAACCATGTTTGCCTCAGTTTCTTCATCTGTAAAATGAGGTGGAAAAAGAAATTGCAAACTACTTTCATATCTTTCCCAAGAAAACCCCAAAATGGGATCATGAAGAGCCAGATATGACTGAAATGATAGCAATAACATAGTGGGGATTCCAATTTGGAGCAGACAACCTCTAAGATTCCCTCTACTTTTGTGATTTTTTGACTGCTCAAAAATTTTCTCTTTTCTCCAGAAGCTGTAGGTGGTCTATTTTGAGGGATCCTAGAGCCTGGGTTCTTTCTGCCTGGAAGGGAATTGGGTGGGGATGCTTGGTTCCCTTCTAGGTTTGACTTCGAGTTATAAATTTGACATGGAGATTGATTTAGGAAATAGACAATGGATCCAAAAGAAGTCTTGATTTATGTTGGTAATGATGTTTTGTCAATGATTCCTCCATTCCTTCTGGCGTTTGGTGAAAAGTCTTTGAAAGTCTTTTTCCCTATCTGAAACTTTCTGTCCTGGCTTTATCCATTGCTTTCTTCTCATTCCCAAAGAAGATTAAAACCAGCTGTCAGAGCTAAGTCTGCCCAGTAGCCATAGACAGTTTTTGCTTTTTACTCATTCGACTAATACTTACTGAGTGGCTGTTATGTAGGAAGCATTATACTCTAGGTGCTTTGATTATGTCAAGTACAACCAGCAAGTCCCCAATTCCAGTCTTTATGTAGTTTGCCATAATTAAGAAAATCTCCAAAAGGGCTAGCTAGAAACCTCCCCTTCCCTTCAATGAACAACTCATCCATTCATGCATCTGCCAAATGTTTATAGAATGCATACTATGTGCAAGAAAGCATGTATTTTCATGGACTAGCAGAGTTCTTCTGCTCAGAAATAGCCATCTTTGAATACAGTGGTCTGTTTCTCTCTGAAAAGGAATGCTACCCTTGTTTATAGGTTGTTGGTGTTTCAGAGTATTGCCCAATGACCTCACAAAACCTATTTACACAGCCTGAAGTAGGCACTTGTAGTCTACTTGAAAGTAGAGTCTATTCATGTCTTTCTCATGGAGCAAATAACACCCTGCAAGCTGAGGATGCTTAATAAATGTTATATAATCATGAGGAATTATTCATATACAAGGGAAACAGGAATTGGCATGGACTGTTACCTAAAGATGCTGGGCTTTATTTTTTTAAGTGACCTTTATATCATAATCATTGCGATCTTTGAAGGGAGAAGGGGGAATGTAACGGACATAAGGGGTTGCCACATGGATCATTTTTTGTTTGATTTTTGGAGTAACAAATGAGTAAAAGCTGGAATAATTTTGTTTCAAATATCTCTAACTAATAAGCTCTGGAGTTTCCACCCAGTTTTGCTCTTAGAAAATCATCACTGTATCTCAGCATAGAAGTATTTCCATGTGCAATTAATTCAAATATAACATAAAAAGAACAGACTTCAAGATGAAAAGGACGATAATTCTCCGCATAAACACATTAAACCACAAACCAAGGGCATACTTTGGCTTTAGCCTTTGTCTTTCTGATCTCAGGATTTATCTTTATTTGTGTTTTTCTTGGGCTGTTTTCAATGTCTAAATGAGTCGGAGAAAACATGATGTGCACTGGAGAGAAATGCAATAAAATAATTGAACATATTTCCTTTGTCTCTGGGTGAATTTACACTTGTACACACAGAAATTTTAAAAGGGCTGGGAAGGCTTCAACAGCAGCTGTAAATTATTATCCTGTGGATGTTGGCATGCAAGGGCAGCTCGCACACTAAGCTGCAGACTGGGTGTTCTAAGGAAATTGATGGTCCACAGAGGCAGCAGAGAAGTCAGAGTACTCATGGAGAGTAGGTCTGTCTCACTCCCCCAAAGACCTATCGAATGAACTAAAGCAACATCTACTCTTGTACCAGCAGAAGCTTATGAGATACCTTCAGATTTAGGCTCAGACAAACCTCCTTGAAGACTGATAGATAAGGGACGGAGAGATGAGAAAGGGAGAATTAGAGAAAAAGGAAGTTTCTAGGTTTCTAACAAAGGTTTTGGACCTTGAAGGTCACTGCATTGAACCCTTCAAAACTTGATTCTGATGGAGAAAGTTTCTGTCATTTGAGATTTAGAATACTAGAATCACAGAAGTTCAGAGCTTTAAGGGACTTTAGAAATCAGGTAGTCTAACCTGGACCTGAGCAGAAATCACTATCAAATGGCTATCCAGGCTCTACTTGTAGACCCATCAGAAATGGGGAGCTCATCACCTACTGGGGAAGCCAGTTATACTTTTATACAGTATCCATTTCTTTGTTGCTTCTAATTACTGCTCCTATTTCTGCCTTCTGGGGCCAGCCAAAAAAAAGTCGAAGCCATTTTCCACAAGACAGCATTTCATTACTTTAGAATAGCTATTACATCTCTTCATCCCACTGCAACCCTTGTCCACAAGCCTCTTTATTCTCCATTGAATTCTAGTCTCTTCACCATCCTGATCCCTTCTTCTTTACATTCACCAGATTGTCAGTACCCTTCTTAATGAGAAGGCTTTTATTTTAGCCAGTTTGCACAGGAAGGAGATTTAAGCCATCTTTCATTCTGGCATTGGAAAGGAACTTTAGGTGAAATAAAAACATGATAATTTTATTAAAATAATCTAAGGCAAAATCTACATGCTTTTTTATTTTGGAAAACTAGAACTAAGTACACGACTGAGACCACAGACTAGAGTCAGGTACTGGCTACTAACTAATCATGTCTCTGATTGTTCAATATCCAGGAGAGGTGATCAAGATTCTTTATTTCTTCTCCCCTTAAACCAATGACTCCAGTGCTGAAATTGAATTTTAACTTGGTGTTTTGGGGGAGAGGAAAAGAAGGAGCTATCCCCAATCAGCCTCATGACAATCTAAATTGGTCCACCTTCTCCCACAGAAGATAATTAAGATCTTTCCAGGGAGTAAATTGCTTTTTTAGGGCACCTAGCAAACCAGTGCTTGTAATGTTCTTAAGTTAACTTAAAATGAAAATTAATGAAATTAGTGTTTTTTTAATGATACATAGTCAGCTTAGATATGAATATTTATTAGGCTATAATATGTGATGAAATTAGACATCCTGTCTTCAAATCATATGGTTCTTTATTGGCAGTGAACTGATGTTGTAACTTAGGCAATGACCTGTACAAAGGGAGGCAAACTGACCCATTCAATATTTTTTTATATATTCATAACCGTACATATTGTGTTATCTCTTCCTTGGCATTATGACAGCTCCAAATAGTAACTATGATTCCACATAGATATGACCTTAAGACAATTGTACAAAAGACAGGAAATGGATATGTTGAGGGTGTGGAAGGAGGCTTAAAAATGCAGACACCCAGTTCTAGTGAGGGATCAAGAATTTAGCAAATAGTATTAATTATCTACTCTGTTGCAAGAAATTTTGAGAGATGGTAGTGATACAAAGATAGCCCCAGTGTATACCAACTTATATAAAGTTCTTTCAAGAGCGAGAGAACACTACATTCATCAACAGGCATTTATTTGGCACTTACATTATGGCAGACTGTATGCTAAGCCTAGAAACAAGTAGAATGATCTCTACTGTCAGGGATTTTAAATTCTGGTGGGGAATATCTAGATAGGCTTCATGTAGGTAGGAGCAACAAAATTGAGCTTTGAAAGAATCTAGGGTTCTACAAGTTGGTGATAATGAGGAAATATATCTTACTGCTCTAAGATAGCTTTTATATCTCTTCCTGTCACCCTCTCTTCACCCACAAATCTTTACCTTTTCAGGTCATTCAGCTTGTCCTTTTATGGTTCATTTCCCTCACGGATGCCATGCTCTGGACACCCACCTTACCAGTGCCTTTCTTTGTGAGAAGAAAGTCTTGGCCTTGGAAGATCATTTGAACATTTAACACAGTAAGTCAGAAGACGGTGGATGGAGCCTGAAGTATACCCAATTCTAAATGGAAAAGAGGAGGCTTCAAGTTGCTCAGTGGATAAGACAGAAGTTTTCATAACCCTGGGGAGTGCTCTGCCCGGAATACTTTCTGGAAAAACAACACTGTTGCAGTACAGAAGAGCTAGAGCCTGTGAAAACATATTTAACCTGCATATTTTCTGGAAGCAGAGAGCTTTTCAGAGTTTTTTTAGGTGGTGGTAGCGGTGGTAGGGAGAATGTAAAAACCCAAATAATTTCTATTTGGACTGAAATTTTATAGCCTAACTTTCTGGCCAGAAGGTTCTTGTGGCTCAGGGATAAACTTTGGAAAACAAGGCTTGATCACTGAATGAATGACCCTGTGGTTCCTGGAGAGTTGTGGGATTGAATTATGCTCCATGTAGCCTCACAATCAGTGAGAGGATCATCAGATGAATGAAGCCAAGCAGTTTTGCTGTTGGCAAGGACAAGAATGACAGATATCCCTTAATTCAATTAAAGGTACCTCCAGAAACCATATAATTAAATTATAACCACATTTATATAAACAAAAGAAGCTGCCTTTTGTTTAACTCCCAGCTCCCACTCATCTTTCTCTTTCCTTTTTGCTAACTGCCTCATTTGACTTGCATGAGCAAGTTTCCTGTGGCCAAAGAAAAACAGGTATGTACCCTCTGAGCCATCTAAATGGAAATGTTTAATTGGTCTTGGACATGAATGACCTTCACTTTCTGCTTTAAGCCATGAATTTACAAATGACCTTTCCTCTGTCTTGCTCTTTTTCTCCCTCTTCTCTTTCCTCCGCTGTTTCCTCTCCTTCCTTGTAACCGATGGGGAGCCAATTTTGGGAAACACAGGTTAGATACCACACATGAAATATGCTATTTCCCCATCTAGTCCATTTCACTAAGTCACTGATGCTGGGGAGTAAAAGTTCAAAGGATGTAATGACACATAACAGCAGGTAAAGAAGGCCTTTGGGGTAGACCAATGTGTGGGGTCCCAGCCATAAAAGACAGACCAAGAGGAGGGATGCCAGGTATAAGTGTGGATGGAAGAAGAAACAATTGAAAAGGGGTGACCTATATTGGAGGAAGACTATCCATGTTCTGACTCCTAGCAAATTGTAAACAAAAGAAAATGCATTTCTTTTTCAAGACATTCTCATTTTAAACTCTTCTGCCAAGTGAAAGTTCTCAATTTCAAATTTGATTATAATCTAATCCATGGTATAGAATAGGGAATTGGAATTGAACCTATGATTTCATGAATGTAGGGAACTGGACGAAGAACCTCCCTCTACTAATGAAGGTTTGCCCCCCACTTGCCCTCATACAATCCCAGTGAGTTGCCTCAATCAGAGGTGTCAAACACTCAGCCTACAGCTCTCTTAAGTGTGTTCTGAAAGAGATTAAAATACAATTGGGAAATATTTAACAAAATAAATAAAAATACAGTAAAATAGAGATAATATTACTTTTTAAGATAGCCAATATGCAATTCAGAGAGAACCTTATATATGGTTTGCTGTTGCTTGATCATTTCAGTTGTGTCAGATTCTTCATGACCCTATTTGCATTTTCTTGGTAAAGGTACTGAAGTAGTTTGTCATTTCTTTCTCCAGCTCATTTTGCAGATGAGAAAACTGAGGCCAACAGGGTTAAGTGACTCGCCTCGGGTCCCACACACACTGAAACCAGATTTGAGGTCAGGCCTCCCTCATTATAGGCCTATCTATCCACTGTACCAACCTAGCTGCCCTGATTGACACATAATAGGTACTTAAATATATGTTTATTGACTAACTAACGGACTTATTAAGCAGAAGGCAAGGCAAGAAGAATTAAAACATTGTATTCTATTCATTAGTCCAGCACAAACTATCCCACCAGTGCACACAGTGTCTGAGGGGAAGAAGAGGGCCACAGATTTGCACAGCCAGAGCATGGAGGTAACCGAGTAGAAAACATAGGTCCTGGAGAAGTAAAAAATGTGAACCATGGACTTTGATATCTTTTGTCCACCAAAGGGACAGTCAACACCACAGGTCACTAAGAGATGGGACCACACTTCTGGGCCTCTCCACCTTCCTACTGGATGGGCCCATTTCTCTGCTAACTGTTGTGTTCAGGACACTCTTCTCTTCTGGACTCTGAGGCAACATGACACTCACATCTTAAACTTCACAACTGCAGAACTCTTCCAGGTGAGTACCTTTGCTTGGACTCTGAGAAGGCTGTACAGGAAAAGGTAGAACATTTCCCATCCAGTCGGTTCCTCCTAAATGTGGATATCATCCATGCCTTTAACCTCAACCTTCTTCCTTCTCCTTCAATACTATATCACTTGGTGATCTCATTAGTACCCATAAGTTCATTTAACCATTTCCATGCAGATGATTCCCAGTTCTATATATTCAGCACTAGTCTCTCTCCTGAACTCCAGTTGTATTGCCACTTGCCTACTGGAATTTTCCAGGTGAATATCCCAGAGGAATCTTAAGCTCAACATGTCTGAAATATATTAGTTTTCTCCTCAAATCTCCTATTTCCAATTTCTTAATTACTGTCTAGGACAAAGGTGTCAAAGCACACAGCCTCATGTGGCTAGCAGCAGTCTTGAGTGAGGTTCTAATCACATTAAAGTGGAATTGAGAAATATTTAACAGAAAAGGAAATAAAATAAATAGCATTATATTTTAAAACTAAGTCAAGATGCAGCCCACAGGGATGTGTAAGTTGTGAAAAGACTGCAAAGGTGTGTGTGTGTGTGTGTGTGTGTATGCATATATGTGTGTGTGAAGGCTAGGTTATGAAGGACTTTGAAGCCAAATCCTACAGTTTATACTTTCATAACACATATATGTTATCTCACATACACTCTCCCTTCTTGGACATTGCAACTACTCTAATGCAATCTCTCAGCTCTTAATGTTTAAACTCTTGCAGCAGGCTTCTGATTGGTCTCCTTGCCTCAGATCTCCTTCATTCAAATCCATCTTCCCCTTCAAATGTCAAAATGATCTTTGTAAAGTACAGATTTGCCTATATTATCTATATCAATAAACTGCAGTGGTTCCTTCTTATCTCTAGAATTAAGTATAAAATCCTCTTCTTGGATTTTAAAGTGCTTCATAATCTGACCCCTTCCTACCTTTGCAGTCTTACATGTTACCCCTCCATTATAACAGGGACGGTGGCCTCTTTGCTGTTCTTCCCAGAATGCTCCATCGTCGACCAAGAGTTTTCAGTAACTATCCCACATGCCTGGATTGCTTCCCTCCTTATCTCTAGGCTATATAGTCCAGCATTCTTCAAAAAGCCTTTTCTAGTCTTCTTTATTCTAGTTTTTTTATTCTTTGTTCTATACTTTATTTTAATATTTTAGTATTTAGAATACTAGTATTCTTTTTTCTAGTATTCTCTAAAACTACCTGCAATTTATCGTGTTGTGTCATGTTTGTACCTATTTATATGCTGTCTCCCCCATTTTACTGTGAGTTCCTTGAGATCAGGGACTGGGTTGTTTTATTTTAACCTTTCCTTTTTCTCCAGCACTTAGCATTATCCAGATCATAACAGGCTGTTAATAAATTCTAGTTGGTTGACCGGACTGATGAACCAAAGGTAAGTTCAAATCTGGGGGTCAGTTTAAGTCACTGTAGCATGGCTGACTCTGGACCTACTCTCTCAAGGTTAGATCTGTTATGGTTTACCCCCTTCAAATTTTCTGGTATCCTAAAAAAGTTGGGAAGATCTCTTTAATATTATTGGCTCAAACCCCCATTAACTATGTTCTCCACACTTTTTTGGTTCTCAGTGACTAGTGCCTAAGTTCCATTTGATCACTTAACATCAGACTAACTTTTAGAAAGGGATATTGACTTCAAAAATAAAGTACAACAAACATATATTTCCCCTCAAAACCTTGGAGATGTAATCTCCTCTCTACCATTTTGGTCTTTGGGGAATGGGAGTGGTGGAAATAGATCAGGCTCACCGTTCAGCTTAGTACCTACATAGCATTAGTTCTACAATTTCAAGTCCAAAGTGCCAACTTTGGTGGTACTAACATTTTTCAATTAGTGCTCCTCATGGAGTTGCTACTGAGCAGTCTGTAACAATCTTGCCTAGATTCCTGAAATCCATGTTCCTCTGGGCCAAATGAGAGAATCTCTCCCTTCGCATACTATGTCAATGAATAACCAAGAAAGTCAGTCCCATTTCCATGAGACTCCATCCCATTTCTTGGGCTCTGATGGCAGTGTGGGAATTGAGGACGGAAGGAACTAGTTCTCTGTCTCTTCTCTCTCCTCTTCACCACATGGTGTTAAGTGAAAGAATTCTTCAATTCAACCTAGACATGAATGCAGCAGAAACTCTTGCAGGTGCTGATTTAGGCTGTTTTCAAGACACCACCATTTTCAGCTAAGGGGTGAATGGAAAAAAAAAGGTTGCTCCCAATCATGTTGGTGACACCAGCTTAGGTAGTGAAGACATACACAAAGTCTCTTTATCCTCTAGAGAAATTAGGGAAAAGTGATTTTTGTTTTGTTTTTTCAACCTAAGCCCTAGAATTTATATGATAAGAATGACAATGGAAAGAATAATTATATGTGAATTTATTGCATGGTTCACTTTTTGTGTGAGTACCTAAACGAGTCCTGGAAGTCCTTTCTGATTGAAACTGATCATAAATCCATCAGTGAATCTAGGCTACTGAACCAGACCTGCACCTTACTCTGTATCCTAAAGGACATTTGTAGCTTCTAAGAAATGTCTATGGGAGTATCATGGGCTATTGTGGTCTTTGTCCTTAAAAACCTTGATGGAGCACTCACTAAAATATGAAGATGTTTGCTTGGTGAATTAGTCATGCCCTGGAGGGCAGGGGTTTCTGCTTCTCTCTCCAGATGGCTTTGTGTGCCTTTTATGCAGTTTCTGTGTTTACTTTTTAGAGTCTGTAGAGATCAACCCAGGAAACAAAGGGGCCCTCATGTCTTTCTCTTCATGTGGTCATCTAGGATCTTGAGGGATTTGCTCTGGTTTGACAATGTCTGCCCTCCTGCAGCGCTGGTTTGTTTATTGTTCAAATAGTTCATGGGCAACAATGAGGAATCCGAATGACAGCATCTACTCTCCCTCCAATTTCAGTTTGTTTCCCTTAGTCTGATCTTATTCTTTTTTTTTTTTGGAGAGGGAATTGGGTTTTATCAAATTCAGAAGACCCAACTTTGACTCCTAGCAATTTCATATGGTATATTAAAAAGATCCCTGGACTTGGAGTCAGAAGACCTGAGTTCAAATCCTGGATCTGTGACTTATAATCTGTGAAAACTTTCAGTTAGCTATTTAACCTCTTTAGGCCTCAATTTCCTCATCTCTAAAGTGAAGAGACTATAGATGATAATTAAATATTGTTCTAATTTGAAATCCTATGAACCTAGCCATTTAACTGCTATGTAACTTGAGAAAGAGTACATAGGGACAGTTAGGTAGCACAGTGGATAGAGTGTACTAGGCTTGGAGTCAGGCAGGCTTGCCTTCCTGATTTAAAATCTGGCCTCAGAAGCTTACTAGCCGTGTGACCCTGCACAAGTCACTTAACTCTATTTGCCTTAGTGTCATCATCTGTAAAATGACCTGGAGAAGGAAATAACAAACCACTCCAGTATCTTTACCAAGAATCATCCCCTCCCCTCAAAAGGGATCTCAATGAATCAGATGCAACAGAAGAACAAATGGACAACAAAAACTTGGGAAAGCCACTTAAATACACTGGTCCTCAGTTTCCTTGACTGTAAAATGGGGACAATAATACTTTTCTTATTGATTTTATCAGGTAAAGGATATTCTCAAAACCTAAAATGTTGTATAAATATAAGTTTCTTGTTATTTTTTAGGGCTAGGGTTAAATGATTGATACCAAATGCAGTAATGAGTTCCTTTTCCTTGGATAAGGCTTTCCTACCTATGAAATCTCAGAAGTCTTCGACTTACTTGAACCAATAAACAAAACAACTTCAATAATGGAAAAGAAGGTACTATTAAAATATATCTGAAGTCAGAGTAAATGTAATAATTAATCTTGGTTTCAGAGCCTCAGGATGAACCCCATTTCCCTCCTCTAACTACAGGAATAGGATGTTCTATTAAATGGTCATTATATCTATGAGTTTTGCATAACAATTTTCCTTCATCATAATGGAAGGTTCCCTTCAGGTGGTATATATGGGGAAATAGCTGTTATATAATTATTATTTTTTTTAATTTTAAAAAGACTTGAACTTCTTGGAGTCAAAATGGCAGAGTAAACTGTAAATGCTCTCACCTTCCCTGATTGACCTTGAAAAATCCATAGAATATTGCCCCAGGAAAAATCCTGGAATAGTGGATCCAGCAGAAAGGATAAACAGTCTTTTAGCTTGGGAGGCTAAGGAGACCACCAGGAAGGGTGCCTCTTTGCTGTGGTTGAAAGGGACCAATACAGAATCAGAAGTGTCCCAGCAAATCCCATCTGAGTACAGCAGCAGGAAATCCTGAGCCCAAAGGTGTTGGAGCTGGTGAGCCACAATATCAGGACCCTAGGTGTGCTGTAGCACAGCCAGGAGAATTAGGCAGACACCAGTGCAGATGGGGTTGGTACAACCCCAAGGGGAGGAGGAGACCTCCAGTGGTCAGACCACCCCTACCCCACACCTCAGGAAGTGAACTTAAGAATAACCCAGGGAAACTCAGACTTCACCAGGCCTATGCCTTGGCACACACCAGCCACCTCAGCACCAGATAGGCTGCAGCATTATATAGCTTCCAGTTGAAAGAACCAGAGGCCACAGAACACAAAACCAGTAAGCAGGACCCCAACTCCCTGCACAAGAAATATGGGACAGAGTCCCCTGTTCCCTAGAAGCAAAATTCCATGGAAAAAGGAATTCACCATGAGAAAGAGGCAAATTTGAAAAACGAAGATGAGGACTCATTACAGAATCAGGGACGAACAAAATATGAATTCAGAAGAGGACAGCATTGACACTGTATTCATATCTTGAAACCTCAAAAGGGAATATGAACTGATCTCAAGACCAAAGAGCATTCCTGGAAGATCTCAAGAAGGATTTTAAAAGCCAAGTTAAAGAGGTAGAAGAAAGATTGATTAACGATTTAAAAAATACAACAAGCTCCTTAAAAAGTAAAATTGGATAAATGGAAAAGGTGTCAAAATCTAACTGGAGAAGTAACTCTTTAAAAAAGGAGCTACAAAAGCTGACTGAAGAAAACAATTCTTTAAAAATTAGAATTGAGCAAGTAGAAAGTAATGACTCTATGAAGCATCAGGAATCAGTCAAACAAAATCTAAAGAATGAAAAAATAGCAGAAAATGTAAAATATCTCATTGGAAAAACAACTGACCTGGAAAATTGATCCAGGAGAGAAAATCTAAGAATTATTGGTCTACTGGAAAGCCATGATTGAAAAAAAGAGCCTGAACATTATCTTCCAAGAAATCATCAAGGAAAACTGCCCTGAGGTCCTTGATCCTTAGTATGAAATAGTCATGGAAAGAATCCAATGATCACTTCCTGAAAGTGATCCCAAATTGAAATCACCAGGTAATATTGTTGCCAAATTCCAGAATTATCAGGTCAAGGGGAAAATACTACAAGCAGCAAGAAAAAAAAAACAATTCAAATACTGAGGAACAAATACTGATCACACAGGTCCTTACAACTTCTACATTAAAAGATTGGGGAATTGAAATATGATACTCCATAAGGCAAAGGAACTTGGAATACAACCAAGGATTAACTAACCAGCAAAATTAAGCATACTCTTTCAGACAAGGAGATGGACATTCAGTGAAATAAGGACTTTCCAGACCTTCCTCATGAAAAGGCCAGAGGTCAATAGAAAATCTGACCTTCAGATACAAGACTCAAGAGAGGCATAAAAAAGTAAACAGGAAAAGAAAGGGAAAAAACCCTGTTATTTAATATGGGCAAACTGTTTACAGAAAGAGAAATCCCATTTAAAGTTACTGTAAACATTATGAAATATTTGGGGAATATCAATTTGAATTGGGGAATGGCTTTGAAATTTGACTCAGTTCCCTCTGTGTTTCAGAAATGAGGACTTTATTACTGGTACTAGTTATAAAAATTCTTTCTCAATTTTCTACTTCCCTCCTAATCTTGGTGGCATTGGCTTTGTTTGTGCAAAAATATATCAATTTAATGTAGTTAAAGTTATCCATTTTGCATTTCATAATGTTTTCTGTCTCTTGTTTAGTCATAAATTCCTTCATTCTCCATAAATCTGACAAATAAATTATTCCTTGCTCCCCTAGTTTGTTTACAATATCAGCCTTTATACCAAGATTGTGTACCCATTTGGACTTTATTATGGTGTCAGGCATTGGTTTATGCCCAGATTTTGCCATACTATTTTCCACTTTTCCCAGCAGTTTTTGTCAAACAATGAGTTCTTATCCCAGAAGCTGGAGTCTTTATGCTGAAATTTTTTTGAATATTGAACCAGCCCCTATATTCCTCTAATAAATCCTACCTGATCAAAATGTATTATTCTCTTGATAAGTTGTAATCTTTTTGCTAATATCTTATTTAAAATTTTTGCATTTATGTTCATTAGGTAAATTGGTCTATCATTTTCTTTCTCTATTTTGGCTCTTCCTGATTTAGGTATCAGCACTATATATCATAAAAAGAATTTGATAGGACTCCTTCTTTGCCAATTATCCCCAATACTCTATATAGTACTGGAGTTAATTGCTTTTTGAATGTTTGATAGAACTTGTAAATCCATCTGGCCCTGGAGATTTTTCCAAGGGAGTTCACTGATGGCTTGTTCAATTTCTTTTTCTGAGATGGGGTTATTTAAGTATTTTACCTCTCTTCTTGATGCTAGTTTTCTTCTTTCTCTTTTTTTTTACTCAAATTGACCAAAGGTTTATCAATTTTATTTTTTTTCATAAAACTAGTTATTAGTTTTATTTATTATTTCAATATTTTCTTAATTTCAATTTTATTAATCTCTCCTTTGGGTTTCCATATTTATAATTTGGTATTTAATTAGAGATTTTAAATTTATTCTTTTTTAGCTTTTTTCAGTTGTATGCCTAGTTTATTGATTTCCTTTTTCTCTCTTTTATTGATGTAAGCATTCAGAGATATAAAACTTCCCTTAAGAACTGCTTTCACTGCATCCAAAAGTTTAGGTATGCTGTTTCATTGTCATTCTCTTGAATAAAATTATTGATTGTTTCTATGATTTCTTGTTTGACCCACTCATTCCTTAGCATTATATTATTTAGTATCCAATTAATTTTCGGTCTGTCTTTCCATGATCCTTTATTATATCTAATTTTTATTGCATCACGATTTGAAAAGGGTGCATTGACTATTTCTGCCTATCTTCACTGAATTGTGAGATTTTTATGCTCTAGCACATGGTCAATTTTTGTGTATGTGCCATATGTACCACTGAGAAAAAGGTATATTCTTTTTTATCTCCATTCAGTTTTCTCCAGAGTTCTATGATATCTACCTTTTCCAGAATTCTTCTTACCTCCTTAACTTCTTTCTTCTCTATTGTGAGGTTAAATTTATCAAGTTCAGAAAGGGGGAGGGGGAAGTCCCCCATTAGTATAGTTTTGCTCTCTATTTCTTCCTGTAACTCCCTTAACTTCTCATCTAAGAATTTGGATGCTATGTCATTTGGGGCATATATATATTTAGTAATGCTATCACTTCATTGTCTATGGTGCCTTTTAGCAGGATATAATTTCCTTCCTTACCTCATTTGATTAGATCTATTTTTGCTTTTGCTTTGTTGGAGATTAGGATTGCTACTCCTGTTTTTTTTTTTTTTTTTTTTTTTACCTCATCTGAAGTATAATAGATTCTACTCCAGCCTTTTATCTTCACCCTGTGGGTATCCCCATGTTTCAACTGTGTTTCTTGTAAACAACATATTGTCAGATTATGGTTTCTAATCCATTCTGCTATGTTATTCTGTTTTATGGGAGAGTTTCTTCTATTCATATTCAGGGTTATGATTACTATCTGTTTCTTTCTCTCTATCCTATCCTCCCACCCTATTTATGCTTTTATTTCTCCCTTCTCCCTTCACCTCCTCAAAAAAATTTTACTTTTGACCATCACCTCCCTCAATCTTCCCTGCTTTCTATCAGCCCCCTTCCCTTTTCTTTTATTTTTCCCTTACCTCTTCTCCCTTCACACCCCTCAATTAGGTTTTTATAGTCACATCAGTTAATTTATACCCACATCCTCTATGTATATCCATTTAAAATAAATATACAATTCTCAAGATTAACAAGTATCATCCTCCCATATAGTGATGTAAGTTTTGACCATATTAAATAATAAGGTTTTTTTCTGTTCACCTTTTTATGCCTCCTTTGAATCTTGTATTTGAAGATCAAATTTTCTATTAACGTCTGGTCTTTTCATCAGGAAGGTCTGGAAAGCACTTATTTCATTGAATATCCATCTCTTTGCCTGAAAGATTATGCTCAATTTTGCTGGTCAGTTGATCTTGGGTTGTAGTAAAAACTCCTTTATCATATTCTAATCTCCTGATCTTTTAATATAGAAGTTGCAAGGTCCTGTTTGACCCTGATTGTAGTGCCTCAAAATTTGAATTGTTTCTTTCTGACTTTTTACAGTATTTTCTCCTTGACCTGATAATTCCCTCTTTTTAGCTTTACTTTACTTTTTTAATATTTTGTTTCTCCCAGTTACTTGTAAAAATAATCTTTAGCATTAATTTTTAAACATTGAGTTCCAAATTCTCCCCCTTTCTCTTTCCTCTTCTCCTTACCCCATTGAGAAGGAAAGCAATTTGATACATGTTATATAGGTTTAATCATGCAAAACATATCCATAATAGTCATATTGTGAAAGAAAACACAGATTAAAGAGAAAGTCAAGAAAAATAAATCTGTATTCAAATGCTATCAGTTCTTTCTCTGGGATGGATAGCACTTTTATTTTTTTCTTTAATTAATTTATTTTTGAGCTTCAGCATTCACTCCACAAGATTCTGAGTTCCAAATTTTCTCCCAATCTCTACCCTCCACCCACCCAAAGACAGTGTGCATTCTTATTACCCCTTCTCCCAATCTAGCCTACTTCACATCATACCACTCCTTTCTCTTATCTCCTTTCCCTCTATTTTTGTGAAGGGTAGGAGAGATATTTATACTCCATTGCCTGCATATCTTACTTCCCACTTGCATGTAAAAACAATTTTAAACATTCCTTTCTACAACTTTGACTTCCAACTTCTTTCCCTTCCTCTCTCCTCACCCATCATCATTGAAAAGGCAAGTATTTGATACAGATTACACATGTGTAGTCATACAAAACACTTCCATAACAGTCATGTTATGAAAGACTATATTTCCCTCCATCCTATCCTGTCCCTCATTTATTCTATTCTCTCTTTTGACCCTGTCCCTCCTCAGAAATGTTTACTTCTAATTACCCCCTCCTCCCATTTGCCCACCCCCAACCCCTGCTTATCCCCTTCCTTCCTACTTTCCTGTAGTATAAGATAGATTTTCATACTAAATTGACTGTGCATGTTGTTCCCTCCTCAAGCCAAATGCGATGAAAGTAAGGGTCATTCTTTCCCTCTCACCTTCCCCCTCTTTCCCTGCATGGAAAAAAACTTTTCCTTGCCTCTTTTATGTGAGAGATAATTTTCACTATTCTATTTATCCCTTTCTCCTCCCAATATATTTTTCTCAACCCTTCATTTTATTTTTTTAGATATCCCTTCATATTCAACTCACACTGTGCCCTCTGTGTGTGTGTGTGTGTATGTGTGTGTAATCCTTCCAACTACACTAATATTAAGAAAAGTCTCATGAGTTATAAATGTCATCTTTCCACGTAAGAATACAAACAGTTCAACTTTAATCAGTCTCTTATTTCTCTTTCCTGTTTATCTTTTCATTCTTCTCTTAATTATTGTGTTTGAAAATAAAATATTGTATTTAACTCTGGTCTTTTGATCAAGAATGTTTCAAAGTCCTCTGTTTCATTGAATGAAGATTTTTCCCCTGAAGTATTATACTCAGTTTTTCTGGGAGGGTGATTCATGGTTTTAACCCTAACTCCTTGATCTCTAGAATATCATATTCCTAGCCCTTCATTCCCTTAATGTAGAAGCTTCTTTATCTTATATTGTCTTAACTGTGTTTCCACAATACTTGAATTGTTTTTTTTCTGGCTGCTTGCAATATTTTCTCCTTAACCGGTGAACACTGGAATTTGGCTACAATATTCCTCAAAGTTTTTCTTCTTGGATCTCTTTCAGGAGGTGATCATTGTATTCTTTCAATATTTATTTTACCCTCTGGTTTTAGAATATCAGGGAAGTTTACTTGACAATTTCTAGAAATATAATGTCTAAGTTCTTTTATTGATCATGGTTTTCAGGTAGTCAAATAATTTTTAGATTGTCTCTTCTGATCAGTTTTCCAAGTCAGATGTTATTCCTGTCAGATATTTTACATCATCTGCTTTTTAAAAATTCTTTTAGTTCTGTTCTATGATTTCTTGATTTTTCAAAAACTCATTAGGTTCCATCTTCTCCACTCTAATCTTGAAGGAAATATTTCCTTCAATGAGATTTTGGACTTCCTTTTCCATCTGTCCAATTCTGCTTTTAAGGCATTCTTCTACTCATTGACTTTTTGGATGTCTTTTGCCATTTGGGTTGGTCTATTTTTTAAGGTGTTATTCTCTTCAGCAATTTTTGGGCCCACTTTAGCAATCACGACTAATTTTTCATGATTTTGCTGCATTACTCTTATTTCTCTTCCAAAATTTTCCTCTACTTCCCTTATTTGATTTTTCAAAATCCCTTTTGAGCTCTCCCATGGCCTTTGATCAATTCATATATTTTTGGAGACTTTGGATGTATGAGTTTTGAATTTTTTATCTTCTGTTGATATAGTTTGGTCTTCCTTGTCACCAAAATAAAATTCTATAGTTTGATTCTCTTTTCTGATTTTTGTTCATCTCCCCAGCCATTTACTTGAATTTTGAGCTGTTTGTCAAGATAGTTCTCTGCTTCCATTGGAATTTGGGGAGGGTGTATTGTCAACCATTCAATCCTCCCACCATCTGTGGGTCTGGACCTCCAGAAAGAGCAGTTACTGTTGCCCCTGCTTCTCCTGCAGCTCCTGCAGGCTCCTCTATTCCCTCTTTCATCCTGGGGCTAGGGCCAGACCTACTCTCTCTCTCACACAGGTCCAAGAAGTTTTTTTCACTGACCTTCCAATTTTCCTGACTCTTTGGGGTCATGAAGTCTGGAAACTGCCACAGGTGGCGGTGATTCACCACTCCTGAAGCCTTCTCAGGTCATGTCTGCACCACTGCAGTCCATGCTGGTCTATGCTCTCTTCCCACCCCAGCACAATAGATGCTTCTTGTCGACCTTCTAGGCTGTCTTTGGCTGGAGGTTTGCTTCCCTCTGTCACTCTGTGTGTTCTGCAGTTTCAGAATTTGTTTAGTCATTTTTTTAACAGGTAATTGGCTGTATTTGAGAGGAGAGCTGTAGCAAGTACCTCCTTTTACTATGCCATCTAGGCTCCATCCCCCAGTTCTAATTTTTAGTGAATTGTTTTCATCAGTTAGCTTTCATACCTCCTTTTCTATTTTTCCAATTATTCTTTTTAAGGAGATATTTTCTCCAGTTATGTTTTGTACCTCTGCATCCATTTAGCCAATTTTGCATTTTAAGGATTTGATTGTATTTTTTAAATCGCTGGTCAATTTTTTTTTCTATATCTCTAATTTGGCTTTAAAAATCCTTCTTGAACTCTTTCAGGAGTGCTCTTTGGGCTTGAGACCAGTTCATATTCTCTTTTGAGGTCTGAAATGTGGGCATAGTGTCAATGCCTTCCTCTTCTGAATTTATATTTTGATCTTCCCTGTCCCTGTAATAAAACTCTACAGTCTTAATTTGCTTTTCTAATTTGCTTTTGCTCACGGTGATTGCCTTTTTCCTGGCTTTCAAAGTGAAACTCTGCTTCTGGTGCACAGGGGTCTCTGTCCCATGTTTCTTGTGCTGGGAGCTAGGGATCTGGTTACTGGCTTTGCATGCTGTGACCTCTGGTTCTTTCAACTAGAAGCTCCATTACACTGCAGCTAACCTGGTGATAAGTTGAGTGGTGTGTTCCAAAGCAGAGGCCAGGTGAAGACTATCTGTGTTTCCCTGGGGTTACACTGAAGCTTGTGGAGTTGTGGTGCATAGGACAGGTGGATTAACTGCTGTAGGTCTCCTCCTCCCCCAGATTTATTACTAGAACACAGGCAGATTCGGCAGCTGGTGAGCCCCGTCTGTGCTAGTGTCTGTCCAACTACCCTGGCTGGTATTAATGTACACCTGGGGTTCTGATATTGGTGCCTACCAGCTCCACCCCACCTGGGCTCAGGATGTCCTGCTGGTCTACTGAGGTGAGGATGGTTGGGATGCCTCCATTCCTTCACTGGTCCTCTTCAGTCACAGCAAGAGTTAGCCCTCCTGCCAATCTTCCCAGCCTCCTGAGCTAAAAGATTGTACTACTTCTGTTGGCTCCAGTATTCTCAGATTTTTCCTGGATCAATACTCCCTGAGTTTTTTAAGGTCAACAAGGGAGGTTGGGAGCACTTTCAATTCACTCCTTCATCTTGTCTCCTGGAAGTTCAAATAGGTGACTTTCAAATGTTCATTGTGTGGGCTGGTAACACCAGGAGCAGCTGCTGTTATTACTGTGGGCCCCAAGCTTCTCTCTCATCTAGTGCTGCCTGAATCTCATCCTCTGCTGAGAGGTTTGGGAATCAGCACTCCTGCTGGTGCCTCAGACCATGTGCGTCCATTCCTGCTCCACTATGGCTGAGTCTGTGCTGGTGCAGTCTGCATGTTCTGTGTTCCACATGCTTGGTGTAACAGATACCTCCTGTCGAACTTTTGGGCAGTCAAGGGCTGGAAATCTGCCACACTCTGTCTCCTACTGGATTCTGCCATTTAAAATTTTTTCAGATTCACTTTTTAAAAAAAATATATATTTATTTATTTTTCATGCTACACATTCATTTCCACAAGATTTTGAGTTCCAAATTTTCTCCCCATCTCTCCCCTCCTCCACCCCAAAACAAAGTGCATTATGATTACACCTTCCCCCAATCTACCTTTCCTTCTATCACATCCCTCCCTTCCCTTATCCCCATCTTCTCTCTCTTCTTCTAGGGCAAGATCGATTTCTTTACCCCATTACCTGTGTTTCTTATTTCCCAGTTACATGCAAAAACAATTCTCAACATTCATTCCTTAAACTTTGGGTTCCAACTTCTTTCCCTTCCTCCCTCCCCACCCATACCCACTGAGAAGGCAAGCAATTCAACATAGGATATCTATGTGTAGTTTTGCTAAATACTTCCATAATAGTCATGTTGTGAAAGACTAACTATATTTCCCTCCCTATCCTGTCCCTTATTTATTCTAGTCTTTCTTTAGACCTTGTCACTCCCCTAAAGTTTTTACTTCTAATTACTCCCTCCTCCCATTTGCCCTCCCTTCTATCATCCTACACTACACTTACCCCCTTCTCCCCTTGCCTCTTTTATGAGAGATAATTCCGTTTCTCTCTTTCTTCTCCCAATATGTTCCTCTCCCACCCATTAATTTTATTTTTTTAGATATCATCCCTTTCTATTCAATTCACCCTGTGCTCTCTGTCTACATGTGTGTGTGTGGGAGGGGCAAAGGGTTCTGTTTTATACTTGCTTGATTTCTCATAAAGTCATTGACTTCTATTTGCTTGATTTTAATCTTTAAGAAATTATTTTCTTCAGTGAGCTTTTGTACCTCCTTTTCTATTTGACCATTTCTGCTTTGTTAAGGCATTCTTCTCCTCATTAACTTTTTGGATCTTTTGTCATTTGGGTCAGTCTGTTTTTTAAATGTGTTGTTTTCTTTACCATTTTTTGGGTCCCATTTAGCAAGTTGTTGGCTTGTTCTTCAAGATTTTTTTGCCTCACTCTCATTTCTCTTCCCACTTTTAGCTCTACTTCCCTTATTTGATTTTAAAAATCCTCCTCCTTGACCTTAGACCAATTCCTATTTTTTCTTGGAAGTTTTAGTTGCAGGAGCTTTGACTTTGTTGTCTTCTTCTGGTTGTATGTTTTGTTCTTCTTTGTCACCAAAATAGGATTCTGTAGTCTAAGGGATCTTTTTTTTATGCTGTCTGCTCCTTTTTTCTAGCTAAATAATTGACTTGCCAACTCTTTGTCATGGTAGGACTGTGCTTCCAGTGGGGGAGGGGAGGTTTCCTGTCCCAAACTTCAGGGCTTTTGTGAAACAGTTTTCAGAGTTATATCTAGGGTCCTGTAAATTTTCAGTTCTTTCAAAGTAGTAAGATGAAAGGAGAGGTGTTTACTCCTTTCCTGGCCTGTGCTCAGATCTGTGAATGGCCACAGACACTTTTTTCTGCCTTGGAAGTTCGAGGAGGAATCCATCTCTACTGTACCACATGCTCCACCAAATCAGCATTCCTCCTCACCCCAGAACTACCACTCAGGAATCCCATCAGGGCAAAGCTAGAAAATCCTGCCTCAGTGCCAGCAAAGATATCCTGGCAATCACCCTGTGATCAGCCACTCAATCCCCACATAGTGAATGTGCTGGGAGCTACAGAAGCAGCTTCTACTGTTGCCACCACCTCCACTGCCTGGGAACTGAGGCTAGACCATGCCCCTCCCCCATTCAGGTCTGACAGAGTTTTTACCATTAACCTTCTGTGCTGTCTTTGACGTTTCTGGGCTTAAAAGTATGGAAATTGACATACCTGCCAGTGATTCAGTCCCCTGAGGTCTTCTTTGGCCCCCTGTGCCAACAAGGTATAGCAGGCTATGATATGCTCCCAGATTGGTGCAATAGACCCTTCCTCTTGACCTTCCAAGCTGTCTTGGACTGAGGACTTGTTTCACTCTGTCATTTTGTGGGTTTTGCAGCGCCAAAATTTGTGTAGAGTCATGTTTTACAGATATTTGGAAGGTTTTAGGGAAAATTTGAATCAAATTACCAAACAATTGTGCTCATTTCACATGTCAGCAAGATTTTATGCTTAAGATTTTGCAAGCCCAGTTTCAGCAATATGTGAACTGAGAATTACCAGAACACACTGATTTTCAAAGGGGCAGAGGAACTAGAAACCAAATTGCCAACATTCACTGGATCATGGAGAAACAAAGGAATTCCAGAAAAAAAACCCTCTACTCATGCTTCATTCATCAAACCAAAGGCTTTGGCTGTGTATATTGCAACAAAATGTGGTAAATCTTCAAGGAGATAAGAGTACCAGTTTATCTTACTTTCCTCCTGATTAACCTGTATGAAAACCATAAGGCAACAATTACAGTCAAAAATAGATCAACTGATTCATTTAAGATTGAAAAAGAAATATGACAAGGCTACATATTGTCACCTTTTTAAACGGATATGAAGAATAAATCGCATGATATACCAGGCTGGATGAACCAAAGGTTAAAATCAAGATGATCAGAAGACATATCAACAATCTCAGATATGCAAATGATATCACAGTGAAGAATTAAGAATCCTCTTGATGAAGGTGAGAGAAGAAAATATAAAAGCTCATTTGTAACTTAACATAAAAAAATTAAGGTCTTGGCATCCCTTCCTAGCAAACAGAGGGAGAAGAAATGAAAGCAATGCTAGATTTTATATTCTTGAGCTCAAAGATCACTGCAGATCGCAACTGCAGCTATGGTAAATCTAGATAGCCTGCTAAAAAGCAGAAATATCACCTTGCTGATACTAATAGTCAAACCTATGACTTTTCCAGTAGTAATGTGTGTCTGTGAAAATTGGACTACATGAACAGTTGAGTGCTGCAGAATTGATACTTTTGAATTGTGTTGCTAGAGGAGATTTTGAAAGTCCGTTGGACAGCAAGATATTAAATCAGTCAATACATAAAGAAATTAATATAGGTTATTCACTGAAAAATCTAATACAAAATTCAAAGTTTAAATACTTTGGTCACATAATGAGAAGACAAGAAAAGACCCTGATATTGGGAAAGATTTAAAGGAAAAAGGAAGAGGGACAGTAGAGGATAAGATGGATAGATAGTGTCATGCAAGCAATGAATATAAGCTGGGACACATTTTGGGAAATGGTGGAAGAGAGAAGTTCTGTTGTGCTGTGGCCTGTGCAGTCATGCAGAGGTGGACACGACTGAATAACTGAACAATACTAACAAAATAATAAACATAGTTCAGTATCAACACATATCTGAAAATGTATCTTCACTCATTCTATACCTGCTGGAGATATATTTTGTTCCTACTATGTTGAGGCAACAATTCAGGTATTGTGGAAATACAATCAGGATAACTCAGGATCTAGTAGCTTCATTAAGGGATCAGAGGGCTTGGGATATGATGTTCTGGAGGTCAGAGGAGCAAGGATTAAAACCAAAAATCACCTACCCAGTAACTGAGTATAATATGTCAGGGGCAAAAATGGACATTCAGGGAAATAGAGGACTTTCAGGCATTCTTGATGAAAAGACCAGAGTTGAGTAGAGAATTTGACTTTCAAATACAAGAATCAAGAGAAGCATGAACAGGTAAAGAGGAAAGAGAAATCATAAGAGACTGATGAAAATTGAACTGTTTACATTCTTACATGGAAAGATGATATCTTTAATTCATGAGAACTTTCTCAGTGTTAGGGTGGTTGGAGGAAATAAATAGATTTGATTTGGTTGTGGTCCTTCATTTTTGAAGAGGACATCACCATGTAAAATGAAGTTTCAGTGTGTCTGACTGTGGCTGATCAGACCAAAACAAGCTCAGAATGCTCTACCACAGGTTGGGCACAGATAGTCCATATGAATTTTTAGGATAGATACTTCAAATTTGCGTATCCTGTGTTTACTTTGTGCTGTCTCAATTCTGCTTTTCTCAAAGAGCATAGCACCCTTTCCGATGTGATGATTTTGTTGGTCTCCATTTAATTATACACCTATGAAAATATTTCTTTTTTTATTACTATTTGAATTATGAATTTATTATTACTGACTTTTTCCATTTATTTATGATTCCCTTATGTTCCAGAACTTGATTTTTTTTTTTTTGGGTAAAGATATTGTAGTATGCTGAGAAATGTGCACTTTTGGGGAATAGAGTCAAGATGGTGGAGTAAAAGGAGCATTTTAGCTGAACTTTCCTAATATCCTGCTCTAAATAACTCTAAAATAATGAATCAAATTGAAATCTAAAGCAGCATGACCAACAAAAGGTCTTAGTGAGATACTTTTCCAGCCCATGACAACCAAGCTGGTCAGAAAGATAGGTCTGTGGCACAGGTGGTCAGGAGCGCAGTTCAGTGGCAGCATCAGCTATGGAGACCTTGACAGCAGCAGTAGTACTGAAACCTCTTGATACTCAGAGATGGTAAAGGAATTGGACAAGTAGTCAGAAATAGATTGTATGGAATCCTAGTACTAGCAACTGAATGTTGGACTGGGCATAATTTGAGAACTCCGTTACCCATTATTAAGTTATATATCTCAACCGCAGGGTGAAGAGGAGTTGAGGTCATGAGAGAGCAGGGATTCTACCTGGTTAAGGAGCAAAGTACAGACCAGGAGAACAGTGATCAGAGATTTTTTTGAACCACCTGACCTTGGAAATACCAAAAACTTGGACCCTTGGAACTAGCGATGAAAACAGAAGAACAAAAGCCTGAAGCTTGGAACAGTAGGGTATAGAGGTACAACTCCTACATAAAGTTTAAAGTCAAGAAGTATCCTAGAAAAATGAGATTCAAAAAGAATCTGACCACAAAGCACTATTATGGTGACAAGGAAATTCAAAACAGAAACTCAGAAGAAGATAACACAGTAAAATACATGTGCACATGCACACACACATGTAAGTATAGACTTAAAGAAAAATGCAGGTTAAAGACAAACTGAAAAAGAATTCCTGGAAGAGCTAAAGAAAGATTTTTAAAGACTAAAATTATTTTAAAAAATCAAATAAGAGAAGTAGAGGAAAAAAGGGAAATGAAAGTGAGAGTAATATTGAAAATTATGCAAAGAGAAATAAAGGTTTGGTAATAAAAAGTCACAAAAATAATTTCTTAAAAATTAAAATTTGTCAAATGGAAGTTAGTAACTCCATGAGACATCAGGAATAATTAAGCAAAGTCAAAAGAATGAAAAAATAAAAGAAAATGTGAAATATCTTGTCAGAAAGCAACCAAATGGAAAAAAATAATCAAAGAAAAACAATTTAAGGGTTATTGGACTATCTGAAATCCATGACCAAAAAATGGCCTAGAAACAATACTTCAAGAAATTTTGAAGGAAAGTTGCACAGATATTGTAGAGCCAGAGGGCAAAATAGAAATCAAAAGAGGCCACCAATCATTTTCTGAAAGAGAACCCAAAATGTACATTCCCAGGAATGTTATAGCCAAATTCCAGAGCTCCCAAGTCAAGATGAAAATGCTGCAACCAGTTGGAAAGAAACAATGTAAATACTGTGGAACCACAGCCAGGATCAGATAAGGTTTAGCAGCTAATGCAAGAGAGAAGCAGAGGGCAAAGGAAATGATCTTCCAGATGAAAAAGGAGCTAGGTACAGGTGTGGAGAACTTGTGGACTTAAGGCCACATGTAGCCTTTTAAATCTTCAAGTGCAGTCTTTTGATTGAGTTCAAGGTTTATTAAAGGGATTTGTTTACCCTTGAGCTAGGATAACAACCAAGAATAATCTACCTAGCAACACTGAATACACTTATTTTTTGGTAGGGGGAATAGAGAATGAATATTTAACAAAATAGATTTCCTGGCCTTCTTAGTGAAAAGGCCAGAGTTGAATAGAAATTTTGACAGTCAGGCCTAAGACTCAAGAGAAGCATTAAAAAGAGCGAGAAAATGAGGAAAATTAATAATGTTAGACTGTTTACATTCCTAAATAAAAGGATGATATATGTAATTCCCAAGAACTTTACCGTCATTAGAGCAGTTAGAAGGAATCAACAGAGGGCATGGGTGTGTTTGTTGGTATGATCTCAGAAAAAAAATGAAAGGGTGAGAAAAAAAGAATGCACAGGGAGAAAGAAGAAGGGAGAGGAAGAGTAGAGAAAATTATCTCACATAAAAGAGGTAAGCAACACAGGTTTTTCCCCACCAATGGAGAAGAAAATGATGGAGAATTAAACTAAACTGTACTGGTTCAAAGAGGGAAGACCACACACACACACACACACACACACACACACACACACACACATACAGTCAATTGAATATAGAAATCCATCTTTAATAGGAAAGTAGGAGGGTGAGGAGCTACAAGAAAGGTAAGGTATGATAAGAGGGAGGAAAGAGTAAAGGAGTGAGTGGACAGAAGCAAAACTGACTTGATGGGGTAGTGTGTGTGTATAATGTGTGTATACATATAGTATATATATATATAGTGAGTGTATACACACAAGCATGCATATATATCATATACATACATATATATGTATATATACATATATACATACATATGTGTATATATGCATATATATATATGTATACACAGAGTGAGTGAGAAAGAGAGCGAGACAGTGAGAGAGAGAGAGAAAGGATAAACAGAAGAAAATGGGATGGAGGGAAATACAGTTAGTAGCCACAACAGTGAATGTGTAGGGGATTAATTCACCCATACAATGGAAGAGGATAGCTCACTAAATTAGAAACAAGAATCAACTGATATGTTGTTTCCAAGAAGCAAACAGAAATAAACACACGGAAGAAAAGTAGGGGCCTGGAACAGAATCCATTCTGCTTCAGCTGAAGTAAAAAAGGTAGAGGTTTCAATCATGAAAGACAAGTAGAGTAAATAAAGTAAATAAAGTGCTGGGCCTAGAGTCATGAAGACCTGAGTTCAAGTCTGTCTTCAGATATTTACTAGCTATATGACCCTGAGCAAGTTACTATTTGCTTCAGTTTCCACATCTGTTAAATAAGATGAAGAAGGAAATGGCAGATCACGCTATTATCTCTGCCTAGAAAACCAGGGCATAATGAGGTGTTGGAAACAACTGAAATGACTGAGTAATATCAACAAAAACAATTGTGATCTTATACAAAGCAAAAGTAAAAATAGAACTAATTAAAAGAGGTTCTCATGGAAACTAAAAGATGCCATAAACAAGTACTATCAATAGTAAACATACATAGACTAAATAGAATCATATCCAAGTTCCTTAAAAGAAAAATTAAATGAGTTATAGGAAGAAATAATCAAATTATGAAGTGGAGGACTCTCAATTTTCCCTTCTCAAAACTAGATCAATGTAACCATAAAAAAATAAGTGAGAAGTTAAGGAAATAATAAGAATTTTAGAAATGTTAGATATAATAGACATCTGGAGAAAATGGAATAGGAATAAAAACAATACTTTCTTCCCCTCAATTGTTGATGGCAACTTCACAAAAATTGACCACTTATTAGAGCACAAAAATCTCACAATCAAATACAGAAAAGCAGAAATATTAACTGCATTGAAGTATGTAATTGGGAATGAATAATACTGTGGTACAATAAATGATGAAGAGGATGATTTCACAAACATCTGGGAAGATTCGAGGAAGCCAAGTGATGGGAGAAGAACCCAGAGAACATTATATACAGTAATGGCAATGTTGCAACAGTAATCAGTTTTGAAACAATTACTTATGCTGATCACTATAATGATCCTTGACAGTTCCATAAAAAATGCTGTCTACCTCTTCAGACAGAATTGATGAACTCTAAGTGCAGATATATATATGTAATATATGTATATAATATATGCATCTGTGTATGTATGTATGCATGTATTTTTTCCTTGTATGTCCTGTTTTTTTTACCACTGGGTTATTGTGTAAATACTTTTTATTTGCAACTTCACATATATGATGGTTATCATAATTCTTGCTTTATCAATAAGTGAGGATTTCCCAGGAGAGAAGGAGAGAATTTGAACCTGAAAATTAAAAAGAATATACAATTTTTGAAGTGTATATTTTTAAAAATTCTCATTCAGAAGTTATCAGTAAATCAAAGTTGGTTTTTCCAATAATTTGCTCACCTACATAGTTTCTTTTTTGTATTATTTTTTTCTATTGGATTAGTCTATCTTTGGTTGGAGAGTATTAAAATCTTATGACTGTTGCTATTAATGTTATTTTGACAATCGTCAAATTTTGAGAATTTAACTTATATGCAGTTTAGTACAAATACATTTAATAATTATTTTTAAATTGTCTTTAAGCATAATGTAGTTTCCATTTTTGTAACTCTTCAATGTGTTTCTTTCAATTTTTGCTGTAATTGTAACCCCAGCTTCGATAGTTTTATCAGAAGCATATTAAATTATGTTTCATCCACTTATATTTAATTTTGATGTGTGTATATGTTTTAAATGTTTCTCATGAAATATAAGGTTATTGAAATATAAAAAGTCTATTCAGTAGTCCTACAAACTTTTTACATTTAAGTCTTATCCTCTAGGGAAGAGTATAATTTTAGTTATGTTGCTGTTAATGTTGCTTGTTTTAAGTCTTTATTAACGTGCACTTATGAAATCCTCTAGGGAAGAGTATAATTTTAGTTATGTTGCTGTTAATGTTGCTTGTTTTAAGTCTTTATTAACATGCACTTATGAAAGCCTTTCTTATTTTTCCTTTCTTTTGTGTGAAGGAATTAAATAGCTGTCTCCTATCTAACTCACACTGTATATTAGCAAATCTCTACTACTTTGTTTTAAAAAGAAATTTAAACTTTTGGGAGATTGCGAGCCAGAGATAAGCTGTAAGTATTTTCCCTGCTGGCGCTCTGGGGTGATGAGTCAAAGAATATGATAAAATAAGTTTAACTCCTCTCATTAGAGACCAGTATCCCAACAATAAACCTGGCCATCATATTCATGAATCAAAAGTAAAGGGAGAGAATGTAAGACTTCATGTTTTTGGGCCCAGTAGTAATTATAATTGTTATATTTGTATGCAATAAACTTTAAAATTTTGTTTTATTATCCATTTCTCTGTATTTTTCTTTCTTTCTTTCTCAGTTGGGGATATTTAATCCACTCACATCTAAATTTATAATTATTATGTTTCTTTTCAATGAATACCCGTTTAAGTCAATATAATTTTATTTATTGAATTAACACATTTAAATTAATATACATAACCTTAAACTCTTTTTGAGTCAGCACTTGACTCCTATGGTATGTTTTGCTTAAAATAATCTGAATATGATACTCTTCTTCTAGCACCCTCAATCTTCTTTGTCTGATCCCAAGTTTCATCATTTTACTTTTATTGTTTTCGCCTTTGTTTATTTTGCCTTTCTATTTCCCATTTCAGATAAGTTTACCATACTGAATCAATCCTTCCATCTTTAAGCCTCCTCCTTCCACATGCATAGCTCATTTGTTTCTTAATTTCAGTGACATTCATTTGAAAGTGCCCCTTCCAAGAAATAGTGTTTGTATTCCAATCCCTTCTTACTTCTTAACGTTTTTGGGATTTCTCTAATATTTTTTCCCATTAATACCAACTCTTCATGAAACCAGAAGGTTATAGTGGAAGATAATCTGTAACCCTAATCCAAGGTCAATTCCATTCCTTGTTATTCCCTTATAACCTAACACTTTTGATGTTATGTCATCCTCTCTTTAATTTTTAGCACCTGAGCTATGGACATTAAAATGGTAATGGAGATTTGGTAACACTTTGTTTTGTCTTTTTTTAACTTCATCTGATGTTTATTTTCAGATGATTATGAATAGTCATATATTTCTTATTCTATCTCTCAAGGAATCATTAATATTCTAGGTATGAGAGGGACCTTGTTGTAAAAGAGCCTGTCATGTAGTACTTTACTGAATATGACGTTTTTTCACAATCAGCAGTGAGTAAAAATAGTGGGATCTCTTACTCTCAGCATCATTCAGTCAATTATGAGATAATAAATATGTGGACCATAGCTAAAAGGAATTTTTGAAAGAATACTCATCCTCAACTAATATTCACATGAAGGATGACCTCATATTGTGTATGTGACCCTCATAACGATTTTGTATAGACGGAATAGTTGTTATATACTAGATACTTACTGATATTCTCTCAGTTCCTTTTTTTGAGAGGTAAGTATTAAGGATTGAGCTTTTCCCCCCAAAGCCTTTAGTACCTTTTCCCGCTTCAGGAACCTTGGATATGAGTACTCTTCATATCACTTCTAATAAGGCCTGTATCTTTTGCACTAGAAGACATTTTCATTATGTAACAATAGCCCATTTGCAATTTTCTAATTTCTTCTTACCTCATAAGTAAAAAAAAAAATGTTGAGAATACCCTGAAACAACATCATTTGAGAAACAGCTAAAATAGCTGAGGATGTTAAAGCAAGGTTTCCTGGGAGTCAGTGGTTTTCTTAGATTTGAAAGACTGTCACCTAGAAAAGGAATTAAATTTATTCTGTGTTGCTCCAGAGGGCAAAGCTAGGTCTAATAAGTGGAAGTTAAAGGGATTTATGCTTTGAATGACTTAGAGCAGGTTCATCAGACTCAAACAGAAACATATCTGTACTTGCATAGTGATGTAGAAAACTGCATGTGAACATTATATGTGTTTTACTGTATTTTTATTTAATTTGTTAAATATTCAACAATTACATTTCAATCCACTTTGGCTGTACTCTGGAGTTTTACTGGCCTCATGGATCCCTCAAGTTTTCATTTTGATACCTCTGACCCAAAGGGACAGAGTAGATCCTTCCCAACTTGGAGTTTTTTTGAATATATAAACTAGTTGTTAGCAGACTATGGCTCATGGACTAAATCTAGCCTGCTAAGTATGATTTTGACTATTCTTAGAATATTCTTAGAAAAACTGGAACCAGGTCACCTTTGGTCTATAATGTGTAGTTTGTTAACCTCTTAAACTAACTTAACTTAAACTAACTAACTTAAACTAACTCTTTAAACTAACTCTTTAAACTAACATTCGAAATACTATGTTTATGTATATATGTATATATATATATAATGTATGTATATGTATGTATGTGTTATGTGTATGTGTGCATGTATATGCATATATACTTATTTTCCTCCTCTACATAATCCAGATACCAAAATGTACAGATATATACAGTAAACTAATTTTTAAATTTCAAAAATCTTTTCACATTTTATCAATGGTATCAATATCACTTTGTCAAAATTACTTGCATAATTAATATCTTTTGGATATAAGTTTGATTTTGGTTTGTTCTAATATGAAGGAGCTAGAGGGAAAAATGAATTTTAAGCCAAGATAATTATTCCCTCAAGGTAGGGAAGAGATAGTCAATTAGAGTTTCCAGAACCCTAGAAATACTGGTATTTATGTATGTGTTAAAAGGACACTCAAAGTCTAATACATGTTACTTTTTGATCTGTTCTTTTCAATGAATCAAAATAACATTATTTTAATCAGAAAGGACAGTCAAGAGATGATTACATACATTTTATACTTATGTGTCGGTATGGGTATTTCACAACTTATGAATAAGTTGTATCCCAAAGATGTGCATTGTTTGGAATTTGAAACACATTTTCCTGTTAAAGCAAAGTTATAAATGGTGTTTGTGTTTCCAGGCTAGTCTCTATGAAAGCTTATTTAATCTGTAACAGTCAAGCAAGAATACTCGTAACACCAGCCTTAATTCTGAGTCTTGAGATTAGGGTAGAAGAAAGAAGAACAGAAACAAAGGGTTTCTTCCTTTCCTAGGTATAAGGCTGATTCCAGGGAAAATTGTAAAATGACCAAAATTTAGCTTTTAAAAAAATTTCTCTTTTTGTATCACATATCTCTCTACTGACACTCCTCTCCATAAACCCTCAAGCTTCCATGTTTATGCTATGCTAAAACCTGTACTAGACCATCTCAGCTAGTTCTGCTCAATTCCTCATTTCAAAGTGTTCTATGCTTGGAAATTATTCATTTCTCCCCAACTATGGCCACCAATCAAACTCCTATCCCTTAGTGGAGGTAAACTCCATTAGGTATTAAAACAAAATATTCTGATTAAAAGAATTCATATAAAAATGTAAAGGACTGATATTTGCTAAATTCCTTGTTCTCTATTTGTAATTTTTTAAGGTGGGATTTTGGTTAAACCAAATAAACCTCTTTGGAATTTCAAATAAGGCAACCAACTTAAGAAAAGAAGTTCAGGCAATGGGGCTTAGATATTTTGGAGAGTATTCACCTCACTTAGCAGAGTTGACCAGTGTCATCTGGTACTCTCTAAGGTTTGTCCTCTTTTGCATGAGCTTTTTTTTTCTTTTGTTTTTTTCTTGTGAACTCCCAAATTCAAAGTTCCAAGGATTGTTTGAAAACTTTCAGTATGTTGACAGTGAGATCTTGGTCATGTAAATATTGAAGGTAGCAGTTATTTTAATGTATAGGTCCCTTGTAAATTTAGCATTGCTTATATATCCTTTAATGTGAAATTATAGAATGTACTTAGTTTAAGAATACCTTAGCATATACTGGGAACTTATAATTATTTCATTTTATAAAAAGGCTAATTGCACATAACTTTCCCTTTCCATCTCCACCCTTGAAGGAGTTCTACCTTTGGCACCAACCCTTGGCTATCCAAAACAACCAAGCTGTCTTGGGCTGATGGCACCACCTGGTGGCTGTCATGGAAAATGTAACTTTCATATCTCCCATTTTTTTTCTTTTCATTTCTCACTTAATTCCACCTCAGGCTCTCTTTCCCCCCGTATAAGTATACAATATGTTTTTTTTTAAATATTCCTATTGTTTCCCTTTCCTAATTCAACTGCAGAAAAATGTTTTCCTTTTTCCCCTTCTCTTTGTGAACCAAAACATGACCTTCATCATGACTAATAAGTGTTAGAGTAGAATTAAAGTAAATATTTGTCAAGGACAAAGGATGCCTATCTTGAACTGATATTATACTTCATACAAAATAAAAAAAATAGTACTATCAGCCACTTATACCCTTAAATATGAGTATAAGTCCCCTTCAGATTTTTTCACAAAAAAGACAGTGTGATATAGTGGATAGAGCACTGGACTTGGAGTCAAAAAGACGTATATTTGAATCCTATCTCAAATACTTACTACCTGTATGACCTTAATTAAATAGTTAACCTTTCTCAATCCTAGTTTCCTCATTTGAATAATGGGGATAATAATAATGACCACACAAGTTTATTGTGAGAGTCAAGGGATCCTAATGTGTTTAAAGAAATTCACAAACCTTAAAGTACTATATGAATTTTATCATTATTTCCTCATCCTCTACTAATGTAATCTTTTCTTCAAGCACCTCCACCAATGCTCTAATCTAATGTCTCATCATAGTAGGAAGGTTGGTGATCCTGGGTTCTCAACATTTATGCCAGTGGATTACTTTCTTTGGCAGATTCTACCAAGTTGGAAAGGCTTCAAGTCTAGTCCTGGCAACTGACCATGTGTCTGTCATCTGAAGGCTGGCCTTGCTAAGTTCAGGGAAGCTCACCATGAGAAAGTTAGTTTCCCAACTGTGATTTTTTTTTTTTTGCCACAGTAACTCTTGAAGACTCTAAATTTCACATGTATGTCAATCTACATCAGTGGAAGGAGCAACATCTGTGATGGGTCCATTAATCCTTTAGTAACTGGAATATTTCTTCAAGCATTTTCATTCTAGATGAATGAAAAAAATCTTATCAAAGTTTTCTCTTTTGTTTCATTATTAACATGCTGAAAATAATTTTTTCTTAACAAATTAATAATATTCTAGCTACATTTTGGGTTATTAGCTCTAGGATTAGGGAATTGGGCTTCAAATTCTACCTCCCTTGAGCAAGTCACTTAATATTACCTTAGCCTCAATTTCTTCAGCTGTAAAATGAAGGAGCTGGATTACAATATGCCTGAGAGTGCTTCCATCTCTACATCTATCACTTTCTGATCCTAAACAGGATAGTATACAAACTGAACGGGTCCAGTCCAACAAATATTTATGAAATATCTACCATGTAAAAAGTACTACTGTGTTAGGTACTCAGGTATTTAGGTACTAAGACAAACAAAAACAGTAAATCAAATAGATCTTGGCTTCAAAGAACTTACATTCGATCGGTTGAAATAACACATACAGATACAGTAATGTACACTAACATCTCTCTTTATTAGTTTAAAAGGGAAAATGTGTTCTGAGCTCCATACAACTGGTTTATGAAAAATCTTTAGGTAACCAATCCTCTGGGTATATTGAGAATTTTCAATGTTTAATCCAGAATTCTTTGGGTCAAAAATTCCCATGAGCCCACTTAAGCCAATTGCAGTCATGTAGCACCAGCACTTTTGGCTAACTCTCAGTGTAGGCAGTGCATATTTATATATAGTTATGTACTAGTCTCTCCTGATGTAACTAGATCACCTAATACCTTATGAAAGCAGGGTGTTGAAAGTGGGGCTATTGGAGATTAGAACCTCTCAGGAAGTGGCTTTAGGAAAGTGTCACATCTCGTATCCAAAGAAATCTGGTCCAAGCTGATGACTGAGTAGCAGACCTACTCTTGATTTTCATCCCAGTTCTTTGATCCTTAAGCTTTACTCTTTTCTTACTTTCCAGGCCTGCCACAGGCCCCTGACATTATCCTTGCAATAAACACCCTAGTTCCTTTAACATCTTGCCTGTCATCATCACATTTTCTAGTCAGTTCAAAGACCCAAATTGAATCTCATGAAGTATTTTGTTGAACCAGAAAAATGAGACTTTTCTGTCACTTTTGTAGGTAAGAAGGAAGAATCTGATGAGATATTGGAAGGTAATGTTTTGAGGTAGACACCAACACAAAAGCATTCATGAATATTAGATCTGGAAGCTACCATAGAATTCATCTAATCTGCTCCTCCCTTATTCATACAGATGATGAAACTAAGGGCAGAGGGTTTAAGAGGCTAATTCAAAGTTACAGAGCTGATTTAATGGTAAGTCAGGTCTGGAACCAGGGTCTGCATACTTTCAATTCTTTGTTTTACTTTTCCCAAGAAATATTTCTTTTAGTTTCTTTCATTCTCCACCATCCCATCCTCTTAGAGTAGTAAGTACATGGTCATCTTTCTATCACAGACTTCTGGAGATGTGGTTAAAAAAAATCTCTAAATCTTTCCAGGCTAAGAAATGGTTTTATTTGAGAAAAGAATTTATAACAATGGAATTCTCTAGGTAAGTTTCAAATGAGATAACTGCCAACTCAATCTGATAGTGTGTCCTTTGAAATATAATTGCTTTCCTTTCCCTGGAGGATACCTCTTATTTGTGTGCACTACAAATAACACTGGAGTTTTATGTATTTTATTCCATTATATAGTGAGAATTTGACTGGCCCTTTTTACATCAATGGGAATGAGCTTTGCTTTTGATCAATACTAATCACAAAAGTAATAATATGGTTGGTGCATTTGCTAATATGACCCTTTTGCTGTGAATTACTGTTAAGTGTATCTTTTTTTCCAGCATGTATTACTGAAAAGTCCACAGACCTGGTCATCCAGTGACCTGAATTCTATATTTTTCACCGATTTACTTTGTTATATTGGCCAAGGCAAAGTTTTTTTTTTCATTCATTTTGTTGTTTGTTAAGAGATTTGATTCACCTGCTACTAAACAGTTCAGAGGTCTTTATAGTCAATCAAAAAGCAATATTTTCCAATAGTATGTAACTGAAAGCAGAATTTGATGTTTTAATTAATTATTGCAGTTTTCTCACATTCAGTAGCCACTGGCCTCTTCTGTTTTTCAACAATTTCTCCTAAGCTTGTGAAACCTCTCCTGTTCACCAGGGATCATAAGAATTTTGACATCCAACAAGAGCCTATCAAGAATCTAGTAGGTGCAAAATATGAGGCAACACAGTACAGTAGTAGATAAGTCAGACTTAGCGATAGGAGGACTCAAGTTAGAGTTCAGCACCTGACACATTTTAGCTTTCAGATTCTGGACAAGTTCCTTAAGCTTCTCAGTAACACCAGAAGACACTTTGAGAATACAAGTCCTAAATGAACGGTTCTTTTGCACTATTGGAAGGAGTTTCCATACAAGGAGGTCCCTGTACATGAAGAACATCAACAACGTGCGAAGATTGGGGGGAGTATACAAAAATGAACAAATAATTTTTGCTGACAAGGACTCTGAATCTAACAAGATTTTTAAAAATCCTTTCTAACAAGTATTTCTTAAGCCAAGCACTAAATAAAATATGAGTACATAAAGATTGAAAAAAAAATCACACAATCTCTGCCTCCAGCAGGCTTATAATCTAAGGGGACTTTTTATTCTTTTTCTACTCAAGTGAGAGTCTATTTCAGATCACAACTAAAAGAAGTGGGGGGGATTGACTTTCAGAGAAAATCTCTATTCCACTAAAATTCAGTCATTTACGTATAGTTTCCAAATTGGACTTATGATTTCTGGTTCCAATTGGGCACTTCTGTTAAATCTCCAAGCTGTTCAGGTTATCAGTCTGGAGGGCAATCTTACCTCTGACTTCTCCAGCTTCCTGTCCTTGAATCACTACTTAGCAGTCCTGTTATCTCATAATTGAAATGTAAGGGGGAGAAAAAGGTTCAAGCAATGCTTTCCTCAGTGAGGGCTTGATTGAACTTTGGGTTAATTTCATTTTGCCTGATTAAGTTTGCTCAACCCTGCTGTAAACGGGCATCTTTTGAAACTTTCTGCCTTTGTTTATAAAACAGGATTTTAAATAATCTTAAGATGTATATGGGCATGTGTGTGCATGTGCTTGTGCAAGTTTGACTCAGGGAGCACAGTCCTGAAATCTTAATATGCAACCTTTTTTTTTCCATAAACAATACAAAGAAGTTGACAGATCTGAAAGGGGCTTATGTGAAAAGATAATTAAGTGCTTTAGAGAGTGTCAAGAGTCAATAGCTCAGCACTGTCAGCACTCTGGGGTGTTACAGGCTGTAATTAGATGGCATGGAGGTGTAAGGGATGTTTGGCAGTTGATTCCGGCATGATCTCCTTGGAGAAACAAAGAGCAACCTCAAAAAGAGATAGCAGGGAAAGCTGGGAACAGGAATTCTGTATGAAAGCCTCAAATGGGTCTGTGTTGCATTGCTGGTGATTTTGCCAGATCATTTGAACAAGAAAGGCCTTCGTTTGGGTTAGAGTCCAACAGGAGCCATTATTTAGAACAAGTACCCAGGCTCCAGGTAAGCTCTTGGCTATGGAATGCTATCTTCCTCTTCTTCATTCACTTTATTTCTCCCATAAATATAGATTTCCAGATATTTCTGCTGTCTGCAATCACAACATGCAGTGTGTTGGTGTGTGGTTTGGGGGCACCATTATGCTCAAAAGAATGAGGTAAAATTAATTGCTAACTGATAACAGAAAGACATCTTGAACAAAGGTCTGGGAGACTTCTTTCTATAAAAGGAATTGAGGCACAAGCATTTCACTAGGACATCCTCAAATGTAAAATATACTTTAATTATACAGGTCAAATTCTAGTACCACAAAATTCCAAGGCCAATCTTTCATCTACCTAGCAATTTTTATAGCCATTCAGGCTTGAAATAAGTAGGTGTTGAAATGGGGCTTGGAAATCTTGATATAATTATAACTTGCAGTTTTATAATAGCTTGTTTTTACAAACCACTTTTCCATTCCAATCCATCTTCCTGTCAGCTGTCAAACTGATCTTCCTAGTGTGCAGGTCTGACCATGTCAACCCCCTAGTCAATAAACTGCATTGGCTCCCTATTATACCCAAGATCAAATATAAAATCTTCTATTTGAATTGTAAAGCTCTCCATAATCTGACCCCTTTTTACTTTCAAGTCTTCTTTCTCCTTACTCCCCACTCACCCCTTGGACTCTACAATCTGGTGACACATTCTTTGTTCTGCCTTGCACAAGACACTCCCTCTCTGGACTTGCTACATTTTCACTGGATGGCTCTATGCCTGGAATTCTCTCTTTCCTTATCTCCAGCTTCTTGCTGCCTTCAATTCTCAGCTAAAAGGACGCTTTCTACAAGGAGACTTCCCTGATCTCCCTTACTGCTAGGGTTTTCTCTCTACTATTATCTCCTTTTCTATCCTGTATATATTGTCTTTGTACATAATTATAGGCATATTGTCTCCCCCATTAGACTGAGCTCCTTGAACATTTGGCTTGTTTGCTTTTTTGCCTTTCTTTATATCCCTAGCATTTAACACAGTGTCTGACAAATGGTAGGTGCTTGTTAACTGACTCACATCCCAGTGATTTAAATTACTCCTTTTATAAAATTAAAAAATCAACGACTAATGTTAAAATAAATAATTTACCCAGGGTCACATAGTTTCTAAGTATCAGAGTAGGAACCCAAATTCCAGCTTCTTGATCCTCAGACTATTTTTACAATTATATTTTAAAAATAGGATTTGACTGCTATCAAGGAATTTTTTCCTCTTTAATTAAGGACCTCGTCACAAAACGCAAAGATCAAGCAAAGTCATGATTCCAAATTCACAAGGACCCGATTCTTGCCTACCGAGTCATGTTGTTGGGTTTGAAGCCAGCTTTGGAGAAATACAGGTCTTTATGCACTTATAAATGCACTTGTCATAGACTCTTAGATTCATAGATTCTAGATTGAGGAGGAACTATAGATATCATCTTATCCAATTCCTTCAATTTACTCATAAAGAAATTGGGGCCCATAGAAGTTAAGTGCATTGACCAAGGACAGAACTGGGGTGTTCTGATTCCAAATCAGCACTCTTTCCCCTGCAACATGCTGTCCTACGTGTTATGAAAAATGCTTGAAAGTTATGCCTCCCAGTGTGAGGTATGACTATGATGTTCTGGGTTTTACCTACCCTTTTTAGAATTTCTCTCTCTCTCTCTCTCTCTCTCTCTCTCTCTCTCTCTCTCTCTCTCTCTCTCTCTCTCTCTCTCTCTCTCTCTCTCTCTCTCCCTCTCTCTCTCTCTCTTTCTCTCTCTCTCTCTTTCTCTAGATTAGAAAGCATGTAAAAGAACAAATACCCGAATGGAAACCACTTCTAACAATTAAGAAACATGTATTTTTATATAAATCAATGAACCAAAATTATTTATTCAAATAATCAAATTGCTTGGCTCTTAGGTACTCAACAAACTGATAAGATCCATGAATAGTCCTCAGGTCTACTGAGTATCTCTGTGACTGATTCACTACTCATCTGTCACTCAAAGACTGAATGAAACAATGGAAGGTCACAGTTTCTGTTATCTCTACTTCAGAAGTCAACTGAAATCCATTCTACGTCATTCAGATAATGTGACTGTACATAGCAGATCATGAGCTAACACTTATTGAATGAATGGTGAAATGAGGAATTTGCCTTCTCTTCAGAACAGCAGCCCACAAAGCTGTTCAGTGTATTTACTTATATATTGAATGTAGCCAGGCATTTTCCTCCATCTTTAGTGCCCTACTTTTAGTCTGTCACTGAGAATCCTCTATATCGCTGGTTTCAGGAGCTTATTTGAATGGTTCATGAGACTTTCTCCAACAACTCTCCTATTCCACAGGCTTCCTTGGAGAGGCTTTTCAGGCTTCCCTTCAGGGAATTTTAGTTGTTGTGTGAATCTCACCATCTTCTTTCTGTTTTTGTGTCTCTTGTCTGTTCATTTTTAAAAGAGGACCCTGATTTAAGTCAATTCTAAGCATGTAACTTAAGACGATGAACACGAAGAGTCAACCAACCACTTTAACACTGTGGTTTCAGTGCAGCAGTGACAATGATAATAATAGCCAGTTATTTGGTGTAGTGGATTGAACATTGGACCTGGAATCAGGAAGACCTGGGTTCAAATCTAGCCTTAATTGTGTTTCCTTGGGCAAGGCAAGTCACTGAACTTCTGTCTTCGTCAGTTTTCTCATCAATAAAGGATGGGGCAGCTAGGTGGTGCAGTGGAGACAGCACTAGTGCAGGAGTCAGGAGAACCTGAGTTCAAATCTCACCTCAGACACTAGCTGAGTGACCTTGGGCAAGTCACTTAGCACCAAATGCCTCATCTTGGATCATCTCCAGTCATCCTGATGAATATCTGGTCACTAGATTCAGATGACTCTGGAGGAGAAGTGAGGCTGGTGACCTGCACAGCCCTCCCTCACTTAAAACAAAGTCAAGTGCAAGTCATATCATCATTTCTCTGATGGCATGGTCTTTGGCAACGAAGGACAAGCACACATACATCAATAAAGGATTATTGTAAAGATCAAATGAGATATCTGTAAAGTGCTTTGCAAACTTTAAAATGCTAGTGACAATAGTAGCAGTAGCAGCAGCAGCAGCAGCAACAGCAACAATGGAAGTAGTATGTTGGCAGCAGCACGGTATAGCACGTATAGCATGGTATAGCAGATAGAATTGGCTTAAGAACCATAATGACCTGGGTGTGGATCTAGCCACTCTCTGCATTTCTCTGGGTAAGTAATTTAGCCTCTGTGACCTGACTACTTTCTAAAACTATAACAGGACATATAGATCATCAATGGGGGCATTTTCTCACCAGGAGTTCCCTACAAAATATACACAAATGTGAGAGACGGAATTGTAATGGTTCCATTTATGTAGCCCTTTATAGGCAAAGAACACTTTATACACATCATCTTCTTACATATTTCCAGAAACTCTGTGAAGTTATTGGTCCAAATATTATAGTTTCTATTTTATTAATGAAAAAACTGAGGTTCAAAGAGGTCATGGGACCCACCCAGGATCATACAAATTGTGAAATGGTGGAGCTGAAACTCACCTCTGACTCTGAGCCTTATATATTTTTTCTATACAATATTTATTCACCACTTTATCAGTTTTGAAATAAGCCATATTTGGAGCATATCCTTGCTTTAAATGGAGACAGTCATTCTTCCGCTGTATCCTAAGCAGTATGTACTATTGCTGATAACCTTTTCCTCCCTTGGTGAATACCACTGGAAAATCAGTGATAATCTAATTGAATTCTAGTGAAGTTTTTGGATGAGAGATTGTCAGATACATGGTGCATGTCAACCCTTTGTTTTGAAGGATCCTATAAAATTACTAACATGGTCACTGAGGCATGTTTTTGAGACCATGATAAATCTCCATTTTTCCTGTTCATTGGTAGACTGGAAAGAATGCCAGTCTTGATGTGAGTAAACCTGTACCCATATCCCTGCTCTTACACTAGCCATATGGCCTACTTCCTGAGTGTGAAGGAAGCCAGGAAATCCAGGGGACAGAGAATGAGGGGGGAAGAGAATTTTGGACATGAGAGATAGCCATTGAAAATGCATGGAGTCTGGAGATGTTTTGGGTGAGGAGTCAGTGTCACTGGATCACAGAGTATCTGGAGAGGAGTAAGGTGTAAGAAGATTGAAAAGGTAGGAATTAACCATGTAGGGGGCTTTTAACATATTAAAGTGCTGTATTAATAGGGCAGCTAGGTGGTGCAGGTTATAGTGTCCTGGGCCTGAAAGGTAGGAAGACTCATCTTCCTGAATTCAAATCTGACCTCAGATACTTATTAGCCATGTGACCCTGGGCAATTCATTTAACACTGTTTGCCTCAGTTTCTTCACCTGTAAAATGAGCTGGAGAAGGAGATGGCAAACCACTCTACTCCAAATGGGGTCATGAAGAGTTGGACATGATTGAAATGACTGAACAATAGCTATGTTCATATAGTATGATATTGTATAATGCAAATGAAAATATCTCAGTATTATTATGAAAATACCTTTGACCTTGTAGTCCTGCCCTGAAAGGGTCTTGGGAACCACCAGAAGTACCTGGACCATATTTTGAGAACCACTGATCTACCTATCCAATCTCCACACCTATGATTTCATCAGTGTAGGGAACTCCCTGTGTGGAAATCACCTCCCGCATTTTATACTCTTAGAGCAATGACTGAACACTTGAAAGTTAAATGTTTTGCCCGTGAGCACAGAACTAGCTACTAGTATGAGTTTCAGAAAAGCCTTTAGGTACTAAGCACTAGGCTTCTTTTTTAAAAATGAGGAATCTGAGGGCCATGATAGGTTAAGTGACATTTCTAAGACCCCCATAGGTAGAAGAATAGGAATTTGAACCCATATCGTCTGACACAAAATCCTGTGCTCTTTAGGTAGCATGTTCAGAAGAAGAAAAGTACAGAGGGCTCTCTGAAACTACATAAGCTGTTTTCTATATTTATCTCTGGGGGGAAAATATACTTGTCCCTCCTCCACCCCTGAGAGCAATCACTGGTGTCTGACTGGAGAGTCTGAAGCTTTGAATGTGATTATTGCAAAATCTGCTTTTGATTAATTGTTTTTCTAAGTTCCAAGAAGAAATTTCTGGTCAGTATACTTAACATTTGTTACTGACTACACATCCACAAATGACCTACAAGTAACTGCATGGCAGCGGTGTCATGATTCCATCAGAAACAATGGTCTTTATAACATGCTAACTTGTGTTTATTCTGAAACTTCATCACCTGATGAATATGCAATTAACCTATTTATAACCATGGGACACATCTTAGAAATATGCCACATCCATACAATTTAAAATCCAATCTGTATAGGCACGCAGTGGAGGAAGATAGTTTCCCTTAGTAAGAGATATAATATTGGAAACACAACTGTATATAGCCAATTTTCTACATCATCTGATTTATTTTAATTAGAGGTTAGCTGCTGAACAGTTCATGTGATTACAGTTATAATTATCACAATACCAGTCATCCTCATTTCCATTAGCATCCCACTTGATAGTTAGCAATAAGCAGAAATAAAATATTAGGACTTTTAAGAGAAGAGATTACCAATTAGCACAATTCTCCATTGGCACAGGATAATTATTAATTATTATCATCATGGTAATTATTCAGCAGGCTAAATTTCACTGGGCTACCTGGGTGCTGCTTCTTCCTGCTCTCCCTAACATCAGCTTCTGTCTAAATCCTGAAGCAATATTTGTATTAAAGACACAGCTGACTGCCAACCAAATGGAAAAGCTACCATAAAGGAGTGGAAAGATTCTCCATTTTGTTAAAGGATCCTTTCTATAGGGAATAATATTTTCTAATAATTTCTAATAGGGCAATATTCAGAAGTCTAGACTTTGAGAAAGATGCTGCCATTGATGACACAGATTTTTCTCTTTAGTCATGATAGATCCTTCTTGACTCTAAATTTCTTTTTAGATTCATATTATTACAATTTTTAAAAAATCATGACATTGTACACGACTAAATATAAAGGAGAGAGCTAAAAACTTATTTTTGTTGTTCTTTCTTTTTTATTAATTTGTTTTCAGTTTTCTACAATCACTTTCATAAGTGTTAGATTTTCTCCTCCTCCTCCCTCCCTCCCCTAGATGGCATGCAATCTTAAATGGTTTCTATACATACCTTCTTATTAAGTACATTTTCACATTAGTCATGTTGTATAGAGGAATTAAAATGAATGGGGGAAACCATAAGAAAAAACAAACCAAAGCAAAACATAACACAAGAGAAAATATTTTGTTTCATTCTGGGTTCCAATTCCTTAGTTCTTTCTCAAGATGTGGAAGGCATTTTGCCTCAAGTCCTTTGGGAAAGTTTTAGGTTCTTGCATTGCTATGAAGGGCTAAGTCTACCAGAAAAATTCCTTGCACACTGTGGTTGTTTCTATGTACAAAGTTCTCCTGGTTCTGCTCCTTTCACTCGGCATCAGTTCGTTTAAGTCCTTCTAGGCCTCTCTGAAGTCTTCCTGTTCATCATTTTTTATAGCACAAGAGTAGTCATATTTATGTACCACAACTTGTTCAGCCATTCCCCAATTGATGAGCAACCCCTCAATTTCTAGTTCTTGGCCACCACAAAGAGAGCTGCTATAAATATTTTTGTACATGTGGGGCCCTTTCCCACTTTTATGATCTCTTGGGGATACAGTCCTAGAAGAGATATATTGCTGGGTCAAAGGGTATGCACATTTTTGTAGCCCTTTGGGCATAGTTCCAAATTGCTCTCCAGAATGGTTGGATTAAAAGAGCTATGAAATTAAAGAGAACTTGTTTTATGTGTCCTCAAAGGGGGAGGGGAAAAAAAAAGATCTAGGGAGCCATTATGGACCATGAGCTGTCAATCAATTTATAGGGATTTATTGAATGGCTCATTATTTTTGTTCAGTTATTTCATCTGCATCCAAATCTTCATGGCTCCATTTTGGGATTTTCTTAGGAGAGATATTGGAGTGGTTGGCCATGTCATTCTCCAGTTCATTTTACAGATGAAGAAACTCAATGATATAGGGTTAAGTGAGTTGCCCAGGATCACATATCTAGTAATTGTCTGAGGTCAGATTTGAACTCAGGTCTTCCTGACTCCAGGCCCGCCTCTCTATTCACTCTGCCACCTAGTTGCCACTTATTGAGTGGCATTGTTCTAAATGTCACTAAATTTCAAAGGAAAAAAAATAAATTCATATTCTATCAAAGGAAATAACAATATATTTAAAAATGTGTGTGTTTTCCCATGTAAGATATTTACAGCCACATGGGTTATCTAAATGTATTGATATAGTTTCAGGGTGGCATGGATAGATATCTCTAGAACCTGTTCTATCCTTCTCTAAGGGAATCTATGATTTCTACCTTGAATAGATTAAGAGATATGATTGGCTGGAAGTTTGCTCCTTCTCTCAGCTTTCTCCAAGGGAGATATTGGGCTATAATTATATTTTCCCTCTCTTAGATATCTCTAACATAGGGGCACAAGTTTTAGAGATTCAGAAGAAACATTCCTTCCCTGGTTATTCTTAAAGAGGAGGGTAGCTTTTGGCTTACTCTTACCAGTTTGGCTTGTTCCCACCAAATGTTGGTTATGGAAAAAACATCACAAATAGCAAATAATGAGTAATCTTATTTACTCTAGTAAATAGCAAACAAACTGAATTTCTAAAGATTAGAATACAATAGAAAATATAGGAGTTACTGATAGTTTTTAGCTGGGAACAAGATGCAGTCTTAACTCAAACAGAGAAAGAGGACTTGATCTCACTCAAGGAGGTCCATCATATTGTCTACAAGGAGGCAAGCTGATAATCGGGGACATGTTGAGGAGCCAGCATCCCCTACAAGTCTCTCTACACATCTTTCTCAAAGATAAATGTTTGCCAAGAATCTCAGATACAGACTCCACTCTAAGTGTAGACACTCAAAATTTCATTCATGCTTAACATTTTTTCTGCTAATTGGGAGCCAAGTCTCCCTCCATACACATGCTTGATTGGAAGCCTGATGATATAAGTAAGTATGAAATACATATAAAGATAATTTGGTGGTTGTACAAGAAACACTAGCAGTGGAGGAATCAAGGTAAGTCTCATGCAGTAAGTGTATTTTAAGCTAAGCTTTGAGGGAAGCTAGAGCTTTTAAGAAGTGAGTTTCAGGAGGGAGGGCATCCCAGGTATGCAATGTTGTCCCAGAGATGATAAATGACACAGTATAGTGTCCATACTCTCTCTTTTTTTAAAATTTTAATTTATTTATTTAACTTTTTACATTCATTTTCACAAAATTTTGGGTTCCAAATTTTTTCCCCTTTTATCCCTTCCCCCCACCCCAATACACCAAGCAATCTAATTTTCCCTGTCACCAATCTACCCTCTCTTCTATCCTCCCTCCCTCCTCTTGTCCCCATCTTCTCTTTTGTCTTGTAGGGCCAGATGACTTTCTATTCCCCATTAACTGTATTTCTTATTTCCTAGTAGCAACAACAATACTAACCAGTTGTTCCTAAAACTTTGAGTTCCAGATTCTTACCATCTCTCCCTCCCCACTATTCCCTTTGGGAAGGCAGGCAATTCAATATAGGCCATATCTGTGTAGTTTTGCAAATGACTTCGATAATAGTCATGTTGTGTAAGACTAACTGTATTTCCCTCCATCCTATTCTGCCCCCCATTGTTTCTATTCTGTCTTTTGATCCTGTCCCTCCCTGAGTGTTGACTTCAAATTGCTCCCTCCTCCCATTGCCCTCCCTACCATCATCCCCCGCCCCCTTGCTTATCTCCTTCTCCCCCCCTTTCCTTTATTGTAAGATAGGTTTTCATAGCAAAATGAGTGTGCATTTTATTCCTTCCTTTAGTCACATGTGATGAGGGTAAACTTCTTGTTTTTTTTCTCAGCTCTCCTCTTTTTCCCTCCACTAAAAAGTCTCCTGCTTGCCTCTTGAATGAGATATAATTTACCCCATTCCATTTCACCCTCTTTCCTCCCACTACATTTCTCTCTCACCATTTACCTTAATTTCTTTTAAGATATGGTCCCATCCTATTAAATTCACTCTGTGCTTTCTGTCTCTGTATGTGCCTGCATGTGTGTACATGTGTGTGTGTGTGGTCCCACCAACTACCCAGATACTGAAAAATTTTAAGAGTTACAAATATTGTCTTTCCATGTAGGAATGTAAACAGTTCACTTTTAGTAAGTCCCTTCTGACTTCTCTTTGCTGTTTACTTTTTCATGCTTCTTCTCATTCTTGTGTTTGAAAGTCAAATTTTCTTTTCAGCTCTGGTCTTTTCATCAAGAATGCTTGAAAGTCCTCGATTTCATTGAAAGACCATCCATATTTTCCCCTGAAGTATTATACTCAGTTTTGCTGGGTAGGTGATTCTTGGTTTGAGTCCTAGTTCCTTTGACTTCTGGAATATCCTATTCCATGCCCTTCGATCCCTTAATGTAGAAGCTGCTAGATCTTGAGTTATGCTAATTGTATTTCCACAATACTGGAATTGTTTCTTTCTAGCTGCTTGCAATATTTTCTCCTTGACCTGGGAATCCTGGAATTTGGCCACAATGCTCCTAGGAGTTTCTCTTTTTGTATCTCTTTCAGGCAGTGATCAATGGATTCTTTCAATACTTATTTTGCTTTCTGGTTGTAGAATATCAAGGCAGTTTTCCTCGATAATTTCATGGAAGATGATGTCTAGGCTCTTTTTTTGATCATGACTTTCAAGTAGTCCCATAATTTTTAAATTGTCTCTCCTGGATCTATTTTCCAGGTCAGTTGTTTTTCCCATGAGATATTTCACATTCTCTTCCATTTTTTCATTCTTTTGGTTTTGTTTGGTGATTTCTTGGTTTCTCAGAAAGTCATTAGACTCCATCTGTTCCATTCTAATTTTGAGAGAACTATTGTCTTCAGTGAGCTTTTGAACCTCTTTTTCCATTTGGCTCATTCTGCTTTTGAAAGCATTCTTCTTCTCATTGGCTTTTTGAACCTCTTTTGCCAATTGAGTGAGCCTATTTTTTCAAGGTGTTATTTTCTTCAGCATTTTTTTGGGTCTCCTTTACCAAGGTATTGACCTATTTTTCATGCTTTTCTTGCATCTCTCTCATTTCTCTTCCCAGTTTTTCCTCCACCTGTCTAACTTGATTTTCAAAATCCTTTGTGAGCTCTTCCATGGCCTGAGCCCACCGGACATGCACCTGGGATGTCTGGGATACAGAGGCCCCAAACTCCACATCTTTCCCTGATGGTAAGAATCCTTCCTTGTCATCAGAATTGAAAGGCAGGAACATCTGAACCCCATCAAAGTAGCTTTCTATAGTCTTATTTTTCTTCCCTTTTCTGGGCATTTTCCCAGCCAGTTACTTGACTTCTGAGATTCTTGTCCACCCCTGCCTATATCCGCCCAGCTAGTGCTTGGGGTCTGAGATTCAAATGGGCTTTCCGTGGCAGGCAGGGCTGCTATTCAATGTGAGCTTAAGTTCTGGTGCTTGGTTGGGGGCAGGACTGCCTCCCAGGCTCAGTTCCCTCAGGGGGTTTATGCAGAGACCTGAACTTCTGCCTGCTGCTGCCTGCTGTTCCGGGCCCCTGCCGCTGCCTCTGCCACTGCATCTGCTGCTCCCTTCACAGCTGCCTCCCAAGGGGGCCTGAGTCATGGAGACACCCCCCCCCCTTGGCCAGCCCAGATGTCTCTCTCACTGACCTGTAGCGCCTACGGGCGGAGGGACCTTCCCGGCCGCCAGAGGTTCCGTCCCTGAAGCCTGCTCGGATCTGCTCCTCTTGGCTGCGTGGCCAAGGCAGCTCAGGGGTGGATTCCGCTTTCTGGGGCGCGACAGACCCTGGGGACGGCTCTCCAGGGCTCTCTGGGATGGAAATCTTTTCCACTGTGTTTCTGCGCACCTTGCAGTGATCCAGAATTTGTGGGGAGTTCTTCTTGCAGAAAATATATGGGCTGTGGGTTCGGAGCTAGCATACATGAGTCTTTCTACTCTGCCATCTTGGCTCCACCCCCTGTCCATTCTCTTTTAAGCATGATAGAAGAAGGGGAAATAGGCCTGATATCAATAGCTCTTCCTATAAATGAGTTCCTATAACTCTTGGAGTGAAGAATTTAAGGGCAATCCTATGCAAAGGCCAAAAGACATGGTGGAACATAGGAGAGACAGAGCTAGTGCTAGCATCAGGAAGACCTGAGTTCAGGTTTGGTGTCAGCTATATTTGAGTCAACTCATGCAATAATATGATGTAAAATAACAAAGGTATACAATGTGAATTTGTGAGGGTCAATTCTTCCAAACAAACTTATTTATAGTATTACAGTCAGTTTTAGGTGTTGTAGCTAAAGAAAGATATAAAAAAAACTTGGAGAGGGTTCAGAGAAATCTGATTAAGAAAAAGTCAGAGAAACAGGCCTTGTGAAAGAAGACAAAAGGTGCTAATTGACGGAACACCAAGCATATGTATTGGCCCCTTGGGGATTTAAAGTATTACACATGTTTAACAGCTTTTAAGTAGGTTATATCAGTGAGATTTATCAATTAGCCTATATTTTCACTTGGCAGGGGACAGGAAGGGATTCGTTGAAATGACAAGGACTTAGGTTAGACCTTCAGAACTTCCTAGTTTTGAGACCCTGGGATGATCTTCTTGTTCCTATATTCTAGAACAAGTGAGGCAACCATTTCTCTGGGACTGAATAATTGTCTACACAAAAGCAAAACATGCGATGGCACAGAGGACAGAAAGCTAATATTGGAATCAAGAGTTCAAACCTTGCCTTAGACACCTTCTGGCTGTGCAACCCCAGGCAAGTCACCTAAGCTTTGTCTATCTCAGTTTCCTCAGCTGTAAAATGGGGTTAATAACAGCAATCACCTCCCAAAGTAGTTGTGAGGATCCAATGAGATGTTTGTATTTTGCAAACCTTATTAATCATCTATATAAATAATAGCTGTCATCATCATTATCATGGTGGTTGTTCTTGTTGTGGTTCCCAGAATTGCCTCACCACATGTGCCTTTCAGGTCCTTATGATTTTATAAACTGTCTACTAATAGACATTCCCCTTGCTTATGATGCTTGTATGTTCCGATGTAGTGGCTTCGCACCAATCAACTTCTTGCTGATTCTAAGTAGGAGAAAAAATAAAGTAAATTTCAAATGATTTTTCCCCCTGCTGCTAATGTTTGCTGCCAATGTTTGCTTCTGGGCTTGAAAACATGAGCAAAGATTTGTCTTTTTGGAGGAGACTCCATTTCATATATTTAAATAGATGTTGTTTGAATGGGGCCTGAGAAAAGGTGGAAGAAGGCCACTGCCTGGTCAAGGAATGAACAGACCTCATTGGGAAAAGGGAAAGAAGGTCCACAGTAGAATAATGGCTTTTGAGCATTTATTGTTTCCTGACAACAGTCCTTCTATCACCAATAAAATCCACAAGATTGGAACCAAGGATAAATGGAGTTGTCTCAAATACTTCTCTATGGGAATATCATTTTCAGTGATGAGAAGTCCTAATTTATATAATCACTACAGATAACACTGATATTCTGATGGATCTGTGATCTCGTTAACATAGGTATTCCTTTCCATGCTGCAGATTGCAGTCCATTCATGTCTTTCTATCCTTTGCGAGCATTCTTCATGCTGTCCTCCACACTGGCTGAAGGGAGGCTACCCAATGTGTGGGAGCCATCTGCATTTTTGACTGATTACTTCTGCTTTATACAAAATACCAACACATCCATTATTCCAGGCCAGATTTCAAGTATATCTTTCTAGTAGAAAAAATGCTATGCTATATAGATTATTCACCCCATGAACTGAATATTTTTAGCGGTTTTTATAAGCATAATAACAGTAATTATAGCAACTAATTTATCTAAAACCCCTTTTATTCCCAACAATCTTAAAACTACCCCTCTAACCCCACAAATATAGAGGTAAAAAGGTGCTCTTTTTCTTTAAAAGGTGCAATCAAAACAATGTTGCTAGCTAGTTTGGAGAGGAGAAATGAGGGTTCCTTAAAGCTTTTGAATGTTTAGTAATCTATCAACTGGGTGGAGGGTGGGGCGGGGGAAGAAATCTGCCTGTCATAAAGGAAAAGAAATTAAAGAGCAGGATTTTAAATTGCACCTCCTGACATCAATAAATACCGAGAGCAGAAGCAATGCCTCTCTTTTCACATGTGTGAGCACAATACAATAAGCAAATCTGAGTCATCTGCCAGGATGATTGCTTTGTTTAGGATTCCACTGTCACAGGTAAGGTGGGGGTAAGGGGAAGTATGCAAATCAGGCCTTCCTGAGTGAAAAGAAAGTTGAGTTACCTGAAAACCCACAACTTTTCCAAAGCCTTTGAAAGTCAGTCAGAAGTGCTATTTGTTCCCACACCTTCTTTGGAGACAGAAGTGAGTGATTGGAAACTCACAGGATTAGTTTTTCAATGCAATCCAACTCGAATCCATCCCACGAGAATTTTCTAAACACACGCTCTGAGCAAGACACTATGTTAGGTGAGGGTGATAAAAAGAGAAGAGGATAAGCAGTACCTGTTCTCAAGGGATTGACATGGTACCGGGGAGGAAGGATATAGCTTGTAAACAGAGAAGTTTATAATGATAATTTATAGTATATTACAATATTTATAATAGACATGATTTATATATTATACATGGCCTTCTCTCTGCTTCTTGCATGGGGTACTTCATCTTTTCATTCTTGGAATGTTCTCCCTTCTCATTTCTTCCTCATAGAGCCTCTTTTTTCCTTCGAAAAGCAGCTCAAGGTACCATTTCTACATAAAGTCTTTTTTGATTCCTTTCTCTCTAAATTCAAATTCCCTCGTACAACTTTCTTGTATTTAGTTTGCATTTAATTTACATCTAAGTATCTATCTATCCATCCATCCACCTATCTTCTATCTATCTTTCTATTTTATTCATTCTTTCATTTATGTGCTCCAGTCTATTTAATGTTTTGACAACTTTCCAAATATTCTTAATTATTGAACTACACTCTCTATATATTTACATACCTTCTTGTTATCTCTGATGGACTGTGAACTCCTTAGGATTACAGATTGCTTCATTCCTTGTATTTGTAACCCTAGTGCATAATGCAGTCTAACCACTAATGTTTGGTAGCTATCCTACGTTTTTTGTGCTTTTATCTGGAGCTTAGGGCAAGCCTTGGCACTTTATGATGGATTGATTGATTTGAAGAGGAGGGAAAAAGGAACAAAATAGCATCTCATAGGATATGACAGATAATCTATCTGGTATCCGTGGCTATGAATTTCCACAGATTTTATAAGAAGATAGAATCTATAGCTAGAAGGAATTTTAAATGAAAGAAATTAATTTTTAAAAGTATTAAATGCTTAGTATGTTCCAAGCTCTGACCTAAACTCCTAGATACAAACACAAAAAGGAAGGCACTTCCCATCCCCAAATAATTCACATCCTAGCAGGGAAAGACAGTACACATTGGGGAATAATGCCCAGATAGGGATATTTTGGACTGGAAAGCCATAGAAATAGTGTGTGAAGCTATAAGGGAGTTGGTTGATATATTCTTTCTTGAACCAAGGACAGAATTGATTTGATTATTCTTCCCAGAATTAGAAATGGAAAGTGGCAGGTGCCATGACATGTAGATGCATAGAAAGCACCAGCCTAGATGCTCTGACTCAGAACAGTTATGACATACTCCCATTCAGAAGCATGGGGCTCCAAAGTAGGACCTGGGAGTGCTAAGGTGGAGATGAGGAGATTTGGGAGGAAGATAGCCCAAGAGTAACTAGTTTAGCCCCTTCATTTTAAAAATGAGGAAACTGAGGACCACTTGCAAAATGAATAGAGACCCAGGCCTGAATTCAGGAAGACAAGAGTTCATATTTGGCCTCATAAATTTACTACCTTTGTGACCCCAGGCAAGTCACTTATCCTCTATTCGTTTCCTCAGCTGAAAAGTGGGGATAATATTAGCACCTCCCCAGGAAGCTCAAATGAGCTAAAATTTGTAAAGCACTTAGCACAGTTCCTGCCACAGAGTGGATGCCTAACATACTAGAGAGCTTGCTTTCTCTTTAAATTGCAAGGGTACTAGTGTTGGTCTTTGTCCACCTACTATCCTTCACTCTTGCCATGTGACCAACCCATTTTCTCATCACCATAACTATTTTTTAAATTCAGTTTTACCTTCAGTTCTACATTCTTTCCAAACACTCCTCCATTGAGAAGGCAAACAAAATAAGACAAAACCCATTACAAATCATCATTGTAATTATAATTTTAAGGTTCTCCCCACTGACATGGTAATCATTTGGTTCTACCTATTTTACTCCTATACTGTCTCCTATACTGTTAAAAATTTGTTTAGGGTCATACTTTTCCATACACCAACATAGCATTGGCCTGATGACATAAAAGATAAAATAAAATTGAATCTTCTAACGTTTAGAAGTGGGGAAGGGAGTAGTAGAGGTCCTAGAAACTTTGTCCAGTGATCTGGCATTGTTGGAATTTTACAAGTCTGTTCTGTGTATATGATCCAACGATGAGACCAGTTCTCTGATCTGGTGACACTCAACCCTGAAGCTAAAATACCATGGTATGTCCCTAATAATACCAAGGCAGACAGAGAGAAATGAGGTCCTAGTTTTTAAAATAATATCAATTTCTCTACTTATTTCAATACTTCAAGGTTTTTCTGACTTAATAAGATATGGGTAATTCCTTTGCCAAAAAATGATCAAAGTCACTCTAGACTGTAGATGGTCCTTATGAGTTATGGTGGCAAAAATTATTCATCAGCATCATGTGATGAGCTACTCCAAACAGAGTTAGGCTTGTCTTTAAATTACTGAGACAAAGTCAGTTGGTCTGTGACTTGGTATTCAAAGACTTCTTACTTTAGTAGACTATTTGGGATCTAGTTCTGCTGCCCCAGCCTTCCAGAACACAGGTGCTCCTTCACATCATGAAATGTGAAATTAAGACTTTTCATGGAGGACTTTTCCTTCAATTTAAATTATCCTTTGTTATGTTGCATTCCATGGAGAAAGGAAATTTTGCTGAATCAAACATATACCAATAGTGTTGCCATTTCAGGAAGGTAGGGAACCAATTTAAGTACTATGTTAATATCAGTCATGATCATGATAAAGATGAAGCTGGTGATATTTAAGAGAATAGTCTTAATTGAGAGTGATTGAGACGGAAGGCAATTTGCAAGGAGTTGAGAACAGAGTGGGTGGTAATAAAAAATGGAAGCTTTGGGTATAGATTATTTCAAGAAGTTTGATGGCAAGGATAAAAGGGAGCACAGAGATGTGGCAGACATATGGTAGAAAGATCAAAAGTTGCTTTTATATTTTTTAAGAACTGAGGAAAACTTAGCATACTAGTAGAAAGATGAGAATCAGAAAGTGGAGAGGGAAGGAGTGAATACACATGTCAGGAAATTACTGCTGGAACAAGGTCCTAGAAGGAAGTTTTAAAGGGTAAAGGAGGGAACTGAGGGAGCTCTCCTTGGATGTCAGTCTTATTGTTGAAAAGGAAAAAAAAAACACAAAGAAATAAAAACATCAGTTCATTTCTTCAACGAACTTTTTTTTTAAATTATCAGAGAGTAGAATTTTTAATTCAGAATCTAGTGAGATGTTTCACTGGTTCAGTTCTGTGAGATGTTTCGGTCTACGGTATTACTATATAAGTATGTGGTTGAAGTGAAATTGAAAAGGTCAGTGCTGATATGCCTATCATCCCTGGGTCCAGGGAGGCTGAGGATGGTGGATCTCTTGAGCTCAGGAGTTCTTTATAAAAAAGCTCAATATTTTATTTTTTCCCAATTACATGTGAAAACAATTTCAACATTCTTTTTTTTCCAACTTTGAGTTCCAAATTCTCTTCCTCCCTCCCTCCCTTCCTCCCCCATTGAGAAGGCAAGCAATTTGACATAGGCTATACATGTGTAGTTATGCAAAACACATCTCCACAGAAGTCATGTTGTGAAGGACAACAGAGAAAAATAAATAAGAAAAATAAAGAAAAAGTGTCTTCAATCTTCATTCAGGTTTCGCCAGTTCTTTCTCTGGAGATGGACATCACCTTTCATTATTAAGTCCTTCAGAGTTATCTTGGATCATTGTATTGCTGAGAATAGATAAATCATTCACAATACAATGTTGCTGTTACTGTGTACAATATTCTCTAGTTCACTTTGTATTGGTTCATATAATTCTTTCTAGGTTTTTCTGTGAGCATCCTGCTTACCATTTCTTATAGCTCAACAGTATTCCATCACAGTCATATGCAACAACTTGTTCAGCCATTGCCCAATTGATGAATATCCCCTCAATTTCCAATTTTCTGCCACCAAAAAAGAGCTGCTATAAATGTTTTTGTACATATAGTTCATTTTCCTTTTTGTTTTTTTTAAATTTCTTTGTGATACAGACCAAGTAGTGCTATTGCTTGGTCAGAAAGTATACATGGTTTTATAGTCTTTTGGGTATAGTTCTAAATTTGAGCTCATGATCTCTGAGCTTCAGTGAGTATAACTGACTGAATATCTGCACTGTTTGGAACGACTGTGGTGAGCACATAGGAGTGGGGGATGGGATGGCAAACAGAGATTGTGTGATTTGTCTAGGGTTGCACAATTAGTAAGTGTCTGAGATCAGATTTAAACTCACAGCTTCCTGACTCTAAACCCAGTGCTCTCTCTCTCTCTCTCTCTCTCTCTCTCTCTCTCTCTCTCTCTCTCTCTCTCTCTCTCTCTCTCTCTCTCTCTCTCTCTCTCTCCAGGATTAGAAAATCACCATGCAGAGGCATACTGCAGAAGAAGATAGTGGCCAGTTAGTTGAGCTAAAAGAAAAAGAAATCAAGGTAGCAGATTGATTGAATTGAATTTCCCATTATATTTCCATTTTGTCTATATAGTGGAAGCAGTGACCCAACGAAATTCAGTGAATGCAATGGAAAATGTGCCCTTTATTAATATATCATTGTGAAGAGTGAAATCACTTTCTAACTTCAGTGTTCTAATCATTTTGTTTAATTGTCACTTGTATTTTCAGGTGTGTGGCATCCTTGTTGGTAATTCTTAGCTAGTAGTAAAAACATATCTCAAAACACTTAGAGCAAAGTCCAAAGAAACTTTTAGCACAGTCATAAATATTCTATAACTAAGGTCTCCTCCAATCTGCTTTGCTTGTTTCCTAAGTATGCTAAGAATTATTTGATGAATATTTTGCAAGTTTTAACCAGCATTTATTCAATGATATTTTAGATATCATCCAAGGAGTGATTTGTATGGATAAATGTTTAAAGCCATTTCTACCTTTTGGAAATGGAATAGTGATCTTATTGGAAATACTGACAATGTTGATATTAATCTCACCAATAGATTAAGTATCCATCACTCAGTCAATCAAGAAATATTTATTAAGAGCTTACTATGTGCCAAGTGCTGAGAATGTAACAACAAAAGTGAAGTAGCCCATGCCTTTGAGGAGTTTAGATTCTAATGCAGAAGACAACATGTACACATATGTGCACATATATAACATATAAAAATAATAGAAAGCAATATTGGGAGTCCTAGAACCTAGGGATAGGGACAACAAAGGCTCTATGAAGAAGCTGGCACTTGAATTGAGTCTTGAAGGAAATCAAGGATTCAAAAACATAGAGGTGGAAAAAGAATGGTTTCAGTAATAGGAGACAGCAAGTACAAAGGCATAGAAGTGGGAGATGGAGATTCACTTGTTCAGAATACCAAGTAGATGCCTAGAATCCAGAGGGTCAGTAGAATAAAAAGACTAGAAAAGGCAGGAAAGATCCAGATTATGAGGAGCTTGGGATGTTAGGCAGAACTAATATTTAATCCCTGAGCTAATAGGAAGGCAATGAAGTTAGATGTGTGTGTGTGTGTGTGTGTGTGTGTGTGTGTGTGTGTGTTGGGAGGGATTATCAAATCTGGGCTTTAGGCTGTTATAGCTATCCAGGAACATGGGAATGTGTACCTAAACTAGGGTGGTATCTGTATTAGTGAAGAGAGGGGATTTATGCAAGAGATGTAAAGACAGAAATTGCAAAATTTGTCAAATGATTGGATATATTGGGTGAGTGAATGAGGAGTCAGGGATGATTTCAAGGTTGTGAACTTATGTGTATAACTGAGAAAATGGTGGTACCTTTGAAAGTAATAGGAAGGTTTGAAAGAGGGCGGAGTTTGGAAGAAAAAAAATGAGCTCTGTTTTCAGCATGTTGAGTTATAGAGATTTTTCTGGGACAGCCAGTTTGAAATATCTAAATAGACAAGTGGTGTTAGGCATCTAAAGTTCAGGAGAGAGACTAATATTGAATGTATGGATATAGGACTGGATCACTGGCATGGAAAAAACAAGTGATTTCACTGGTGACAAGTATATCAACAAAAGGGAGGGTAAAGTGAGAAAAGAGAAGAGGGTCCAGGAAGAAGATAGCCATGTGAGTGGAGAGAAGGGGCTGGATGTCAGAGATGTCATAGAAGTAGAAGTAGAAAGATTTGGCAACTAATTAGATATTCAAAGAGGAAAGAGTCAAAAATTCACCCAAGATTTTCAGCTTAGGTGCCCAGGAAACTGGTGGCATCATCAAAACTAAGCAAGAATTTGGTAACTGGGTGATGAATAGTATGGGAAGGTCTTTGGCTCTCTTTTGAATTCATTAGTAAATACTTTTAGCATTAAGGAAATCACTTTAAGATTTCTGAATATGGAGAATCCTGGAAATAAGAAGCAAAGCTGGGTTTTGTAACTCATTTTCTCTGACTCCAAATCCAATGTTCAATATTTCTGCTGTGTATTTCTGTAAAAGAGGAAGGCATATGGAGATTCAAACAAGGAAAACTGCACTTTTCCCTACTACTTCCAGCAAACTCTCAAGCTCTTCAAAGAGTCTTCGGATATTTTACCTGATTTACCCAAGCTCAGCTCTGTAACTCCCTATTTTTTTTTTTTTTTACTATTCTTCAATCATGTGTTGGTGCACCTCTCCTCAATTATTTATCTTTTCCTACCTACAAAAGATAGGTTTAAAGACTTGTAAATCTATTGATGAGGTGTAACAGAAGTCTAATGACACTTGCAAAAGTTCATCCCGGGATGAATAAATTATGAAAGCTCAGAAGTGAACGACTTGTGTGAGAGAGAATACACCACTTTCTAGATATATATGGATGTATTTGCAGGGGGGATGTACAGCAAAAGAACAAGTTCATCATTTTAATAGATCCACAGGAAGATCTAAGATACAGCAAGAACAGGGTCTTGATGGGAGTTCTTTCCAGAGAAACAGTTTACAAACTGTTTAACTAGTTAGTGTCTGAAGTTGGCTCTGCTAAACAGTTTTTTTTTTAAAACTATTCCAATGCAGCCCAAGGTAAAGGCTGGACAGCCCCTTGTCCACATGAATCTGTCATTTAAGCCATGGTGTTGTTGGCTGCAATGTGGTAGGGGAAAAGAACATCACAGAAAAAGCTCATTTTTTTTTTTTCCCATCGAGAAGGCTCAAACTTCAAACTTATATATGGGAGTGTCACTGTCACGTGCTGTTAAGAATTTGTGTGGAGCTCTATTAAAGCTCTTACTATGTATTAGTAAGCACCCTGACATGCACAGGGGACCTGCTATCACAGGTTCTTTGATTTGTTTTTCTAAAAGGAAAGGCAATTTTGAGGGGTTAACAATTTCCTTTAATCAAGCACATATATCATTCACTTAGTTCAAGAAATCAACACACAGTGCTTCCAAACTGTCTGACAAAAGCAATACATACATCATAAATCAACATACAGGTCCAACTGTCTAACCATAGTTGCCAGAGAAGGAAACACCAAAATCTGGGTTTTCAAAGCTGGGGGGGCTCCATGGTGGCTTCCCAGAGTCTCATCTGGCACACAAACCTTCTTCCAAAATCTAAGCCCCAAAGTAAAACCCCACCCTCAGTATATTTATACCTTTTCTTAGAGCCAGAGGCCATCCCAACCCTTGAGAACCAGTGCCTCATTAACAAAAAGTGTGGGCTTTCCTACCAATCTTCCCTAATCAAACTCTCCTTAGTGGGTAGGCCCATTAATGGGTGGGAAAGATCTTCAATCACATTAACAATACAAATCCATATACTATTTCTAGTTAAAAAAACTCTTGTTTCTGTACTTTCCTCCTAGTAAAGACTCTTGGTTGCTAAAGGCAATTTCAATCAGAGGAATTTGATTATACTAAATCAAAAACAGCAAAAGATCCCACTTAGCTTGCCATCACATGGTGCCAATCTGTAATCAACCCAAATGGTCATAGTCCATATATGGGATAGTTAGGTGATACAAAAGATAGAGCACTGGTCATGGAATCAGCAAGGCCTGCGTTTAACTCCTCCCTGAGACATTTAGTAACAGTATGGCCCTGAGCAAGATATTTACTCTCTCAGGCCCAGCTCCTTCATCTGCAAAATGGGAATTCAGTAATAATGGAACCTATTTCACATGGTTGTTGTAAGGATCCAATGGAATAAAGTGTTTTGATAAACCTTAAAGTGTTATATAAATGTTAACTATTCTTAGATATATCTTTGTATATGATGAGCTAACATTTGTATAATAGCTAACAAATATTAATTCTTACACAGAGGTACATATAACAATAATAATTAATAAGACTAACTAGCATTTTCTGGTGATTTAAGGTTTTCTAAAGGTATGCTTTAAGGATTATAAAGTGTTTTACATATATTATCTCATTAAGTCCTTACAACAACCCTGTTAGATAGATGTTTTAATTATATCTTATTTTTTACAGATGAGGAAAATGAGGCAGACAGGGTTTATATAACTTGCCAGGGTCATGTAGCTATTAAATGTGTGAGGAAGGTCTTCTTGACTCTAGTGTGATAGACTTGAAGACAGAAGGACTAGGTTCAAAGCCTGCCTCAGATACTTCCTAGCTGTATGACCCTGGGCAAGTTGCCTTATCTCCTTAATCAGGAGGTTGCACTAGATGCTCTTTAGGGATCCCTCTAGTTCTAAATCCATAATTCTGTGACCTTCAAGCAACTAAATTCTATGATTCTATCTAGGGTTCCCCTAAATTCTATCATTGCCGTTAGAATTCCTATGTGTACTGTTTACTGTTGATGTACTGCCAAATAAGGATTAATTCTTGTGCTCTAAATACACAGAAAGAGTGAAAATTTACCCCTAGGGGATAATATGGGTGAATGGTGCACTTTTGTAAGCATTCAAGGTTAATTTTCTCTAGTACTGTTTTATATTCCTGAATTTGGTGGATCTTCTTTCCATCAAAGAGCTGGGCTCAAATACAGACTTGGAAGGAACATGATGAACGGTAAGAGAGTGCTGTTTTCTATGTAATTAAGAGTGATGGATTGATTGACCTTGGAAATTTTGAGCGAGAGTGGATTGTAGCCTACTGGGTGTCCATACTAAGTCTAGCATGAATACAGTGAACTCCTGAGATTAAACGGTCACCAGTCTGCCTAAGGAGGGGTGAACGTGACCAGGTTGGAAAAGGAGCAAGTTAAAGTTTCCATACTGATTTCAGTGATTTAGTCAGGTCTGTGAATGGTCAGTGAACTTCCAGAGTTGGGGAAACCCAATCTAAAAATAAAACAATTATGAAAATAAACAAAACAATAGATGAGCTTTGGTTTTTAGCTTTGTTTAAAAACAAAGTAAAAATATAATTTTTAGTGTTATTCTGAATATATAGAATGAAAATGAGTGAGATGCATCATGTTAATCCTGTTTTCTTCATATGTACTTAGTATGTATACACACACACATACATATATCTGAGCAGAGAGATAATACAGTTTTCTACTGCCTCCTTAATGCTTTTTTGGTTACAGTTATATTATTTCTTTCATTGTGTTAAGAGTCTTTTTGCCATATAATTATGTGGTTTGAGCTCCAACTGGGAAAGGTGACTGGAACCTTGATCTAGGATTTTATTCTCCTTTAACCTTGTTACTGTTCAGCTGTGTCTAACTCTTTGTGTTCTCATAGACCAAACTGTCCATGAAGTTTTCTTGGCAAAGATACTAGAGTGATTTGCCATTTTCTTCTGCAGTGAATTAAGACAGACTGAGGTTAAACGACTTGCCCAGGATCACATAGCTAGTTTAAGTATGGATTTGAACTGAGGTCTTCTTGACTCCAGGCCCCATATTCATCCACCGAGCCATTTAGTTGCCTCATATCACTTTATTAGGTAAGACCAACTCAACTCTACAAATAATTATCAAGAATAATTAGTTAAAATAGGAAGCCACCAGATGGTACTTCCTTATTCCTGTCTGTGGCCACACTCTAATTGAGTTGCTCCTTGGCCTCACCATCCCCCTCCTCCTAGGTTGCCCAGTAGCCCAAGATCTCTTCCCTTATGAAGTCCTGTGTCCCAAGATCTGTCTTCTCTCCCCAAGATCTCCCTATCTTTCTCTCAATTAAATTTGTCTTAAAACTTGATTGAGGTCACCATTGCTATAGCTTAATATTCTGGTACTTGCCCTAGACATCAGCATTGCTGCTGCCCCTCTGCAGTTTTTGCATTATAAATCCTAGGCTTAGGAATCCCGTCACTGCCCAGTTTTCTTTGTATCTGATTAACCATGGGCCAGTGGGTTGAAGCTTTAGTCAGGTGCAGAAACAGATTGTGCTGTGTTCACACTAATGAACACAGATAGATTGTTACATGCCAGAATACACATCTTCCTATGTTGTGGCCATAGAATGTAAATAGTTGCCAGCATACCTGTTTCTCTTCTTGATTCATCTATGAGCTTATTTCTTCTTCTTCTACCCCAATTTGCACAATATCTGCCCAAACCAAGGATCTGTTTGGTGGTCCAGTGGATAGAGTGCCAGGCCTGAAGTCAGGAAGACTCATCTTCCTTACTTAACCATGTTTGCCTCAGTTTCTTCATCTGTAAAATGAACTGGAGAACGAAATGGCAAACCACTCCAGTATCTTTGCCAAGAAAACCCCAAATGGGGTCACCAAGTCAGAGATGACTGAAATAAGCGAATAAGAGCAAGGACAAAACAAAGCCATGGACCAGATCATGGTCAGCTGCCTCCTTTTTGATGTTTTAACAATTAATTTGTTTTACTAGACTATTGATTATGCCCCACAAATTCCAACTTAGCTGTACTATAAATTTTACTCGTCTAACTCCTTTATTTACACATGAGGAAACTGTGGCCTGGAAGGGGAATAAATGATTCTCCTATTATTATGTAATTTGTAAGTGGTATATGGTTACTGTTTAGCTGTTATTGTCAAGTTCAACTTTTCATGATCCCATTTGAGGTTTCCTTGGCAAAGATATTGGAGTGGTTTGCCATTCACTTGTCCAGCTCATTTTACAGTTGAGGAAATCGAGGCAAACAGGGTTAAGTGATTTGCCCAGGGTCACATAGCTAGTAGGTGTCTGAGGCCAGACTTGAACTCACAAAATTGTCTTCCTGACTCCAGGCCAAGCACTCTATCCATTGTGCTACCTAGCTGCCATAAATGGTACAGTCAGAACTATTATTTTTGTTATTCATTAACACCAGTACAAGAGCAATATGGCATGGTGGGAAAAAATACTGGTTCTAGATTCTGAGCACATGGATTCAAATTTTGCCTCTGATGCCTACTGTCTGGCACATAACTAACTTAGTCACTTCATCAAACAATGCCCATAGTCAGCTCTTTAAGACAGACAACAGTTGCTGGTCTACTTTGGTGGAAAGAGTTTCTATACCAGGGTTTTCCTGCACAAGTAAATTCAAAAGTCCAGGTATCCCTTTATGTCACCTAAACAGTCATTACAGCAGCTACAATCACCACCATCAATACCACTACCACTAATATATTATTTTCTATTCATGTACATGTTATCCTAGAGGGCAAAGACCATTTCATATTTGTATTTGTATCTGTGGAGCCTAAAATAACAGCTGGCATATACTAGGTACTTAATAAATACACATTGATTATTTGATTATAAAAGCTATATCTTGGATATTTTCCAAGAAGCTTATTACTAGAAATCTTAGAAGGATCTCATTAGAATAGGAATCTTTAAAAAGAGAATCAGAATGTTAGAATGAAGATGGCATTGGACTTATGAGCAAGAGAGATCTGGGATGAAATACATCCTCTGGCATAAGCTGCATGACCTCAGGTAAGTCATTTAACTTCCTCTGTGCCTCAGTTTCCTTATTTGTCAAGTGAGATGATAGTGCTTATAATATCTCCTTCTGAGGGTTGCTATGAGGATCAAATGAGATAATGTATGTAAAGCACTTTGCTAACCTTTAATTGCTATAAATATCAGTTCTGATGATTGCCTATGACTCATTTTATTATGTAGACATGATTTTAATTTCTCTCCTAGTTTTTCCTTCTATAAAGTAAGATTAATAAACAATTCCATCTGACCTGCTCTCTCAGAAATGTTATAAGGAGTTTAAAAAATTATCAAGAACTCTGATTTCTCTGAATATACATACCATTATGATTATTTTAATTCAGACCAGTATTCAAAGAATGTAAATACGTTTGTGCTGAGAAATCTCAACCAGGGAACAGAATGCCATTTGTTTCATTTAGAATTTTCCAAACAGTGAATAGTTTTCTAAACAATAGAGTGTTTAAAAGCTCATGCCAGGATTGGACATTTATATTCTGCCCTGGTTTCCAGTGAATAATATGAATTCAGGACGTATTTTATCTGAATTACACTTTTGAAAGTGATTACATGATATGCAGATGCCCAAGGACGACATGGAAGTCAGTGGCAGCGATGGTAGCAGATTCACGAATAACAAGTCTGCAGGACTTTATCACAAGAGATACATGGGGTTGTATGGGACAGAGCCACCAAGATGATTTTTTAGGCTCACCTTCACTTTTTTAAAAGAATTTATTTATTTAACTTTTTACATTCATTTTCACAAAATTTTGGGTTCCAAATTTTCTCCCCATTTGTCCCCTCCCCCACCCCAATACACCGAGCATTCTAATTTCCCCTATCACCAATCTGCCCTCTCTTCTATCATCCCTCCCTTCCCTTGTCCCCATCTTTTCTTTTGTCCTGTAGGGCCAGATAACTTTCTATTCCCCATTGCCTGTATTTCTTACTTCCCAGTAGCAAGAACAATACTCAACAGTTGTTCCTAAAACTTTGAGTTCCAACTTCTCCCCATCCCTCCCTCCCCACCCAGTCCCTTTGGAAGGCAGGCAATTCAATATAGGCCATATCTGTGTAGTTTTGCAAATGACTTCGATAAAAGTCTTGTTGTGTAAGACTAACTATATTTCCCTCCATCCTATCCTGCCCCCCATTGCTTCTATTCTGTCTTTGGATCCTGCCCTCCCCAAGAGTGTTGATTTCAAATTGCTCCCTCCTCCCATTGCCCTCCCTTTCATCATCCCCCCACCCTGCTTATGCCCTTCTCCCCCACTTTTCTGTATTGTAAGATAGGTTTTCATAGCAAAATGAGTGTGCATTTTATTCCTTCCTTTAGTCAAATGTGATGAGAGTAACTTCATGTTTTTCTCTTACCTTCCCTCTTTTTCCCTCCACTAAAAAATGTCCTGCCTGCCTCTTTTATGAGAGATTATTTGCTCCATTTCATTTCTCCCTCTCTCCTTCCAATACATTTCTCTCTCACCATTTAACTTCATTTTTTTAGATATGATCCCATCCTATTGAATTTACTCTGTGCTCTGCGTCTCTGTGTGCATACATATGTGTGTGTCCGCAAGCATATGTGTGTGTGCACGCACGTGAGTGTGTGTGTGTGTGTGTGATCCCACCAACTACCCAGATACTGAAAAGTTTTAAGAGTTACAAATATTGTCTTTCCATGTAGGAATGTAAACAGTTCAACTTTAGTAAGTCCCTTATGACTCTCTTTACTGTTTACCTTTTCATGCTTCTTTTCATTCTTGTGTTTGAAAGTCAAATTTTCTTTTCAGCTCTGGTATTTTCATTAAAAAGGCTTGAAAGTCCTCTGTTTCATTGAAACACCATTTTTCCCCTGAAGTATTATACTCAGTTTTGCTGGGTAGGTGATTCTTGGTTTGAGTCCTAGTTCCTTTGACTTCTGGAATATCATATTCCATGCCCTTCAATCCCTTAACATAGAAGCTGCTAGATCTTGTGTTATCTTGATTGTATTTCCACAATACTGGAATTGTTTCTTTCTAGCTGCTTGCAATACTTTCTCCCTGATCTGGGAACTCTGGAATTTGGCCACAATATTCCTAGGAATTTCTCTTTTTGTATCTCTTTCAGGTGGTGATCGATGGATTTTTTCAATACTTATTTTGCCCTCTGCTTCTAGAATATCAGGACAATTTTCCTTGATAATTTCATGAAAGGTGATGTCTAGGCTCTTTTTTTTGATCATGGCTTTCAGGTAGTCCCATAATTTTTAAATTGTCTCTCCTGGATCTATTTTCCAGGTCAGTTGTTTTTCCAATGAGATATTTCACATTCTCTTCCATTTTTTTCATTCTTTTAGTTTTGCTTTGTGATTTCTTGGTTTCTCAGAAAGTCATTAGCCTCCATCTGTTCCATTCTAATTTTGAGAGAACTATTTTCTTCAGTGAGCTTTTGAACCCCTTCTTCCATTTGGCTAATTCTGCTTTTGAAAGCATTCTTCTCCCCATTGGCTTTTTGAACCTCTTTTGCCAATTGAGTTAGCCTATTTTTCAAGGTGTTATTTTCTTCAAGATTTTTTTGGGTCTCCTTTAGCAAGGTGTTGACCTGCTTTTCATGCTTTTCTTGCATCTCTCTCATTTCTCCTCCCAGTTTTTTCTCACCTCTCTAACTTGATTTTCAAAATCCTTTTTGAGCTCTTCCATGGCCTGAGCCCATTGAATATTTATTTTGGATGTTTGGGATACAGAAGCCTTGACTTCTATGTCTTTCCCTGTTGGTAAGCACTTTTCTTCCTCATCTGACAGAATGGGAGGAGGTATCTGCTCACCAAGAAAGTAAACTTGTATGGTCTTATTTTTTTCCTTTTTCTGGGCATTTTCCCAGCCAGTTACTTGACTTCTGAGATTCCTCTCCACACCCACCCTGCCTCCAGATCTGCCCAGCTAGTGCTGGGGGGCTAAGATTCAAATGCTGCTCCCCAGCCTCAGGGCTTTTGGCAGGGGGCTGCTATTCAGTGTGAGATTAAGTTCAGTTGTTCAGGTGGGGGCAAGGCTGTGGCCACCAGGGGCTCAGTTCCCTCAGGGAGTTTATGTGGAATAATTCAACAATGGATCTGAGCTCCTGTCTGCTTCGGGAGCCCCTGTCTGCTGAGTTATGGAGACACCCCACTCTCCTCTTGGCCAGCCAAAAAGGCTCTCTCACTGACCTTTGGCTCCTGTGGGTGGAGGTAGCTGCACAGCTGCTGGAGATTCTGTCTCGCATCTGATCCTCTCAGTACCCTGTGGCCAAGGCAGGTCTGGGCTCTGCTCCAGGTCTAGTGCCTCACCTTCACTTTTAATGCTGCACTTTCCTCCTTGGACCTGTGCTCAGTGACACCAGCACTGATACAAAGTCAACTACAGACATCAAAACTGACATCCAAATACTTATAGCCAGCAAGCAGGTAGAAACTGCATTGAGATGATATCAGAAGATAAACCTGAAAGTGATCAGAAAATGGCAAGATTTGGGAGTCGTTTTTGGTGGACACAATAGCTAGAAAGTACATGGGTTACCTCTAAGAGAATCTTATTTGTTCATTCTTCATTGGATTATTCCTTTGTTTGCAGCTAGGTGGTGCAGTGGATAGAGCACCAATGCAGGAGTCAGGAGAACCTGAGTTCAAATCTCACCTCAGGCACTTGACACTCACTAGCTGTATGACCTTGGGCAAGTCACTTAACCCCAATTGCCTCATCTTGGGTCATCTCCAGTCATCCTGAGGAGTATCAGGTCACTGGATTCAGATGGCTCTGGAGAAAAGGTGAGGCTGGTGACCTGCACAGCCCTCTCTCACTCAAAACAAAGTCAAATGCAAGCCATGTCATTATTTCTCTGATGGCATGGTCTTCTTTGGCAACAGAGGATGAACACACACATTCCTTTGTTTGACAAGCATTTATTAAGTGCCTACAATAGCAGATGAGTAGTGAAGTGAAGAGTATGCTGAATCTGGAATCAGAAAGAATTCAAATCTGGCCTCACTTACCAGCTCCATGACCCTGAGTAAGTCATTTAACCTCTGTCTGCCTATGAAGGACAAAAACAGACACTTATGGGAAGAACTACACCAGCTTGATGGAAAGTTGTGTGAGGGAGAATCTATGACAAGTAAATCTGTAAAAGTCAGTTGAAACTATATTGTAAAATTTTTTAAGGGGTTATTTTTGTTCCCAGAGGAAATCAGGGAGCCACTGAAACTTTTTTGAGTAAGGAAGTGACATAGTGAGGCCTGTCTAAGTTTGTCAGCTATGCGGGGGATGAATGGGAAAGGAGAGACTTTAAGTATGGAGGACAAGTAGAAATTGGTTGCAGTGATCCAACTGAGAGAAGAAAAGCAGCTTAACTTCTAGTGTCCTCTTAGTTTAGAACTGAGGTTGGGAAGAAATGAGATGCTGAAAGTCATCAAAGGCTTAACAAAGGAGGAAGTTCCCTCTGCCCTAACACAATCAGACTATGTAACAAGTATACAGTGGCACTTGATATCTCTGAACATGAACCACTCATCATGAAGGGACTTTCATTGTCTCAGATACTCATCAAGTCTAGGAAGCCCTGACTACACTGGCTAACACCTTGTCTGATCTCCAGGTCAGAAACTGTCCTCAGGGAAGTTGGGATCAATCAAGTTATGTGGGGGGGAGGAAGCTGTGTCAGGGAAGTAAGGGACGTTTCATCAGGAAAACTCTGGTCATACCGCAGGTGGTAACCATGTGCATGAAAAGAGGAAGATGGACAGAAGGTTTGTCATAACTGTAGAATATCTTGCAGCTGATTGGATACTGGGTACAGGGTAGAAGGGGAGACTAAAGAATCAAGATAATTCTGATGTTGTGATGTTAGGTGACAGTAGTAATGGTAGAACTCTCAAAAGACATAGGCAAATTAGGAAGAAGGATGGGTTAGTAGGGTTCCATTTTAGATATGTTGAGTTTGAGATATCTATGAGACATATGGGTAGGAATATCCAGCAAGTAATTGGTAGTTCAGGCATGGTCTCAAGAGAGAGATAAGAGCTGAATATGTAGATTTGGAAATTATCTTAAATTGTACCTTTGGAAATGATGAGATGTGTATGTGTGTGTGGGAGAGAGAGAGAGAGAGAGAGAGAGAGAGAGAGAGAGAGAGAGAGAGAGAGAGAGAGAGAGAGAAAGAGAGAATTCTGGTGATCTAGTGGAGAGGTTGCCAAACTTATTTGGCCTACTGCCCCCTTTTAAAAAAATTATTCATTGACCCGCTGGAAATCTACTTTACCCTTTAATGTTTTTTTTAAAAGTCTGTATAATTTAAAAATAGATATTATTTTTAAATGATACACCTTAAATTTGATAAATTTATTGTAAATTAATTTAAATTTAATAATTTATTTAGTATAGTAACATTTAATATAAATATTTTTATATGTAAATATATATTTAAAGATATAAATATAAAGAAATATATTTAACACAAATAATATATAGTTTTTAAAAAATGATGCATCTTAAATTTAATAAATTTATTGTAAATAAATTTAAATTTAATAGTTTATTATAAATTATTATTATAAATAATAAATTTGATAATTTATTGTAAATGTGTGCATTGAAATTTTGATGATGCAATATTATACCATGTAACTGTATATTATCATATTGTAAACAAATCATTCCGTGCACATATTCCTGCCGATGCATGCTAGACTTCTTGACGATCTGCAACACACTTGCCTGCCAGCACTTGCTTGTTAAGACCTGTTGGTGTACTTGACCACTGTCTGTTATAAGTCACATTTTGTGTATTTGTTTGGAAAATACATCTTTAACTCTATTACACAACAGGCAAAACATATATGAAAGACTTTTCAAAATTTTCTTCTCTTCTTTCCTTATGCTTCCACTGTCCCCTTATTTTATTCAACACTTCCAGTTGCACCAGAGGTAACTACTTGTCCCCCTCCATTGGTTTAGTGCCCCATGGGGGTGGTATTGCCCTGCTTTGGGAACCTATAATTCTAGCGAAAGAGGGTAAGTCAAAGCAGTTAAAGAAAGAGTTGAATGTCCTAGAGAGTACAGGAGCTGCAAAACCCATGGACAAGCAAGTATTCAGATGTAGATAGTGAACATCAACAACTGTGTAGAAGTACTATCTTGTTTATTACTATTAAATATGGCACCTTCTAGTAAGTGGTTTACAACCTCATATTCATCCTCGACTGTCTCCTCAACTTTCTATCACACCATTCACTTATCTTATCAGTTACCAAGATCAGTCACCTCTACCTCCACAATATTTTTCATATTTCTCTCCTTGTTACTCACAGAAGCCACCTTATTTAAGGCCCTCATCACCTCTCAACTGGGTCATGGATATTTGATCCCCCTTTATCAATAACTAGCTAATTACTTTATGAATTTTCAAGTCTGCAGAGTAGGAGGCATAGTTTAAATTAATCAAACAGTTCTCTGGGTTTTGTTTTGTTTTGTTCTGTCAGGGGCTATTTCAATATTTGATTCTCTTTGAAACAGAACAAAATGCTTCATGCTTATTTCGACTTTAATTTTGCCTGTAGGCTAACTAAAATAAACAACATGAAGTATAATGTTCTGAAATAATCCCATAGTTTTTCAAGGGCTCTTCAGTGATGGAGAGCACTGGGCTCTGTGCGTGTTCTCTCCCACCGACTTAACAAATTGTTTATGCTGCCTAGAACAGTTTTCTTTAATTGATACTTGGCTTGATATCCTTTTAAATAATTAAGAATTGGAGATGCTCATTAAATAAGAGATTAGAAGACATGGTAGATGTGGCTAATTATTAAATGCCCAAGAAGGGGACATTAAATGCATTTTTCTGAGACTTTAGTGGATTGTTAAAGTAAATGAACAGTTTTGTAATAAACTAGTTGGAATTAATCAATTGAGCAAGGCTATAGGGAGGTTGTGTAAGTCTGGATTTTAAGATGTTTGTAAGTCATCATACTTATAGAGCCACAGATGCTGCACATATCTTTAATATTGGACCCATTGGTCTGCTAATTGTTCAGGAAACCCAATGTTAATAATAAAAATAGTTAGAATTTATAGACTTCTTCAAGGTTTGCAAAGTGTTTTAGATATGGTTATTTCAGTTGGTACTCATAACAACCCTTTGAGATAGGTGCTATAATTATCCCCATTTTACAGATAAAGAAATTGAGATTGAAGAAAGTTATTTTAAGTCTTGTGACTAAATTACTGAGACAGGAATTGATCTCTGGTCTGACACCAAATCCAGCACTCTAACCATTGTTCCCTGTGTTGCTTGAGACCAGATTAGGCTATTCCATGAGCAACCAGGAAGAATGAGACTCAGTGCTCAAAATCAGTAGGTCCAAAGTGAAACTGATATCATGGTTCAATGGCGTATTGTAAATGAAAGGTTTTGGGGAGCTGTTCTAGAAGCCTGTGCTTCGAGAGGCCTTATTCCAGCCTTCCAGCTTCTTGAACTTTTCAATCCCCTTGCTGCTCCTTTAACTTCTACAGACCAGCAATGTCCTATTTTTGTGTACTTACTAATAGGCAATGCTGCTTACTGACAACACCATTCCTGGTCTGGATGATTAGTTACATGAGATGGAGATTTTCATTACTTAAGTAACCAGTTCAAACGTGGTTGCAGGTAGGCAACGACTAAAAGCTATTCCAGATTGACAACTGTTTAGTGGTGTGTATAAAATAAATTGTTTCTCAGTCTACTTCCAGCCATGTCTTTGCTACAGATTGCAAATAGCCTTCCTATTTGGAATCCTGCAGAGCACTGAGATTCAGGGTTGAGTCATCCCAGAAACCAAAACAATATGTTCTCCTAGAATTAAGTGCCCTGGCAGACTTCTTTTGTGAAAAGGGGTTTTTAGCCATATAAGAAAAATAATTTTGAGCCAGATTCTCTCTCGAGTCTAAATCACTCTCTGATGGTAAGCTTAAGAAAGGCCACTAACTAGTCTTGGCCACTAGGGTACCATTTTGGTAGATATGACTCCAATCATCTAACATCTCAGACATGCCCTATTAGACCTTCAGTAATTAGCCACTTTGGCCATGCTTCCTAATCTCTTATTTAATGAGTCTAATCTTTAATACACCTCTGATGTACTCTTGGGGAGTGATTTAAATCTTAAGGAATACTGACTCAACAGATGTATACCACAGGAGAACCTAGTACCTTCCCAGAGCAAAATATTCACTTTTACAAACAACATAATTCAGAGATAAAACCCCAAAGTCAGCCTGGCAGAAAATAGGCCAGAAAAGAGAAGAAAAAATAAAACAGAATGAAATGGTGAAAAGGACCCAAGCTACATCAAGAATTTTAGCAATGCATTCTGTGTTTTAATCTTGTCCTTTCATCGTCCAGTTATTACTGTCAGTTTCGAGGTGCACCTGTTGTAAGAAATATAACATGTATGGTTTCTGAATTAAGCTTTATGTAGATGGAGTGAAACATGGCGATAGCTTTCATACAAACCATTTGATCCTTTAGCTTGGTTTCTAAAAAAAAATTATTATCCTGGAAGAGTGCTGGTTGCCCCTGAATTTCCAGTTCAGTCACTCAGGGCTAGTCAATCCTTTCGCCCCTCAGGCTATTGAAATCAAGTCATGGAAAGCAGTAAACTATAGCCTCAGGCATTGTATTAACTGGAATTTTTAAACCAGGGTCAATAGAGGGCAGTAAAGAGCTATTCAAAGCAGGGCATATATCATCCTCTAAATCTATTTAATTTGGGGGTCATTTCCCAATTCAGGCTGGGAATACACTAGAATGGTACTGTGGCAGTGTAGAAACCAAACCAACAAGGTTAATTCCAATAATTTCCAATAAATTCCAATAAAAGGGTTAAGCAGTTGGGGTGGAGGGTTTGTATAAAGAGGATTGGTCCAAGTGATAAAAGTGAAAGGGCAGGACTGGAGGTTAAGCCAGAGTATGAGGCAAGGATAGAGATTTGTAGGGAGAAAGCAGATCTGGCAAGATTAAGCTGAAATGATTTCTTTGGTTCCTGCAGGGAGAACATTTTGTGTGGTTTTGGCCCAGGTCTGAAACTGTCACTTACTTGATCCTTAAAAACTATCTCAGCTTGTAGTTTTTTAGTCATGGTTGACTCTTCATGACCCCATTTGGGGTTTTCTTGGCAAAGACACTAGAATGGTTTGCCATTTCCTTCTCCACTCCTCATTTTACATGTGACAAAACTGAGGGAAATAGGGTAAAATGACTTCACCAGGGTCACACATCTAGTTTGTGTCTGAGGACAGATTTGAACTCAGGCTTTCCTGATTCCAGGCCTGGCTATACCACCTAGCTGCCTTGATCAGCTAACACCTGACAAATGCAACTTTTTAGCTTTTAATCATCTGTGTTACCTGACTCTCCTGAAGATGAGATAATGACTAACATTCTCAGATCATTGCCATAAAATATTTGCTGTTGAATTCCCCACCTGAAGAGACTGAATACTGAGATTCATCACATCTGAATCATGTCAGTTCACATAAAGAGAATCATTTAATGTCTGAGACCATCTCATTCAACTCATTTCTAAGGAAGACTCTCAAATCTTTCCACTGTGAAATTGTTATCAAACTTCAGCTTAAAGCCCTTAGAGAGGAAGAATCCATCACCTCCTGAGGCAGACTGTCTCCATTTGTGGAGAGCTGAACTTTTTCTTATGCTGAGCCCAAATTACCTTTTCTGCCCCTTTACCCATTACTCCTAGTTCTGTCCTCAGGAGTAAACAAACTTTTTTTATACAAAGAAAGAAGGAAGGAAGAAAAGAAAAAGAAAGAAGGAAAAAGAAGAAAAGAAGGAAAGAAAGAGAGGAGGAAAGAGACTGGTAGACAGACAGAGAGACAGGTAGATAGGCAGAGAGTCAGAAAGCAAGATAGATAGTTGAAGTTTAATTCTTCTCCTAGAAGACATTCTTTCAAATACTCGCTACTTGTTGAAAATAGCATCATGTTCCCTGCTAAGCCTTCCCATCCTTAAGCCAGACATATCCTTCATTCCATTCTGGTATGACATAGTTTTTAGTTCCCTTTTCATCATAGTCATCCTATTCTGGATCTATCAATATCCTTCCTAAAATATGGGGCCCAGTATCGAGCTTGGTAGGCCAGATTGGTCCATTTAAATCAGAGGGACAGTAGAAATAGCATCTCTCTTGTTTAGGATAGTCTGCCTCTTATATTCATGTAACCTAAGATTGTAATGACTTCTATTTATTTAAATATTTTCTTATTCATCTATCTATCTATCTATCTATCTATCTATCTATCTATCTATCTATCTATCTATCTATCTATCTATATCTATCTATCTCTATCCATCCATCTATCTATTCATTCATTTATTAATGCCAATTCACCTAAAATCAACTTGCTTAAGTATCAAGTGACCTAATGATAGATTTGCTTATAGAGTCCACAAGGAAATTGTGTCCACGTGGGTACAGAGACAAGACAGTCTTTTCATGTCCTGTGGTTTTTTCATACCCCTGTCATAAACTCCCGCACAAGGAAGATTCTCTGGGTGCAGGTATAGGAGTTACTGAGTAGCTTCAAGTAGGAAAGAAGTCTTCTGGGCAGATTTAATGCAATACAATTTAATAAATATTTATTAAGCAACCATTATGTGTAAAACCCTGTGCTAGGTACTGGGTGTACAAGTATAAAAATAACTAATATTTATATAGAGATTTAAGCTTTATAAAGCACTTCACAAATATTATCTCATTTTGTTTTGACTAATACCCTGATAGGTAGGTGCTATATTGTTATCTCCACTTCATAGATAAAGAAACTGAAAGAAGACAGAAGTTGAGTGCTCTGGTTACACAGATAGCGTCTGAGACCCGATCTGAACTCAGGTCTTACTAAACGTAAGTCCGGTACTCTCTCCTCTTAGTCACCTAGCTGTTTTCCATGCACATGTAGAACATTTCTAACAATACTGTGTAACAATTAGGACAATAGATGGGAATAGAAACTAAAGTGATGATTTCATTAGTATAGGGAACTGATGAATGAAGACACTCCCTCTATCAAGACATCAATTTGACCAAGAATGCTATAATCTAGCAGAGGGGAAAAGAAACACACAAAAATAGATATGCAAGATAATAAATACAACAGAGAAAGGTAAACAAAGAGAGAGGAGAAAATCAAAGAATATTTCTACCCATACTAAGTCCAAATCAACCTCTCTGACCTAGGAGATCAATATAAGAAAGAATCCTACAGCAACTACAGCTGCTTAACAGCAGTACAGAAAGTCTCAGAACACAGTGAGCTTCTCTCATCTTAGAAGATATTAAAACAAAGGCTGAATGACCACCCGTCAAGGGCACTGTGGGTTGTAAGGTACATTGAGTGACAAAGAATCAATGTTGGAGATGGAAAGAAGTTGAATTCAATATCTTATTTCCTTTCCACTTGTATCAGTCTATGAGTTTAATAGCACTTTGAGTTTTTTGTTTTGTTTCATTTATTTATTTATTTTTTAGCTAAAAGAATTATTCTACACAGTGTTGTCTTGTGGTTAGAAGCTATTCAAAGTAGACTTTCAGAACCTTCAGTCCTTAGGTCTGTACTTCAAAAATGCAGCAAAATCATAGTGTATTACATCATTTGTAGTGAGGGATGAATTTATTAAATTTGAGCATGAACAAAGTCAAGGTAAAAGAAACATAACCATAGTCAGCAAATAGGTGACAACCACACAAGGCAGCAGAATGACCTTACACCACTAAATACCTTGTTAGCAGAGAACCTTGGAAATTAGGGTAAAGGAAACTAACTCTGAACTGTGGTCTGCCAGGATTTGCTCAGTGGAGGACCTGAGATCTCCACCAACTTTCATTTTGGAGCGTGGAATCAGTGGAGCTGTGTTCAAATTCAGACTCTAACACTAACTCCCTGTATAACCTTGGGTCTTTGCCTCTCTGGGTCTATAGTCTCTTCTTTCCTTTAATAATATGATCCTATGAACTCCATTTATGCATATCAGAACCAGGAACACTTACTGTCTATGATGTGTATGAAGATTTCTGCAGACTTTTGCAAAAGTTCTCTCAGTGTAGTGTGGTAGATAGACTGCTAGACTCAGACTCAGGAAGACATAGCTTCTGATTCTGACCCTGTTACTTGCTAGTTTAGTGACCACAGATGAAGTCAGTTAATTTCTCTAGCCTCAGTTTCCTCAGTTCTAAAATGGGGGTGCTATATCATATATAGGGTTATTAAGAGACTCAAGGGAGAACATATATGTAAAGTGATGTTTAAACTGGAAGGCCTTGCTTAAATATCAGCTATTATTATTATAGAGAATCATATTAATAAACCTCCAATGCAGCCAGTTTTAGTAGTTGTGTCCTTGTTAATTTGTCTGTCATGAACAGGAAAGAACTAGCTTTTTTACCCATTAATTAGATAATGAAAATGGGTTAGTGATGGGAGAGATAAAAATAGCTGTGCTGTGGAAGGAAAAGCACTATCATTTTCAGTACCCAGAAAGAGTTTCTAGGGAGGCAGATGTTGTTGGGAGCCATGGGGTTGAAAGCAATCAGGCAACCAATGCTGATCATGTAAAAGCAGAGTATGTAATCATAGCTATTCATGAATCTGTGATAAACATTCCCAATGCACCTGAGCATGGTGTACCTTCCAGCTGTAGTTAAAGCTGGTCAAGCTGTGGTGGACACGCCTTGGGGTGTCCAATATAAAAAGAACAATAAGAAGAATGTATCTGAAAACAACCAGATGGGCCCATTGTCCTAGTCATCTTCATGGTGTACAGCTTCTGGAAGAGTTCTATAGATACAGAGAAGAGTTCTTCTTGGCTTTTACAGACCTGACGATACCTACATGCTCTTATATTACAGAACTGCTTACAGATTCAGAGATACTGAGAGCCCTGGTTTGCAGGGGCATTGTTAAGACTACTCCAGGCTACTTCTGGAAGCCAAGATGGCAGCGTAAGCAGTAAATTGTCAGAACTCGTTCATATTCACCTCCAAAAAATCATAAAATAGCACCCCCAAACAAATTCTGAAACAGTAGAATCAGCAAAAAGATAGGGGGAACAAATTTTTAGCCCAAGAAAGTTGGAAGATCAGCAAGAAAGTTCTGTCTCAGGCAAAAGAAGAATGCAGTCCAGGACAGGAAATATCCTAGCAAGTCAGCAGCAAACCCCACCTCAGCAAACCAGAAGGAGATCCTGAGCCTCAGTGCAGCGGAGCAGGCAAACACCAGCATCAGGACCCCTCCCCACTCCCACACCTCAAAATAGCCAGAGGAACAGGCAAATTTCAGCTCTGAGAACTGCCACAGGATTCAGCATAGCCCAGGGCAAATAGGCAACCTCCAAGAGCCAGACCTCCACATACTTCAGTATGACCCCAGGGAAATGCAGAAATACTTCATTGTCCTTAGCACACACCAGACATCAGCACTAGAACCTTGGTTCAATACCAGGTAAGCTGCCATACCTCTTATAGCCTCCAGCAGCATCAGCTACCTCCCCACACCACCTTCTTATTACAGCATCAGACAGGAGGGTCTCTAACAGACCTCAGGGTGACATCAGTGCAGCACCAGGTAAACAGCCAGGGCCTGCAGCCCCTATCACAAGAAGCCTGAGACAGTGTACCTTATACCCCAGGAGCAGAGTTCAAATTTAAGCAGAAGAAAAAAGATTAAAAAAAAATGATGCACAAAACCAACAAAAACAGAATCTGACCATAGAAGATATTTTTTTGGTGACAGAAAAGACCAAGAGACAAACTCAGAAGAGGACAACAATATCAAAATACTCAAAATTGAGAACTGGTCTCAAACCCAGAAAGAACTTGTAGAAGACCTCAAAAGGGAATTTAAAAATCATAGAAGAATGGTAGAAGAAAAATTGAGAAAAGAAGTGAAAGTGATGCAAGGGAACTATGAAAAAAAAAAGTCAGCAGTTTGGTAAAAGAAAACAACTGTTTAAAAAGTAGAATTGGCCAAATGGAAAGGAGATACAAAAATTCACTGAAGAAAACAGCTCCTTAAAAAGTATGACTCGCCAAGTAGAAAAGAAAGTACAAAAGCTAACTGAGGAAGCCAATTTCTTAAAAGTTAGAATTGGGCAAATGGAAGTTAATGACTCTCTGAGACTATGAAACTAAGCAAAGAAATTCAAAAGAATGAAAAAAATGGAAGAAAATGTAAAATATTTCATGGGAAAAACAATTGATCTAGAAAATAGATCCAGGAGACATGATGTAAGAATAATTGGACTCCCTAAAAGCCATAATCAGAAGGAGGACCCAGACAATATCTTTCAAGGAAAACTATCCTGATATTTGGAACCAGAGGGATAAATAGACATTAAAAGAATCCACTGTTTACTTCAGGAAAGAGATCCCCAAATAAAGATTTTGAGTAGCACTATAGCCAAATTTCAAAACTTTCACATTAAGGAAAAAATACTATAAGTGGCCAGAAGGAAACATTTCAAATATTGGGGAACCACAATCAGGATTACATGGGACTTATCACTTGCAAATTAAAGGATGAGAAACCTGGATACTCTGGAAAGCAAAGGAGCTAGGACTACAACCAAGAATCATCTAACCAGTGAAATTAAGTGTAATACTTCAAGTGGAAAAAATGGCTATTCAATGAAATAGAAGAAATTCAATCTTTCATAAGGAAAAGACCAGAATTGAATCAAAAATGTAAACTTCAATGTCAAGACCTAAGAGAAACCTTGAAAGGTAAAAACAGAAAAGAAAATGTAAAGGATTCATTGAAGCTTAATTGTTTATATCCCTTTCTGGGAAGATGATATTATCATTCTCAAAACTGTAACACCAATAGTACAGGTAGAAGGAATATAAGAAGGTGAATTTAAGGGAATGACATAAAAACATTAAGGGATGAGAGAGGAATACACTGTATTGAGAAGGAAGGGAGAGGTAGAATGGGGTGACATCAGGCAAAGGATGATATGACTTGCAGTTGACTTCAATTTGAGTGAGAGAGGGTTGTGCAAGGTCACTAGCCTCACTTTCTCCTCCAGAGCCATCTGAATCCAGTGACCAGATATTCATCAGGACAACTGGAGATGGCCCAAGATACAATGGGAGACCAAATTATTTCACATGAAGAGGCACAAAAAAAGCTATTACAGTGGAGAGGAAGATGGGAGGGTGGGCACTGGGCATTGCTTGAACCTTACTGTCATCAGTATTGACTCAAAAAATGAACAACACACATAATCAGTTGAATATAGAAATCTATCTTACCCAACAGGAAAGTAGAAGGGGAGGAGACTAAGTAAAGGGGGAGGAACTGAGAGAAAGAAGGGCAAATTGGGGGAGGTGGTAGACAGAAATAAAACACTGGTGAGGAGGGAAAGGGTGAAAGGAGAGAAGGACAAACAGGAGGAAAAATAAGATGGAGGGGAATACACAGTAATCATTACTGTGACTGAAAATGAGAAGGACTCTCCCATAAAACAGAAGTGGGTAGCAGAGAAATCAGGGAGCAGAATCCTGCAATATGCCGTTTACAAGACACATGAAGCAGAGACACACACAGAATCAAAGCAAAAAGCTGAAGTAGAGTATATATTATTTCAGTTGAAGTAAAAAAAACAGGAAGGGTAGCAATCCTGATCTCAAACAAAGCAAAAGCAAAAATATACCTAGTTAAAACAGGTAAGGAAGGAAGCTACTTTCTAAAAGGTACTATAGACAATGAAGTAATAACAGTGCTAAATATGTATCCACCAAGTAGGATGGCATCCAGATTCTTAAAGGAGAAATTAAGTGAGTTACAGGTTCATGACCAAAAAGATAGAGAGCATTATGAGATGTAAAATAGATAATTTTGATTATATTAAATTAAAAAGCTTTTGCATAAACAAAACCAATGCAATCAAGATTAAAAGGGAAGTAGAAATCACAGCAAGTGTCTCTACTGAAGTCCTCATTTCTCAAGTATATAGAGAATTGAATTTTTAAGAATACAAGCTATTCCCCAGTTGGTAAATGGTCAAAGGATATGAATAGGTACTTTTCAGATGAAGAAAACAAAGTAATCTATAGGCATATGAGGAAGTACTCTAAATCACTTTTGATTGGAGAAATGCAAATTGAAACAACTCTGAGATACTACCTCACATGTGTTGATGGCTCATATGACAAAAAAGGAAAATTATAAATGTTGGAGAGGATGTGGGAAAATTGGGACACTAATGCACTTTTAGTGGAGTTGTGAACTGATCCAACCATTCTGGAGAACAATTTGGAACTGTGTCCAAAGGGTAATCAAATTATGCATACCCATATCCAGCAATATCATTACTAGGTCTGTATCTCAAAAAGATCACAAAAAAAAGAAAAAGGACCTACATGTACAAAAATATTTATAGTAGTCCTTATTCTGGTAGCAAAAGTAGGCTGTAGAACATATCTAACAATATCCTTTAATTAGTAGGATAATGGATGGGAATAATGGATCATCATCATTTCATTGTGCTTGGTTCTAGAGAATAGAACTAGAGAAAATCTCTAAAAGTTTCAAAGAGGAAAATTTGGGTTTGATTTCAAGAAATTCTTCTAATAATTAGTATCTAAGGTAGAATGGACTGCTTCAAGAGGTGGTATTTTCACCATCTTTGAAGGTCTTCAAGCAAAGGCTACATGGCAACTTGTAAGGGGTATTAAGAAGATTCTTTTCAGATATGGGTTACATTAGATGGGCATTGGGTTTCCTTCCAGCTCTGAAATTCTGAGATCTGGTGGTTCTGTGAAGATAATGTGATAGATGGTACAAATAACAGACTTTAAAAATGATTATCTTATGATAAATGTCAACTGAGGCATAAGATAAGGAGTACACTTATCAAAGTTCATTGCTGCTGTCAAAAAATGATAGCCAGGGCTTTGAACTTCCCTTGGAAGAGTTATGATGACATCACAACCAATCAACAAAAGACCTAGACCACCGTCAAGTAAATAAGACTCAAACTGCTTCATAGTTGGGTCTCACCACTTACATAATGAAAGCTAAATTCATGAAGAACTATTTTTTAGACTATGATAGGATTTTGGATGGACCCTCCGTTGAACTGACCTATCAACATTTTAATCAGTGGGATATAGCTGATTATTTTAATCTATCCATCCCACACAGCAGAAATCTTATGACATAAGTACATCAACACAGTGAAAGCAAAGCAGCAGACCTCTTGAAGGTTTCATCGAAACATCAGTGTTACATAAAAATCTTAAGCTTGATCTCCATAGCTGAAATGAAAATCTGTAGGAAGAAAAGTGTTGTTCTTTAAAAGGCTCAATTGTCTGTACGTCACACGATTAGCAGTTCATTTTGTTTGAAAGTATCTCCTACAATCACAAACTTTTCAGAGTTCAAGTTAAATGATGTTCCATATGAAAAAGTATCCCACATAAAAATATTATTAAAATATAATTTTATTAAATTATTTAACAATGAATATGTTAGATGTTTAGTGGAAATATACATATGTATACATATGTATGTAAGTATGTTTATGTGTATGTATGCATTTATATGTGTTTGTGTGTATATATTTTTCCCCTTTGTTGAAAGTATGATTTGGTAACTAATATTTCACTCTGATCTAATTAAAGTCAGAAAGTAGGCTCAAAAGTCAAGTAAAAGATGTTCTATTTTTAGCAATGGGATTAAATAACCTGGATTAAAGTTTAAAAAGTGATATTGATATTCAGGAATCAGAATCAAATAGAAATAATGAGCTGTGTTGAGGTTGAAAGAATGAATAAAACATTAAGTGCTTACTATGTGTAAAGTATAATGCTAAGCACTGGGGATAAAGTAGACAATTATTACTCTCAGTAAGCCCACATTTTATTTTGGGAGATAACATATATAGAAGGTTTCAGCTGTAAGTCAGATGGAAAAGTCCCATGGTACTTGGCAGCAAAGCAGATGGTGATTCCTTCGGGGACACACATTGTTAGCGGGCATGACCTAGAGCAAAATGTACTAAGTAGCAGTCAGGCAAGAAGGAGGAGAACAGGGAGAGAGTAATGTCATGAACACCTAGAGGGAAGAGAGTATCAAGGAGAGAATGGCTAAAAGTGTCAGAGGTTGCTCAGAGGTCAAGGATGAGGATGGCAAAAAGGACGTTGGATTTGGCGATTCAGAAGATCATTGATAATTTTTTTTTGAGCAATTTTAATTGAATTATGAGGTTGAAAGCCAGACAGTGAAGGACATTTAGGAGGGAACTGATAGAGGAGAAATAAAATGTCAGAGTTGAGATGAGTACAGGAGGGGAATTAGCAATGAGATAGTTCAGTCTAGTTCAATGATCATCTGAACAAGACAGCGATCCTTAAGTTCAAGAGTTCAGAAAACAAGTCATGATGCTTAGGAAGACTATAACATCCTGAACATTTGATTGTATGACTTCAGCCATAGGAACCTGAATGTTATCTTAGCTACAGCAATATCTACCATTCCCTGATCACCTCACCCATATGACCAGATTCTGCCTTCCATTTCAAGATAGTTTCATATCATGCCAGCCAAGTTAACCTACTGAAATCACCCTTTTGGTTAGGACTCTATCTTGAAAAGATACTTTCCATTAATTGGTTTGACTGTGCATAAAATAATTATGTGAAATCCCAGAGCTTTTCACTGCATAGTTTCTTCTCTTTTGTCTTGGGTAAAAGATCCCTAATCAATCTTAACCCTAAAGTTAATCATGACAGGGATCCTTCTTACTTGTCCCATGAACCAACTACTTATTTTGGATTAATCTCCTTTCATGAGGCCTTGGTGGAAAGCTTTAGTAATTTAATGGAAACAAAGGCCTTTATAGACTCAATAATTCAGCCCATGTCATCCTGTACTCACCTCTTGACTGTTCAGAATTTGTTTTCTGCACTTCTGAACCTACTTATCCTTCACTTCTTGTGTAACTAATCATTGAACTGAACTATAGTGTAAACCTATTATTCTAATCAGTTCTATAGAAATCAAATACTCCACTAGGACATTCTTTAATTATTTATTCAATTCTTTTAGGCAATCGCTAAGCAGTCCATAAGTATTTATTAAGCACCTACTATGTGCCAGGGTCTGTACTAAGAACTTTTCTAAATATTTCTACTAACTCCGTCTTATCCTAGGGCCTCGTCACTCATAATTATTGAGAGTGATTAACAGAGCTCTAGGAGCTACCAATCTCATATTGTTAATCACTTTTATATTTAAAATATGTATATCCAAAAGCTGTTGAGAGTAACCACTTGAGGAGAGAATTTGGAATGCAAAGTTTTAAAAACCAAGGTTAAAAACTGGGGAAAAATAAAATACTAAATAAATAAAAAAAAACTCCAACCCCTATCCCTTGAAGCATCTATATTTGCCCCAAAGTAGCCTTTTCTCTTCTATCAGAAAGGCCCTCTAATTGAGATGATTCTCCTAATTTGCCTACTACAAATGTTACCCACATCTGATCATTCTTGAAATTATAGGGGTGCATCTTGAATTCAAGTTCCTATGGCCAAGTAAGGCCAATGATTATTCTAAATAACCCTGAAAGATAGCCTATAAACAAGAGATTAACCAGAGTGACAGGAGAAGTAACATTCCAGAAGGATGTCATTATTGCATCCATGACATTCTATATTCATCTTCTCACCTAACTCCTCAAGGGCTGAGTCTTAAACAGTTGCTTTATCAAAGCATCAGCCCGAGCTATCTTGGACTTGTCTTATCATTGTAGGTTTTCCTGTGCTAGAAAAGCAACCCCCTGTTTCTAGGAATAATACCCAAAAAAGTCATAGCATGGGAGATACCTACCCAAGGAGGAAAGAAAATAGATATCACCCACTATTGCTAGACTAGTCATTTTTCTATGGGTCAGAGGACTTGGAGAAACACAGAGACATACTACAATCCTAAAAGTTTCCTGGGGAATTTAGAAAATGCAACCATACCCTTTCTGAACCCTGGAAGATTGTGAGGGTCTGAATCATTTTCTACCTTTTTTTGCCATAGCTTGCACATAGCAAACCTCAGATACCAACAGATCCACTGTCTCTCCCCATTAAGGTGTTAATTAAAAATGATCATAAGGTTTTCTCTTCCCTCATTGCCACTGCCCCCTCCCCACCAGATATAAGAATTTCCTCTATAATATCACTTACAAGTTGTCATTGAGTCTCTTTTTAACTGCTTACAGTTGTGGAAAAATCAACTACCTTTAAAAGAAACTCATTCCATTTTCAGTTCTAGTAGTACAGCACCCACTGTGGATGAGTCTTCCAATTTGCTCTAGAACATATAGATTTGGTTCCCAGAGGACAGCTGCTACCTTAGGTTTTAGGAGTAACCCTGTGCATCTACACTCCAAACACTATATCTCACAAACCTCTCAAATGTGTTTCCCATTAACAGTCGACTTGTAGACACAAGTAGCTTTTAGCAAAGCACTTGCTAAGACGGTGGTGTAATAAGAACAAAGTCTACAAAATATTCCACCCTTAAACCTCACCCACACTCTCTTATTAATGAATATAACATCTATGAGAAGAATGGGCAAACACTTCTAATACATTGCTAGTGGGACAGAAATGTAGGGAACACATAGCACCAAGGCAACCAGCAACTTCTTTTCTGATATATGTAAAAAAAAATTATTCTTCTCCTAGTGAAATCAAGTTAAATAGTATCTGTTAAGCAATTACTACATGTAAAATGCTGGGAATACAAACATAAGCAGAAAGAAAAACAGTCCTTGCTTTTGAGAAGCTTACATTCAAATGAGGGATGATAACAAGTAAAAGGAAGGAAGCTGAAAACAAGAAGGGGTAAGCACTCAAGTTCATGGTAATGAAAGTCTGAAGAGTTTACCTTGGAGAGGAATGAAGACTTGGCTGACCTGGATATCCTCTTTAAAATAGAATCAGCTAGAGGAAAAGGCCATAGGGAGGAAGATACTTCCATTGTAAGAAATCCAGGTGTGCAATGAACTTCCAAGGTGAAGAAGTCTCTGGAGCATGCATGGTAGAGTAAATCCAGAGAGACAGAAGTCCTCAAAAATTCCCACTGTTTGCTCAGTTGGGATTCTAGGGTCTGCTCCTCTCCATAGTTTGGTTCTTCATTGCCAGGGCTAACTCAGTTCCACAGCCAGCTCTCGTTTCTGCTGACAAAGGTTCTGATCCTCAAAACCATTTCCTTCCTTGGATAAAAGTCTCTGTGTATTTGCATCTGTCTAGCATGCTTCTTCAACAGTGCTTCCAACTGTATAGGACTCAAACTGGATGGAATGTGACCTTCTGTGCATCTCACTCAATTGTTAGACACCTTGGCAAGAAAAAGAAAGCTCTTCTTCCTAATTGTCTTTTCTATAATCAACTATGGGTCTGCATTCTTCTGAACTGTCCTAAGAGCTTTGCTATTTAAAGCCCCCAGAACCATGACCCATTTTCAACCTGGACAATTGAGCTGTCCCTTCTGATTCACTCACAGAAAATCACTTATACTTCATAAAAGAACCACTGGATATCAACACCTTCTTAATACATGAACACCTCAACATCTGTTATTTTATCAACTAAACTGAAAGAGAATGATGGGCAGGGGAACTAAATTTTCCTTTATACTAAGGGATTTCTTTTGTTAAAATGTCTTGCCTCCTATAACTAACTTCCCTTTACTTCCCTTTTACTTTCTGAGGCCAAGAAGAGTATTTTTAATAGGAGACGATAAGACTGAGTCCTCACATTTCACTTCTTTCTTTTAATACCATTGATTTTGGTTTCATTCCAACCGTAATCATGCAATGACCTACTGGCCCATATGACCAAGTTTGCTTTCATGTTATTCTGTATTGGGGGCAGGAGAATGTGGGTCATTCTATTTTCTTTTAAGTAGGTAAAATATTAATGGAGTTTAGTAACAGTAATAATATAGAGTGATTCTTATTTAGATGTAGGTTGGATTAGAAGAATGCTAAGATTAGTTTTAATTTGAGTTTCTGTGCTTCTGTGGGAAGTGACAGAATTCTGGGAAATATTGATGGGCTCATCATCAATGCTGATGGTCATAGTGAGTTAAACAGATAAAGACTGCAAGTTCCTTCCATCCAAACACTTCCCTAAAAAGCCTTACTGTGATGTGGAGGTCACCTCAGTTTTCCTCAAGCTATTATCATCTTCATATATGGTCTGTTAAGGTCCTATCACAAGGAAAGCTTTGGGTATTGTGTCACCAATAGGTATTTTGTCTTTTTTTGTGAGACCCAGACTAGCTATGTTCAACAAGAGTTAGGTATCACCAGATCAAAATTCTATGGGTGAAAGCAAGTCACTTAGAGTGGCTCATAATACATGGAGGGTTTGTTGTGTTTGGCACTGATGCCAAGAGTGCTGATAGTGATGTAAATGCAGATCACTGAATCATTGAAATATTTTATGTTTTCTATATCCTAATTATTGGGAACCTCCCTGTCCCTGGATTCTAATCAGACTTCTGTGATGGACAGCTCCCACTTCTGTCCCAACTCCGTATCAACAATAACCCTGAGGATCTTTAGGTTCCATCCTTGACAGTTTACCTATCTGTTCGTTTTTCTTCTGAATTGTTCCGAGGGGACAATTTTATCTGCTTGTAGACAGAGACCTTTACATTCTGCATATGAATATCTCCAGATTGTCTATGGAGTTTGCAAGAAGTCTGAGATTAGATCAACTTGAACTTCTAGCTCTCACACAGAGAACTTCCTTGTGGCCATTATCCTCTTCCTCAATTCTTAAGTGACCTTAGTTTTTTCCTTTCTTTCTTTTACTGTTGTTACTGCCTGAAGGACAGGGCAATAAAGAAAAAAATCCAGTTTAAAAAAAGAAACACAACACCCAAACAGTTACTTGTCAAACATCAATGTTTGTATTTTTGACTGTTTGGAAATTAATTAAGAGATGTTGATTTAAAAGTGTTTTTTCTCCCCTTAGTTTCTCAAATATTTAAACAATTTTTGCCCATTTCTTTTTATTTCTCCTTTCTCTCTGTTTGTAATAAGATTAATTATGTGTGGTGCACCACTGCTTATCCCCATGAAAGAAAATCTAAAACGAGGGATTTCAGCTTCAAGAAGGCTATTTTGTCCTGTTTCCGATGTTCTAAAGGGATTAATTTACCATATCGTATAGCCCTGGAAGACTGTGATAATTGAAAACATCCATATTCATTGCATGTTCAAAGGGATCTGTCTGACTTTGTAATGTAAAAAGTGCATTTTTAACCTGAACGGGGACCTGCATCTGCTATTGCTTAATCCTATTAGCCCGACAGTTCCAAAGCTTTAGTGTATAATCATTAGCTCGTGTTAATCCTCAGACATGCCTCCAGCTTCAGCCTGTCAGAAGGAATCCCTGCAGGGAAAATGTGGAGGTGCTGATAGCACAACACCAACTAATCTTATCTTAAATGCTAGCAGCAGCCACTATCTGTGATAGCCAGGGAATTAAAAACAAATTTTTTATGGGTATCGGATAGCATTCCCCCCCCACCTTCTCCTCATCCCTAGTCTCTCTCTCAACACTTCTACCTTGCCCTAGTTTCTCTGAATTCTTTGTTAGGATGCTGCCAGTGATGATTGTACCAGGATGAATAGCAAGAGGGAGGGGAGCACTGGAGATATTTATGGTTCTGTGTCAGGGGGAGTGGGACAGCAAAGGGGAAACCATCAGTGAAGATTGCTTGTTAAATCACTTAAGGTGCTTGCCAGTCTTTTTTTTTTATGTCAGGGATTCAAGCCAATCATCTGTGATCTATGCAGTTTGGGATCAGAACGTAGCATGTTGGAATTTGAATTGGAGTTCTTTCTCCTCTAGAACTGTGACCTCTGGATATCCACAGATCTGGGTTCCTTGTTCAGGTTCAAATAGGGACAGAAGGCCCTAAAACATTGACCAGTGAAACCAAGCTGTAACAGCAAATAGGAGATGTTTCGGGGCATTTGGGTCTGGAAATAGGAAGGAGGCTATAAATGAGAGAACAAGAAAAGGTTAGTAGAAAGTATTTAAGGGTATATTTTGAAGGTCAGAAAGAGATATGTAAGTTATGATAACCTTCATCCTTGGAAATTAACCTTTTGCTTTTTGGATAGAATCAGGACATCAAAAAGGAATGAAAAGAGTGAAAGGGAAGATAAAAACATCACCGTCCAATATCTGATTGAATGTCATTTCTTGATGTTAGTCATGGGTCCTGAGGGTATCCTTTTGTTCAAAAGAAATGTGTCATAAAAGATATTATGGTAAACAATTATGTCAAGAAAATGCACACTTACATGGAAATCCAGGAATAATAAGTGTAGAGGACACAGTGGAAAGCATTTGGGTAAGAATAAAAGGAGAAACAAATATGTTGCTATTATATAACAAGGTGAAAGACTGACTAGTCAGGTGGAGGAAATGGATGATACATATTTAATACTTTAATACAATGATAGAATCTGTGTTCTACGGGCATAGTTTTTGAGGACCCACCGTAATAATCATCCCATGCAAACCATCTGACTGGTAAATTTTTTTTCTTCTTTTTGTAAATAAGATTTTACTTTTCCCTAATTGCATGTAAAGAAAATTTTCAACATTTATTTTTTATAAGATTTTTAAGACCCATTTTTTTCTCTCTCTCTCCTTCCCATCCCCTCCCCCCAAGACAGCAAGCAATCTGGTACAGGTTATACATGTATAATCATGTTAAGTGTATTTCCTCAGTAGTCATGTTGTAAAAAAATGAAACAGAACAAAAGGGAAAAGCCATGGAAAGCAAAAATAGCAAAAAAAAGGAAAAATGATATGCTTTGATCCATATTCAGATTCCACAATTCTTTCTCTGGACATGGATAGCATTTTCCATCAAGAATCTTTTGGAATTTTCTTGGATTATTGTACTGCTGAGAAGAAGTAAGTCTTTCATAGTAGATCAGTGCACAATATTGCTGATATTGTGTATAATATTCTGATTCTACTCACTTCACCCAGTGTCAGTTCATCTAAGTCTTTCCAGGTTTTTCTGAAATCCACTGACCCTCATCATTTCTTGCTCTCTCTCTTTTTTTGTACCACTATTTATTTTTCCCCCAAATTTATTAAATTATTTGTTTTCAGTTTTCAACAATCACTTCCATAAATTCCAAATTTTCTTCTCCTTCCTCCCCTCATACCTCCCTCCCCAAGACAACATGCAGTCTTAAATGGGTTCTACACATATATTCCTATGAAACACATTGTCACATTAGTCATGTTGCATAGAAGAATTAAAGCAAATGGAAGAAAACATGAGAAAAACAAAACAAAACATAACAAAAGAGAAAATAATATATTTCATTCTGCGTTTGAACCTCATAGTTCTTTCTTTGGATATGAAGGGCATTTTGCATCATGAGTCCTTTGAAAATGTTTAAGTCCTTGCATTGCTATGAAGGGCTAAGTCTATAAAAAACAGTCCTTGCACTCTGTGGCTGTTACTGTGTATAATATTCTCCTGGTTCTGCTCACTTCACTTCGCATCAGTTCATATGTCTTTCCAGGTTTTTCTGAAGTCCACCTGTTCCTCATTTCTTATAGCACAATAGTATTCCATTAAATTCATATACCACAGTTTGTTCAGATGGGCATCCCCTCAATTTCCAGTTATTTGTCACCACAAAAAGAGATGCTATTTTTATGATCACTTTGGGACATAACCCTAGAAATGGTATTGCTAGGTCAAAGGGTGTGTGCATTTTTATAGTCCTTTGGGCATAGTTCCAAATTGCTCTCCAGAATGGTTGGATCATCTCACAGTTTGACCAATAATGAATTAGTCTTCCAACTCTCCCCCATCTTTTTCAACATTTATCATTTTCCTGTTTTGTCATGTTAGCCAATCTGATAGATGTGACATAGTACCTCAGAGTTGTTTTGATTTGCATCTCTCTAATCAATAGTGATTTAGAGCATTTTTTCATATGACTATAGGTAGCTTTGATTTTTTTCTCTGAAAACTTGCCTGTTCATATCCTTTGACCATTTATCAGTTGGGGAAGGACTTGATTCTTGTAAATTTTATTCAATTCTTTATATATTTTAGAAATGAGACCTTTATCACAGACACTAGTTGTAAAAATTCTTTCCCAGTTTTCTACTTTAGCTCTTAATCTTATTTGCACTGGCTTTGTTTGTGCAAAAATTTTTCAATTTAATGTATTTAAGATTGTCCATTTTGCATTTCATAATGTTCTCTAGCTCTTATTTGGTCATAAATTTTCCCATTCTCCATAGATCTGACAAGCAAATTATTTCTTGTTCCCCTAGTTTGTTTATAATATCAACCTTTATACATAGATTGTGTACCTATTTAGACTTTGTTGTGGCATATGATATCAGGCATTAGTCTATGCTTAGTTTCTGCCACACTATTTTCCAGTTTTCCTAGCAGTTTTTGTCAAACAGTTGAGTTCTTATCACAGATACTGAGGTCCTTGGAATTATCAAACAGTAGACTGCTATAGTCATTTACTACTTTGTGTTGTGTACCTAACATATTCCACTGATTTACCCCTCTATGGTACATTTCTTTTTAAAATAGGACCTCTGATTTCATTTGGAATTTCATAAGGAATTCTTAGGGAAGAGACACTGTACCAATACACAATAGCAATTACTTTCCAACTTACCAACTTAGGGAGTTGCATGGTCCATTGTGAGTCTCAGTTACTCAATAAATATTTATTAAGTATATACTATGCGCCCAGCATTGAGCTAAGGGATCATGATACAAAAAAAGGCAAAAGATGGATTTCTGCCCTCAAAGAACTTATATAATAACAACATTAGAAGAAGTAGGTATAATAATTGATGAGAAAATTTGCTTGGTTTTTGAAGTAGTTTTGAATTCTGATCCTTTGAGCATAGTGATTTGACCAGGGATACACAGTATTTATTAGAGATGGGACAGAAACCCAGATTTTCCTAACTCCAGGACTAACTGTACATTACATAGATAATAAAACAAGAATGAAGTCAGATAAAATAGAAATATGAATCTTCAACTATCTAAACACCAGTTAGAAGTATCATTGCTTTAAAATTCCTTTTAAAAATCTGAGAAATTTCCCAGTTACATGTAAAAACAATTTTTGACACTCATTTTCAAAACCTCAAGTTCCAAATTCTCTCCCCTCCTCCCAATCCTCGTCCCCATTGAGAAGGCAAGTTGCTCAACATAGGCCACACATGTGCAGTCATGCAAAACATATCCACAACAGCCATGTTGTGAAAGGAAACACAGAATAAAAAAAAAATCAAGAAAAATAAAGAAAAAACAAACTGCAATCTGTATTCAGAGACTACCAGTTCTTTCTCTGGGGATGGATAGTATTTTTCATCATAAGTCCCTCAGAGTTGTCTTGTTTCATTATATTGTTGAGAATAGCTAAGTCATTCACAGCTGATCAGCTTGTAACATTGCTGTTACTTTTGTACATAGCACATTTCACTTTGCATCAGTTCGTTCAAGTCTTTCTAGGTTTTTCTGAGAACAACCTGCTCATCATTTCTTATAGTATAATAGTATTCTATCATAAACACATATCATAACTTGTTTAATCATTCCCAATTGATGGGCATCCTTTCAATTCCAATTCTTTGCCACCAGCAAAGAGCTACAATAAATATTTCTGTACATATAGGTCCTTTTCCTTTTTAAAATCTCTTTCGGTGTTATTGCTATAGCAGTGTTATTGCTAAGGTAAAAGATACACATGGTTTTGTAGGCCTTTGGGCATAGCTCTAAATTGTTTGAAAGAACATTTGAATCAGTTCATAACTATACCAACAATGAATTAATGTCTCACTTTTCCCACATCCCCTTCAACATTTGATTTTTTCCTTTTCTCTTCTGTTAGCCATCTAATAGGAAAGAGGCAGAATCTCAGAATTGTTTTAATTAGCATTTCTCCAATTAATCATGGGTTAGAGTATTTTTTTAAAATATGGCTATAGATAGCTTTGATTACTTCACCTGAAAAGTGATCATATCTTTTCATCATTTATCAGTTAGGAAATAAGTCTCATTTTTATTAATTAGACTCATTTGTCTATACGTTTGAGAAATGAGGCCTTTATCAGAGAAATTTGCTTCAATTTTTTTTTCACATTTACTATTTCTAACTGTATTTCCCCCCATCCTATTCCCCCCACTCATTCTATCATCTCTTTCCTTTCACACTGTCCCTCCTCAAAAGTGTTTTGCTTCTGATTAGACCTTCCCCCCATTTGACTTCTCATCTATCACCCCCTCTCCTTCTCTTATCCCCTTCCCCTCCTAATTTCCTGTAGGGTAAGATAGATTTCTACACTCAGTTGTGTGAGTATGTTATTCCCTCTTTGAACCAATTTTGAGGAAAGTAAGGTTCACTTACTCCCTCTTACCTCTCCCTATTTTCCTGCATTGTAAAAGCTTTTTCTTGCCTATTTTATGTGAGCTAATTTACCCCATTTCACCTTTTCCTTTCTTTCTGCTAGTATATTCCTCTTTCACCCCTTAATTTTTTTAGATATTATTCCTTCATATTCATATCCTCCTGTACTCCCTGAATATATATGCTCCTTTTACCTACCCTAATAATGAGAAAGGTCTTATGAGTTACAAATTTCATCTTCCCATATAGGAATATAAATAGTTTAACATTATTCAGTCTCTTATGATTTTCCTTTCCTATTTCCCTTTCTATGCTTCTCTTGAGTCTTGCACATAGAAAGTTAAATTTTCTATTCAGTTCTTGTCTTTTCATCAAGAACACTTAAAAGTCCTGTCTCATTGAATGCCCATCTCTTCACCCCCACCCCTTGGGTTTCACAGTTTCACAGGACAGGTAACTCTTGGTTGTAATACTATCTCCATTTTCCTCCGGAATATCATATGCCAAGTCCTCATCCTTTAATGTAGAAACTGCTAAATATTGTGTTATCCTGCCTGTGGTTCCACCATAGTTGAATTGTTTCTTTTTGATTGCTTGCAATATTCTCTCCTTCATCTGAAAGTTCTGGAATTTGGCTATAACATACCTGCCAGTTTTCATTTCGGGATATCTTTCAAGAGGTGATTGGTGGATTCTTTTAATTTCTATTTTACCCTCTGGTTCTAGACTATCAGGGCAATTTTCCTAGATAACTTTTTGAAAGATGATGTTTAAGTTTAGTTTTTGATCATGACTTTCAGGTAGTCCAATAATTTTTAAATTGTCTCTCCTGGATCTATTTTCCAGGTCAGTTGTTTTTCCATTGTGATATTTCATATTGTCTTCTATCTTTTTTCATTCTTTTGGTTTTGCTTTATTGTTTCTTGACTTCTCATAAAGTCATTGCCTTCCACTTGCTCTATCTAATTTTTAAGGAATTATTTTCTTCAGCGAGCTTTTGGACTTCTTTTTCTCTTTGGTCAATTCTACTTTTTAAGGCATCCTTCTTCTCACTGACTTTTTGAACCTCTTTTATCATTTAACCTAGTCTGTTTTTTAAGGTGTTATTTTCTTCATTGTTTTTTAAGTCTCCTTTAACATGCTGTTGACTTGTTCATCATGATCTTATCTCACTCTCATTTCCCTTCCCAATTTTTCCTCTACGTCTCTTACTTGATTTTAAAAATTCTTTTTGAGCTCTTTCATGGCCTGAGACCAATTCATATTTTTCTTGGAGGTTTTGGATATAGAAATTTTGGCTTTGTTGTTTTCTTCTGAGTGTGTGTTTTGATCTTCCTTGTCGACATATTAACTGTCTCTAGTCAGTTTTTTTTTCTGTTGTATCTTCATTTTCCTAGCCTATTACTTGACTTTTAACTGTTTGTTAAAGTGGACTCCACTTCCAAGGAGGAGGGTGCACTGTCCCAAGCTTCAGGGATTTTGTGTAGCTATTTTCAGAGATATTTTCTAGGGACTTGTGAGTTTTTAGTTTAGGTGGTATCATCTAAGAAGGGGTGTGTTTACTATTTTCCCAGCTCATACTCTGGTCTGTGAGTGACCACAAGCACTCTTTTCTGCTCTGGAATTGTGAAGAGGGTCTCCTCTCCCTCCGCTGTGGCTGCAAGCTCTGGTGTGCTAGTATTCCTTCTTGCCCTGGGCCTGCCACCCAAGACTGTGACCCAGATCTGAATTTGGGCAATCAATAGAGTACTTCCTCAGAGCTAGCAGAAAGACCCCTGTAATCTCCTTCTGACCAGTTGTTCAAATCTCTTGCCATCTATGGGCTGAGTGCTTTGGAAGCAACTGTTGCTGCTGGTGATTCAATTCCTCCTAAGACCTGTTCCTGGTTTCTTGGGGCTGAGGTTCTGTTGGCATTTGTTCTAGACTGCAAGCCATTCTCACCCAGGTGCAACAGCCCTTTCCTACTGACCTTCTAACTTGTCTTTGGTGGGCTGAGGGGTCTGGAAACCACCATTGCTGCCAATGATTCAGTTGCCCTGAGGCCAGCTCTTGGTTTGCTGGGGTCTTTTCTGTGGTGGTGTGGCTTGTTCTGGAAAGCACTCCTCTCCTACTTTTATGCAACAAACCTTTCCTGCTGACCTTCCAAGTTCTCTTGGACTGGAAATTTGTGGGTTCTGCTGTTCTAGAATATTTTGGTTATTTTTAAAGATATATGGAGGGTTTTGGGGGAGAGCTAAGGTGAGTCCCTAACTTTTCTCTGCCATCTTGGCTCCACAAAATCTGAGAAATTCTTGATGTGACTTACTGATAATTTTACCTTTCAGAAGTTAGAAAAATCAATTAATCAAAAACATTTGTTAGGTGACTGTTTTGTGTCCCTTACTGTTCAGTCATGTCTGACTTTTCAAGATCATATTTGGGATTTTCTTGGGAAAGATACTGAAGTGATCTGCCATTTCTTTCTCCAGCTCATTTTACAGATGAGCAACATGAGGTAAATAGGGTTAAGTGAGTTGTCCGGGGTCATATGTCTACTAAGTGTCTGAAGTCAGATTTGAACTCGCAAAAGTGATTCTTGCTGACTTCAGGCCCCGCACTCTATCTAATGTACCATCTAGCTATCCCATTGTGTTAGGCACTGTACTAAATAAAGTTGTTATATATGCATACCAGTGAAGGCCAAGTCAGAATAGATAAAAAGGGAAAACTTGGCTAACAGACCAATATACTAAAATCAATTGCCACCAAAGTTGGTCTCAAACAAATGGGTTGAAAGGAGCATGTGAAGAGCATATCTTTCTGTACTTGGCACAATACCTTAAGACAGTCAGAATATATTGTAACATTAATTGGATATGTTGCATTGGTGGTAGGTTATTGTGACCTTATCAGGTACCAGAGTAGCTTCTGCAAATAAGGAGGTATTGATAAAGGAATTACCTTCATCAATTTGATCAAGAAAGTGCTTGATCCAATTGATGAATTCCCAGTCAGCTTGAGATTTCAGAGCATGCCTCTGTTTGGAAGAATCTAAGCTGTACCTCCCCAGGGTTTGTCCACCTGCCAATTGGTGCTCTGCTGGGAGGATGGAGGGAATTCCTGATGGTTGGCTGAACAAGGCTTTTGTGAGAGGAATTGTCCTCTCCATGGTCTATAAAATGAAGCTGATTTTACCTTTTCCTTTATACCTTCTTCCTGAGTTCAGCATGGGGGAATTTTTACACCAGAAGAAATTAATGAAAACATGTAGCTATAGCATTGGAAAAGACATCCTTCAACTCTCGGGGGTACTGCTGAAACCCTTATGCGATAAGACAAACTCTGAGGTCTGACTCATCAGAGCAAGTCGAAATTGGGGTAGCCACTCTAGATCATGTGCTACATCAGTAATTTACATTTCTCTTGCTAATAATTAGGATTTCATATTAATCTCAATAATGTATGTTCTTTTTTTCTTTGAGAATTGTTTTATTCATATTCTTTGACCACTTACACATGTCTCTTTCTCCTTTATTTTTTTTGTTAGTTTCCTGTATTTCTTGGATATCAGATCCTTATTTGAGTTAAAGATTATTTTCTTAATTGATAGCTTCCCTTCTTATCCTAGCTGCATTGATTTTGATAGTGAAGTGAAAACACTTCATTTTCTACAATTGAAGATATCTTTTATGATCACCTCTACTTTTTGTTTAGTTAAGATTTCTCTTATATCTATAATTGGATATATCAGATATTCAGATATGTATGTATGTATATACACATATATAATAATATGTAATATTGTTTATGTGTATATATGTATTTGTATATGTCCATATATCCAGACTGTCTTCTAGTTTTAATGGTGCAGCCTTTAATGTTGAGATCATGTTCCATTTTGTGCTTATTTTGACATATGGTGTAAGATGTTCTAAAAGCTAATTTTTGTCAAACTATTTTTCAGATTTCCTACTAATTTGTTTTGTCCAAAAAGTAGTCTCTTCCCAATGAATTTATGTTCTTAAGTTTATAAAATACTTTAGTTAATGATATTGATTTAAAAAATTCTTTATTATCTAATCTGTCCTACTAATATAATTCTGTATTTTAACTAGTATAAAATCATTTTGATAATGACTACTTTATAATATAATTTGAAATGTTTTTTCCCCTTTCTCAGTACTCCCTCTACCCCATTATTTCCCTTGAGGTTCCAGAACTTTTATCTTCTCCAAATTATTATTTTTTTTTGATCTGGCCCTATAAAGTACCCTCTTGGTAGCTGAATTAATATAGTATTAAATCTTTAAATTAATTAGGTGCTATCATCTTTTTATTATATTGGCACTGCACAATGAAGTGCCTTCCAATTATTTTTAATTCTTTATTTCTTTTAAGAGAGTTTTGTAATTGTATTTTTAGGTGTCTTAAGAATGCCTTGGTAATATGTATTTCATGAATTTAGTAGTTATTTTGAATAGTCTTTGCTTTCGGTTATTTTCTCCTGGATTTTGTTGTTACGATGTTGAATTTTTATGAATTTATTGTGTGTCCTGATGTAGTACTGAAGATATTGTCTCAATTAATTCCTTTACTGATTCTCTCACGTTTCTAAGTGAATTGTCATGTCCATCAACAGATGTCTTCTCTTTGCCTATGTTTATGACTTTGATTTTTTTTTTCCTGTGATTGCTGGCAGTTTTCTAAAAGCCTTGTTAAATAATAGTTATAGGGAAAGAGGCATTCTTCCTTTACTCCTTTATTTATTGGGAAAGCTTCTAGTGCTTCCCCATTGTGAATAAGGTTAGTTATTTAGTTAGTGTTTTAGGTGTATAATTTTACATGTCTTTTCACAAATACTTTCTAATGTATGCAGTAGGTGGAATGGAGTTTTCCTTCGATTAGCTTAATATTTTGAAGATAATTACATATTCAATCTGTGCTTTGTCAACTATACTTTATTATATATATATATACATATATATATATATATATCATCATCATCATCATCATCAACCCACCTCATTTTCTGGTCATAGATGTTCTTGATGTCTTTTACACCATTTCTCACATTGCATTCTTTGGTGATATTTGGTGCAGTCTACTTCTCCCCGTCATGCATATTTTCACTGTACTGGGCCACATTGAATTATGATAACTAGTATTATAGTGTTCAATGATTCACGGCCACATCCCATCACCTGGAGAGTAGCAGTTATTACAAAATCCATATTTTTGTGAAAATGAGTAGTTGGGAAACATTGGAACTGTGGCATAACTTTTCAAATACAATACAGTCTGTTCTCATTCTCATTAAATTCTATATGTAGTTCATTATCCATCTGTAGTTCTTGCCTAAAATATATAGCATATACAGATGAACCAATTCAATATGCTACTATTCAAAGTACATATTTTAAGAATATTACCGAGAAGTTCCATTTGTGTCTTTAATGGAACTAGCAGATTATTGTTTGCAATTAGGAACATCTATAGGACCTCTGAGTTAGTAATGAATCTTTTTATTTAGCTTTCACTGTTTATTCTCCCTAACCAAAGGTCAATGTGCTGTCATCTCAAGGCCCATTTACCTAAGACTCTCCTCATTGTTGGAAATAAGTACTCCGGTCCACACCCATTTGAGGGACACAGTTGGTAAGAGCCTGAGAGAAGATTTCTGGTTTCTAGACTGAAGAAAAATGATTCTCATTACAGATTTTCAGGGAGAAGCCTTTAAAGGAAGAGGACTCACATATAAGCTATCGGGACAACACACACACACACAGACACACGTTAATGCACACATACCTTCTACAGGTTACTACTTTTGAGTCATTCTTTGGAGTTGATACTCAGTGGGTCATGAATAAAGATATCTCTGTGGACATATTTCTCTTCAAATATTCTGTGATGCTATCATAAGTATGATAGACACTTGCAGATAGCTCTAAGCAGGCTTATACACATTATGAGAGAAGAAGCAAGCCTTATGTAGTAGATAGAATTCAAGGACAAAATTTGGACTTTGGAGTATACAGCTTTCATGAGCAATGTGGGGTCTGAGGAGTGCAGAGCAAGTCTTATGGCTTCAAGATAATGAAGATTTCTTTCTTTCAAACAAAACGGAAGGTTTTGTGCTAGTGACACAGCAGTTCCAATGGAATGCAAACATCCTGGCCATTTATTAAATCTCTGCTATGTGCAAGGCACTATGCTAAGTTGTATGGATACAAAAAGAGGCAAAAAACAGTTCCTGCCTGTGTGGAGTTTATAATCTAAAATTCCTGGTACATTTCCTGGCACATAACAGGGCCTAATAAATTCTTATTGATTAACTGCTTGATATATTCTTCCCCTTTCCCTTACACAGACACCCCTTGTAATGAAAATAAAAATAATAATAAAAAGTTCAGTAGAACTAGCAATGTTATGTCCCAATATGACAATACATGTTTCATACCCATCTTCAAAGATGGAAGGGAGGTAGTGCTTTGATGTTTACAAAGCAATTGGTATAACCTGCCAAGCTTCTGTTCTGCTGGCATAGCTTTTGAGAACCAGGGTTACTTTCAAGGACATAATGAGGCAACATTATTTGACTTTTATATATTTTGTATTCATCCTCTATTTTCCACCATCATTTCCATACATACATATCTTTTTGAAATCTGTGTTGGTAGAATAAAGAGCAGTCCATGATCATTAAGATATCAGCCTTTCTTGTTCTTTCAGGCTCTGGCGAGGGCTATTTCTGAGGAGAGAGATGGAGAAGCTGAGATGTTAATGCAGAAGTCAATAGTGTAAAAAGTATATGCCACTGTTTTCATCAAGCTGATAGCTTTGCAAGAACTCTGCCTCTAGGTAGTCTGAGAGGGAAGAGGTAAGAACAGCCAAACACTACCTCTCTTTCAAGACTTTTAAATTTTTTTCCTGTCGATTTTTTTTTTGACTGAACCAGTTAGGCTCCTTGATTTTCTCTGACCCTGTCAAGCTAACTCATTTAAAGAAGCTTCTACTAGCAAATCTCAGCTGTCTCATAAGCTGAATTGAACTGTTAAAGCTCATAGAGTTATAGACCCCAACAGATTAAAAAAAAAAGTATCTCAGGACATTGCATAGTCTAGTCATGACTTTGCTTTGACCACTGAAGATAAGTGGCTGTCTGTTTTCTTTTGAGGCTCTCACCAGGAGTGGATATCTGAGTATCTCTTTCTGCAGCCTATAGCAATCACTGCTTAATCATCCTCACTGCTCTTTCCTTCTCCATCAAACCTGTTTGCTTTTTACCTCTAATTCAATCTTTTATGGAGATGGATAATTGTTGGTCCTGCCCTCAGTCCCTTTAGTTTTTCTCATAAGAAAAGAATGTAATGAAAGAAGTAAAAGAATATAAACTCCTTAAAGGCAGAATATGCTTTGGTTTTGCTTTTGTATGCCCAGTATCTAGCAAAATACCTGGCACATTGGTTGTTGCTCAGTAATTTCAGTCATGTCTCATTCTCTGCCATCCCATTTGGGCTTTTCTTGACAAGGATTATGGAGTGGTATATCATTCCCTTCTCCAGCTCACTTTACAGATAGGGAAACTCAGGTAAGTAGGTTAAGTGACTTGCCCAGGGTCATATAGTTAGTAAGTATCAGAATCCACATTTGAACTCAATTCTTCCTGACTCCAGGTCTGGCTCTCTATCCACCATGCCACCTAGTAGTATGTGCCACATGGCACATAGTAGGTATTTAATAAATATCCATTGCATTGAAACAAGGGAGGGAGATTGCTCCCCCTTCCCCTTCCTTAATTGGTGAAAACAGATGCAAGATACATGGTAAAGCTCCATTTATGTGATGTCTCTGTGGTGCACCATCCTCCCATGAGGATCAGCCTGAGAAAACATGGGAAGAGTCAATAAACCCACATATATATGCCATGTAGTAGAAGGTCCTCCACGCTATGAGTGAAAAGGAGTTAGGGCTGATAACTCATATTCTAAAGTGGGTGAACATATTTCTTCTTTCCTCGACAGAAGCCATGCAAGTCATCAGAGATTGTGCAATTACTCTCTGCCTGAACCAAACTTCGGTCTAGTTGGAGGGGAGAACAGAAAAGAACTTTATTGGAAGGCTCTTCCCCTCTGTGCCCAAGCGGGCATGTAACTAAGGCCCTTCTGTGCTTGAAGGGGATAATTGAACTCATTAATTTGCTCCTTCCTCTTCATTTCTCTAGTCTAAATAACCCCTGGCTTAATTAGACATGGCTCCTGCTCTCAAGTTCTTCCTTGTTCTGGGAGAAGTTGAAGGAAGTGTCACAAATGTGGTAATTAAATTTCCATTCTGCAAACAGGGAAGTATGGGGATCTATCTAGAGTCATCTTGCAAAATCAACCTTTCCTGCAGCACTAGCATTTTGTATCAATATTTCTGTGAAAACTTGGCTGTAATTTATTTGCTTCCTGCAAGACTGAGCAAGCAGGAATGAAACTCAGTTTGTTCTTGGAACATTAGACTTCAAATTATGGGTTCATAAATATGGGTAAAATGTATCTGAAAATGGTGTCCTTGTATTGGTGCCCAAGGAAATATTAAATCATAAATGGCCTGCACTTCTTGGAAAAAGTCTTATCTTTCTCCCTCCAATCCCACCTACTTCTTCTTCCTAGTCAACAACCCCTCCCCACTTTTCAGTATTGTTTTCTCCAATAAGATTGAAGCTAGATTCAAGGGGAGAACAATTTCACGGCCCTCATGTTTGCCTGACTTCTGAAGAGAGAAGTGTCATGCTGGTTTTTACCATGTGAGTATTCCATGTCTTTTACTCAAAGCATAGAAGGTGCTAGTTATATAGCTACTTAGAATTGCTATGTACATGAGCTGACTGATTTGTTTTCATTTTTCCTCAAATCATTTCTCTCTCCCTTAAGAACTGTACATATAATATTATATGCATAGATAGTCTTACTTCAGACCCTGCAAAGAAATAACTATCTGGTCATGGCAGAAGACAGGAATTCTATTAGTAACAAGAAAAGTCTAACCTTGACCTTGGTGACTCCCAGTGAGGTGAAAATTCAATCAATTCATGGATGGGTTCAGCAGGTTGTGTTTTCTCCAGATGTCAGTATGGTTCCAGGTCAGTACAATTTGGAGTTCCATTCCAGCCTGGAAACAACCACCGATCAAAACTAACTGGTCTCTGGATCAGATTTCTTGTACTGATCATTGTTCCATATCCGTATTCCTTTAGCAGAGTTCAGTGCCAGGGAATTCTCTAGACTGAGAGGTGAGGGAGAGTTCATTGGGACATTAACCTCTCTGACTTTCTTTAGCTACTGGACTTCCTTTATGGGCTAATTGAAGTCTAATAAATTAACCATACGAAATATTCTCTTTTTTTCTCTTAGAAACTTTTTCTTTTTTAATCACAGAGATTTATCTATATAATAAGAGAGCACCAGCAGATGAGCATTCATTTTTAAAGGGGGCACAGCTTTTCCTAGATTAATAAAGAGAAAGTTAGCTACCTATTATGCTATCAAAAGGAATTAAAGAGGATGGGATGCACTGACCCTCATCCTAACCAAAGCCTGCATCTACTTTTCTTCAGAAAATTACAGGTGCTTAGTGTTAAATGAAAAACAAAACCCAATAAAACCCCACTTTCCAATAACAGAATAATTAAACCATAATTCCAAAGTTGGGCAGTTGCTTTTGGGTGCTGTTGATTTCCTTTTCATTTTAAAGTCTGACCTTAAAGCAATGCCTGCTAATTTGTTATGTAAAGACAATTAACTGCTTAATTCACCAGTGTTCCAATAGATTAGAAATATCCTGGATACGTACTGAATTCATGGGTTACATCTTCCTTGCTTTAACTCAAGGATGCACCCAGGGTAGAAAAGGGCCTTTCTCCTTTGAAGAACTGGAGAAAGAGCAATGTGTCCTCAATTGCCTTATTTCTGCCACTTTTCTATTTTTATGTTCAACATAGTGATAACTTCAGTAAAACACAGTAACTTGAGATATTTAGGGAAGTGACATGCATCAGCTGACTCAATATTCCCCCTGCTTACATGTCAAAAAAAAGCTATAAAATGTTATAGTAAGCTCTATGCAGTTTGGTTAAAGTTACTCCTTCATCTTTCCCTTCCCCTCTTTCATCTTTTCATCTGATCCTTCATCCCCTCTCTGCTTCTTTTCCTTGCTCCTTCTCTGGTCTTTCCCATTAGGGACAAATTCATCAAAGTATTTTCTCTCATTCCCTCTGACAGGAAGCCATTTCAAAAGTCAAGGGAATATTTTAATGCTGGAGGAAGGGCTAGGAATATAATTAATAATTACTCAGAAGTTGTTCATGCCCTTGGTAGTTTCTCGGTCACCAAACTGTTTATTATTATGTTAAAAGGTCATTGCAAATCCCTATAAATAGTCATAACAAAACTATGCAAAAGGGTAATAATGAAACTGATAGATACAAGTTTATCATAAGGTAAAAAAGACTGAATTATCCATAGTTACTGTGTAAAGACCCTTTTTTCGGAAGCCATAGATCCTACATAGGTTTGTTTAAAAAATTGCTTGTACTTTTGGTCATAGTGAATTTATTGGTGAAAGGGAATTATTGTTTGCTCTTTCCAGCCATAGGGAAGCTATCTTGCGGTGAACAAATAAATCCAACGTTGCTAGATGAAAAAGACCAGTCTGGAGGTCATAGGTGCTCATAGATTTTGAGCTGAAAGGGACAGGGGAGAGTAAAATGACAATTTGTGCCATTTAGATGAACAGGGAGTCATCAACTATAATTTTTCAGGTGAAATAGAGGGCCACCAGATTTTATGATCTGTCCCACCAAAGAATCTTAAAGTCTTCTAGGTCTTACCATGTGCCTTGATCCATCATTCTTCAAAATATCAGACCTGCTGGTACAATGTGAAGAACCCTGAGTCTTGTCATTTTCCTTGTTCCTATAGTCTTAAAATACTCAGTCCTTTCCTCTCTTACATGTGTGAACTCCTTAAAAGCAACATCCTCTTAGAACTTTGAGCCAAGGAGTTTAGGATTATATGTTATTTGAGTTCCTTGAAGAAAGAAATTATTTAGTTTGGCTCTTTGTATCTCCATAGACTAACACAGTGACTTGCACATAGTAAGAATACATATAATAATGATATTCTGGTGTTAGTTTAAGTGGACTGAAATCATCATAGACATAGAGAATATTGATGCAATTGGTATATTTCTGCTTCTATTCCTCAAATTCACATGTTGTGAGATGAGATCCAAATGTTTTTCACTGTAAAGCTATATCTATCTATCAATCTATCTATCTATCTATCTATCTATCTATCTATCTATCTATCTATCTATCTATCTATCATCATCTATCTATCCCCAGAGATAGCTTCATTTCTTTGTTGAATAAATATTTATTGGAAATCTATTATTTTTAAGGTTTTGGGTTGTGGGTGTGAAGGAGAGATACACAGTCAGCAAGAATGAAATAATTGATTTCAAAGAGTTTACAAGCTTCTTTATTTTGTAAAATCATAGTCATAGAAATAATATGAGAAAAACAGAGAAGAAGAGATAGAAAGAGACAGTAGAGGGAGGGAAAGAGAAGAGAGAGAAAGATAGATAGATAGAGATAGAGAGAGAGAGTTATCTTAGAAATGCCTGACTTTCCAAATTTATATTATCAAAATGCTATTATTTGCTTTTAATTAACAAAGATTTTAAAAATGTTTACTATGTCTTTTTTAAATAAAATCTTGTTTCCTGAATTATCCTTTAAAATAAAAGCATTAAGTAATGGAACACAGTTGTACTGTAAGAAATACCTGGAAAGACTTACATGAACAGATGCTGAGTGAAGTGATCAGAAATGGGAGAACAATGTCCACAGTAGCAACAATATTATACGATGATCAACTGTAATAGACTTAGCTCTTCTCAGCAATGCAGCAATCCAAGACAATGCCAAAAGACTCATGGTGGAAAATGTTATCCACCTCCAGAGAAAGAACTATGAATTCTGAATACACACTGAAGCATACTAATTTCATTTTTTTTCTTTCTAGTGGATTTTCCCCTTTTTGGTCTGATTCTTCTTTCATAACATGATTAATGTGGAAATGAATTTAACATCATTGCATGTCTATAACCTGTATCATATTACTTGCTGTCTTGGGGAGGAAGGAGGTGAGAGTGAGAGGGAGAAATGTTTGGAACTCAAAATCTTATAAAAATGAATGTTGAAAACTCTTTACATGTAATTGGAAAAAAATAAAATACTATTTAAAAAAAGATTTCATTGAAAAGTAAATAAAATAAAGCCCAAGAAAGGAAGATTAAAAATTCCACAAAGGTAAATAATATATAAAAAAGTTCAATATTTTACGTAGTATCTAATACTGATGTCTCCAACTTCTAAAAAGGAGCAGCGGGAGGGCTCTTCTCATATTTCTTCTTTGGGGTCAAGCTTTGACATCACAATTTCATAGAAGTCCTTTTTGACTGTTCTTTTTATTGTTTTGTCCATTTTCTTCGTTGGATTCGTGGCATATATAGTTTTCTTTCTTCAACTTGCTGCTTTTTATATCACCATATAAGTTCCCCCCCATCTCTGTATTCAAATTTATTGTTTTTTACAAAACAAAGTATTTCATTTATTTGTGGGACACAGCTAATTTAGCTATAGTCACTAGGAATCTACTTGGTCTGCAGTTTTTGGCTCTCCATCCCCCTTCATGCCCCACCTCATCCCACCAGAAAAAAGGTACTATAAATATTTTGGCGTGTTTGGTGGCTTTTTTTTGTTATTGACCTCCTCTGTAATATGATACCTAGGTCAAAGGATAGGAATATTTTAAGACTGAAGGGCAGCATGTTGATAGAGCACTGAACCTGGAGTAAGAAACACCTGAGTTCAAATCCGGACTGAAGCAATTGCTATCTATTTGATCTTGGGTAAGTCATATAACTTGTCTTTTTCAATTTCCTCACCTACCAAATGGGGATAATAATGCCTGGGGCAGATAGGTGGTGCACTGGATAAAGTGCCAGATCTGGAGTCAGGAAAACACACCCTTCCTATGTTCCTATGTTCAAATGTGGCCTCAGGCACTTACTGACTGGGAAGTCTCAACTCCATTTGACTTAGTTTCCTCATCTATAAAATGAGCTGAAGGAAATGACAAACCCCTCCAATATCTCTGCCAAGAAAATCCAAAATGGGCTCAGAAAGTCAGACAGGACTGAAAATAATTGAATAATAGCAATCCAAGGTTGTTGCGACAATAAAATGAGCTAATATTCACAAAGTGCTTTGCAAACGTTAAAACACTACATAAGTATAGTTACTATTATTATTATTGTTTCCAATGGCTTTTTGGAAGTTATGCCAATTAAAATTCCATCAATATGCAATTGCAATTCAAAATGCAATAGTGTGCTTTTTTTTTCCTACCATCTTTCCAACTTTTGTCTATTTTACCAATTTTTTGACTTTTTGTCAACTTTGACTAGAGTGAGGAGAAACCTCAGGGTGGTTTTGATTAGCATTTCTTGATTTGGAGTACTTTGTTCTATGTTTGTAAAACATTTTCTATTCTTCTTTTGATAACTTTTTCATATCCATTGACTCTATTTTGGAATGGCATTTGGTCTTATGCACTTTTTTAGGTGTCAAGTTATCTTGGGTATTAGAACTTTATCAGATACATTCGATAGATATTGTTCCCCAATTGAATGTTTCCTTTCTTGTTGCAGTTGTATTAATTTTGTCCATGCAAGTGTACAAGTCATATCACTTTTATTTTGAATTTATTATGAAATATAATGTAAGATGTCAGTCTAAATCTAATTTTCTCCAGTGTGTTTTCTAATTTTCCCAGTGGTTCTTACCAAATAGGTAATTCTATCCTATGTAATTATGCTTTGGACTTATAAATTGGGACTTACAAATTGAAATTATTTAGTTGATATATCTGATTCTCTTCTATTTATCATTTCATTATTTTCTCATTTTTAACCAATACAAATGACTGAATATTTCTGCTTTATTATAATTGTTTGAGTCTAGAAGTACTGTTATCACTCCATTTCTAACTTAAAATTTATATTCCAGATACAGTCTCAAATTACTATTATTATTTTGTTTAACTTTTAAGAGCAACACTTTGATAATTTGATTGATATAGCAGCCAATCTTGAAATTAATTTTGATAGTGTTCTCTTTTTTATTATATTGGCAAAGCCCAGTCATGAACATTTAATATTCTCTTGGCTAAGCTTAATAATTTTATTTTCCTACCCTACACCTCTTCTTCATTTTAAAGTTTTTTTTGACTTTTTAAACTTCTTTTTAATCATTTTGTCACTCATTTTATTGGATTATCTCAAAATTTGCTCCTTATTCTCCCTTTTATTTTTTTCCTCCTAACCCTACCCCTAAATGTGCTTTCGCATCCATAATGATCTTTTTTCTTCCTGTTTATTTGGAACTTTTACTATTTGATTCATCTCATATGCCCTTATTTGTTTCTTTTTTGATTATTGAGTTTTTCATGGGGTTATAGCTTTTGACGTGCCATTTTGAGCTCCCTGCTCTAACCAGTTTCTGTGTTGTTGCCTGTAAAGATTTTGCTCAGTATTCCTTTTTTTGTTGTCCCTTTGTCATTGAAATATCAGTTCATGGCAGGAGAAGTTTGGATCGAATCACTGTCTGATAGTAATTAATCTATATACCAAATCATAAAATATATTCTACCTCCTTCATATGCACCTCCCTCACCAAAAATAAACCATTTTCACATGTGTCATGTCATCTTGGTCTATGTCCCCATACCATCCTCATTCATTTGAGTGTCAAGTGTACTTAGAAGCTCCCATTCTTCTGAGATAGTTGTATTCTCCATGGAATAAAATTGCACTCTCAGAGAAGATTGTCTCTCAAGTGGCTACCTCACCTCTTAATCTCATCATGAAGTTCCCATCTCCTATAGCTATTGTAAACATATACTTCTTCTCCCAGGGGAGGGATTTCTGAAGGGATACCCATTCCCTTTTGGGTTGAGACCTCCATATTTGATTCTCTCAGTTTCAATCTCTTCTTTCTGCCACCTCACCAATTCTTTTGCAACTCCTTTTCTTGGTAAAAACTATGAATTTATCTCTCTCTTTCTCTCTCTCTCTCTCTCTGTCTCTCTCTCTCTCTCAACACACCTCAGTCTTCCTTCTCCATATCTTCCTTCTCCATTTATGCACCATTTTAGAATGTATTTTTGTCCTACATTGACTCACATCTAGAGGGTTCTGAGATTTAATTTATCCTGTTTCAAATCTACATTTCCATTTTCACTGATCCTATTTCTTTCAATTCTTTCACATACTTTCTAGATATGGGAAAATTTGTTTCATTATCCATTGTGTCCTTGGTTCCTGTATTTTTCTGATCCATCTTGTGTTTCTATTGTTTGAGGTATTTTACAAGTTTAATATTCTTCTCTTCCCCCCTCCACCTCCAAGGGACACCTCAAAGGGCTCTATTTTGTTGACTGTTCATATTTTGAATTGATGATTTGACTCATTTTTGTAGTGTAAGTTTGACCTTGCTTCTGGAGTTCTTTTGCATTTTGGAAAATATCATTTCATTCTATTCTGTCCTTCCTAGGGAGTGCATAATAGCCCTTTTAAAATTTAGAACTGAAATAATTTTCCATTATATTTGAAAGTTTTTCTTCTAGCTACCTTCAGAATGTGTTGTTTGTCAATAAACTGTAAATTTAGATACTGTGTATTGAATTGTAGAGTTTTTTAAGGTAATCTCTGGTTCTTTCCACTAGTGCTTTTTTTTCTTCAATCAGAACTTCTGGGTAGCTTTCTTATATTGTTTCCTCCATTGTTGTATTCTGGTTTTCAAAGGTCTCCTCCTCCTCCTTGTTCTACTGCTTTTTCTTAAATTCTTCCTTTTGCCTTCTTCTTCTTGTTTACATGAAGGGGATTTATTATATTTTTTTGGAGAGGTATAATTCTTAGATTGTTTCTATGTATTCTGTCATGAAATTCATTCTGCCGTTTGTGTTCTTTTTTTTTACATTGTTTTCTTTTGCTTCTCTTTCAATTTTTTCCTTCAATTAAGTATTTCTATATTTCTAATCTGTTATTCTCTCTTTACATACTAAATTAACTTTTTAATAATATTCTAATTGCTTTTTGACATGTATGATATACATTTTGACTTTTGTACCGTTCTGATTTCTTCATATTTGGATTCAATTTCTCTTTTGAGCCACTGTGGAATTCCTTGTATCAAGCTTTCTTGAGATTCTACAAGGTTTTGTTATGTATCAGATATTAGTTCATCCTCCACCTTCATATAATATTACTGAGTTTTTTTTTTCTGGATAAATACTGTTTGCCCTTAATTTCAGTAATGTGTTAGATATGAAATCTCCTTAGCTAAAACTTCTATTTAAAAATATATAATTGATTTGTTTTTCAGTTCTTAACATTTACTTCCACAAGCATTTGAATTCAAAATTTTCTCTTCATCTCTTCCCACTCCTCACCCAGGACAGTATGTATCTCATGTTCTCCTTCCTTCAGTCTGTCCTCCCTTCTATTACCCACACTTCTTCCATTTCCCTTCCCCTCTGTTTTCCTGTAGGGCATAATAGATTTCTGTATTCCATTGCCTGTATACTTAATTTCCAGTTGCATGCTGAAGCAATTTTTAACATTCATTACTAAAGCTTCCCTCCCTTCCTACCCACTTCTTTATCCAGAAAACAAGCAATTTAATATAGGTCATACATGTGTAACAATTCAAAGCAATTCCATAATAGTTATGTTATAAAAGACTCATCACATTTTCCTCCGTCCTATCCTGCCCTTCATTTATTTCATTCTCTCCCTTGACCTGTCCTCCCACAAGAGTGTTTGCTTCTGATTATCTCTTTCCTCAATTTGGTGTCCTTTCTATTATCATTGCCCTCCTTGCCTTCTTGCAGACTTCCATATCCAATTGAGTGTGTGTTATTCCCTCCTTAAGTCAAGTCCTATGACAGTAAAGCTCACTTATTTCCTTTCATCTCCCCCCTCTTTCCCTCCAATGTACAAGCTCTTTTATGTGAGATGATTTGCTACATTTTACCTCTCCCTTTCTCTTACTCCTAGTACATTCCATTCAATAGTAAGTTTTATTTTTTTAGGTATTCTCCCTTCATATTCAGCTCAACCTGTGCCCTCTGTCTATGTGTGTATACACAACACATATATGCATATATATTATATATGCATATATACACATATACATACACACATACACTCATGTACATATACATACCTGTGCATATATAATATACCCATACATATATACCCATACACACCTACATATATACACACACATACACACACATATATGTGTATGTATGTGTGTATGTATGTATATGTGTGTATATACATGTATGTATTTCCTCTAACTACCAGGTCTCATGAGTTACAAATAACATCTTTACATGTAGGAATACAAAGAGTTCAACCTAATGAATTCCTCAAGGCTTCTCTTTCCTGTTTACCTTTTCCTGTTTCTCTTGATTCTGGTATTTGAAAGTCAGATTTTCTATTCAGCTCTGGTCTCTTCAATAAGAATGCTTGGAAGTTCTCTATTTAATACAAATTCAATTTTTTGCCCCCAAAACATTATACTCAGTTTTGCTGAGTAGGTGATTCTGGGTTTTAATCCTATCTTGTCTGACCTCTGGAATATCATATTCCAAGTCCTTGAATTTCTTAGTGTAGAAACTGCTAAATCCTGTGTTATTCTGATTGTATTTCTATAATACTTGAATTGTTTCTTTATAGTTGCTAGTACTATTTTCTCCTTGACCTGGGAACTCTGGAATCTGGCTCCAATATTCCTAGGAGTTTTCCTTTGGGGATCTCTTTCAGGAGGTGATTGGTGAATTCTTTTCCTTCCTATTGTACCCCCTGGTTCTACAATATCAAGACAGTTTTCCTTGATAATTTCATGGAAGATGATGTCTAGATTCTTTTTTTGATCAAGGCTTCAGGTAGAACAATAATTTTTACATTGTCTCTCCTGGATCTATTTTCCAGTTCAGTTGTTTTTCCAATGAGATATTTCACATTGTTTTCTATCTTTTCATTCTTTTGGTTTTGTTTTAATTTCTTGGTTTCTCATAGTCATTAGCTTCCATCTGCTCCATTATAATTTTTAAAGAACTTTTTCCTTCACTGAGCTTTTGAACCTCCTTTTCCATTTGGCCAATTTTCTTTTTAAAGCATTCTCCTCATTGGCTTTTTGGACCTCTCTTGTCATTTGGGTTAGTCTATTTTTAAAGGTGTTGCTTTCTTCAGCAATTTTGGGGACTCCTTTAGCAAGCTGTTGACTCACTTTTCATGATTTTCTTGCATCTCTCTCATTTACCTTTCCAATTTTTCATCCACCTCTATTACTTGATTTTCAAAACCATTTTTGAGCTCTTCCATGACCTGAGACCACTGAATAATTTTATTGGAAGTTTTGGTTGTAGAAGCCTTGACTTTGATGTCTTTATCTGATGTTATGCTTTGTTCTTCCTCATCTGAATGGATGGAAGAAAATACTCTCCATCCAGAGAGTAAGCTTCTATAGTCTCATTTTCCCCCCTTTTTGGGCATTTTCCCAGTCAGTTACTTGAATTTTCAGTCCTTTGTCAAGTGGAGGGTATACTCTAGGGACCTGTAAGTTCTAGGTTCCTCCAACATGGCACAATCAAGAGAGAGAGAGAGGAGTTTACTCCTCTCCTGGCCTGGGCTCTGGTCTGTGAGTAACCACAAGCATTCTTTTCTGCCCAGGATCTGTGAGTAAGATTACCTCTCCAGAGCCTCCACCAGCTCCACCATACTGGTGCTACTCCTCACCCCAGGACCACCACTCAGAACTGAGACCCAGATCAGGAGCTTGATTCCCTCAGGTCTTTAGTCCAGGGCTCCAAAAGTGGATGCTGCTGCAATGGCTGCTGCTGCCCTGTGGCCAGGTCGAAGGCCAGACTGAGCACTCCCCTCTCACCCAGGTGAAAGACCTTTGAAGCTGTCTGTGACATTTGTGAGTTGCAAAAAATGGCAACTGCATCTACTATCCATGATTCCACACCCTGAACCCTGCTCCAGTCTTGTACATTCAAGGCCATATCTTCCTGGCTCATCAATGATCCACTCTGAGCCCATTGCATTAGACCTTTTCTGTCAGTCTTCCAGGCTATGTTGGATTGGAAATCTCTTTTGCTTTGCCACTTTGTGGCTTCTGCTGCTCTAGAATTTGTTTAGAGTCATTTTTACAGGTATTTTATGGGCTATGGGGGGAGAGCTTGAGTATGTCAGTCCTTCTACTCCACTATCATGGGCACAACTTCTTTTTTAAAATATATTTTTATTTTTTTCCTTCACTATTGCTCAAGTCCATCAAAATTTATTAACATTCATTTTTAAAAAAATTTGAGTTCCAAATTATCTTCCTTTTCATGCCTCTGCTGCTCCGAGAGAAGGTAAGGAATATGATATCAATTTTACATGTGAAGTCATGCAAAACATATTTCCACATTAACCATGTTGCAAAGAAAACACTTGATAAAAATCCAAAGAAAATAAAGCAAAAAAAGAAGCACACTTCAATCTGCAGTCAGGGTTTATCAGTTCTCTCTCTGGAGGTGGACAGCATTTTTCATTGGATCCTTTCATCATCATCCTTTGAAATTGTCTTGGATCATTATCTTGATTTGAGTAGCTAAGTCATTCACAAGTTGGTCATCATACAATATTGCTATTATTGTGTAGTGTTCTCCATTTCCTCCTTGCTTAACTTAGCATCAGTTCATTTAGGTCTTCCCAGGTTTTTCTAAAACCATCTTACTCTTCATTTCTTATAGCATAACAGTATTCCACTGCAATTATATGCAACAATTTGTTCAACCATTCATCCCCTGAATTTCTAATTCTTTGCCATCACAAAAAGAGCTGCTATAAATATTTTTGTATAAATGGGTTATTTTCCTTTTCTTTTGATCTCTTTGGGATGCCGACCTGGTAGTGGTATTGCTGGGTCAAAGGGTATGCATACTTTTGTAGCCAAGAGTTTTATACTCTTAGTGAAGGTTTAATATTCACCTTTTCTTCTAGTTTTAGGACCTTCTCTGTTGACTCATCTGCTTTCACTTTAAGTTTTTAATTAACTTTTCTTCCTCTTTAAATCATTATAATTTCAGCCTTTCCTCCCTTATATTACAACATAATTCAATTGCTGACTTTTCTCTTTCATTGTCATTAAACCGTGAAGCTGGACTACAAAACTGTCTCAGTCTCTTCCTCTTTGGAGGATTTGTATTTCACTGGCTTTGATCCCTGGCCCAAGTAGGTGCTGGGAAAACAGGGCTGGTCCTAGATAGGTTTCAGTCTCTTTCCTTCAGGCCTGTCCAGACACTCATCTTGGTTATCTGGCTGAGTATTTTCCTGGCTCAAGTTCTTTCTCTCATTGGATCGAGAGAATCAGTGTTTGCCATTTTTGAAAAGTAGGGGAAGAATGTTCGAGGGAAAATTCTTGGTCCTTCCTTAGGGGCTTCTCTAGGCAGAAGGCAACATGCTTCCACTACACCCAGCCTTCCCTTCCCCTTATACTCCAGGCTCACAACATACACACACAATATTAGCACATTCCACTGATAATTCAGAAGGCTTTTATGCAGATGGCAGTTCTTACCTTCATCCTCTTTGGATTCAGCTATAAGCAAATAATTCTTGTGTCGGACTTTTCTTGAGAAAGGTAGTCTAGTATGTCATCTTATTGGTCCTCTGACTTGGAAAGCTAAATTGCTTCATTTGGAGGAAAAATTTTAAATTGAAGAATATTTTTTAAAAGATTTTATATTATGACTTTAACTCATTTTAGTTAATGGGTGTATTATATTAAAGTTTTAGAACTCAAAATATCTTAAGGTTCCTATCTAATTTGTGCTTAATAGAGGAATTGTTACAAATCATTTAGAAGATAATCTTCCATTCAATGTCTTTAAAAGTTCCAAATTCTCATTTGAGGAATAGTTTATGTATAGTCCACATTCAAGGATATATTAAATAGAGTAGATCACAGGAACGTAGAGCTTAGAGGTAAAAAGGACCTTGAGACAATGTTGTATTGCCTCTTTTTTTTTTCAGTAATTTTGGTTGTGTCTGACTTGTGAATGCATTTGGAGTTTTAATGGCAGAGATATGGGAGTTGTTTTTCATTTCCTTCTCCAGCTCATTTTACAACTGAGGCAAAAAGAGCAAAGTGACTTGCCCAGAGTCGCATAGCTAGTAAGTATTTGGGACAGAATTTGGACTCAGGTTTTCCTGATTGCAAGACTGGCTCTAGGCATTACCTAGCTATCTAACTGGCCTCCTACCTTCAATCAAGTAAAATATTACTATCCATATTTTAAAGATAAGGCAGTTGAGATTAGAAAGGTGAAATGACCTACCTGAAGTCAGGCAGACAGACCTAAGTGTCCTGTCCCCTAGTATCTACCGAATTCCTTCCAATGCACTATGAATTATCTCTTAGAACAAGAATTCTATCAAATTTTATTGGCTTAATCCCAAAATATTTTAAGTTTATTCAACCATTCTAAAATATTCAAGTTGTATTTTTTTCTTTCTCTCATAAATTTGCCTCTCCTAAAAATGGGAAATATTCAACTTTAGTTTTAAATTCCACAGTAGAGGAGAAAAGTCCCAATAATTTTTGGTCAAAAGAAAATGACCATATAACTCAGCTAGTTTCATTTGACCTTGAGAAGGAAGGAAAAGAACACAGATGGTGAACTTCTAGGGCTTGAATGAACTTGGACAATTTCAGGTCAGGGGTATTCAACTTTGAAAAAGCTATTACTGGGTGAAAATGTGGGATGAAAATTGAAACCACTTTTCAACCATCACTGTACAATAAGTTCTTTCTTTGGTAAATTCCATGTTCACTTGTACATTTACTTAAACTATGAACTCTGTATCCTCACACAACTTCTAGAAGTACAAAAGAAAAAGATGCTACGGTTCACGACTCATTAGACTTTCAAGAAGGTTCAAAGGAGAGGAGGAGGGGAGACTATATAATTCTCAGACCTAAGTGTATACAAAGGTAAGCTAGGTAGTAGAGTGGATAGAGTACCAGGCATGGAGTCAGGAAGACTCATCTTCCTGAGTTCAGATCTGACATCGAGCATATGCTATCTGTGTGGCCCTGAGTAAGTCACTTAATCCTTGCATCAGTTTCCTCATCTGTAAAATGATCTGGAGAAGGAAAGGCAAACCACTCCAGTATCTTTGCCAAGAAAATTCCAAATGGGGTTACAAAGAGGCAAACACAATTGAAAACAACTGATCAGCAAAAAAATGTGTATAAGAGATCAAATCCTAAAAGCTGGAGGAATTATGGTGGGAAGAAGTGAGTTGAAGGAGAGAGATATAAATAGAAGAAAGGCAGATCAAGAGCTATCAGGGCATATAGTGAAATGGAAAGGGGTCTCTCTATGGAGTTAGGTGAAATCTAGTTTCAAATCTTTCTTCTGATGCTTAATATTTGTGTGACCATGAGAAAGCCACTTTAAAGCTCTGGTCTCAGTTTCCATATTTGTTGTACTAGCGTTTCATTCTCATTTTATGTGTCCTACAGCCTATTCAAACCCCCTATGTATCTCTCCATTATTTTGGGAGTAACCTACAACTTTAATTTTTTGATATTTAGCTAATCCATAATTCACAGATATATAGTATAAACAGTAGAAAGTTGGATCTTTCAGGGAAAAGTTTAGATTAACTGAAAATGCCACACAACGTTCTCAGTGCAATTTAGTCTGCTTACTGGTTTCTTCCTGTTTGGTTCCAGGACTAGTTCATTGCTCATAGACTTTGTCATTCCCAGGTGTGCCAATATTCCAACTCTCTGCGCTGTCCATTCAACTTAGCATCATATTAATTCTTTATCTGCTTGATAGTTTTGTTTTCCCCTTGTGTGGATAATGAGGTCAAACTTTAAGCAATAATTTCAGATCTCATTTAGGGATCCTGCAACGTTCCAGTTTTATACAATAAATACAATGTTACCTAGAAACAGAAGTATTTGGATACTCACCATTTCTCAGGAATCCCTGTATTTGAACTGTTCATCCTCTGTGATAATGGCAAATATCTTTCAAAAAAATAGTTTGTATACCTCGGTTGGTATTTGTATTTAGAAATTTATCATTGTTCTTAGATGTTACATTTATTAAGGAATTTTCTTTGATTTGAACCTGTTTAAGGGAGACATCTTTTTGGAGGGGAACTTTTACAGCTGAATTTTTGGTCAGTTTATCAAGAAGTATTTATTAAGTGCTTACTAGAGTGCCATGCATCACACTAAATGCTGGGGATATGAAAAAAGAAAAAAAAGGTAAAAATAGTCTTTCTCTTGTGAAAATCATATTTTAATGGGAGAGTCCATATGTAAGCAATTACATACATATAAGATAAATGTACCATCTATGGGAGGTAATCTAGTAAACAGATCACTATTGAATGTTTTCCATAGTAAAAAAAAAACAAAACAAAACTCAAGACAAGAAGCATAATGGGATATATAACCTCTATATCTTTCAGTCCATTCCTTGATGATGATGGTAACATGATCTAATTCTTGATATAGTATTAGTAGGAGAAAGCTTTCAGTTCCCTTTATATATTTTCCATTTAGAATTTTCATTAAAATCTTTTGGTTGACAGTTGATAGTTACTGATATCATCTCAATCCTTTTTTTGTTTAAAAAATTATATATTTTTCTATTGCTTTAGTATTTTCCCTCTTTCAGATTTCTTGAGAATTACTCCCTCAATGCCTTCAAAATATTGTCATTTCCATTACAAACATCCTCTGATCTTTTGCAGCAAATGTTTCTGTTTTTGTATTTTTATTGGCATTTCTACTTCCTTCTGTAATATCAGAGATTTTGATGATAGAGTCCAAATGTAGTATTTCCACCTCAATTGCTAGGGGAAGAGTTTTAAAAATTGAAACATTTTCCTATCTTTTCCATTTTTGTCTATTTTCCTCCTTCTTGTTTTATCTTCAAATAGTCTTGAGTTGATGCTGGTTAATTGATCCTGCCAAACATTTTGCAAATTTGATTTTTATTCCATCATTTATCATCATTTTGTATGAGTCATGTATGTTAATTAACATTGGTCATAAGCTTTTGATATCCCCTAAAAGTTTTTGTAAGTGAGTTTATATTCATATTGATGTCTTTGGGATATAGACTTAGCAATGGTATTGCTGGAATGAGGATTTTATAGCTCATTTGGGCATAGTTCCGAATTGCTCTTCAGAATGGTTACATCAGTTCACAACTCCACCAGTATTACTGCATTGTATTCTAAATTCTTGGCTTCCATGCTGCTCTACCTAGAAACAATATCAAGTATTTGCTGGGTGAGGTGATTGTTTCGAAGTTCTTTTTGCTTCTTTATTGTGATGCTTTTTTTCGTAGGTTAAATTTGCATTCAAGATTATGAAAGTGTTTTCCAAGTTCATTATTTTATGGATTTATCTTTAGCATTTATAGCTTGTTTAACTAGGTTAAATTAAAATAGTTTGAATTAAATACCCTTCTGATCTTTATCTTTTATTCTAATTTGATGTCAGAATAGAGCTTTGCTTTGAAAAGTCACTGGTCTGACTATACGTAGACAGTAGATTCAGAAATGATTGCCATATCAGTAGCTAGACATTTGCCTTCTGTTAACTTTATAGTCAATTTCATTGTGATGTTTTTCACCTCTTTTATGAGAGATAATTTATCCCATTCTACCTCTCCTTTTCTTTTTCTCACAGTACATTCATCACTCACCCATTATGGTTTTTTAGATATCATCCCTTCATATTCAGCTCACACTTGTGCCCTCTTAATGAAAAAGGTCTTATGAGTTACAACCATCATCTTCCCATGTGGGATTGTAAACAACTTAGCCTTATTCTGTCCCTTATGATTTCCCTTTCCTGTTTCCCTTTGTAAAGCTTCACTTGTGTCTGTATTTGCATTTTTTTAAAAAAACAATTTATTTTTGTTCTCAACATTCACTTCCACAATAAATTGAATTCAAAATTTTCTTCCCATGTCTGGCTCCCCCACCCCAGGAGAGCATGCCCCCAATCCACCAATTCCTCCAGTTTGTCCTCCCTTCTATTACCCTTCCCCTCTATTTTCCTGTAGGGCAAAATAGATTTCTATACTCAGTTGCCTGTACAGCTTAATTTCCAGCTGCATGCTAAAATAATTTTTAACATTAATTATTAAAGGGGGAGGAGCCAAGATGTCAGAGTAGAAAGATACACATATGCTAGCTCCTAACCCAGAGCCCATAAAATACGTGTAAAGAAGAACTGCCAACAAATTCTGGAGCAGTGGAAGCCACACAGCAAAGGAGTGGAGGAGATTTCGGTTCTAGAGAGACTTGAAAAACCAACGCCAAAGGTCTGTCGTGCACGGGACCTGGAGCAGAGCCCAACCCTGCCTTGGCCGTGTGGCACCAAGAAGAGCAGATCCAAGCAAGCTTCAAGGACAGAATCTCCAGTGGTCTGCTCAGGTCCCTTCACCCACAGGTGCCAAAGGTCAGTGAGAGGGTCTTTTCTGTTCACCAAGAGGGGAGTGGGGTGTCTCCATAACTCAGGCTCCTTGGGAGGCAGCAGTGGAGGCACCAGTGGACAAGGGCTCCCAAAGCAGGGAGGACCTCATATCCATTATTGAAGGTCTCCACATAAACCCTCTGAGGGAACTGAGCCAAGTGTGGCAGCCCTGCCCCCACCCCAGCAGCTGAATTTAATCTCACACTGAATAGCAGCCTCACTCCCTGCCAAAAGCCTTGAGGCTGGGAAGCAACATTTGAAACTCAGACCACAAGCACTAGCTGGGCAGATCTGGAGGCAAGTTGGGTGTGGAGAGGAATCTCAGAAGTCAAGTAACTGGCTGGGAAAATGCCCAGAAAAGGGAAAAAAAATAAGACCATACAAGGTTACTTTCTTGGTGAACAGATATCTCCTCCCATCCTTTCAGATGAGGAAGAACAATGCTTACCATCAGGGAAAGACATAGAAGTCAAGGCTTCTGTATCCCAAATATTCAGAATAAACATTCAACTGACTCAGACCATGGAAGAGCTCAAAAAGGATTTTGAAAATCAAGTTAGAGAGGTGGAGAAAAAACTGGGAGGAGAAATGAGAGAGATGCAAGAAAAGCATGAAAAGCAGGTCAACACCTTGGTAAGGGAGACCCCAAAAAATGCTGAAGAAAATAACAGCTTGAAAAATAGGCTAACTCAATTGGCAAAAGAGGTTCAAAAAGCCAATGAGGAGAAGAATGATTTCAAAAGCAGAATTAGTCAAATGGAAAACGAGGTTCAAAAGCTCACTGAAGAAAATAGTTCTTTCAAAATTAGAATGGAACAGATGGAGGCTAATGACTTTCTGAGAAACCAAGAAATCACCAAACAAAACCAAAAAAATGAAAAAATAGAAGATAATGTGAAATATCTCGTTGGAAAAACAAATGACCTGGAAAATAGATCCAAGAGAGACAATTTAAAAATTTTGGGACTACCTGAAAGCCATGATCAAAAAAAGAACCTAGACATCATCTTTCATGAAGTTATCAAGGAAAGCTGCCCTGATATTCTAGAACCAGAGGGCAAAGTAAGTATTCAAGGAATCCATCAATCACTGCCTGAAAGAGATACAAAAAGAGAAACACCGAGGAATATTGTAGCCAAATTGCAGAGTTCCCAGATCAAGGAAAAAATATTGCAAGCAGCTAGAAAGAAGAAATTCCAGTATTGTGGAAATAAAATCAGGATAACAGAAGATCTAGTAGCTTCTACATTAAGGGATAGAAGGGCATGGAATATGATATTCCAGAAGTCAGAGGAACTAGGATTAAAACCAAGAATCACCTACCCAGCAAAACTGAGTATAATACTTCAGGGGAAAAAATGGTGTTTCAGTGAAATAGAGGACTTTTAAGTCTTCTTGATGAAAAGACCAGAGCTGAAAAGAAAATTTGACTTTCAAACACAAGAATGAAGAGAAGCATGAAAAGGTAAACAGTAAAGAGAAGTCATAAGGGACTTACTAAAGTTGAACTGTTTACATTCCTACATGGAAAGACAAAATTTGTAACTGTTCGCTATCTGGGTAGTTGGTGGGATTGCACACACACACACACACGTACGTGCACACGCATGCACATGCACACACACATATGCATGCAAACACAGAGACAGAGAGCACAGAGTGAATTGAATAGGATGGGATCATATCTTAAAAAAATGAAGTTAAATGGTGAGAGAGAAATGTATGGGGAAGAGAGAGGGAGAAATGGAATGGGGAAAATTATCTCTCATAGAAGAGGCAGGCAGGAGACTTTTTAGTGGAGGGAAAAAGAGGGAAGGTGAGAGAAAAACATGTAGCTTACTCTCATCACATTCGACTAAAGGAAGTAATAAAATGCACACTCACTTTTGTATGAAAACCTATCTTACCATACAGGAAAGTGGGGGAGAAGGAGATAAGTAAAGTGGGGGGGATGATGGAAGGGAAGGCAATGGGAGGAGGAAGCAATTTGAAATCAACACTCTTGGGGAGGGACAGGATCAAAAGAGAGAATAGAATCAATGGGGGGCAGGATAGGATGGAAGGAAATATAGTTAGTCTTACACAACACGACTATTATGGAAGTCATTTGCAAAACTAAACAGATATGGCCTATGTTGAATTGCCTGCCTTCCCAAAGGGAATGGGTAGGGAGGGAGGGATGGAGAGAAATTGGAACTCAAAGTTTTAGGAACAACTGTTAAGTATTGTTCTTGCTACTAGGAAATAAGAAATACAGGTAATGGGGAATAGAAAGTTATCTGGCCCTACAGGACAAAAGAGAAGATGGGGACAAGGGAAGGGAGGGATGATAGAAGAGAGGGCAGATTGGTGATAGGGGAAATTAGAATGCTTGGTGTATTGGGGTGGGGGGAGGGGACAAATGGGGACAAAATTTGGAACCCAAAATTTTGTGAAAATGAACGTAAAAAGTTAAAGAAATACATTAAAAAAACATTCATTATTAAAGTTTTGAGTTTCATATTCTCTTCCTCCCCACCCATCCTCATTGAGAAGACAAGCAATTTGATATAGGTCATGTGTAACAAGGCAAAGCCCTTCCATAATAGTTATGTTGTAAAATACTAACCACATATCTCTCTGTCCTATCTTGCCTTCAATTTATTCCATCCTCTCCCTTGACCTGTCCTCCCACAATAGTGTTTACTTCTGATTGTCCCTTTCTCCAATTTGTTGTCCCTTCTACTACCTTCACTCTCCTATCCTCTTCCTTCCTGCCTTCCTGAAGGGTAAAATAGATTTCCATATCCAACTGAGTGTGTCTTATTCCTCCTTAAGCCAAATTCCATGAGAGTGAGGCTCTCTTATTTCCTGTCATCTCTCCCCTCTTCCCCTCCATTGTGAAACCTTTCTTCCCTCTTATGTGAGATCATTCATGATATTCTACCTCTCCCTTTCTCTTATATCTAGTATATTCCATTTAACTGTAAAATTTATTTTTTAGATATTCTCCCTTCAATTCAGCTCACCCTGTGCCCTTTGTCTATATATGTACATATATACATACATGCATACACCCATGTAAATATACATACCTACACATACATGATGTACACATGCATGAATACCATTACACATCTACATATATGTTTCTTCTAACTACCTTAATTCTGAAAATGTCTCATGAGTTTCAAAAGAGATCTTTCCATATAGAAATGTAAAGAGTTCAGCTTTAATGAGTCCCTTATGACCTCCCTTTCCTGTTTACCTTTTCATGTTTCTCTTGATTCTTGTGTCTGAAAATCAAATTTTCTATTCTGCTCTGATCTTTTCAACAAGAATCCTTAGAAGTCCTGTATTTCATTGAAATTCCATTTTTCCCCTGAAATGTTGTACTCAGTTTTGCTGTGTAGGTGATTCTTAGCTTTAGCCCTATTTTCTTTGACCTCTGGAATATCATATTCCAATCCCTTCAATCCCTTAGTGTAGAAGTTACTAAATCCTGTGTTATCCTGATTGTGTTTCCACAATACTTGAATTGTTTCTTTCTGGCTTCTTGCAATATTTTCTCCTTGATCTGGGAACTCTGAAATCTGGCTACAATATTCCTAGAAGTTATCCTTTTGGGATCTCTTTCCTAAAGTGATTTTCTGTTCAGCTCTGATCTTTTCATAAAGAATGCATGAAACTCCTCTATCTCACTGAATTTCCAATCCTTCTGAAGGATTATACCCAGCCTTACTGTGTAGGAGCTATTTTGGTTGTAATGATAGCTCCTTTGTCCTCTGGAATATCATATTCCTAGTCCTCTGGTTTTTTAATGTAGAAACTGCTAAATCTTATGTTATCCTGAGTGTGGCTCTACCATATTTTAATTGTTTCCTTCTAGCTACTTGAAATATTTTATCCTTAACAAGGGAACTCTGGAATTTGGCTATAATATTCCTAGAAGTTTTCATTTTTGAATCTTTTTCAGGAGGTGATTTGTGGATTCTTTCAATTTCTATTTTGCCCTCTGGTTCTAGAATATCAGGGAAGTTTTCCTTGATAATTTCTTGAAAGATGATGTCTAATCTCTTCTTTTGATGATGGCTTTCAAGTAGTCCAGTAATTTTTAAATTATGTCTCCTAGATTTATTTTCCTTGTCAGTTATTTTTCCAATGAGATATTTCACATTGTTTTAATTTTTTCATTCTTTTGATTTTGCCTTATTTTTTCTTGATTTCTCATGAAGTCATTGCCTTCCACTTGCTCCATTCTAATTTTTAGGAATTATTTTCTTCAAATGAGTTTTTTGATCTCCTTTTCCATTTGGTCAATTTTTCTTTTCAAGGCATTTTTCTTCTAATTAGTTTTTTGAATTTCTTTTACTATTTGGCCTAGTCTGTTTTTTAAGGTGTTATTTTTTTCATTACTTTTTGTGTCTCTTTTATCAAGTTGTTGACTCATTTTTAATTTTCTTGCATCACTCTCATTTCTTTTCAAAATTTTTGCTCTACCTCTCTTACTTGATTTGCAAAATCCTTTTTACCCTCTCCACTCATACTTTTCTTGGAAGCTTTGAATGTTGGAGCTTTGACTTTGTGGTCTGCTTCTGAGTGTGTTTTGAATTCCTTGTCAACATAGTAACTTTCGATGGTCAAAGTTTTTCTTTTCTTTTTTAATATTCCTTGACTATTAGTTGACTTTTATGTCTTTATTACAGTAGGACTCTTGTTTCCAAGTGGAGGGTACACTGTCCCAAGTTTCAGGGGTTTTGTTAAGTTCTTTTCAGAAATCCTTCTAGGGATTGGCAAGTTTTCCATTCTTGCAAGATGATATGATCTAAGGAGAGGTGTGTTTACCTCTCTCTTGGCCCATGCTCTGGTCTGTGAGTGACCACAAACACACTTTTCAGCCTTGGAACTGTAAGGAGGGTTCCCCCTCTACTGTTCTTGCAAGATCTAACATACTATTGCTTCTTTTCACTCTAGGACTGCCACCCTGAACTGCGACCTGGATCCAACTATGGACAAAGCAACGGAGAACTGTCTCAATACTAGCAAAAAGCCCCTTATAATCTCCTTCTGACAAGTTGCTCAAACCTCTTACTGTCTGTGGACTGAGAACTCTGGAAACAGCTGCTACCAGTATTGCTGCTGATTCAATCACTTCCAAGGTCTGTTCTTGGTATGCTGGTCCAGGTCTGTGCTGGGCAGTGTTCTACTCTCATGCAGAGATGACAAACCTTCTGGCCTTCTAATTTGGCTATAATATTCCTAGCAGTTTTCATTTTTGGATATTTTTCAGGAAGTGATTGGTGGATTCTTTAAATTTGGCAACTGTGGGCTCAGAGGTTTGGAAACTACAACTCCTGCCACTGATTCAGTCACCTGAGGCCTGCTCTGGGTTTGCTGTGGTCTGGTCTGCAGTACTCCTCTTTCACCCTAGTGCAACACAACTTTACTGCCAAATTTCCAAGTTATCTTGGGTTGGGAATTTGTTTCCTTTCATTCTTTTGTGGATGATGATTCTCTAGAATTTTCTTAGCATTAATTTTTAAAGGTTTTTGGGGTAGAGCTCAGGTGAGTCCTTACTTTTATTCTGTCTTCTCGGTTCTGTCTTGTATGGAATTTTTGAGTGGAATTTAAGCTCTTGGCCTCTTTTTTTCTTAGCCTGACACCATATTTTCCAAAACATATTGTTCTGTTTCCCCTGTGCTCTGGCTCTAAACTAAGAAATTCCAAACTTGTTTAAAATTGTGATAATATTAAATCTATAGCTGCATCTATCTATCTATCTATCTATCTATCTATCTATCTATCTATCTATCTATCCATCTAATCTATCTATTTAGCAAAAAGAAACCCCCTAACCTTATGCTAATTCTAGTAATGCCTTTGAAATTCTTTAATCAGAACCTTGGAAGAAAACCCTTTCTGATTCAAACTAAAAGTTTCTGTTTTTATCTCTAGAACTGGGTGATTTTCTTCACTTTCAAGTATGCTGAACTTTCTTTGAGCTAAAATTCCTCCAAACCCTAGGAGGTTACTTCCCCTAGACTGATCTAAACCCTCTATTTGTTTGGGATATTCTGGAGCTTTAACTGTGATGTTTTATTAGGAAATGCTACTTTTGATTAGTAGTCTTTCCCCTTATCTCTTTAATTGTGGATTTCTTTGCATTGAGTTAATCAAACATTAAGTTTGGAAAGGCTTATTGAGTTCATATAATTTTTCACTTCTACCTTAATTGGATAAAACTCCAGTTACCAGAAATAGAGGAATTTTTGCTTATGCACATAAGAAATGCTAGATGAAATGCCAAAATATTCTATGAAATCATGTTTCTTTTTGCTTTTGGATTTATAATAAAACCATTTCCCCTGACTTTTTTTATTTGTCTCTCTAAGAAGAACCTGTGGGATCTCCATTTATTTAAGCAAAACACTTTTATATTGTCTGGTTTGATTTATACTCAGAATGTCACTATTCAGTTCTTTCAGAAGTATGTCAACTCATTGTCTTCTGGACAAAAATCTTACATTTAAAGTTTGAGGAATTAAGTTAATGTTTTAGATTTCTACAAACTGTGACTCTCAAGCACCATCTGCCTTTTTTTCTTTTAATTTATTTCTGTTACTACAGGAATAGAAAGGAATTTTACAAGACTGTGTACCATTTTGCATTTTTCTTTCCTTCATAGGTTGCCAATTCAACCCAATAATGACTATTGATTATCTTCTATGAAACTAATTAGACTGAGATTCAGAAAGCCAATACAGTTTGTCTCCAAGACCTTTCTTGAAACTCTGTGCTGTCAAGTCACAATCTCTTACTCTAGCCTCCTTTTCATGCCACAGTGAGGTACTGGAACAAGACATAAAGTCTTACTTTTAATTTTGACTAGGTCTGTAATTTCATGGGTATAAGGAGCTGCTTATAAGGAAACTAATACAAGTCAGCATCTTCTCTTCAGTTTACTATGTTGGTGAGTTACTTAGAGAACTGAGAAACTGACTTGCATAGCGTAACATAGGCAGTATTTGAACCAATGACTTCCAAGCTTTGTGGCCAGCTCTCTTTTCACACTGTGCCAACCTACATGAGAGTATAAAAGTAATACATAAATGTCAGTTACTTTACGGATAGCTCCTCTTTCACACATTCTCTCCCATTGCACAATCTCTTTTTAATTTTTATAAAACATTACTTTGAGAAATATTTCTAAAATCTTGTTTTTTCTCCTTCAGAACCATTCTTTATGCCAGTGGCACTAAATCCCAACAGAAATGGGGGCCATTAAACCATATATAAGCACCAACCATGGGGTGCATATTGACTAGGAAACCTCAAATTACCTGGATATTGTTTATTTTATTTGTTTGTTAAATATTCCCCAGTTACATTTTAATCTTCCTCAGGTCCTGCTCAGGAGTATTGAGGAATACTATGTGTTTGGCACCTCTGCTTTATGTCATGGCATTGTCACAAACTTTGGGACCATGTCACTGACTTAGTTCCTGTGTCGGTTCATGATTCACAGAAACTAAAAGTTTCCTCTAGAAACAGTAAAAACAAAGCATTGTGGGTCATGATTCATCCTCTTATGGAACACTACTAGACTTTACAGAATTGAAAAAAACCTACCTTATTTTTAGGATTTAAATGTTTAATCCAGGATTAAAGTGAGTTCCTCCACCCAATCTTTTTACTTTAATAATTTTACTCGGTGCTATAATAAACAGATGAACTTACTTTCCACATTTAGGAACTGCTCTTACTAAATCAAATTCTTAGTTTTGGGTGTATCAGTGGAATCCTACAATATCATAGTTAAAAGTGACCTAAGAAGCTATTGAGTCCAACCCCTTCATTTTATGAATGAAAAAGTTGAGCAGAGTTGTAAAGTGACTTGCCCTAGGTCACACCATTAAAGTCCTGTCTACTTCATAATGTTACCTTTCTTCCTTCCCTCTTGTCAAACTTGAACTTAACCAATCCTTATTCAAAACATATGTTCTCCAAATACCTGTACAACCCTGGGAAATCTTTGAAGATAGCACTTGCTAAACTCTTGATCTATAACGTCTTCCTTAGAATCTCTGTTAGTTGACACAGATATCACGTAACTCATTAAGAGACCCACTCACTCTTTACCTCAATTGTTCTTGGGTCAGAGAACCCTTCTCATGACAGGAGCAAATGCTGCTTTAAAAAAGACATTGAGGATCACCTGTGTAATGCTTGAAATATCTTTTCCCCCTCTGTCAATACTCCTCCCTCCAAATCTTGTTCAAGTTCAGCAATATTTTGCCCTAGTTGTGAAGTTTTTGGCCCATGACAATTACATGACTTCTGAATTCAAGACCACTTTCTTACTCCAGAATTTCCTCCAAGTTAGCATTAATTCTTTAAAATGGGCACTTTTGGATTCATATCCCCAGTCAAGATTATTTGTGAGCACACTGTATCAGAGTACCTTTCACTAGCCAAGAAATGTATACCTTGAAATTCCCATTCCAAAACATATCTTCCCAATCTCCCTCCCTCCCTCCCTCCCTCCCTCTCTCTCTCTCTCTCTCTCTTTCTCTCTCTCTCATTCCTCCCCCCCCCTCTGTCTCTCTCATCAAAGAATCCTCTGCTGGGCTGTTGTTGCTTGATATACGCCCAGTGGCTAAATTTTTAGTATTGTTGTGTTTGGTGATTAATGTTTATAAAATATTGAGAAATATTTTTAAATATTATTTTTAATTTAATTTTAATATTGTTTTTACTGATAGTCATTGTTTTTACATCATCATTGTTTGTGAACACATCCCCTTTCATACTCTTATCCAGTGAATCATCCATTGCAATAAATATTTTCACAAAGAAAAACAAAAGAAAGCAGTTCAGCAAAACCAACCAATATATCAGTCATATCTGAGGGTAAACAACATTTTATACTCCTAATCACCCACTTTTTCAAAGAGAAGAGAAGGCGTACATTTTCTCATCTTTTCTCTGGTGGAGGGAGAGTCAAGTTTTGTTATTAAAATTACCCCATATTTCTTGAAACATTAAGAAATAATCAAAATAGTGGCTAAGGTGAAAATGTATTTTACTTGATTTCACTTGTATAATTGATATATCACTTTCCTCTTCAATAAATGGGGTAGGGACTGGAGGAAAAAAAAGATTTAAAACTCAAAAATTTTTAAAAGAATGTCAAAGAAAGTATACTAGAATTTTTAAAAAGTAGTCAAAATATTATTCCTTCTTATACAGTGTCCCAAAAATCTTAAAAATTTTATGATTTAATAGCTTGAAAGTATCCTAAGATTTTTGGAACACTCTTGATCTACAACAATACTATATTTTCACTGAACTACTCTGAATATTTATCACTAGATTTATAACTAATAGGTCATTTTTCTGTTATGCTCAGTAACTATTGGTATAAATTAATTACTTAGTTTAAACAACAGCTAATCCTTCTAATAGCCTTGAAGTCCTTTTGATTTTGTCTCTTTTGAAAACAGTCAAGAAAAGTTTCCATGTTGAGCTCTTTGTTGAGGAAAGGCAGGATTTGACCTCTATAGGATTTAAGTTCAGATATGTTCTCTTACATTTTCTAGCTGTGTGGACTTGGGCAAGTCACAATCTTCCTGAACATCATCTTCATCTATAAAATGAGGCTTAGTCAGTGTAACATCAAGGACCCTGACATACACAGGAGGACTTGCTGTACAGGTTCTTAGACCTGCTTTTTCTAACAGGAAAGCAACTTTTGAGGGTTTAACAATCTCCTTTAATCAAGCACATATATTATTCACTTAGCTCAGCGGAAAAAGTCAGCACCACGAATTTCAGAGAAAATACAAAGAAATAAAAATCAACAGACAGGGCTTCCAAATGTCTGAGCATAAGCAATACATACATCACAGATCAACAGACAGATCCAATTGTCCGACCATAAGCAATACATACATGATTACCAGAGAGAGAATCACCAATATCTGGGTTTTCAAAGCTGGGGGGCTCCTTTGCAACTACCCAGAGTCTGGTCTGGCCAAACAAACACTTCTAATGAGTAAGCCTCAAAGTAAAACCTCACCTCAGAGTATTTATACACTTTTCAGAGTCAGAGAGCAGGACCCTGTGACCCAGTGCCTCAAGAGAAATTAACAAAAAATATTGAGACTTATTAATAGTCCAGGAAGATCTTTTACTCTTCCTCCCCCACTCCCACCCCCATTAACCTTCAATTACCAATACAGTCAGTCAACTAATATTCATTAATAACCTACTTTGTGCCAGGCACCATGCTATGTCTTAGAGATATAAGTACAAATAAAAAGAAAAGCAGTCCCTGTCCTCAATGAACTTATAATCTAATGGGGGAAAACAGTATACAAAAGGAAGCTGAAATCTTTAGGGGTGTAGAGAGAAAGTATTTGGCACAATAAGCATAATGGAGAAGTCCAGTGCAGCTGGGAGAAAATGAGCTGATGGTCCTGTGTCACTTTGTAAAATGAAGGGTTTGGAGCTCGTGGTTCTTCCCTCCAATCAGAGAGGTAGTTATGGTTTGTGAATAGCAAAGCTAGTTCAATTTCAGGATGATGAGATTTCCCAGTGATGAGATTCCTGGCATAGGATGACATGATAAAGTCTAAAAGGAGTGGAGTTAGTTGGAAATGAGGATCATAATAGCATCTAACAGAGCTGTCATGAGGATCAAATGGAGTGCATTGTATTAATATAAAGTTTTAATTCTTATAATGCCACTTAAACTATTGTATTATGGTTTGCTTACATCATGTCTGTGAAAGGTAAAGTGTTGGGGTTACCCTGGATCAGGTATATGCTATAAATTTTTAACAACTGGTTCATTGAAAAGAAAAAAGTCTATGAGCAACATACTTTAATACATTTCCTCCATCCCTGAAGTCTAGAATGACAATTAATAAAAAATAAATCAAGTGTTTATCTGTAGTGTTTACTGATTTCTGTGCTTGTAAATGCTTAGGATAAAAGTTTGATGACTAGCTCTTTCAAGCCATTTTCAGCTGGCTCCAGCATATGCTGCCCTGGATTCTCCAAAGCAATGCCAATTGATCAAAATTGCATCTGCCCATGCAAGAACAGATTGGTGGCTCTTGTGATCAGTTACATCATATCTGTCATCTGAGGATCAGCCTAGCTGAGTTCTGAGACGTTCATAATCAGATTCACTGGAGGGTTATGACATTTTCAGCCATGGTCACTGTTAAATATGACATACTATATTAAAGAAGGATTGTGATCTCAATAAAGTGAATAGTCTTCTATAGAAAACCACCAAACTTATTATTATTGCATTAAAAGGGAAAATCAAACGAGATATTAGGAGTGAAGATCAAAGCACCCTACCATATGCATTGTATAGAAAAGTTGTCCTTCCTGATAGTTTGGCCCAAAAGAAGGGGATAAATAATAGCCTATTATGCCATTTATGTGGCAGGAGTAGATAACATCAAGAAGAATATAGCCCATATGGAACTGAGGAGGTATGGTATATTTATGAAGGAAACAAATTGCAAATAACCTCTTATAGTGTATAAGAGCATAATGAGATTGAACTTTGGAATACTTGAATTTAAGATTATAAATGTTCCTTTTCTGTGACTGCCAGAAAGGTATAAACATTTAAGACTATTTGTAGGGGAAGTAAAGCAAATACCTAGTGCCAATTCGAAGAAGTGACTTTGGACAGATTTCCTGAATGAAAATGCACATGGGAATGAGGGTGGGGAAACTATCAAGGCAAGAGTAATTAGCTATGTTTACATGTTTGAATAAAGATCATGTTTGAATAAACATGGTCATATTTATTCACATTTATTGAGTGAAAAATAATTACTTAAATTGATAAGGGAACATTAGTGTAAAAAAATTTCTGTACGAGACAAGATGTTGAGCAGAATAGAATTTGCTTTTGTTCTTTCAGAAGACAGTGGTTGAACAGACTGAAAGTTGGAGGATTTGGGATCTAATCCTGTGACCTTAGTGAAACCACTTAGTTACTCTGGGTCTCATGAGAGCACATATTTAGGGATATAAGTGACTCATTTGGTCCAACCTTCTCATTTTGCTCATGAGGAAAATGAAGAGAAAAGAGAAGTCAAGGTTACATGGGTAGTAAACTAGAGATCTGGCACCCAAAACCCAGGTCCTTTGACTATAAATTCAGTATTATTGATACTAACAATAGCTGGTATTTATAAAGCACTTCAAGGAGCACAAAACATCTGAGATATATATATATATATATATATATATATATATATAATTGCATTTGATCAACAAATAAATAAATGCACTATAGATAAAAACAACTAAGGTTCAGAAAGGCAAGTGACTTGCCTGTAGTAACACAGGCATTAGAGGAGGAGATTTGGATTCGTGTCTGATGCCCATAGGAAGTATGCTTGAATTAGGGCAAGTGGCTCCTTCCCTCTTGCGTAGCTTCAGGGGGCCCAGCCCTTTGGAGAACTCTGATCATGGGCACAAAAATTGAAATAAAAATGAAAGATATAGAATAAAGCCAAATAATCACAAAGAACATGCAGAACTACACAAATGTATCATTATTTACATGGCATATGGGAATGTTTGAATAAATCTAAATTAAATCAGCCAATAGTTCAGAGATGGTAGAAGTATGAAAAGTTCCAGACTTGAATCTGAGGCTGCTGGTTGCTGTATCTACATAAGCTTAAATATCAGCTCCAAAGTTTCAGGTCTCCTTTTCCTATTCAGTAAAGAAGAGTGGTTGAGTCTTTTCCTAACAAGTTTCATGTGTTCTCTTCCAAGCCATTGTTGGAACTCAAGGTGGTTTTGGGGGATTGGGAGTCTAAGCCAAAGGCACTAAGTATTAGATGAAGACCTCAGCATGAAAAGCATGGCTAAAGGCATCGTGGATCTTCCTCCAACAGTAAAATGAGAGACAGGTAAGTGCAAGAGTCAGATGCATGATCCTATTCTGAGCCCCTATTTTCCTCATCAACAGCAACTAGCATTTACATAGTGCTTTAAGGTAAGCAAAGCACTTTACTTATGTTATCTCATTCAATTCACATTAACAACTCCAGGAGTTAGGTACTATTATTATGCCCATTAATTAATGTTAAAAAGGAGGAAGCTAGGAGGAGAAAGGTGAAGTGATTCGCCCAAGGTCACACAAGTAGTACATATTTGAAGCTGGGTTCAAACTCAGGTCCTCTTTACTTCAAGTATAGTTCTTATTATACCACCTAGACTAGATATCTCAGTCATTATCTTGGAAACCTCATAAATAGCATTTTCATATTTAGAAACACATTTTTTTCATTTTCTGTTGCTTGGGGAATAGAGTATAGAATAGAAGTAGTGAACCAGGTACTGTGAGAAATATAGGAGATACAAGTATGTAAAATAAAGACAGTCCTTGCCTTCCAAAAGCTTACAATTTAGTAGAGAAAGATAATACACAAAAGGAAGATAAAAGGATGAAGTGGAACCCAGTATGAAGGCGTGATTTTTCATGAAGTGGAAATGGAAGTCATTAATGAAAAATAGAGAGTTAGTAAACAATTTAAAACAAATAATAAATAATTTTAAAATGTCTTACTTTACAGAAAAGATTTGGGGTGAGGTGGAGCAAAGATTGTGGATTAGGGCAAGGCACTCAGCTGAACTCCACCAACATTCCCTTCCAAATAACACCTCAAATCAAATTTTGAACTGATAGAGTTCATTTTAAAAAAAAAGACACTGGGTCCTAAGAAAGTATAAAGTGTTGGCAGGAGAAGTTTGTGACACTGGGACATACACCTTTCCAGAGTCCATACCCACTGGGGTGGCAACAGCACACACCAGGAGAACACTGGCCATATCTCTTCCAGGATAATAGTATTGTCGAAGTACCAAAAATTTGTAGACCCCCCAAAACTAGCTCTAAAAATATCATAAAAAGCTTGAAGTTTGTCACAGTCCCTCCTCAACCCCATGTGAGTAGAGCCCAACTTTAATTTAAAATCCAAGATCAAGAAATAGGTTGGAAAAATGACAAAAGATAAAAAATGAATTGGACCATGAGACGTTATTATGGTGGTAGGGAACATCAAAATAAACTTAGAAGACAACAATATATAAATAATTCCCCCCCCAAAATAAACAAAACAAAACTCAACAACCTTAAAGAAAAATGCTAATTACACCAAAACCCAGCAAGGATTTCTGGTAGAGTTAAAGAAGGAGATGAAAATGATAAAAAAAATTGTTAAAAGAAATGAGAGCAATACAAGAAAATTATGAAAAGAAAATTAACAGCTTGGTAGAAGTGTGACAAAAATACTGAAAAAAAAAACACCTTAAAAAACAAAATTGGCTCAATGGAAAAAGAGGAACAAAATTTCACTGAAGAAAATATTTCCTTAGGAATTAAAATTGGGAAAGTGGAAGCTGATGTCTCCCTGAGACGTCAAGAAATAATAAAACAACATGAAAATAATAATATTAATGATAAAAATGTGAGAAGAAAATCTCATTGGAAAAACAACTGACCTGGAAAATAGATCCAGGAGAGATCATTTGAAAAGTATTGGACTACCTGAAAGCCATGAGCAAAGAAAGATCCTAGACATCATATTTTAAGAAATTATCAAGGAAAAATGCCCTGACATCCTGAAACCAGAATGTAGAAAAGAAATTGAAAGAATCCACCAATCACTTCCTGAAAAAGATCCCCAAATTAAAAATTTCAGAAATATTATAGCCAAATTCCAGAGCAACCAGGTCGTGGAGAAAATACTTCAAGTAGCCAGAAAGAAACAATTCAAATATTTGGAGCCACATTCAGTATCACAAAAGATTTAGTACCTTCTTCATTAAAGGAGTGGAGGGCTTGGAATATGATATTCTGGAAGGCAAAAGAGGTATGATTACAAACAAAAATGGCTTACTCAGCAAAACTCAGTATAATCCTTCAGGAGAAAAAAAAAGGATATTTAATAAAATGGAGAACTTTCTGGCATTTCTGATGAAAATATCAGAGCTAAATAGAAAATTTGACTTTCAAATAAGAGGCTCAAGAGAAGCATAAAAAGATAAACAGGAAAGAGAAATCATAAGGGACTCGCTAAAGTTATATTGTTTACATTCCCATATGGGAAAATGACACATGCAATTCCTAAGAACTTTATCATTATTAGGGTAGTTAAAAGAAGTTTCTATAGACAGAGGCTATGGGTGTGAGTTAATGTTGGTATGATCTCCAAAAACAAATGAAGGAGTGAGAAAGAGGGATGCACTTAGAGAAGGGGGAAGATAAAAGAAGGGAGAGGTAGAAGGGGGAAAGTTTTCTCTCATAAAAGAGGCCCACAAGGAAGAGCTTTTACAATGGAGGGGAAATGGGGAGGATTGGGAATGGTGAGCAATGCTTAGGTCTCACTCTCATTGGAACTTATTCAAACGGGGAAGAATATCTATCTATCTATACTTATATCTATCTATATGTATATACATATATATATATACACACATACACATGCAAGCAAATGCATGCATGTGTGCATATATCCACATACATATATATGTATATATACCTATACATATATGTATGTGTATGTATATAAACACACACACACACACATACACTCTGCTGTGTCTAGAAATGTATCTTACCCAATAGGGAAAAGGAAGAGGAAAACAGAAAAGGGCCAGGGGAAGATGACAAAATAAGAGAGGAGAATAAACTTAACAGTGGGTAGAAGCAAAATAAATTTAAAAAAAATTTAATAGTATTTTTTTTCCAATTAACTGTCTAGACAATTTTTACTTTCATTTTTACAAGATTTTGAGTTCCAAATTTTTCTCCTTCTCTTCCTCTGCTCTCTTCTTCCTATAATGGTAAGTAATTTGATATAGGTTATACATGTGCTATCAGGTAAAACATTTCCATATTAGTCACAGCTGTGAAAGAACAAATCAAATGAAAAAAAAAAGCACAAAAAATAAAGTGAAAAAAGTGTGCTTCAATCTGAATTCAGAGACCATCAATTCTTTATCTGCATGTGGACAGCATTTTCCTTCCTGAGTCCTTTGTACATGTTTGGGATCATTGTATTGCTGAGAAAGCTGAGTCATTCATAGTTGATCATCACACAGTGTTGCTGGTACTGTGTACAATGTTATCCTTTTTCTGCTCATTTCATTTCACATCAATTCATGCAAATCTTTCTGGGTTTTTCTGAAATCTGCTTGTTCATCATTTTTAATTCACAGTAAATATTGCATTTATATGTTTAGTTTGTTTAGCCATTCCCTAACTGATGGACAGCCCTTCAATTTCAAAAATTTTGCCACCACAAAAGAGCTGCTATAGATATTTTTGTACATATAGGTCCTTTTCCATTTTTTATGATCTCTTTTAGATAGACCTATTAGTGTAAAGGATATATACAAATAGGCCCTTTGGGCATAGTTCCAGATTGCTCTCCAGAATGGTTTGGTCAGTTCACAACTCTATTAACAATGCACGTGTCCCAAATTTCATATATCCTCTCCAACATTTATAATTTTCATTTTATTGTTATATTAGCCAATCTAATAGGTGTGAATTAGTACCTCAGAGTCGTTTTCATTTGTTTTTCTAATCAAAAGTAGTTTAGAACACTTCTTATGCCTATAGATAGCTTTGATTTCTTCATCTTCAAATTGCCTGTTTATATCCTTCAACCATTTATTGGTTGGGGAATGGCTTGCATTTTTATAAATTTGACTCAGTTTTCTATATATTTGAGAAATGAGGTCTTCATTAGAGACACTTGCTATAAAGATTGTTTCTCAGCTTTCTACTTTCCTTCTAATTTTGATTGCATTGGTTGTATTTGTGCAAATTTTTTAAATTTAATATAATCAAAAGTATCCATTTTACATTTTATAATGTTCTCTATCTCTTGTTTGGTCTTATTTGGTTCTAATTTGTTTATGGTTGCCCCCCTTTCTGTCTAAATCATGTAGCCATCTTGATCTTGTTTTGATGTGTGGTGTGAGATGCTGTTCTATACCTAGTTTGTACCTTTGTCTTGATGTGTGGTGTGAGATGCTGGTCTATACCTAGTTTGTACCCTATTGTTTTCCAGTTTTCTCCGGTAATTTTAGTCATGAGATCTTTGGTTTTTGAAATAGTAGATTACTATGATAATTTACAACTGTGTCTTGTGTACTTAATCCATTCCACTGATCCATCCCTCTATTTCTTAGCCAGTAGTAGATACTTCTGATGATTACTGCTTTGCAATATTGATTGAGATCTAGTATTGCTAGGCCACCTTACTTTGATATCATTGATCTTTTGTTCTTCCAGATGATATTTGTTATTTTTTATAGCTCTATCAAATAGTTTTTTAGTAGTTTGATTGGTGTGGCACTGAATAAGCTAATTATTTGAGTCAAGATTATAATTTTTATTATATTGGCTAAGCCTACAGATGAGCAATTTATATTTTTCCAATTGCTTAAATCTGACTATATTTGTATGAAAAGTGTTTTGTAATTGTGGTCATTTGGTTCCTGGGTTTGTCTTGGTAGGTAGAATGCCAAATAATTTGTGTTGTTTACAGTTGTTTTAAATGGAATTTCTTTATCTCTTGCTTCTGGACTTTGTTGTATAAATAAATACTGATGATTTTTATGGGTTTATCTTATATCCTGTAACTTTGCTAAAGTTGTTAATTATTTCAGGTAGTTTTCTAATTGATTCTCCAGGGTTCTGAAAGTATACAATCATATCATCTGCAAAGAGTGATCGTTTTCTTTCCTGGCTATTCTAACTCCTTTGATTTCTTTTTCTTCTCTTGTTGCTAACATTTCTAGGACTATACAGAAAAATAGTGTTGATAATGGGCATCCTTCCTTTAACCTTGATCTTATTGGAAAGGCTTCTCACTTATCCCCAATATAGAAAATGCTTGCTGATGGTTTTAGGTAGATACTGCTTATTATATTAAGGAATTCTCCCTTTATTCCTAAGTTCTCTAGTGTTTTTAATAGTCATGGGTGTTGTATTTTGTCAAAAGCTTTTTCTATTGAGATGATTACATGATTTCTATACTATTTTTGTTAATTTTGTTACTGATATGGCCAATTATGTTGATAATTTTCCTAATACTGAGCCAACCCTGCATTCTTGTTATTAATCATATCTGGTCATAGAGCATAATCATTGTGATACATTGTATCCACTTTACTAGTACTTGTTCTAAATTTTTGCATAGCTCAGGGGTAAGGAACCTGTGGCTTCCAGGCTACATATGCCCTTCTAGGTGCCCAGGTGTGTCCCTTTGACTGAATTCAAACATCACAGAAGAAATCTCTTGGACTCAGTCAAAAGGTTGTACCCAAGTACCTAGAAGACCGTATGTAGCCTCATGTCTCCAGCTTCCCTACCCTGGCATAGATATTCTTTAGGGAAATTGGTCTATAATTTTCTTTCTCTGTTTTAGCTCTTCCTGGTTTAGGTGTCAGCACCATATTTGTGTCATAAAAAGTTTGCTAGGACTCCTTTTTTTGTTTATGTTTTCAAGTAGTTTATATAGCATTGGAATTAATTATACTTTAAATTAATTCACTTGTGAACCCATCTGGCCCTGGAGATTTTTTTTTCTTTTTAGGGAGCTATTTAGTGCCTTGTTCAATTTATTTTTTTTAAATATGGTGTTATTTAGATGTTCTACTTGCTGATATGTTAATCTATGTAATTTATATTCATAAGTATTTATTAATTTCACTCAGATTGATTGGCATATAATTTATTGGCATATAATTGGGCAAAAATATTTCCTAATGATTGCTTGAATTTCATCTTCATTGGTGGTGATTTCACCCTTTTCATTTTTTATTCTGGATATTTGGTTTTCTTTTTTAAATCAAGTTGACCTGTGTGTATATGTGTGTGTGTGTGTGTGTGTGTGTGTGTGTGTGTGTATGTGAAACCTGCTTCTAGTTTTATTTATTAGTTCAATAACTTTTTTTCTTTTACTTTCAATTCTATTGATCTCACCTTTGATTTTGAGCATTTCCAATTTGGCACTCATTTGAGGATTTTTAATTTGTTCTTTTTCTAGTATTTTTTGTGGCATGACCAATTTATTAGTCTGCTCTTTCTCTATTTTGCTGATGTAAGTATTTGAAGAAATAAATTTTTCTCTAAGCACTGCTTTGGCTGCGTCCCGTAAATTTTGGGATGTTGTCTCCTTGTTGTCTTCTTTAATTAAATTATTGATTGCTTCTCTGATTTGTTCGTTGGCCCACTTATTCTTTAGGATTATACTATTTAGTTTCCAATTAATTTTTAATCTCTCTTTCCACTACCTTTGCTGAATGTAATTTTTAATTCACTATGATTCAAAATACATTTAATATTTCTGCCTTTTACACTTGATTTTGAGGGTTTTATGCCCTAATTCATGATCAATTCTTGTGTAGTTCTGTGTGCTGCTGTAAAGAAGATTCTGTTTCCATTCAATTTTTTTCCCCTAAGGTCTGTCATATCTAATTTTTTCTAATATTCTATTATTTAGTTTCTTTCCTTATTTATTTCTTGCTTATCTTTTGGTTGTATTTATCCAATTCTCAGAGGGGACAGTTGAGGTCCCCCACTAGTATAGTTTGTCTATATATTTCTTTCTGTAACTCATTTAACTTCTTTAAGAATTTGGATGCAACACCACTTGGCACATATGCGTTTGCTACTGCTATTGCTTCGTTGTCTATGATTCCTTTTGACAAGAGGTAGTTTTCATCCTTATCTCTCTTAATTAGGTTTATTTTTGCTTTTGTTTTGTCTGAGATCAGGATTGCTACCTCCTTTTTTTCCCCATCAGCTGAAGAATAATAGATTCTTCTCTTGCTTCTTACCTTTACTTTTGTGTCTTCAAGGCTTCAAATGTGTTTCTTGTAAGCAACATGAAGGATTTTGGTTTTTGATTCATTTTACTATCTACTTCCAACTTATGAGATAGTTCACCCCTTTCACAGTCACAGTTAAGATTACTTACTTTGTATTTCTCTACATCTTATTTTTCCTCCTGTTCATCTCTTTCTTCTTTCACCCTTTCCCTCCTCATCAGTATTTTGGTTCAGTGTACCACCTCCCCTTGTCTATCCTGTCTTCTGTCAGCTACTCATCTCCTTCCTACTTTGTTTGGTAAGATAGACTTCTGTATTCAACTGGTTGTATTTATTATTCCTTCTTTGAGCCAAAACGGATGAGAGTAAGGTACAAGTGATGTCCATCTCCCACCCACACATCTTTCTTTCCACTGTAATAGATTTTACTCCTCTTCATATGGAATAATTACCCCATTCTATCTCTCCCTTCTTTCTGCACCCAGTGTACTCCTCTTTCTCATCCCTTAATTTTTATGTCATCCCCTCAAAATCACCTCATACCCGTAACCTCTATGTATATTCCATCTAGCTGTACTATTACTGGTATAATTTTAAAAAAAAATAATTACAGTACCATATTCCCAAGTCGGGATATAAACAATTCAGTTCCATTGAATTCCTTATGTTTTCTTTTCCCTTCATAGAATTCTCTTGGGTCTTGATATTGGAGATCATTTTTTTTGTTCAATTCTGATCTTTTCCTTATGAAAACTTGAAATCCTTCTAGTTCATTGAATGATCATATTTTCCACCTTGAAAGACTGTTAATTTTGCTAGGTGTGTAGTCCTAGCTCCTTTGCCTTCCAGAATGTCATGTTCCATGTCCTCTGATCCCTTAATGTTGCAGCTGCTAAGTCCTGTGTAATCCTGATTGTGATTACCTGATATTTTAATTGTTTCTGGCTATTTGTAGTATTTTTTTCCCTTGATCTGATAGTTCTGAAATTTGGCTATAATGTTCTTTGGAGATTTTATTCTGGAGTCTCTTTCCTGAGGTGGTTGGTGGGTTCTTTTGATGCCTATTTTTCCCTCAGGATACCAGGGCATTTTTCCTCAACAGTTTCTTAAAAGAGGCTGTCCAGGTCCTTCTTTTGATTTTGGTTTTCAGATAGTCTGACGATTTTGACATTGCCTCTCCTAGATCCATTTTCCCATGAGGTATTTTGTATTTTCTTCTATTTTTTCACTCTTTTGATTTTTTTAATTGATTCTTGATGTCTCATAGAGTCATTAGTTTCTACTTGCCCAGTTTCAGGCTGATTCTATTTTTTAAGGAGTTGTTTTCTTTTTCCTAGCATTGACTCTTTTTTCATAATTCCCTTGCATCACTCTCATTCTTTTTTTCCAACTTTTCTCCCACCTTTCTTCTATGATTTCTAAGTTACTTTTAGAGCTCTTCCATGAGTTTTTCTCTACGTGAGACCACTTCCCATTTTTCTTTGGGGCTTTGCCCATAGGTGTTTTGACATTGTTGTCCTCTTCTGGGTTTGTGTATTAATCTTTCCTGTCACCACAATAACTTTCTATGGTCAGATTCCTTTTTGCTGTTGTTTGTTCATCTTTTTTTGGCCCTTTTCCTTTCTTTTAAATTTGAACTCTGCTTTCAGGGGGAAGGGATACAGTCCTAGGCTTCTTGCGCCAGGTGCTGCATGTTGTCCTGAGCCCACAGGGGATGTTTGTGTTTGGTACTGTACTGAGGGGATATTTTGGGGGGGTGGTAGATGGCATTGCTGGTAGCTGTAGGAGATTGGCAGCTTACCTAGTTCTGAATTGGGGTTCTAGTGCTGGTGTGTGTTGAGGCCTATGATCTATTTCTCCATTTGCCTGGGGCTAACCTGAAGCATGCAGAGGTCTGGCCTCTGGAGGCTGCCTGTTTGCCCAGGACTATGCTGAAGCTTCTGGTGATTCTCACAGCTGGAGTCTGCCCATTCTCCCTTTTATGCTGAAGTATTTAGGGGTTCCTGGTGTTGGCATTTGCTGCTCCACTGCACTGGGACTCAGGATCTGTTGAGGTGGGGCTTAACTGAGATGCTTCCTGCCCTGGACTGTGTTCTGCTTTTACCTGAGTGAGACGGATCTTTCCTGTCAATCTTCCAAATTTCTTGAGCTAAAAGATTGTTTCATCCTATCATTTTACTGGTTCTGCTGTTGCAAGATTTGTTTTGGGCCACTATTTTATGGTTGTTTAGATTTCAATATGGGAGAGTTGTGTTAATTTACTGATTACTCTGGCATCTTGGCTCCCAGAAGTCTCCTAAAATAAACTTGGGAGGAAGTACAGATTAAGAAGAGAGAAAGGAGGATAAACAGAAGAAAATAGAATGGAGGGAAATACACGGTTAGAAACCATAATTATGAATGTGAATGGGATGAACTCACCCATAAAACAAAAGCAGATAGCAGAATGGCTTAGAAATCAGAATCCAAAAATATCTTTTTTACAAGAGCCACACTTGAAACATAAAAACACACACAGAGTTAAAATAAAGGACTGGAGCAAAATCTAATATGCTTCAGTTCAAGTGAAAAATGCAGAGGCAGTAATCATGATCTCTGAGAAAGCAAAAACAAAAATTGATCTAATTTAAAAAATTATCAGGGAAACTATAGTATTCTAAAAACTACCATAGACAATGAAGTAATATAAAAAGGTTTTAGTAAGTTTCTCTTATAAAAACCTCACTTTTTAAAGATATATTGAGTATAGATCTAATGTAAATTTCTAAAAGTAAGAGTCATTATCCAACTGATAAATGGTCAAAGGATATAAATAGGCAGTTTCTAGAAGAAGAAAAGGTATCTATGGTCATATGAAAAAGTCTCCAAATTAAAACTGATTAGAGAAATGCAAATTAAAACAACTCTGTGGTACCACCTCACATCTATCAGAAATGACAGGTGCTAGAGAGGATGAGTTAAAAACAGGTACATTGATGCACTGTTGGTAGTTTTAAACTGATACATCCATTCTGGAAAACAATTTGAACTACACCCAAAAGGCTATAAAACTGTGCAAGTTCTTTGAGCACTTCACTACAAATTCTATAACCCAAAAAGATCAAAGAAGAAGGTAAAGGATCTATGCATGCAAAATATTTATAATAGCTCTTTTTTTTTGTGGTGGCAAAGAATTGGAAATTGAGAGGATGCTAATTAATTGTGGAATGACTGAACAAGTTGTGGCATATGATTGTGATAAAGTATTATTTCAGAAAAAAAAACACGGAAAGACCAATATGAAAAAAAGTGAAAAGTAAAAAATAAAGTACAAAGTGAAGTAAAAAGAACCAGGAGATCATTGTGCACAGTAGCAGCCATGTTGTAATGATGACCAACTATAAAGACTGATCAATGCAATGATCTAAAACAATTCCAAAGGACTCATGACGAAAAAATGCTACCCATCTCCATAGATAAAACTGATAAAACTCTGAGTACAAAATGAAGTATAGCTTTTTGCACTTTGTCTTGCTTTTTTTTTGAAATATGGCTAATATGGAAATATGTTTTGCATGGTTTCACATGTATAATTGGTATCATATTGATTGCCTACTTAGTTCGTGGTAGAGGTGGTGGGAGGAAGAGAAATAATTTGGAAACTCAAAATTTAAGAAGTAAAGAATGTAAAAATTAGTAATAAATTGAAATGTTGAAAATAAAATGAATTTTAAAAATCTTATTAAATATTTTTATCATAGTATGCTTAAATATACTTCATTTTAAAAAAGTGTGCATGTCTTGGCAAATAGGATAGACCATAATCTGTTTAATAATTAATTATTCAGTTATTTTGATTTATTTAGTTAGTCAAGCATGTGAATTTTTAAAGGCATTTCACTGAAAAATAAAGAACACAATAATTAATAATAGGTCATGAATAAGTGAATATTTTATATTAATCAGAGTAATATTTTTTAGAATAGAGACTTAGCCTGTATATTTATTGGTATAGGAAACTACCTATGGTCAGGAAATTCCCTCTACCAACGGTGCTTACATATGTATTCTCTGCATTTTATAGATTTAGAGAGCTATCTAAAGCACTGAGAGGTGGAGGAAAAGAGAGTGAGAATTACAGGAATGGCAGGGGATAAGAGTGGGTGGGAATGGAGAGCTTATAAAAGGACACAGAGAAAGAAATTGTGATGTCAGGTATGGAGAACTGCAAATGCGACAGGGACATTTAATGCATGTCTGAAAGTAATATGAAATCAGTCTGGAAAGACAGGCTTGAATCAAACTGAAAAAAGTTTTAAATGCCAAAAAAGGACTTTGCATTTGATCCTAAAGACCATGGCAAACCATTGAAGCTTCTTGAGGAAAATATTGACATGACCAAGCTTGCATCCCCAGCACTTAGCACAGTGCCTGGCACATAGTAGGTGCTTAATAGATGCTCACTGATTGATATAGAATGGAGTGGAAAAGGAAAAGTCTGGGTGTGGGAAACCATTAAAGAGGCTACTGAAATAATCCTGTCAAGTGGCAATGAGGACCTGAACTAGGCACTGAATTATAGCAAGAGCAGTCACACGGACCAGAGAGTAATGCAAATTTAGACAGCTCAACAGAATTCAGTGTTTTAAATAAAAACTTTCTTTTGGAAAGGTGAATGTTGGAAGCTTGGTTATCCTGAAACTTCATGATAAATTTTGCAATACATCTTTAACCAGATTGTTTATATAGACAAGGGCCTTAAAAAATAATACTTGGGACTACACTTTCTAGAGGCAGCCCTCACTTCAAGTTCAGTATGCTACTGACTACATACACCATATAGATCTTATGTAGTACCATGCTGTCCTTCTTTATTTTCCTCATCTGCATAATTTGTAGGAGGGGAGTCAGGTACATGTGATGGATAAGATAGTCTCTAGATTTATTATCCTAAAATATTCAATGAATTATAAGGAAGATATAAAACTTTTAAGTATCACAAGGTGTAAAAATGAAGGGAAACTTTTTCATTCCAAAATGATACTTATTTAAGATATTTGGAATTAAAAGAAATAAGATCTTCTTCTTGATCATAAGAAAACCAGAGGAATCTATGTTACTAATTCTAAAATGACTGAAGAACCTTCTTCAGTGACAGGTACACACACACACACACACACACAAACACAATAATAGTTCAATCCACCTCCTCTTTTGATGTTGAAGGTGGTTGTGGTGGTGGGTAAAATTGGAGAGTATCCCGAAATCCCACCACTTGGAAACTTTTTTCAAGATGGACTTAGAGATTAACTGAAAATTTAGTCTTTGGTTACTGCAGATTTTTTTAAAAAATGGTCTAGGAACATCATAGAGAACCAAGAAGCCAATCAGTGAAAAGCTTCAGAATAATTTAAGGCATGACTCAAAAGAAACCCCCTCCAAAAATACAGGACACAGATGAGTGTTTATTGGCAGGAAATGAAGCTGGAAGACAATAAGACCTTGAAATACAGGATGTTAGTTGATTTCGGGATGCTGTTTATCGACAGTGATTGACATTTCATTGCAGGCTTTACTAAAAGAAACTGCAATTATCTTTGAATGTGAGCATTCTCCTAAGAATATACTTTTTTTTAAAAGCACAAGTAAATAATAATGATCATTTTATTTACTGAACTACCCCCATGGACTCCACCCCCTGCCAAGGTACTCAGAGTGCTTCAGAGGCAAATTAAAATACATTTATAATAAATAAGAAAAATGAAAACAATTCAAATGATTCATTTTATACTATAAAAAACCAAATTACCAAAAAACCTCACACAGAGACATTGTGGAGTATATAGTAGTATATGCTTGTATAAACCAGAATGAAACAACCCCCCAAGGGTTTTCGGTTCTCTGAAAAAGGTTAAAATGCTGAACGCCTCTATACAGATGTCAAATGATATTGAGAATGGAGACAACATCCTAGATCAATCAAGACCTGAATACCCTATGTAGAATTAATAGATATTTTTTTAATCTAAGAAAGAGTAAAAATTATCTAGTCCAGTTTCATTTTTTGCTGAATTATCTAGTTTTTTCAGGAGAAAATATAGTTTGGGTTGCAGTTCTATCTAGATAACTTCTTTGTATCTTCATCACATTTTCATCCTTAGAAACTCTCTGCCTAATTCTCCATCTGGTGATTGCAGTATCTGAACCCTCACTCAATGCTGACTCAATCCATCTCTTCTGATTTGTCTCGCAATCCAAAATCTCTGTCTACCTGTACCTTCAGGCATTGTCTTTGTACATGCAGTGAGTATAACACTTTGATGGAAATGAGTAGGTAGTGATAATTCTCAGGTTCAGATAAGTATGATGTGGTCCTAGTCACACGTACTCATGGCACCAGGGCAAGAGACTTCTAGAGCAACATGGGAAGAAACTGTTACAAAATCATACAGAAGTATTTCTTTTAGGTAGACAAGTCAGTAAAAAGAGGGGGTGAAAAGAAAGCGAATATTTTTCAGATGGCAGAGATTGGAGACTTCTATGTAAAATGTCTAATCCTGAAATCTGGGCAAAGTGAATTTTGGGTTTCCAATGCTGAAAAGTCCTTTCTTACCTGGAGGTCAGCAATATATCTCTTTTTCAAAGACCTGGTTGTTGTCCTTAATTGAGGAAGACCAAAATGACATCACTATGTCAGGGCCATTGTATTGTGTGTAGACTGTGGCTGATCAGATCAGCATGAGATCAGAAGGGTTTACCACAAGTTAGGTACAAATTGCCTATATGAACCTTTGGAATGGAGATATCTCTAAATTTGTATCTCTCACATTATTTTTGAGCCAGTGCAATTATGCTTTGCTCATAGAGCACAGTATATTCTTTGATGCAGGCACACCATGCTGAGCAGTCTTGTGCCAGTGTCTCCCATGTCTTAAAATCTATCCCCAAGTTCTTCAGAAACCTTGAGAGTGTTCTTGTACTGCCTCTTCTGACCATCATAGGAGTGCTTGCTTTGTGTGAGTTCTCCATAAAAGTTTTTTAGGCAAATGTATGTTTGACATTCAAACATGGCCAGTTGTAATGCCAATTCTATACCCATAGTAGCCACTATGAATATGCATGTGTAATTCCAAGGTAAATTTGCAAAATATAAATAACTCTCTTCCTTGAAGATGAAACCAAGATACTTATTCAGGTAACAGAAAGCCAATTCCACCATGGTAACAAAGTTTATACACATCACCAATCCAGGCAGCATCAACATCCCCAAGCCTTCCCTCTGTTAGACCTCCTCACAAACAGCTCCCCTAGACAAAATTCTTCCCTCTCTCACTCCAACTAGCTGCTCTGTCTCAGCTTTACCATGCTCTCTCCCAGCTCTGCCTCATTCTCACTTCCTGCTACACCCATTTGGCAAGCTTCTCCCACCATTCCATGTGACTTAGGCCCCATCACAACAGTCAGCTGCATCAAAGCTCAAAGCAGGTCACATGGGCCTGTTAAGGGGCAAGGAAGATCTTCAAATTCTCTTAAGATTACATTTAGTCCCAAGATCTTTTGTGTGCATTAATAGGTCAATGGGAGTTTAGAGGCAACTGCTATCAATATAACTTCACAACAACATAAGGATAACAAAATAAACACATAAAACAATATCTTAAGGTGGGGACTTGAGCACAAGCACCTCATCATTCCCCCCTCAAATGAGACCCAAAAGCCCTTGGGGTAAGGGGTACAGATCTCTTCTTCTATAACTGCTTCCTGCTGAGATTGGACATAGAGCTATCCTTGCCTCAAGAGGTCCCATTGGAAGGGTCAGTTCTTTAGCTGGCATCTGGAGCTTGGTTGATACCAGGTCCAGTGATGATGCATCATAGTCTTGCACAGAGGATGACATCCAACTTAAGCAGTCGGTCATCTACAAGTGGAGGGCACTATACCAGCAGGAGACAAATCTAGCCAACAAGTTGAGCAGACAAAAACCAAAAAGAATAGAGACAATAACCAGAAACAGGGTAAATATAGTGTCACCTGTGCTTCTGGAGTCCATGAACCCACTATGTTAGCCTTATTCATGATAAAATATATGAGTTAAGGGCACAGTTTGGTAATTTCATCTTGCCCACCTGGCACACAATACTACTTTAAAATAATGCAGAAGGTTCGGGTAAAGTGATCAGGTCCATTTTTATTTTACCCACTAAAACTTTGCTAATTCCTATCCTCCTTACTGCAAATTGGTGTCTCCCCTCAGGTAAATTTAATGTCATATTTCTCAATATGTCTGTAACAATGATGTATTCAGGTACAGGTAAATTACCACAGTATATTCTCTCTTAGGTAACTGTCCAATTTTCATCTTTGGTTTAACTTGTTTGACTGATATTTTAGCCCCTCCCAGCCTTTTGATGGGAAGAGGAGTTCCATGTTTTAATTTATCAGAGTTTTCATATATAAGGGAGGCCTCTGCCCCAGTATCTATTAATGCCCTAGTTACAGTGGTTGATCCATTTTTCCGGTATATAGTTAAACTGATATGAGGTCTCACTTCTTGTTCAACTCTTTCTGTTCTACCTGCTTGGCAAGCTCCTCCCACCATGATATATAACTAAGGCTCCATGTGACTCAGCTTCCATCACAGCGGTCAGCTGGGCCCAAGTTCAAAGCAGGTCACATAGGCCTATTAATGTCCAGGAAAGATCTTCCCATTCCATTAACATTATGCCAGTTCATCAGATTTATACTCTCTGTAGCAGGCATTGAATGCATGACAGTTCAGCTCAAGAAAAAAAGTCAGTGTGCAGTACCTTACTTTGCCAGGTGATCTTCAGACTCTTCCCAAGACAATTTAAATGGAAGTGATTCAATTATGGCATGAAACTAGTATACTGTCCAAGTTTCACAAGCATACAACAATGAGGTCAACGTAATGACTCTAAAGACTTTCAGGTAGGAAGTCTAATACCTCTTCTCTCTCACACTTTCCTTGGGAGCCTCCAAAACACTGCAGTAGCTCTGATAACATGTTTGTCAGCCTCATTTCTATGTGTACATCCCTGGAAAGTATTACTGCCAAGGTAAGTGAACTTATTCACAGCATTCAAAATTTCTCTATTTGCTGAAACCAATGGCTCCATGTGCAGTGCTGGATGGTAGAGAAACTGTTTTCTTGGTGTTAACTTTAAGGCCAAAATTAGCACAAGCAGCAAAGAATCAAACCATAGTCTATGGCTACTCAGCCTCAGAGGCTACACTGAGTGCACAATCATCTGAAAACCAAAAGTCATATATCAATTATTCTTCCACTTTAATCTTGGCTTGTAGCCTTTTTGAAGTGAATAATGTTTCATTGGTGCATTTTATTTTCACTCTCACTGAAGGTGTCTGGCAATATCACTGAAGACATCATGCTAAAAAGCATGGGAGCAAGTATAGCCCTGCTTTATTTCATTGATGACTGGGAAAGCACAAGAGCATTGTCCAGAATCTGTTCAAGCATGCTATCTTGGAACTGGTATATAATACTGATGATTCTCTGGGCAACCAAATTTTGAGATCATCTTACACAACTTCTTATGACTAATAGTATCAAATACCTTGGTCAGATCCATGAATGTTGTGCAGAGACCTCTCTTCTGCTCTTGGCATTTCTCCTGGAGCTGTTAGGCAGCAAACACCATATCGACTGTTCTTTGGCCCTTTCTGAAGCCACAGTGGCTCTTGGGTAGATGTTTATCTTCTAGCTGAATAATCAACTTCTTAAGGAGGACTCTGGTAAGAATCTTGCTAGCAATGACTAAGAGAGAGACCTTTCTCCACCCACCATGACAGTCACACTATTTTTTTTTCCTTTATAGAGTTGGACAATGGAGGCCTTGGGTATGACCTCTTTCTATATAACCTGGAAGATTTACATTATCTTTTGTATAAGCAGTGAATCCCCTACCTTGTACATCCCAGCAGGAAGAGAATCAGCAACAGGTACTTTGCCACACAAGAGGAGCCTAATGGCATTCAGAATCTCTTCTTCAGTTGTAAGTTTGGCTACGGAGGGATTGACTTCAACCTGAGGCAAGCAGTTATGACTTTAGCATTGAGGACGATTGGTTGAGAACACTATGGAAGTATTCAGTTCACCTCTCCAGGATCATATCTAATATGACTCAATCAGCACTGCGTAGTTGAGATGCACCATATGTCTTTGGCCCAAAAATAGCTTCAGCACATCATAACAGCACTTTAGATTGTTGCTAAGTGCCGAAAACTGAATTTTACCTGTCTTTTTACTGTGTCAAGAATCCTGCATTTCTCTAAGTTTAATTTGCACTTTTCTTTTGATGGAGTTAAGCATTACCTTCTTAGAGATGGATGAACAATCCCACTGGTAAAACCTATGAAGCTCTCATTTTCATTTATCAGCTTCTGATTTTTTCCTCATTATTTTTGTCAAACCAATCTTGATGTTTTCCAGTGTTTTGACCCAGATGAGTAAATGCAATGCTTTACACCAAATCTCTGAAAGCTGCCTACTCCTTTCATGCTCCACTGTTACCAGCTGTGTGTTAGCTCAGTTTTCCTTCCACATCAGTAACAAACAATTTTTACTCACAGAGAATTGATCTAACCTATTGACATTAAGTCTTCTGGTAGTCATGTCATGGGGCCACAGCTTTTATTGAGTGTGAATGTTAAGCTTGAAGAGAATAAGTCTATAATTTGTCCAGCACTCTGTGCCATACATCACTTTTGTGACTCTCACATCCTGTGTCTCTTCTTAAAATAACATAGTCTATTAAATGCCAATGTTAACTGTGAGGATGCATCCATGAAGTTTTATTGCATTTAAGGAAATAGATGACAGTTGGCGATGAGAAGATCATAGGACACAAAAGTCTTCAGTCATAAGTGACAGTTGTTGCTGTTTACAACTCCGTTCCTCCCAAGGACTCCCTGACTTGTCTGAGAGTCTGTGCTCATTCTGGCATGGGCTATTGAAGTCACTCTGGAATTATAAGCTTGTTCTCTTTTGGCTCATTGATGATAAGGGTCTTCAGGTCTTCATAAAATTTTTCTTTGACCTCCTCAGGGTTCATTGTGGTGGGAACATACATATATACTGATGATGGTGACAGGGCACTTTTCTGCAAGGGGCAATTGCATTGTCACGAGCCTTCTTTTGAGAAGCATACAAGCTTGTTGACTCTATTAGATTTGATTGCAAAGGCTATGGCAGCTTTGCAATTCTCCCCATCAATGTGGCCACTCTAGAAAAACGTGCATCCAGCTCCAACCTTTGTAAGCTGGCCTTCATTTATCAACCTTGTTTCACTCAGGGCTGCTATTTTGATGTGTTAGCTGCTGAGCTATTTGTCTTTCAGGTCTACTGGATTTCTTGCCTATAAGTATACACATGGTCATCACTGGTAAGTGGAATCATCTTCGCAAAACTTTCTATGCATTTGTTGTTTTTTTGACATCTGCCACTGTAAGCAGGCTAAGGTTAGGTAAAGCAAAGTTTTAGGACATCTTTTCTATCCCCTTCTTCACACTGGAAGGTGAGGAGTGTGGTCCTTAAAAAGGCTATTCAGATGCTCACGGGCTGCTGAATTCCACTGCTGCCTCAGTCTAGTGAGAAAAAGACCCTACACCCTGGGGTACAACCTGTGTAACTATAGCCCCCAGTATATTCACATCTCACTTTTTATCACTTACCTGTCACTACAGGGCTTAGGGAAAAAATGCTAAAATATTATAGGTGGTATATTTTGACTCATGCATAAATTGGATTTCTGAGGCAGAGATGAGCAAAATCGTTAGACCCACCATCTCTTCCAGAGTTATCGTAGTCCAGTGGCGAGACCAAAGTCAAGACAACTGGCAATGACTCAGGATGCAGACCTTGGTGTCTTCATTATCTAACCCCTCTCTATGCACTCGCCTCACAGATCCTACTTCTGCTACCTTCGTGATCATTTGGAATAAATGGTTTATAACCTCCTGCTCTGCCTGAGAAGTTTTTACATACTTGGAATATTCACCCCTTCCCACCCCCACCCCCAACTCATCAGCAAGTTTGTAGCCTGTATGTTGCCCTCAGCCTGGTTTAGCACATTTGCAAAGACTGCTTACTGGGGCCATTGCTGTACCTGCTATAGCTTCTTGGAATCACAGGTGAAAGCTGGGTGGCAGGTGGATGCAAAAGGTAGATGAGCAGTCCTCACCCCAGAGGTACTAGTCTTCCCTTACCACCCCATATACCCCATTTTAGGTATTTTTCAAGGACCCAAAAAGGTTGAAGTGTTTTTTCATAAAACAGGGAGGGGGGAGGCAAATCTCCTTTCCCTGGAACTACAGGAAGTAGTTGATGACAGCTAGAAACCTGATGAAGGAACTAGTGGTATGATATCTGAGCTCCAGTGCTAGGGTAAATCATGGGTTGTTGAAGGGTGCGAAGTTTGTGGTACCTCATAGCATCACTGGGACTTTTTGGTCTTGCCTTTTCATAAGGATTGGGAGTGAGCCAGGGCTATGACACAGTCATCTCAGGGTGAAAATTAGAGTGAAGCACTGCTGCAGGTTCTGCTAAACCATCATGTGTGTGGACAGTGTTTTCTTGAAAATTTCCCTCTCATTAAATTAAAGGTAAACTCAAACCAGGGAGGCATTTGGACAATTTCTTCTGGAGGGAGTTCTCAAAGCCAACAAATGACAAATTAGGATTTGAGAGCCAGAAGTTGGAGATACATGTTTTGCTCAAGGTCATGCAGGTAGAAAGTAGGAAAGTTGAAATCCAAACCTAAGCCCTCCAACATTCCATTCTCTTTATGTTATGCCCAGCTGTCTCCTGACAAAACCCAGGATGGAGGTGAAGGGAAGAGATGGGGTTTCTATTTTACTTAAATTGGAGAGCTGAGATTAATTATTTCCATGGGCTTTTCATGTACATGAAAAGTTATTAAGGTTGACTCACATCTTCTTTTAAAGAAAACTACTAATGAACAGCTTTCTTACACTCATTACAAGTTAAAAAAAGCAAGAAATATTTGTACCTAGCAAATCATTTAAAACTATAACGCTAATCCCTCTCCATAAAAGAAAAACTATAAGAAAAAAGCCACATCCCTTCACACTGATAACAGTTTATTTGTTTCCAATTAAACCAAGCTCAGTTGCTAGTCACTGGCAGATTTTAATAACAGCTACTTGTATTTACTACATGATCATCCAGTCTTGCCTCCTGGCAATTTTGCCTTTATCACTTTCAGTTATTTTTCTAAAAACTTAATTGCAACCAACTCAGGGTCATTTCAGTGTTTTTTTTTTTCACCAGAAATTCATGCAGAAGAGATATTTAAATGAAGACTCAATTTCTCCATGCCAAGGATCAGGAAGGGAGGGAGAAAGTAGATGTCTGGATTATGCTTCATTATTTCTAAAAACTGTAATATTGTTGGTTCAATGTTTATTTGGGCCATGCCACCAGGGGGCAGTATTTTGAGAAACTTATTGACAGGTACCTGAGCTTCACTCCTTAGGTCATTACTCACTTTTGAACTTGTGGAAACAAGCAGGCTAGTAGCGGCAGATATTAAGGAGATAGAAGTTAGAGAAATGAAGAGTAGGCAGCTAGGCAGCGCTATGTTGTGCAAAGCACAGGGCCTGGACTCGGGAACCCATGAGTTCAAGTCTATCCTCAGACACTTACTAGCTATGTTACCCTGGGCAAGTCACTTTACCTCAGTATCCTCATCTGTGAAATAGGGATAATACTAGCACCTACCACCCAAGGTTGTTTTGAGGATCAAATGAGATAGTCTGCTTAAATTCTGAGAGGGCATGTACTAGAAGGCTTTCCTTCTTGGCCAGGCTTTTCAGAGCTTACTCGTCCATGGAATAAAAATCTGAATGCCAAAAAATCTATAAGCCATCTATATATCATGATGAGGCATTTAGAGTGGGATGTTATAGAGGATCTAGATGAAAGAGGCTGAAAACCTTTTCCTGAATATTTAGATCAGCAAATCTCAAAAGTGTTGTCTTCAGAGCTTCCCAAAACTCTTTTGGGAGGTCCACAAGATTAAAACTATTTTCATAATGATACTAGTATGTTATTTGCCTATTAAAAAACTCTCCCACTTTTAAGTTACAGAGGTCAGATTTTCTTCATATACTTCAACCAAAACAACATATCACAACTGATTGAGTACAGAAGCAGATATGAGAATCCAGCTGTCTTTGATTAACCCATATTTTAAAGAGATTTGCTAAAAATGTGTAAAACTGTGCTATTACTTTCACTAATTTTCTTGAAAATAATTTTTATGAAAATATTTAATTTTTTTTACCATGTAATAGATTTGCTATTTTTAAACAAATTAATGAAGAATATTTTAAGTGATCTATTTTAATTCAATTTAATATTGATATCCACAGATAAGTATTAATAGATATCACCTTATATAAATGAAATAATTTAATTATAAAAATTATAATTATAAAAAATAAAATTATACAAATAATTCAATTTAATATTGATACCCACAAATAATAAGTATTAATAGATATCACCTTATATAAATAAAAGGTCTTTGAGGTCTTCAGTAATTTTTAACAGTGTAATAGAGTCCAGGGACCAACAGGTTTGAGAACCACTGATTCAGATGCTTGAAAAGAACCTGGTTTGAGGAAGCTTGAATTTTCCCCTTATTTTTTATACTTCATTTTATTTTTATATTTATTTACTTATTTAATTTAAAAATTTAAATATTTATATTTACTTATATTCTTCATTTTATATACTCCCCTAAGATATCATGGTGGGCAGCTAAGTGGCATGTGGATATAGCACCAAGACTGGAATCAGGAAGATCTGAGTTCAAATAAAGCTCCAGATATTTACTAGCTGTGTGACTCTGGGCAAGCCACTAGACCCTATTTGTCTCAGTTTCCTTATCTGTAAAATGATTTGGAGAAGGAAATGACAAACCACTCAGTACATTTACCAAGAAAACCCCAATGCCAAATGGGGTCACCAAGAGTCAATTATGACTGATAAGATTCACCACCAACAACAGTGAGATACTATGAGGGCAGTGACAGTCTTTAGTTTTGTATTTACGTTTCCAGCACTTAGCATAGTGCCTAGTGCACAGTAAGCACTGAATAAATATTACTCAATCTTATTTTCATTCATTCCCATACCTACAGTCCAGATCTACATCTTGAAATAACAATAGACTACGTGTTACTCCTTTATATCCGCTCCTATAGTCCTAAACAGATCCAATATTGCATGAATGTTGATGATGGTGATGCCAATTGCTTCTTGCACATTGTCAAAGACATGGGGAGGACTTGATTAGATGTTTCTATGCCAGTGTCTGGTTTAGTGGCAATGATCACATATGGTACGCAATTTAATCTCCGGGAAAATTAAATAAATATAGTTCTAGGATTGCACCAAAATTACTATGTGTGCAGTATATGATTCTCTATTTCCATTAGTCTAGTCTGGGATTTCAAAGAATAGAAGCCTCTCAATGAGTTGATCTAACTCTGAGATTTATTGATAGTAAACAAAACAGAGAGGTGAGAAAAAGATGCCAAGGAGAATGAGCAAAGGATATTAAAGAGACATACACCCAGAACATTTCATTATTCTCTTCTCCCACCCTCTCCTTCACACTCCCATTCTGCAAGATCATGGGATCATATAAATCATTATATATTTCAGGAAAGACCGACTATGTTAAAAACTGCAGTTTGGATCAGAGAGGCACAGAGCAGTTAGAGCTGGCACTTTTTTATCCTTAAGAGATAGACAAAGAAAGGCTATCAATTCAACTCTACTAATACCTAGGGGACATATATTCCTGGTATTGTATTAGTTGCTATATTAGAAGTAAAAATACAAAGCAGTCTTTTGCCTCTATGGAACTTACTTTCTAATGGGAGGAAACAATATGTACAAGCACACCAGGAGGAAAGGGACATTCATTTTGGAACATCTTTGGCATTTTGGTGCAACTCTTCATATTTTTCTGCTTCTGCTAATAATTTCCTTCCCTCACCTCCACAGAACAGAAGAGATGATTCTTATGAGCCATGGACACAAGTATTAAAATATAACTTTTAACAATAAAATGGTGTCAAAAATATGATTTTAAGGTAGCAGAAGCATGACTTTCACAAAGCCAGGTTAATTTAAACTTATTCATTTCAGTAGATACTAAACAAATGGAATCAGGAACTAAAGAGAATTTGAGGTGACCAGGTCCATCCCTTCGTATAGGAGGAATCAGGTTGTATCTAGGTAATAAAAAAACATCAGGATGTCAAATAGCAAAACTAATGAACTGAGACTCCATGGGCTAGATCTCTTCTTCAGATGCATCAGTTGTCCTTTTCAGTAAGTCATGCTAATGGCTTTCAGTCTCCTATTCTACTGAGCATGTCACTGGGGCAAAAGACTTCTTGGACTTGCCAGTTCCTGTCTGTCAAACTCTTGGGCAGTGGCTGTTTTCAAGGGATCTTGAAAATGATCAAGAATTTACTTGTGCAAAGTCAATGAAAGCTTTATCTCTCCATTGTGCTAAAATAGCTAGAAGCAGCATTTTCCAGGCAAGAATTTTAAATGTTCACAGCCGCTTACAGTAAGTAACAAAGGTTGTTTCTGGGCTCTGGTAAAGGGAGTTCAATTTCATTGCCCTTGGATAAGATGCTTTTGCAGAATATAAATTTAAAGAAAAGTGACCTTGATTTTGAGCTCCTTAAGGACATTTTTTTAGTAATTCTATTTTTAGCCTAAGCCTATATCCACACATTATCTGCATTTGGAGGGAGGGGAGAGAATAGATGATCTATGATTTCATCAAGGTAGGGAAAGCCTGGTGTGAAAATTTCCTCTACCAATGCAGTCACACAGATGATCTATGGCTTACAGTCTGAGAGAGACTCCTGGGGCACTGAAAATTTTAGCTACATGATCATGGTTACACAGCTGGCATGACATAGCTAATATGTATTAGAAGCTGGCCTTTAACGAAGGTCTCCCTGACCCAAAGTCAATTATCCTTTGTTAAACCAGGTCACTTCTTATCTACACAGATGTATCATCACTTACTTATTTAATTGGATTCCCAATGAAGTTGAGTGGGAGAGGGCTATCTCTATATAAGATGCTTCTGGAATTGAGAAGAGAATGTGGAAGTCCATTTTGTGACTATGTGAACAGAGCTTTGTAGAGGAGGGACATCCTTAATTACGGCTCTGAGAGAGGACACTTAGTTCCAGACACTCATGAAGACATCCTCCAGATAGATAGAGAGAGATAGACTTTGGAGAACAGACATGGCTCCTCCACATGTCCCTTATTTGCCTCTATGGAGACAGGGGAATTTCCTCTTTAAAAAGATCAGGGCCTCTTTCTTGAGCTAAGACAGTAATTCATTCTCATCTACAGAGATCATTCAATTCAGCACATTTTTGGATATATGCTAATCTGTATAACTTCTTTGGATTCTGCTTGCTATTTGATGGGATACATGGGTTTACTCACTATTCAATATTTTAGATTGTCTTTTATGTAACTAGCTTTTAGCAGGAAGAGGTAAATCCAGTGGGTATAAATTTAGAGTACTCTCTCCCTTTAAAGGATAGTAACCAGGGGAGGCTATTGGTTTTTGAATAAAAATAAAAAGTGTCCCTATACTAAAAACACTTAGGTAAGCAGAGAGATGAAATTCTACTCCAGCACTCCATGCTTTCAGGGGAGAGCCAAACATCCGGATACATAGTCCCTCCTCCTAATTCCCTCAAGTCATTCTTTTTTAGAGTTGGGTGGGCAAGATTTCAGAAATATATATCTATACTTCCTCTTGATCTCTCTGTAAATACATTTAGACAGTCCATGTGGATATTCATGCCTTACATGGGCAGTATACAGCTCACACTTAAACACTTCACAGTATCTACTTCCTCTCTGCCTCTGGTGACATTTAGGGGGAGACATCTTTTTATCTAGGAAAAATAGAGTTTAACTGTATGGTATATATGATCATGGCCTCTAAGGGAACTTTTTTTTTTGATACCTTTCCCTGTTGGAGAGGAGAAAGATGCCTACAAATATAGCTTCCCAGGCTATCATGGAAATTTGGCTGAACTTCATTATAAACACACGAATATCCCAGAGTGGTTATTTGCCTTGATCCTAAAGAGATGAGCAATTCCTTGCCATAAGACTTCCACTTGTCAGTGACTCGGACAAGGGTGATACAAGATCATTCTTTAGGAATCTGGACTTATTGATCCTTACTAATATTGCTAGGAACCAATAGAAACTGTTCAGCCTATCACTTCAGGTTAAAAGAAATACAGCACAAACTGAATTTCTAGAAAGACATGATCAAGTAGCCTGAGTTATAAACCAGAAGCTCACTATCCTTCATAAACTAATGGATGACAAATTCCTGTATTACAAATTGTTCAGTCCTGTCTGATTCTCCATGACCCCCTTTGGGGTTTTCTTGGCCAAGGTGCTGGAGTGGTTTGCCATTTCTTGCTCCAGCTCATTTTACAGATGAAGAAACTTAAGCATTTCAACAAGAATAAATGAATTCCTCAGGGTCGCCCAGCTAATAAATATCTGAAGTCAGATCTGAACTCAGATCTTCCTGACTTCAGGCACTGTACTCTATCCATTGGGTTACCAAACTCCAAATCCTCTTCTTCCAAAATTCAGCTAATATACTATTCTGGGATTAGAGCCTCATCGTAGATAAAACTGTTGCTCATACCCTCATGAACATACCGTTCGAGGGGTGTGTTTGAGCCAGCTCTTCTGAGACTTGTCGAATTTTCAGCATGAGCATTTATACCTCTGGAATTGGCAGATACTACAAATCAGGGCTTGATTTATTGATTTCTTGATTATCTAAACTTAAGAAAGGGGTAGAAAATATTTTAATAATGCAGATGAAACTCAAGAGTATGTCCTCTGTATTATATTTTTTCCCTGAGTTGGTTATTAAACATTTTCTGCCATTAACTCATAAAAATATAAGAAAAATGTTATTTTTTAAACAGATGTTCCATACAAGACACTCATAACATCCATAGTATGTAGAATGAATAGTTTTCAAAATGTAGTGACCTAGTAGAAGAAATCAAAACCATGTGGGAACAGGAAGAAGTACATAATATCTGGTCATTCTGTCCACTACTGGTATTGCCCTGATGATGCTTTCAGTGAGGAGGCAGAAGATTATATACTTGTGCAACAATCTGCTCAGCATTAAACAAAAAAAACCCATAACAGGATTATGACTTGGTCTAGAATTGTTTCTATTTGAACTCCATCAAATATAAGGAGAAAAATAAGGGAAAAATAATCAAATCCATATGGGAACAGCATGAGGTACCTATCATCTCCATCATTCTTTGTGCTACTGGAGTTGTCCTGGAGATTGTTTCAGTTAAACTACAGAAGATGATCTTACATCCCAATATTTTTATTCAATTACAAAAAAGCAGTTATTTCATCCACCTGTGCAATAGCCCATAGAACATTAAATATAAAAGAATAATAAAAAGAATTTTTCCAGACCATATCCATCTGAACTCCATCTTAAAGAGATGAGAAGAATGCTTTTCTATAATAATAGTAATTCAACTATAGCGCTTTAAGGTTTGCGAGGTGTTTTGCATCCATTATTTCATTTGATCATAGATTTAATACCTATGTGGTACTGGTTTCTACTTAGAAACTTCTGAATGGAATCTGCCCGTTACAAATCTGCAAACATCCGTCTAATAAGGAACTGATAATTATGGTTATAGGAAAAGTGTGTGGTGTGTGTTTAGTTCAATTGAGACATTAAACCAATCTCAGCTACTTGAAAAAGTGAAGGCAAAGAAAGGAGGAGGAGGAGACAGGGATAGAAAGAAAGGAAGAAAACCCTCTTGTATAAAAGAGCCAATCATCAGGTGACATCTCTGGCACTAACATTAAGTAACTGATAATTGCTGTAACTAGGACCATTGAGCTTTGCAAATATTATCCAGTAAATTTTAATTAGCACCCAGGGGATTGAAGAGTTTCCGAATAAGCCCTTGGGAGGCTCTTCCCCAACCACTGGCAGAGTGTGCTGAGTAATTTTAGATCAGCTTGCCTGTCAGAGCGGATCAGTATCATCTCGCCACTTATCCTGAGGAAAATGCACCTGCTTCTACATGGAAATAAGGTGCATTATCTGCCAATTTGTGCTGCTTATTCTCCCTGCTGCCCAGGTTTGACGAGTGGGGAGTGCAAGGGAATGGATTATCCCTAAATCAGGAGGATGTGGCAGAAACAGAGAAGTCTGCCTGACCTTTGAGTGTAGCGTTACAGGGCGTTCATTGTCTTGAACTTTCTCTCTGCCTTGTTTTGGCTGCGTGCTGCCCAGTCTGGCTCCTCTCCAATCACCTTCTTGATTGGGAAATATTTCTTCCCTCTTCTCTTGGACTTTCTCTTGAGAGATGTTAATATTCCAGGAATGAGATGATGTAGGACTATTTAATCTATGTAAAGGTGATGCTGCAGCAAATTAAATGGATGCCATTGTATTAAATATTTCACAGTGAAGTAGGGTAATTTTTTTCTGCTTTCTATGGGGACCACTGCTATATTTAGAGCAGATGAGCACACCACAGGTAGACTTGAATCAGGCAGTGTGTGTGTGTGTGTGTGTGTGTGTGTGTATTTAATATAGAGGGCAATGGATCCACAAAAAAAAGATCAGTTTAGGGCACCACGCATCAGAACCAATTTGATTCAGTTAAGTTGATTGCATGATGAGGTTTACTTTTTTCTGAGGGAGTAAAACAATACACAAGATTTGATTCATCTGTTTGTTAAGTTAATGTGAGAAGAGGCAACATATTGTTTTTAATAAATACCAGAAATACTTCAACATACACTTCAATTTCATATTACGGTGAGAGGGAAGCAGAGATGGAGAGAAAAGGTGATATTAGGAAACGAAAAGAGGGAAAAGAAGGTTAGGAAGAAAAGGAAAAACAGAGAGGTTGGGGAAAACCATGGAGTGGGATGGGGATGTGGGAGGAAGAGAAGTAGAGGGTGGAAGCAAAGGAGAAGGAATGGAGAGTGGATTAGGTGAGGGGAATAGGAGATCAGGGAGGGACAGGGAGACAGACAGACTGACAGACAGGGACAGGTAGAAGAAGGAAATGTGAGTCTCAGCAAAGTTTTGCGGTATTAGCCTGGTAATACTTTCAGTCCCACTTCAGTACCTACCTGGGACTGGGAGTTTTAAAGCATTAACACTGACTTTGAAGTGCTAGTTAGCTGATTAACCAATGCTCAATACTTACTTATACCTAAGCTTCCTTTTGAATGGGATAAAGAAAAATAATCTAGGTGCGAAGAATTATCCATTTGTTTGCAAGATGAGAGAGTATTACATCAGGTTCCAGCTAGTTTATAGCCCTTGCTAGAGTCCAGGATGTCAACTTCATTTTTATTTTAGAAGTCAACTATTCAAGGAATACATATTAAACATCTGCTATGTGCAAGACATTACATAGTAATTGGGTAAACCAGAGGACTCTGGCCAAATGTTCATTCCATGTATCAGTAGAGTTCATTTTCTTCTACAGATGAATAAATTGCATCTGCAGTAGCCCATCACAGCAAACTTGAGAATTTCCATTTAATTAACTGGAGATCATTCACTTTCCTCTCTAGACTAGGGCTAGATGCACTTATTTATACACAGGGAAAAAGGAAAATATTTATTAAATAACTCCTATGTGCCAGGCACTGTGATAAATAACTTGCAGTTACTGCCTTGCTCCTCACAACTCTGGGAGGCAAGTGTTATTATTATCTTCATTTTATATCTGACTAAACTGAAACAAACAGTGGTTAAATGACTTGCCCAAGGTCACAAGTTTGCTAAGTGTCTGAGATGACTTTGAACTCAGGCCTTTCTGACTCCAGACTCAGTGCTCTATCCACTGTGCTACCTAGCAATAAAGAGGTAAGTTTTTAAAAAGATAAAAAGGGAATTTTTTTTTTTGGTAACTTGAAAATAATTTTCCTTTTGACAATGGATACATAGATACTTTTGTACTTGTCCTCTCTCTTTATGGTTTTAGTTAAGTACAGGCACAGGAAACAGTTTAAGAACTCCTTATTCCATATAATTTTACTGAAAGGCAGACAGGGATATATGATAGACAGTTGGCCATAGAAGTGGAAAGACTTGGATTCCAGACTTACTTATGATTTATTTTAGATGTGAGATCATGGGCAAGTCATTTAACTGCTTGGTACCCTAGGTGGTGCAGTGGATAGAGCACCAGTGCAGGAGTCAGGAGGACCTGAGTTCAAATCTCACTTCAGACACTTGACATTCACTAGCTGCATGACCTTGGGCAAGTCACTTAACCCCAATGGTCTCATCCTGGGTCATCTCCAGTCATCCTGATGAATATCTGGTCACTGGATTCAGATGGCTCTGGAGGAGAAGTGAGACTGGTGACCTGCACAGCCCTCCCTCACTCAAAAGCAAAGTACAAGTCATGTCATTATTTCTCTGATGGCATGGTCTTCTTTGACAACAAAGGACGAACACACACACACCCTCCAGGTAACTCTGTAAGATTCTAAATTATAGACCAGTTGCTTAGCTACAGTGGACAAGGGAGTTTCCATAGTAGAACCTGGAGGGAATTTCCATACCAGAATTTCATACCCCATACTGATATACTCAAAAACCCAGACCAAAATAACAATAAAAAATGATGATAATAATAGAAACAAATATGCTAAAACAATTAACCCTTGCTGATTTATGTGACAGTTCAATGGATTTCAGTTAGTCTTGTAATTATTGAAGAAAGTGCAGAAGAACAGAAAGGACGCTGGATTCGGATCTAGAGGATCTGAATTTCAATTCCATAACAGATATTTACTATCTGTGTGACCTTCAGCAAACCATAACCTTTTAGGGGCTTTAGTTTCATCATCTTTAAAACTGGGCTCATAATTCTTGTATTGCCTGTCTCACAGGGTTATCTTGAGAAAACATTGAAGCACATGTAGGAGATTGATTAGGGGAATTCCTTAATTAACTTTTTAAGGTTAGGAGGAGGTTTTTGGTTTTTTTAGTACCCTGTGGAGTGCATTCCCAGAACATGTGCACCATCTTGAGAAGATTAAGCAAATCTTCTGTACCTGGGTATTTGTGACCTATTCATGTGTTTTGAAGATGAGTAATGTGTCTTATTGATTGGCAATGATATGGATAGATTTTATAAAACTTTTAACTCCCAGCAGTCATAAGGCAGAGTCTTTATTGCAAAAGTGTTTTTTTGTTATTATTTCTATTTTGGTGTGTCTTCACGACAGTATTTTTTGTATGATTTTAGTAGTTTTCCTTAGAAAGTTGAGCTTAGCCCCCAAAACCAAAGAGCTAATACTGAAAGTGACTTCTAGAGAGTGGAGGGAACTTACATGTACTCACAGTTTTCTCCTCCTTCTCCTCAGCTGCCAAAGGCAACAAGAGGCAGTGGTGAAAGCTTTTAATCCCATGACCTGAAAGAAGATGGAGTCACATTCCCAGATCTCCTGGATAGAGAAGGAAAAGATTTTCTAAATAATACAAGTTCCTTAAAAGTTTTGAGACTTCAATTTCAAGAGTTCTGGGACCCAGGTTTCTTGGAAGAGAAGTGTTAATTCCTGGATAATGCTGACTGCTTGGAGAGAAGATCACTCCTGTAGAGCAAAGACCTGGGCTTGATCCTTAGCTATTACAATAAGTTTTCTGTTTGAAGCTAGTCTAATAGGAAAAGAATCTCCTCTTTAGCAACCCTAATTGTCCTCACAGAGTGATCCCAATCCTTTAGGTCAGAGGTTCTCAAAATGTGGTCCTAGAGCACCCAGTGATTCTCAGAACCCTTTCAGGGAATATGACTAATCAAAATTCTTTTCAAAATAATTATAAGATACATTAATTTTTAATACAATGAACAATGGTAGAAAAAACTCACATAAACACAAGCTCTTTAGGATCCTGAATATAGCTTTTCTCAACATCAAATGAAAGGAAATTTTATTAGCCATAGCAAAAAAAAGAATATTTTACAAGGAGAGACAGTGGGGATATCTCAAGTTAATTCAGCTGAGGGAAACTCCTTAGTTATCTACAATGTTCTACTAGCCAAGCCTCCCAGTTCCAGGTGTTCCTACGAGTTGCTTTAATTAAAAAAAAAATTAAGAATGCAAAGGGACCTCAAGAACAAACATTTTGAGAACTACTACTGCTTAGGATAATTCCATAAGGCTGAGGTCTTTGTAGGCTCCTAGGGGTAAAAGTGGGACAGATTGGAATATTAGAAATTACTTCTTTAGCCACCCAAAGTTGTGTCCTTCTGGAGTACATAAAAACCCTTAGAGCAGTACCATAAATCTCATGACCACAAAGCTAGTAGTTGTTGGGGGTGAAAATGGCATTCACTTATATGTTGGGGAATTGCCACTCTAGCATTCACACACTCATATATTTTCCCTAGGGAATCCAAACCAGAGAATATCACCATGAACTAGAGAACTATACAGGTCTCTGAGATAAAGGTGAGATGCAACAAAAAGGGAGGAGAGTTGTATTAACTGATTATGAAACTATTGTAAGTTCTTTGTGTTGGCATTCTGTCTTTAAGACAAAAGCCTAGACTACCCCTGCCATATGTATACATTGTGTTGCGTTATGTGAGTGCTCACCTGGGAACCATAGACCCTTTTCTTGCTTCATTGGAGACCTAGACATTAACTATGTTCTGTGATTACTAGAGAAAAATCAATCTGGGCAAAATAGGTCAAAGATATGATTTTTTCAAAAGTTAACTAACAATGAACCTGACCTGTGCAAACCCAGATCTTGGAGTGCTTGGCCATGGATTTCATTTGTTTGTATCCAACACAGATATTTTCTTAAACCTTTCAAGGTACAACCTTATACAAAGTTTGACAACCTTACTACGGGAATCCATTTTTCTCTGGAGTTTCTTAAATATGTTACTGAGTTACACTGACACGTCTACAAATATTTATGAAGAATCTACTGTGTGTCCAGCATCTTGTATTCTTGTCATTATAAAGCTTATAGATCAAGTAGGAAGACAAGAATATGATAAGCAAATAGAAAAAAATACAGGATTGGAAAGCAGTGCCTTATTTATCAGGTATTTTACAAAATTATAGAATGTCAGAGCTGCATTGTGTCCAATCTGAATAAGAATTGATACCTAGTTCCAAATTGTTCTCCTGAATGGTTAAATCAATATACAACTCTACCAGCTGTTTATTAGTGTACCTATTTTCCCTTATCTTCTCTAGCATTTGTCATTTCTGAGAGGTGTGAAGTGTTAGCTCAGAGTTGTTTAATTTGCATTTCTCTAATCTATTGATTTAGAGCATTTCCCCCTTTAGAAGACCATAGATAATATATTGTCAGCCACTTCAACAATACCCTCTCTTCCACATTCCAGTCTCTTGACTTTCTGCTGTTTCTATCCTACAAACCACCAGACTTGGATAGCTATTCCTAGTTTGCAAATGCTGATGAAGGAATCCACAAAATTATTCCATCTATATTTCATTGTCTATAGTACCTTTTAGTTTACTCTACAGTTTCCCTGATTGTCTCTTTTAATTAAGTCTACCTTTGCTTTTGCTTTGTCTGAGATCACAGTTGCTATCCCTACTTTTTTTTTTACTTCAGTTGAAGCTTGATCGACTTCTTTAGCCCTTTCCTTTAACTCTGTGTGTGTCTTTCTGTTTCAAATGTGTCTCTTGTGACTGTGACATGTGACATGTGACTGTGACTCCATGATATTTAAATCATTTTTTTCTGACTGCCTGAAATATTTTCTCCTTGATCTGGTAGCTCTAGAATTTGGTTATATTTCTGGGAGTTTTCATTTTGGGATATCTTTCAAGAGAGCAGTGATCATACCTGCCCTCTTTCTTCTGCCACTGTGAAACCTTTCTTTAACTATGACAGGAATTTTTGCTAGTCCTGCTGTATTCCTTTAATTTCTGTTTTACTCTTTCAATCTAAGATATCAGGATAGTTTTCTTTATAATTTCTTGAAATATGATGTCTAGGTTTTCATTTTGGTACTGGCTTTCAGGTAGTTGAATAAGTCTTAATTTTTTTTTTTGTGATCTATTTTCCAGGTTGTTTTTCTAATGAGATAATCCACATTTTCTTCGATTTTTATTTTTCTGTCTTTGTTTTATTGTTGCTTGAATCTCACAGTGTCCTTAACTTCAAGTTGCTCAATCCTAATTTTTAGGAAATGATTTTTTTTAGTGAGCTTTTGTATCTCTTTTTCATTTGTTCTATTCTGTTTTTTATAGTATTCTTTTAGTCAATGAATTTTTGTACTTCTTTGCCATTTGGATTATTCACTTTTAAAGGAATCTTTTTCTTCAGTGAATTTTGAACCTCCATTAAAATTAGGCCAATTCTTTTTTTTTAAGATATTATTTTCTTGAGTATTTTTGTGCTTTTTTTTTTTTTACCAAGCTATTAATTCTCTTTTTAACAATTTTTTTCATCACTCTTATTTCTTTTCCCAATTTTTCTTCTATCACTCTTATCTCTTTAACTGTTCCAGGAAGTTTGGCTAGCCTTTGTCCAATTGGCATTTTTCTTTGAGGCTTTGCTTGTAACTATTTACATTGTTGTCTTCTAAGTTTATGTGTTGGTATTCCTTGTCATCATAATAGATGTTTATAGTTAAGTTCTTTTTTGTTGTTTCCTTATCTTTCCAGGTTATTTCTTTATCTTGAACTTTCTGTTAAAGTTGGACTTTACTCATTTAGGGCTGTCCCAAGCTTCAGGTTTTTTTGTGCTACTGTTTTCAGTCCAGTTCTTGGGGTTATGTAAGTTTTCAGTGCTTCCAAGTTGGTGTGATCTGAAGAGAAGTGTGGTCACTGCTCTCCTGGTCTGTGCTATTGTCTTTACCTAGGAAGGTCCCTGCTCCCTATCAGCCACAAATGCTAGTGTTCTTCCTTGTTCCTGATCTTCTTCAGCCATAAGAGTTATCACTCTTCTTGATCCTGGAAATGTGACCAGGTTTCCTGCTCCCATGTGACTGACCACAAGTGCTCCTCTCTTCCCTGGAACTGAAAACCAGAACTATTTATGGACAATAGTGTTGCCAATCAGTGCCAGCTACACCAACTGCCAGGAAAGAGTCCACTGTAATCTCTTTCTGACCAGGGAATTCCCAAAGCTGCTTCTACAGTTGTTGCCACTGTTGGAGTGACTTTAATGGACCACTGCTGGTGTGTCTGCTTTTCTCTAGTGTCATAGATTTCTCCTACAGAATCTCCACGTCTCTATTTTCTGGAAAACTGTCTCATTCTGATCTTTCGTTGACTCTGAAACTCTAAATTATCACTTGAGACATTATTTTAGGGTTATTTGAAGGGGAATGTTTGGAGAGTTCAGCTGAGTGCTGGCCTGTGCTCCTCCATCTTGGCTCTCTTTATATTATTCTTTATACATTATTTTATATACATATATATACACATATACATATACATACCATATATGTATATCTTATTATGCATTCTTTAATCACATTCTTTATATTAATCAAGAGGATTTTTAGGGTAATAAAATATTCTCTTTAAAATATATGGATAGATTTTACAACTGAAAGTTTAGAACTAGAAATCATCTACTTCCACTCCTTTATTTTCCAGATGAGGGAGCTAAGGACCAGAGGAAGAATGATTTGCAAGGTCTCAGGGCCTTGCCCCACTGTGCTTAGAAACCAGCATCCTTTCCTCCATCTAATTCAACTTCCGCTATCTTGTGCTATCTTTCTTGTTTTTTTTAGAGAGAGGACAAGAGGAGATATTCAACAATGTAGATGCATGCACACATACACACATGTATTCCTATAAAAACACTCCCTATTACTTAGAAAAAGACTTGAGGAGGCATGACGCCATATGCACAGCACCCACATACAGGAGAAATGACAGGCTGTGCAAAGGAAGACTGACTCTGAGGTATCCAAAATTTAAGGCAACAAAGAAACTATTAAAATTTTCCTAATTTTCAAAAGAATATCACTCGAGAAATATAAATTGTGAATGCTTCTTGACTAAATTATGACATGTCACTGATTTTTTTTACTGCAAAAGGAAGGGAAAAGTTGAATATGTTGTAGATCTGAGACAAAACTTTTTTTGAAGGATAGAACAATAAAGGATAGAAGAGTGAGAAAAAAAGGAAAAACTTGATCATATACTGTTACATGTTCACTTAGTTTAGAAAGAAAGCCCTGATGGCTAGAAAATGGCCAGTATAATCCAATTATTAAAGAGAAGATCCTCAAGCAATACCAGAAAACCACAGAGCAGTTAGTCAAAGAACAATTTCCCAGGAATGGCTGTTGAAGTTGAGAGGATCCAGAAAAAACTGGAAAAACACATTTCAATCAAGCTGAGCCAACATACTGAAAAAGGATGTCCCATGAACAGAAACACTGTGATTACAGAGAATTTTTAAAACTATTGCTCCAAGATGCTTTGCTTTCTTCTCCTTTGTGCTCTTCATGTTTTGCTACTTTTTTAATACATGACATGAACTTTCTTTATTAAAAACAAGTGGACAATGGCACCTTAGGGACCGATGTTATAGAATCCAGTCTGACAGTTTTTATAAGGGGATAGTCGATTCTGGAGTGCCTTAGAAGTAACATTGTCAGAGGACTTTAGTTTACGGGTTCTTAACTATTTTTTCATGGACCCCTCTGGTAGCCTGATAGAACTACAGACTCCTCAGAATGATGTTGTAAAATGCATAAAATAAAATGCATAGGATTATAAAGGAAGGCAAGTATATTGACATATAGTTCTCAAAATATAAAAAAAAATAAAGTTGAAGCTCCCCAGATGAAGAACTCCTGCAAGATGGACAATACATGCATTTGCTCTTTCATAATTTATATTCTCCCTACTCAGAAGTAGCATGATGTAGTGGACAGAGAGCTAACCTTACGATTAGGAAGACTTACCTTCAAGGACTGCCTCTGACACATATTGGCTCTGTGATGGTTCATCACATAACCTGTGGGTGGTCTAGGATTATAAACTGTAGAGAAGACACCAGCCTGAACTGACAAAAATCATTGCCTCATCTGAGAGTGTCCTATGCTGACAAAAAAATGGATTTAGTTCCTTACCCCTTCATGTTGATTCTCAGACAACGAAGATGTCTGGAGCAATTGCACTGACCATTCAGTATTTGCTTTTGTCTTGTATTTGTCAATAGGAAAGAATCATAGATCAATTCAATTTGGCCAATATGTAAGAGCCTACTGTATGTTATTATTTGCAGAATAATAGGGAAGAGAGGTTTAGACAAGGCATAATCCATACATTCATGGAGAATACAATATTGAGAAAGTAATTCTCAAGTTCTCTGTCTCTCAGTATCTCTCTGTTTTTCTCTATCTCTTTGTCTCTCTCTTTCTGCCTCTCCCTGCTTTTTTCTTTATCTCTCTCTGTCTCTGTCCTTTTGTCAGTTGTCCCCCCCCACCCACCTCTATCCATAGCACAGTATTTTTTTTTTGCCCAAAGTTTTCTCAACACACTAACTTTTAGGAAGAGTTCCTAAAGAGTAAAGCCTCCAGACACATTTCCTGAACCTTTGGATTCTGGGTTTTGCATCTCTGTAGATAGGGAACATTTTCCAATATTTAGAAGAGCAGGTAGCAAACTTCAGATCAAGGCCTGGGCCTGGAATGCTCAAGGTACACCCAAGTAAAACCCATGATATGTTCTTTAAGATTCACCAGGAGAGATACAGGACTAGAGAGAATTTTGGACATAGTGCAATCAAACTTTCTCATTTTATGGATGAGGGCACTGAGGCCCAGAGCAGTTAAACAACTTTACCTGAGTTAGCATAAGTTAAGGTAAGTGAAAGAATTAAAATTTCGGTATTACAAGGTAAGAATCTTGACTTCCAATGCCAAGTACTTAACCCCTTTTGCTGGAAGCCTTCACAAGGACATTTGTACGTAGGGTTTATCATATTCCATTCATGAGTAGTCAGGGCAAAAGTGACTGTTGAATGTCAAAAATGTGAATTGCCTTTGTGATAACATCCCGTGCAATTGGTTTAGTTCAAAGGCCCTTTTATTTTTGTAAATGGGAAAACTACCTCATTGGCATATATGATATTCCTGACCTCCCAGTAAAACTCAGTGGCCACAATAGCAACACATACACACAAAACTTAGTAGGAACTGATTTTCTGAGAAGGAAGGAAACATGCGCAGGAAGCCTGGATCCTTATTACAGTCATGTGAAGTCCATGAAATGCACATAGTCACTAATGGCCCCCTAAAGCCTGCCTTCCCAGTGGGAGGCAAGACATAAAGTACAGAGAGACACAGATAAACAAACAGACCAAGAAGGATGTGTCTCTCTATGTTCTAAATGTCTAGTTCCCAGATGGAACAACTGTTCTCTCATTTCACCTCCCTCAGTTCTCTCTTATTCTTTTGGTTTGTGATAGAGCAGGAAAAATGCTGGACAACAAGTCAGCATTCCCAGATTCTACAGCCATCTTTGAGATGATCTATTTGTGTGGCTGGAGGTAAGATATTTTGCCTTTCTGGATCTCAGTTTCTTACTCTAGAAAATAAGGAGACTCAGCTAAGTGAACTGCAGTTTGGATAATTATGCAGAATAAGATTAAAGGAACTAAAATCTCAGGCCTGAAGCAATCTCATCTTTCCCCACTTTTTACTTGTTTTTAGCAAAGTTAGGAAGTGCTTTGATGTAATGGAAATAAATGGTGTGTGTGTGTGTGTGTGTGTGGGCAAGAGATTCTCCATTTTGTTTGTAGCATGTCAGTTTGAAGAACTAATTATTTATATATGAAATAAATAACCATAATAATAGCTAGCACTTATATAACATTTTAATGTTTACAAAGTGTTTTAAAAAGTGTTTATCTCATTTTATACTGACAACAACCTTGGGAGATAGGTTCTACTAGCCTTATTTTACAGATGAAGAAATTGAGGCAGACAGGTTAAGTGACTTGTCCAGGGTCAAACAGTCAGAAACTGTTTGAGGCAGGATTTAAACACAGGTCTTCTTCAGCTCCAGTGCTCTATCCACTCTATTTGATTCCACTGGATAATTTTCTCTAGGACTTCCTCCTTACTTCTCAACATCATTCCTCTCCTATCAGTCTATCCTCTTCCCCCAGTCCCCACCAGCTGGCTTCTCCAGATAACAAAATATCACATAAGCTTTTAGAACCTGAAGGAATCTAGATAAATATCCAGTTTGATAATTCCATTTTATGAAAAAGTTCTAGATGGTTGAAATGACCTTATGATTTAAAGTCTGGAGTCAAACCTGAACAGACATAAATCCCTGCTGGCCATATATTGACTTAGAAAACCACAAATTAACATTATCAATGTTGGATTGTATTTTGCTTATTGTGTTAAACATTTCCCAATTACATTTTAATCTGGTTCATTCTGGGATGTATGATCATGTCTCCCACATCTGACATATTGTCAGTAATGAAGGTAAGGAAAGAAAAGAAGGCAGAATCCTTGTTTTAGTTCTGAATAACATCCTGGAAACTAAGAGTGTCCCCTAAGGCTTCATGGGGAAAGGAGGAAAGGGAAATATTTTTAGTCTTTATCTTTATTGTCTCAAGGGAGATCCTGTTACTCTAAATCTTTACTATGGATCTATTGCTCATGATACTTTCAACCAAATATTTACAAAATATGCCTCCTATTTCTGGTAAAGGGTGCATTTTAAAGCCAGTTGCATGGATTGAAAGCTACTGCTGAAGACAAGGAAAGAGAACAGTGATAATTGCCAGGACTAGAATGAAGGAGAGAGTCAAGTCAACCTATGTTTAGAGAATTTCACAGGCGTGACTAGGAAATTTGGAGAATATTTTCTGTCTTCTTCCTTTAGGCAAAATGATAACCTACATCCTATTGTCACAAGGAAGCATGAGTCCTCCAGTTGTCTGTTGCTAATTTCATTTTGGAGGCTCTTTCTGTTTCATGAAGAAGGAGGGAGAAAGGCATGTGGAAAATGAATGTTGAAGGCCAGAGCTGCTGTTAGAAGGTTTTGCTTCTGGAGGTCTAAGTTCGAATCTTCATCCTCACCAGAGCTGATGGGCATGGAGGTCTCATTCTTGGTTTTAGCAAGAGGAACCAGATAGGCCAGAAAGAGAAAGGACACTAAGAAAGATTCACACAGCATCTCTCTTTATTCTCATGGCCAGACCAAAAGCTACACTATCCTCTTTCTCTGTGTCAGGGGCCCTTTTTTCTTTTCCATTTTGGCATTTTAAAAAGCAAGTAAATTGGTGGGCATATGGGAGTTGAATTCAGAACCAGCTCTCTATCCATCATATTAGCTAACTGTCTCTAGTGCTTAGCATAGAGTTTGGGTCATAGAAAATGCTTAACAATTCTTTTCATTCATTTATTCATTCAAATTAATGGACTATTCTTCAGTGTTCATGTCATGGTATGAATAAACGTCACCTTCATCCATTTGATTTTTTGCTGTGGAGTGTTAAGTGAATGTCATTTGGTTATGGACTCCATGGAGGACTTGCTGTAGTACTCTAGGTCATGATACGATCCACATATCATCATCAGAAAACTCAGTGTCATACCATGTTCTTTGGTCTTCTCCCATGTCATCATGTCATGCTTACTCACTGTTTTCCTCACCTAGTCTGGTCTTCCATTTCCCCCCCTGGAGCCCAAGCCTCCCAATGGTGAGAATTCTCCATACCTGTCCCAACTCAGAGCCACCATGCTGTTCTCTTCTGCATCCTTAGCTGTCCACCTCCAGTAGCGTAATCAAATCAATACTATCATGGCTGGAAAGAACAAGTCATTTGATTGCCCTGTGGCTCTTTTCATCCTCCTTATGACTCCTCAGACCACAACATTCCTCCTGGGCCCCTATTCTCCCATATGTGGTTTCTTCCCTTATAGGAGTGTTGACTCCTAAAAGCAGGGACTGTTTGTTTTTTTTAATATTTGTATCATCAATATTTGACGCAGTGCCTGGCACATAATAAACATTTAATTTTTTCCCCCATCTGTTCATTGTAGCATTGAGGTGACTGAGTTCTTAAAAGCTATGGCAGCCTAGGAAAACAACTTTTCCTGATCCTAATAAACTAGAAAGACTTAAAGTATAGTCTTGGCAACTAATTATATCTGTGATTCAACATCAAGCTTCGCTTAAGGCTAATCTCTTGTAGGTTGGCCAATAGATGATGGATTCTTTGGCCACAACAACCTAGGCAAGTTACACATTGTTCAAAAATTGTGCTATGGAAAAACGGATTGAGTATCCACAACAACAGTGGTTAACTCTGGAACAAATCTTTTCCTTCTGTCTAGGACCTTGAAAATTCAATGACAATATTGATTACGGGACTACAGAAAGTGTGATCCAGAACCAACAACTGACAAAATTGCCACCAATTGAAACAGGAGCTTTGGAGAAAAGTATTAAAGTGAAAACAAAATACCTTCCCATTCCCACTACCCCAATGCTTTAAAATAACAATAGCAAAAAAAAAACAACCCAACATCTATTTCTAATTTTCTTTTTTTTGCTTGTTTTTTATTAGAAAATATATGCACATTTATTTGTGAGTGTACATATAACACATATACATAGAGCTATACGCATATTTATATTTGAAACAACCTATTTTTCAACATTTCTGACACAGATAAATCCAGGAAATATGAGAAATTTCATATGATAGTTTCTTCTTCTTGACAACACTTGAGTAGCATATATAATATATTGATAAGATAATACATGTTTTTGTTAGATAGAATGAATCATTACTTTAGGTATGAATAAACTCCAAATATAGAGGAAATCTTTTCAGAGGCTTAAAAAAAATCCTACTCTCCTCTAAGCATTCTGTCCATGATGCACAGAACTGTACTGTATAAGGTTTTCTGCTTAAAGAATAATTTTTCAAAAACCAATTTATCAGCATGGTAGGCTTCACAATAGTTCTTTGAATTTTCAATGGCAAAGTTTTACATTCTTGGGCTTGCCAATCATTTATTAATATGTTTCCTTTAGGAAGCTCCTCTCACTGTCTTGGGGGGAATGGGAGAATCTCAGATGTGCATCAACAGATGCCATAAAAGAAGTAATTTCAACTTCCACTGTGAACTCAAAGAGGCCTTGGGAGGACCATTGGAGTTGAAGTAATAATGACAACTAACATTTATTAGGGCTTTGAGGTGAGAGGGATTTTAGAGGACATATAGTTCAACTCCTTCACTTTATAGATGAGGAAACTGAGACCTAGAGAGTTTTGAACTTATCCAAGGTCACATAGATAGTAAATAATGCAGTTGGGATTTGAAACTTGTCCTTCAGACTCCAAATCCAATGAATGTTCATTCTAACACTCTTATTTTTGGGATGAGGAAACTGAGGCCCAGAGAAGCCATATGATTTGCCTAACACCACATAGATAGTATAAATGGTAGCTATGGGATTTGAACTGAGGTCTTCTGACCACTGCTTTAGTACTCTTTAACTTATGTCACATTGACTCCTTTCTTGCCATTTTACCTACTCATGTTACTCATAATATTCCATGGTGGCAGAATCTCTTACCCTTCAGCAAAGGACACCCAAGCATTAAGGGAACACAGATCTGTCTCTAGCACATTAGAAATCAACCTGTAGCAACGTTGGAGCGATGCAACAAATACTCATTGGGCAGAGACAGAGAGCCAAAGAGCTATGTGGCCAGGCTGATTTTGGACTCTAGTTGGATGTGTCCTTAGGAATGCTCAGGTACCAGCCCAGAGAAGGAAGCCCTTTAAGAAGCTGTCGTATAGCACAGGGAAATATAATCAGAGGGCTTGCAAAAGGTACTGGGGAAAAGAAAAACCAACTATAAATATTCACAATCACAGATTCAGGTGTGTTAGTTGGGTTTAGGGGATAGGTTAGGAGCCAAAGACAGAGGAAAACAATACAAGATAAGAAGATCTGATTCTGCAGAGAGCTGGGACATCAGTCAAGGTTCTAGGGAATGGAGTGCTTTGAGTTGTCTCGTCAGTTTGCTTCCACAAGGCATCCATTGTTTTTGCTCTTTTTAAAACAACAGTGGGTCATGTGCAACAGGGAATTAAAGAAGTCGTTATTCTTGTTTACTTGATACTGACAATTTCTTCCCACGGCAAGTTAATTCAACTAGCTTATTGTAAGGCTTGCCTTGCTGGGATTGGCAGTGCACAACCTCTTCAAGCCACGCAGATCCTAGCTGTATGAGATCCTAGAGATCATCTCTTCTGATTCCCTCATTTTAGAGTTCAGGTAACTGAGGCTCAGGGGAAACTGAGGAAACTCTGCTCAAGGTCACTCAGGAAGTAATGGAGCCGGAAATCTAACTTAGGTCTTTGGATTCCAATTCCAGCATTCTTCCCGCTATACCAGCTTTCTTTGCTTTTGTTATTTGGGGTTGACTGTGTCCATTCCCTTCACGTCTATCAAGAAAGTTCCCTGAAGAAACACAAAGTCTTAACTCCTATGGAAAAATAGTTAATAGGCTGTTTGTTAAAAATATAGATATATACCAACAATATGCTTATTTTGGGTTGTGAAAAATTATTTGTGATCTTCTACTTTAATTAATGATGTGCTGGAGTCAGCTTGAACTCACTTGTACCAATTGTTAAATTTTTGGCATGAGCATTTACTCACCTAAAATCAAGAAATTCTACAAATTATGCCAAGATTTATTATTTTGTTGATGGTTTAGACTTAAGAAAGTGATGGAGAAAATGGAAATAATGCAAATTTTATTTAAAGTGTATTGTACATTTATGTTTTTGGAGAGCCAGTTGTTAAACTTTTAGAAGCACACCATTGAGTTTAACCATACTGAAACTTCAGAAAAATTTTGATAATAAAGTTACATAGAATGTCATTCTGCCTTGTGACAAGGTTGATCATCAAAAGATGGAAATATGAAGTGACAGGGGGTAGGACAAGGAACAAGAGAAAGATCTCAAAAAGTTGGATAACTTTGTTTTGGAATGACCTACACACATGACAAATTTTTAATTACTTAGCTGTTTGACTGTATTTGTATCTTCTCAGAAAGTAAATGTAATTTACTCCAGAGATGGACAGCTGGGTTTGTGAAATATGTCAGAAGTATGCATGAGGTGGAAATATTTCAGCCCAAACAACATCATCCCACCATGTGCTGAACTGGTCTCCTGGAACAGAGGCAGGAATTAATTATGTGATACTCTAACATTTTGATTTCTGGAAAATCAATAATGTTGTTAGTGAAAGGAGTCTTCTTTATAATTGGTTTATTGTATTGGTGAGAAAGATCCTAATGTGTAGGCCACGGAACAATAATAATTACAGTAGAATACTCTTATTTTTGGAAAGACCAGGTTTGAGGTTAGAGACATGTTGTAGAAGGTCACAGAGGTAAGGTAACTAAGTAGCTGACCAGAGGAGTTGAGATCAGATCAGGAACACAGAAATAAGATACAGAAGGGGATGAAATTGGTCTGGGTTACAGGTTCTTAACCTTTTCCATCATACACCCTTTTGGCAGTCTGGTGAAGTCCATTGACACTTTTTCAGAATAATGTTTTTGATTGTGTAAAATAGAATCTATAAATTATAAGGTAAAAATCATATTCAAATAGTTACCAAAACTTTAAAACAAAAAATTCACAGACCCCAAGTTAAGAATTCCTGGTCTAGACAAGTAAGTGAAAATTCTAAATGAAAACAGATTTTGAAAAGATGGAATTATGATATCAAGTTGGCATTTCTCTAGGTGCCAAATATTAGAACAAGACTGTAAGTAAGTAGATAAGTCAGAGCCAGAGCACACAGGAATACTCTTGGCCAGGTCCAGCAATAGATCAGAAACCTGGTATACAGTTGTTAACAGAGAGGACACAAATACAAGAGAAAATACCAGAAAAGACAGGAGACTAAGAAGCCAGACAAGACAATCATGAATAAAGATGTCCACAGGAAACAAAATATGGTGAATTTAAATGGTCATAGCCCAGACAAGTAACCTGGCAAGCCAGTTCAAGACCATAGGCCAATAAAATTCATTCTGTTCTTTTTAAATATCTTTAAAGAATTGCATTCTGCTCTAGGTTGGAAATCTTAATCCTTTTAAATTCTTCTAAATGCAAAGGACTGAGAAAAACAAGACAAGGGACCAGTCAGTGTTAGTTGATCAGAAAAAAGTTGGAGAACTATAGAATTTCTTGCCAAATATAGAAGGTAGAGTAAGACTTGGGAACATGTTGCTAGGAAAACCACTGATTGGAAAGACTACCATTGAAAGGTGTGATTTTGCTCTTACTGTCTTGATGGAAGATGGACAACAATGAACTCAGCCTACTCCATCAAATTTGGATCCATGCACCTACAGTTTCTAAACTGCCTTTTTATCTGGCCAATCTAATCTGAACCATCCCAGAAGTTAATTGTGGGTAACTTTACTAGTATTGATGCTCTAAATCAGGAGTTCTTAACCTGTGTTTTTTTGTATCATGGACCCTTCTGACAGTCTGATGAAGTTGATGGCCCCTTCTCAGAATAATGTTTTTTCAATGCATAAAACCAATCAATCAATATTTATTATGTGTTAAATATTGTGCTAAACACATTTAAAATGCATGGAATTAAAAGTCAACTACACTGAGAGTTGCCAAATTTTAGAAGTTTTAAAAATTAAAAAAAGTAAACAGCAACAACAGAATAAGTTGACAGTCTCTAGTTTGAGAATACCTGCCCTAGAAATATACCAGGAAAGTTAAGTTGCTTATGGTTTAACTCAGATGTTTATGGGAGATTCAAATAAACTCAACAAGTGTTTATTGAGTGTCTATCATTGAGTGCTTGGGATGCAAAGAAAGGTAACAACAGCCTTGCTTTCAAGGACCTCACAATCTAGGGCAGTAGCCAGAGCTCTGGAAGCAGAACACCTTGCCTCCAAGTCCTCCCTCAGACATGTATTAGCTGAGTGATGAAGGACAGCTCATTACATTTGGGACTCAGTTTCCTCATTTTAAAAATGAGAGGGTTGGACTTAATGACCTCTAAGGTCCCTTCCATTTCTAAATCTGTGATCCTATACTCTTTAGGATATTGTCTCACTGTCCACATTAAAAAAAAGAGACTACCCAGAGGCAATGATATAACAGAAAATTTAATTAGGATATCACAAGGATATATTCACCGAATTCCTTGTTTGGAAAACAGAAGCACAAAATGTGAGAGCTGGAAAATTTTTAGAAAAACATAATCTAGTCTAATTTCCTCATTTCATAAATGATTGAACTGAGAACTTGAGAGATAAATTGTTTGCCCAAGATGGCATGGCTAGTAAGTGGCAAAACAGAGTTCTGTTCACTTGCCTAAGCTGAATCTAAAATATCTGCTTTTATACTCAGAAATTGTGGTCTATTGGGTTTTGGTTTAATGTTGATAATTTGTTTTTTATATGGAACTTGTTAGTTTTGCAGTGGACTTGGACCAAAAGCAACAAATCTCTGTCCTGGATTTAGAAAGGACACACCTCGGATTCTATCGAGGTCCTAGGAAAGATACTGAAGCTGAAACTTAAAGACTTTGGCCACATAATGAGAAGACAGGACTCCCTGGAAAAGATCCTGATACTGGGAAAAGTTGAAGGCAAAAGGAAAAGTGGAGACAGAGGATGAGATGAATAGACAGTACCATGGAAACAATAAACATGAACTTGGACAGACTTTGAGAGATAGTGGAGGATTGAAGGGCCTGACCTACAATGGTCCATGGGGTTACAAAGAGTCACACATGACTGAATGACTGAACCACAAAATGAATCCTGTGCCTGTTGTTGGGGCACAGTGCCAACAGATGGCAGTCCTGCTCATTTTTGAGAGCTTGAAACATTTTTTTTTCAAATGCACTATTCAATAATTAATCATTCATTTTACGAACAGTCATGGAATAACTACTCTGTGCTAGACACTGTGCTAAGGTGTGTGTGCGTGCGTGTGTGTGTATGTGTGCATGCACAGGTAGGTCCAGCTAGGGAATAAATTTTGGGACCTAGAGTCAGGAAGAAGTGAATCAGATTTGTTCTCAGACACTTAACCAGCTATGCAACCTTAGTCAAGTTGTTTAATCTCTGCCTGCCTAAATTTGCTCATCTGTAAAACAAGAAAAATAATAGCACTTGCCTCTCAGAGTCGTTGCAAGGATGAAATGAGAATTAAAATTTGTGAAACTCTTTGGAACCCTTAAAGGGCTGTGTAACTTTTAGATATAATTGTTAGTTATGAATATTATTAATAATATAAAATCACTGCCCTTGAGTAATTTACAATCCACTAGGGAGTACATTTCAAATATACCCAACACAACATAGGGAGAAATATTTTGAGAAGAGTACATACAAAGGATTATGGAAGTTGAGATAAGAAAGACATTCTTTTGACAGTAAGAGTGATTGGGTAAGGCTTTATGGAAAATATCCCTTTAAGCTTGGATCTTTAAAGGTAAGTAGGACTATTCCAGGTGGGGAACTTCCAGGGAAAGGGGACCGCAGCAACAAAATGTGATGTAATTTCAGGTGGGGGTGCACAGAAGTTTTCCTGGAGGAAGTGGGATTTGAGCTGAACTTTATGAATGATGAGTGGGAATTTGACAAGTAGATAAAGGGAGGATAGACATTCTAAGAATTGAGAACAGTGTGGGCAAAAAGCATGGAGGTGGACAAATATTTGAGGGCAAGGCTGTACAACTTGGCGGAGCTATAGAAAGTGTGTAGGGGAGTTATGTGAGATAATGCTGGAGAGGTAGGAGGGCAACAGGCTATAAAACATCTTGAAAGGCAGGCAGGACATTTTTAGTTTATTTAGTCAACAATAACGATTCACTTTTAAATTTTGAACCAAGGGCTGATAGGACCTGAGCCATCTAGGCATGCACAAGAAAGACTATTCTTCTTCTAATATAAAAGATAGACTATGGTGTGTGTGTGTGTGTGTGTGTGTGTGTGTGTGTGTGTGTGTGAGAGAGAGAGAGAGAGAGAGAGAGAGAGAGAGAGAGAGAGAGAGAGAGAGAGAGAGAGAGAGAGAGAGAGATATTATTCTAATAGTTTGGCCAAGTGGTAAAGACGTTTTGTACTAGGGTATGGCAATGACAAACGAATGGGAAGCCATATGGGAAAGAGGGAAAGATGTTCTGAAGGTACAATGGACAGGATGTGTTCACTGACTGGTATGAGAAGTGAGGGAAGTGGAAGAATGAACATAACAGTAGTTATAAACATGAGGTGGGTGAATGTTGGAATGTAAAAACAAGGGAAGGAACCAGAAAAGAAGTGATTGAAGACGCAGTAAAGAGGAGGCGTTCATGAAGTGTCTTCCACCGCTGCAGCCTCCACTTATGGTTGGCTGGTTCCTTCCAGAGTCTCTATATTTTAAAGAGGTTAGCCACATCTCCCTCCTTTTCCATGATGCACTCCAGGCTTTCTTTACAATGCCCCCAGGCACCTCTCTCCTCCTTTTGTTTCCCTTTTCTGTGTTGTCCTCTCCTTTCTCCCTTAGAAAGTAAGTTACCTGAGGTCAGGAAGTTTCTTTCTCATATTTGTATTCCTGACTCTCAGAACCATGACTGAAGCATAATAAGCTGCTTAATAAACATTTGCTGACTTGACTTGATTTGATATGACCTGGATTATTAGAGATTCTCTGGCTTTACCTCTTGTCCTCTTATGACTAAACCATTGAAAATATATAAGAAGGCGAAGAAAAGAAAGAACAAGTAATAATGGCACCATGCCCCCGTTGCTTCCCGACTCACTCTTATAGGCTTCTTAGCTTATTGGTGAGCTCTTCCCAGTATCTCTGCCTTGGGAAAGGGACTTAAACCAAGAGGGACTTAAACCTTAAATGTCCTCATTCTATAGACTATGCCATCATGTTTCAGCTGCCCTCTGACTGCTTCCGTGGGTCCCTCTTCCTATTGGTGATTTCTTCTCAAGATCATGAGATGGTGAAAAGATGGAGAAAAGGAAAAGGAGTGGTACAGCACAAATATGGCCAGAGAGTAAGTAACAGCATAGTAGGTCTAAGTTGTGCTCTCCTTTCCTCTCCCTCCTCCCCTCTTTCCCTCCTCTCTACTCCTCTCTTCTCCTTTCATCTCCTCTCCTGCCCTCCTTCTCCTTCCTCTCTCCTCTACTTCACTCTCACTCTTTCTCCATTTCCTTTCCCTCCACCTCCTTTCCTTCTTTCCTTCCTCTTTCTCCTCCTCCTCCTCCTCATTCTCTTCGTCCTCCTCCTCCTCCTCTTCTTCTTCTCTTTCTCCTTCTTCTTCTTCTCTTTCTCCTTCTTCTTTTCTTTCTCCTTCTCCTTCTTCTTCTCCTTCTTCTTCTTCTTCTTCTTCTCCTTCTTCCTCTTCCTCTTCCTCTCCTTCTCCTTCTTCTCCTCCTCCTCCTCCTCCTCCTTCTTCTTCTTCTTCTTCTTCTTCTTCTTCTTCTTCTTCTCCTTCTTCTCCTCCTCCTCCTTCTTCTTCTCCTTCTCCTTCTTCTTCTTTTTCTTCTTCTTCTTCTCCTTCTTCTTCTTCTTCTCCTTCTTCCTCTTCCTCTCCTTCTCCTTCTTCTTCTTCTTCTTCTTCTTCTTCTCCTTCTTCTTCTTCTTCTTCCCCTTCTTCTTCTCCTCCTCCTCCTCCTCCTCCTTCTTCTTCTTCTTCTTCTTCTTCTTCTTCTTCTTCTTCTTCTTCTTCTTCTTCTTCTTCTTCTTCTTCTTCTTCTTCTTCTTCTTCTTCTTCTTCTTCTTCTGCTTCTTCTTCTTCCTCATCCCCTCTATTCTATTGTTTTCTTTTTCACTCTATGAAGCAGAATCAATTATGTCTTTGCACCAGATTCCTCCCTCACTACCACTCACACTATTTGCAGTAAGACCCATGAAAGCAGGTGGATTAGATTTTTTTTTTTTGGATAGAGAAACGGAGGTACCACTATTTGGCTCCCTTCCCTGACTGATTGGAAGCTGAGCTGGATGATTGCCATGCCCTTTCATTTTAATTCTTCCAAGAACTCCCATAACCAACATGAAAACTTGGACACTAGAGCTTATACATAGAGAAACTTAAAAATTCCTATTCTTGCCAAAACAGCATCCAGTATCTCTTTGTGTGATTGTACTCTCTCCCCCTTCCATCTTCCATTTTGGAATGTAAACTCCCAGATAATGACAAGGGACCAGAGATATCTGTTTAAAGTTCTTTGTCTAGGAACCTAGACTACTGCTGTGCCATCTCCAAGTAGGTCCTTGTTTGGATAATGACAGAACTATTGCTTTTTAAATGCAAATGGATAATGCAACTAAAATCTGACATGCTGATTTGAAAACATAGAGGTCTGGGGCCAAACAAGGTTATAGAACTTACAGCAAGTGCATTCAAAGTCAAGATTGAAGCTTCTTTGTTCAAATGCAGCTGGGAAGATAGGGGCTTTTTACTTAGTTTCTATAGTGCTGGTTTTTAAAGGTAGGTGAGAGTTATGCCTAGTTCCTATGATTGTACTGGAAATGAATGAGAAATAAGGTGTTGGAATGTGAAATGAGCAGAGGTCAAATAAACAGGATTTGTCTTCACAATTGGCCCCCTTGTTGGCAGTCTCAGCAAAGAGGCCAAATATTGAATTTCCTTTGAATAAATGCCTCTCTCATCACAAGAGGTAGACCAGAAAATAGTAGGGAGACACATTGGCCAAGTCTATGGGGGAGGCTACCCTGCCACTTTCCTCTTATATCTATTGTGTAAGTAAATATCTCTAGTGCTCTTAATCCAAGGCCTTTCATAGTCATTAAAATCAGAAAGGGGAGGGAAGGAAAAGAAAAACTTCTAGGAGAGAAAATGCCAACAACCCTGAAGGATCACTTATTTAAACATACACAATTTTCAAAATCATTTTTTAAAGGTTTAGAAACATACCAATTTTACTTGTATGAACCAAAAGGCATATCACAGCATGTAATGTTATTTTATATTATATATGCACACACATTTGTATGTATACATATATAAATATAAATATGAATATATGTATGTACAGTGCCAGCTTCAGCAGTATCTATCAAATTAATTATATACTCCACGTTTCCCTTAATTTTGCAAAGCACCTCTAGTGATGAGCTGAAAGTTTAAAAAGGGAAACTGGCAGTAGGATGCTGACCATGCTATTTCAGTAGAAAGCCTTGTCCTTGGAATGGGAGCTTCTGGAAATATTTTAAATTGAAAAGCCAAATATGAAAGGTTTGGGTGCTGGTATAAATTTCAGGCAAAGAGGATACCATTTGTCTTTATTTCAACTTGTGAGATTTGGTTGAGGTAGCTCTTCTTAGCCCTGAAAAAAAGAAGAATGAAGATATTATTTCTTTGGTAGCTACTAGTGCTAAATTTTATCAAATCTAATTGCTGTTTCGACATTTGAGGGGAGGGGGCAGAATCATAGCCTGACACATGTGCTGCTGATTTGGGGTTTTGTTTATATGATATGGAAAAATACTGACACATTTCTGAAGCCAATGTGTAGGATCAGGTCCACAAATAATACTATTAATTCTGCAGAACGGCCAAGGACCTGAGATGGTGTAGGACTAGATGATTTCCAGAAGCATATGAAATCTGTCTATAACTTAAGAGTTGAGGCTTAGGGAATTACCTGAGGAATATAAGTTTAAATTACCTGCCAAGGATTTCATAGCTACTAATTGTCTGTGGTGGAATTTGCATTCTGGTCCTCCAGACGCAGTGCTCTATCCACTGTGCCTTCATATTGCCCTTTACATAGCTGCCCTGCATGCTGCCTTTAGTCTAATTTTGCAGAAATTAATATTAAATGGTACATGAGTTTACGGACAAATGATTTAGTATTCACATGTAGACACAATCAACCTAAAACAGGAAGTAGAAGATCCTATAATATCCTAACTAGTCTTTCTATAGTAATGTGTCATATTATGATGCCCTTTGGAGCAGGAGGAAAAAGGAAGGGGAAGGCAAACAGATTTTCCTAAATTCCTGGGGAAACCAGAAAGGGACTCTGTCTTTGCATATCCTGTTACCCACACCATGAATGCAACCATCTTGCCGAAGTATAGCTATTTATTTTGTACACCATCACAAAGGTACATTTAAAATGTTTACATACAAAGCGAACCTTGACTTGAAAGAAAAGCAACGTGACTTAAATGTTTATGCACATACACACATAAGTATCTATGTATACACATATATGTGTGTATATGCATATATCTTTCCTCCCTGCTCAGTAATAGAATTTTTTAGAAGTTATCTGAATATTCCCAACTGTGCCGCTACTGTTAGTTACCTTAAAGAAGAAGCAGTTTGGGTTTGTCTGGAGGAAAGAGGGCATTGATCCTTGTGAGCTTCGGCTCATCAACCTGCACTTCAGTTTTGAAAAAACAAAATGAGTTTGAGGACAATTATGTCTTGAGGGCTCAGTTTAGCCTCATATTTGACATTCTACGGTTTTTCTTCCTTCCCCCTCTCTCCCTCCTTCCTTCCCTCCTTCCTTCCTTCCTTCCTTCCTTCCTTCCTTCCTTCCTTCCTTCCTTCCTTCCTTCCTTCCTTCCTTCCTTCCTTCCTCCCGTCCTCCCTCCCTCCCTCCCTCCCTTCCTTCCTCCCTCCCTTCCTCCCTCCCTCCCTTCCTTCCTTCCTTCCTTCCTCCCTCCCTCCCTCCCTCCCTTCCTCCCTCCCTTCCTTCCTTCCATCCTCCCTCCCTCCCTCCCTTCCTTCCTCCCTCCCTTCCTCCCTCCCTCCCTTCCTTCCTTCCTTCCTTCCTTCCTTCCTTCCTTCCTTCCTTCCTTCCTTCCTTCCTTCCTTCCTTCCTTCCTTCCTCCCTCCCTCCCTTCCTTCCTTCCTTCCTCCCTCCCTCCCTTCCTTCCTTCCTTCCTCCCTTCCTCCCTTCTTCCCTGCCTTCCTTCAATCCTTCCTTTCTTCTCTCCTTCTAAACCAGTGAATCACATGTTCATAATAATATAAGGGTTTTATAAGAACACACATACAAATGACAATTATCATGAGAAACATGAGACTTAAGCATGAAGGACACATATTAAAAACTCAACTCATCTCTGAGCCTCAGGAGACTCTTTGCCTTTGTTATAAAACCTGCAGCGCACTCACACGGTAACATTACTTAAACTGTAGTATCAGAGAACAGTCTCCTCCAAACATAAAACTTCAGTAGAGAAACCAAGTAACTGTCAGATACAGGAAAACTTACAGTTCCTGAATAGCCCCCCCGCACCCTGCCTTGTCTCTTTTTCTTTCTTCCTCTCCTCTCTCTCTCTCTCTCTCTCTCTCTCTCTCTCTCTCTCTCTCTCAATCTCTCTCTCTCTCTCTCTCTTTGGTCTATCCCTCTCTTCACCACTTTTCATCTGTCTTTCCCTCTCCTTTCTCCTTCTCTTCCTCTCTTCTATCTCTTTTCTCCCTCTCCCCCTTTCTCTTCTTCTCTGTCTCCTCCTCTCTTTCTATCCCTCTTTTTTCCTCTCTCTTTCTTTTTCTCTCTCTCCCATTTCTCTCCCCCACCTCATTACATATACAAACATCCATACCTACATATGTATTTATATGTATATAGACTTTAGAGGCATCTTCCCCCCTCATTTTGCAGATGAAGGAACGGAAGCCCAAGCATGTTCAGGTGCCTTAAGATCACACAGAATGCAAATGACAAAGGAGGGATTTGAACATAAGTCCTGTCTCCAAATTGGGTGCTGTTTGCATAGTCTAATTGCTTCTTATTTCCATTGCTATTCATCTTTCCTTTTTCTAAGGAGACCAATGATGTCACAGGTGATATCTTGACTTGCATGCGAATTGGATTTAAGTGAGGCAGAGTTGCCCACGATTGTCAGCCTCACTCTCTCTCCCAGAGTCATTGGAGTCCAGTGACAAGACCAAAGTCAAGATGACAGGCAATGTTTTGGGTTGCAGTGGATGACCTTGGTGACTTTGATGTCTAACCCAAATTAGAAGCACTACACAATGCCTGCTTTACCCATCTTCATGGCTGTTGGACCAAATAGTTCTCATTGGCCCATTCTGCTGGGAGAGGTCTCCATGCGCTTGGGTAGGCATCTGTCTTATTCACCAATGGGTTTGAGGTCTGTTGGTTGCCCTCACCTTGGTTTAGCCCATCTGCCAAAACAGGACTGGAGCTGCTGCCCATGCTACAGCTTCTTGGAGCCACAGGTGAGAGTTGGCTTTCAAGTAGACACCAAAGGTGCATGAGCATCATTGATAAGAGCCTGGTAAGTCCTCACATCAGAGATACTAGTTCTCCCTGAACACCCCATGCGTCCACTTCACAATAATAGTGAAATTAGATGGCACCGTGGTTAGAAGGTGATCCCTAGAGTCAGTAGAACATGAGTTCAAATTAGCCTTCAGATACCTTCCTGGCTATGTGACCCTGGACATGTCACGTAACCCTATTTGTTTCAATTTCCTCATCTATAACATGAGCTGGACATGGAAATGGCAAACCACTCTAATATCTTTGCCCAGAAATATCCCAAATGGGGTCATGGAGAGTAGAACACCGCTGACAACAAATAAATGAAGAAATAAATAAATGGATAGATAAATAGATGAACGATTGAAGGAATAAATAAATGGGGATAAGTTCAACATATAGACAGCATCCTGAGGTTTACAAAGTTCCCTCCATCACACTATTTCTTATGTGTCTCACAACAACCCTGTGAAGTCACTGTTATTATTTTGACTTTACAGAGACGGAAATGGAGGGTCAAAGATGTCAAAGGATTTGCTCATGGTCACACAATGTCACAAATAAGATTTGGAGCCAGGTCTACCTAATTAATGCCTGCTCTGACACCCTATCTACTACATTATTCTTTTTTATAACAGTAAAAATCACTTAAAAGTCAAGTGAGTAATTGTGCTGTTAGATCTATTCTTTGGCCCCTTCTCCTAAACTTATTTAAATACATGTAGAAATGAATTGGAAACTTATAAATAGGGCACAGAGCTTTGAGTGGTAGGTAACCTTCTCCAAGGCTTGAAATCTTGCCTAAGATCCCTCACATAATTATGCTGGCAAATGATTGGGTTCTCTGAAAATAAGTGTATGGATGGCATACTTGTAATCTTATGATGCAGTAGTAATATTTTCTCCATCAAATTCTTAAGTCTCTAGACAAATGGCTAAGCAATAAATCAAGACCTGATGAACAGCTTTTGTTGGTTTCTGAGCTGTAAATGTTTGCACTGACAATTTAACAATGACTACCTGGTTGGAGCTGGCTCCAGCACAGTCTTGCTAAGTTTTTTGTTTTTGATTTTTACTATAAACTTGCAAAAGTAAGTAGCCGGCTAACTTTTTGAGTAGAAGCTCTCTATAGACCGTCTCTATATCTTCTAAGTGGTTAAACCCAGTTAACCTTTTCAGCTTCCATTTTCCCATCATAGATTGAAGGTAATAATATTTGACAGGTGTATCACTAGAGTATGTGAAGTGTGCATTTGTTACGCAAGGAATATTGAGGTGTTACATTGCTTAGGAATGAAGTATGGTCTTCTTAAAGTTACATATTTTGCCTTATATCCAAATTCTGTGGTTGTAGCAGCAGGGTCAGATATACATAGAAATTGTTGAAGTGCCTTACTTAGCTTCAGGCTGAAAGATAGAGCTCTTCCAAGATTATAAGCAGTTCGGAGACGTTTAGCCTCAGATACACCAGATGAGCTAAAGGGATTTTGCCTTTAAGTTTAAAAGATTATCTACAAGGGACAAGTCTTTGTTCAAATAGCTGCTGTGCAAATCTAATGCAGATCTGGATGACTGATCTTACCTTTCCCTCCTGGAGGGGTAAGGAACAGAATCCGGGCTTTCCTGATTTTATCTCATATGGAACTGGTTGGGTCTTGTCAGCATTTAAAAGACTAGGGAAAGGAATTGAAACTACTTCAAAAAAGTCAGGTATGCCATCTTTCTCAGTAGATAACTTTTCTGAGAGTCCACAGCAATTTTCAGGGTAAATTTGTAGGTGGTACAGTGGATAGAGAGCTGAATCTGGAGACGTGAAAATTTGAGATCATTTCTGGCCTCAGTTGCTTAGCATCTGTATGACCTTGAGCAAGTCATTTAATTTATTTGCCTCAATTACCTCATTTATAAAATGGGGATAATATTCATAACACCTACCTCCCAGGGTTGTTGAGATGATAATATCCAAGTGCTTAGCACAGTATCTTGCGTATAGCAAGCACCTAATAAATGTTGGGTATTTAGTGATAACGAAGTAGCTAAGATAGGTAGTGGGTTGAAAGCTGGCTTGGAGACAGGAAGACGTGGGCTCAAATTTTACATGACACATATTGTATGATTTAACCTCTCAGTGACAAATGAGATCCCTATCTACACAAATGCAGGGAGTTTTCCAGCCCCAAACTCCTCATACTTATGAAATGGCGAATCTGTATCTTCTTCCGATACCACCAGCCCTCCTCTGAAGAAAACAAAATATATTAAGCGCTTGTATGTGACATTTTGGAGGAAACCAGTCTTTTCATTTCATTTGAATAGAACAGCCAATGAGGAAATTTCTTTTACCAGCACAGGGTAGCATCTACTCAGCAATTTACAATCTTAAAGAGTAAGGGACATTGAGATTGAGTGACATGCCCAGTGTTACACAGTCAACATGCATGGGAGCCAGAAGGTGGGACTTGAATCTATATTCTCTTGGTTCCAAGACCAGGCTTTTATCTTTTATACCATTTTGCCTCTTCATAGATTCATTAAATACTTTTATACTCACAAACAAAGGGAAGAACTAGATAGAGAGATATAGATATGCATGTATGTATATATGAGTGTACATGTACATATAGGCATGCATGTATATATGCACATGCATGTACAGATACGCATACATGAAGGAAGGAAGGAAGGAAGGAAGGAAGGAAGGAAGGAAGGAAGGAAGGAAGAAAAAGTTTCATTTTCCTTGGGGAATTTAGTTTGCTTTTCATTCATGTTGGTATCATTTGGTTAAGGTTATTTTCTACCTTATATATGGATTCCACTTCCAAACAGTATCCCATGCTGGTGAGGAGGGACTGAGCAGAGCGTACATTTTGTGTCACAACTCTAGGCTCTCTAGGGAGATAGAAAGAGAGCTGGAACCCTTCCTGAAAAAAATCTGCGGATGTCACACAAAAGCCTCAGGGAAAAATCTCTTAAGGCTTTTATAGTGTGCAGCTCCTAGGCTAACAGTCTTCGCCTGAGCCAGTTAAGATAAGAAATACCACCTGGGGAGAAAGCAAGTGTAACTCATAAATAAATAAGCTAAAACAAAAAAAATCTAAGCATTGCATAACTGTCATCAGATACTAGGAAAGACAGTGTTAACAGGAAGCATGGTTATCAGTCACAGTTAATGGGCATACACTACAAACCCAGTAAGTAAACCAGAAACTTCTTGATATGGGAGTTGACAGTACCAAGGGTAGCTAATATCTTTAAGTAATACTTTTCTATGGCCCCAAAGAAGAGATATGAGAAGATTCTTCCCCTTATTCCTTTGCAAAGGTGGGAAATCCACAGATATGGAACATTGTCCGTATTTTCAGATTGTTTTGTTTATGAATAGGTTTTGCAGATTTTCCACCCTCTCTTCTTCTTCTTCTTTTTTTTTTTAAAGGACATTCTTTGTTATATAGGGTGGCTCTTTGGGATGGGGTAGGAGAGGGATATAGAGAGAAATATAGGATAGCATAAAAATAAAAATTGCAAAAATTTAAAAATGCTATCTTTTTATATTATCCCACTTTTTCAAATGAAAAAATGGAGACAAATTTAAATAGTGAAGAATTCTCCTTATAGATTTTCCCACTTTAATACACTTTTAAAAACTTGTTTTTGCCATGCTCAATTAGTAACCTGATGCCCACGTATCCTGCTGCTTATTATTGAGGGTTCATTGACAGCTTCATGTCATTTGGCTGAATTTTTGACAATCATAATCTTCTGTAGAAAATGCAGGAAATTTTGAGGAAAATCCATTGACTCTTTTATAGAAGATGTGAAAGGGAACTCTCTCAAGGCATGAAGTAAAATCGAGTCTAACTGTACTACACTGCAGTCCCTGGATAAGGCCAGAATCCTAATCTTCCTGTCACAAAAGACAAAGAGGGTGGGCCAGGATTAACACAGTTGGCAATCTCAGCTGCCTGCCATGGATGGTACACTCAGAGCACATACTATACAATACTTAGTTCTACCAGAGCTATTGTGACTGACAGGAGAATTGCTCTGTCTTCTAAACATGTACAACACAGAAGATTCCTACCAATGAATTATTCATTCGGAGCTTCCAGCAACAAAAACATGCAAGTTGCTTTGCATTCAGCATGGGGACCTGGGGGAGGGGAATTGGAAGCGCATAGTCAATTGGGCTAATGTTAATGCTATTTAATACTCAGGGTGTTTTAATAATTACCTTGAAGGTAGTGGTTGACAAATAAAAACAAGAATGGTTAAATGTACAATTAAAATGAACAAAAACTGTCAGACAACAAATACATGGAGAAATGCAAAGAGTAGTAAATTAGGTGTGTGACGCTTAAAGCTCTCTCCCAAAAATGGTTTCAGCAACTTAAAAGCCAAAGATTGCTTGAGCTTTAAATGAATGCTTTCATGATATATATTGAATTGTATATGATAATCCCATTAAGAAATTTCCGAGCCAAATGGATATCTCAAGGGATGAGGTTTTAGAATGGATTTTTTTCTAAGCACTAAAGTTTGGAATCTCCTTTCCTGGAAATTCTCATGAACAGTCTAAGTACGTATTACTTCAGGGATACCTTTCTGTAATTAAGATGCCATAATTCTACCTTAGTGCAGGGAATAGATTTGAATGTTGTGGAGTAAATTAGGAAAGCTGCCTGAGTAGAATGCCAACTTGGACTCAGAAAGCTCTGAGTTCAAATCCTGCCTCTGACATTAGCTGTGGTAAGTAATGTAACCTTTTTGAACCCCAGTTTATCCTTCTCTAAAATAGAGATAATAATACATCATAGTCATTGTGAGGCTTATATGACAATAATTAGGATTTTTATTTGGATTAGAGTTACCTTCCATTTAGTGATTTTTTTTTCTTCGTATAGTGTCATTGTATAAATTGTTTATTATTCTGGTTCTGCTTATTTCATGATGCAGTCTGTAAGAAGAGCCTCATGTTTCTCTGAATTTCTCACATCTACCATTTTTTACTGAATTAGAATATCCTACTTGCCTTCATGTACCATGGTTTGTTTGGCTATTCTGTGCTTTTTTGTTTTTCAAAGTGCTTTCCATCAGAAGAATTCTTTGAGGCAGAGAGAGCAACCATTGTCACCATTTTAAAAACAGAAAAACTGAGGTTTAGTTAATTCACTTGCCTAGCATCGTGCAATTAGTGTTGGAGCTAAAACCTGAACCAAGATTTCTCTAGTCCCTGATTGTTCTTTATACTAAACAAGTTTTTTCTCTGTTGATTTAGCTAAAATTCCATATCCTCAAGCCAGACTCTTCTTAAGGGGAAGACAAATAGAGTTTGTTATTTTGCTGCTTAACTCAATGAATATTCAGGAGTGGAGGAGACATTTGTGAATCATGTCATGTTCTGTGTGTGTCTTGACTTGTAGTATCTATTCATCTTATTTGCCAAATAACACTACCAATGACATCAATGGTAACAAAATTGCCCAGGCTTTACAAAAACATCTCTATTGCAAAAACATCTGCTGTTTCTTCCTGCAGCAGAGATTATACAGGATTCCTGTGTGTTAAAAATCCGCCAGGTCACTGGTGTAGCAGATAGAAGTAATGAGGAACCTCTCACTTGGTATGATGTCCCTAATCCAAAAAATGCAAAAACGATCAGTAAGAATGTCACATTCTGGATTGGATTTTAAGTAGAATTGCTGCAATACCCCATAAAGCTACTCTTTTCTTTATTTATAAGATCCAAATGTACTTTCCCTCTCTACATGCCTTTGGTGAGCTCTAGGTTCAGTTTCATGGGGTATATGCTCAAGAAAGATGATTCAAAACTTAAAACAAGGTCTTCCATTAGGGAACACATGTGATTCACACCTGCTCGGCAGAAGGGTATGATGGCTTAACAGGTATCAATTGACAGATGCAGCTATTTGCTGTAGACTCATAGGTGGATTGACCTTCAATCATACATGGGGCAGAAAATAGACTGTACTCTGGGGAAATCAACTGTTTCCATACGTAAATGTGGAAGATGACATAGCTACGTCAATTTCAACTAGTAGCCACAATTGCATAGCTCTAGCTGAGAAGTTATATGGGAATGCTAGACTCCACTGAGTTTTCCTTATTGCAAAGGCAGAATTATTGAGTATAGTAGGATATTTAACATGGAAAACCAACCTAATATCCCTCATCTTAGGCCATAGATCTTGCAACCTTTGACTCATAGACTTTGGCAACTTCTGTTTCTAAGTTCTAAACTATATTTAAATCCTGCCCTGAATGAACTTAGACAATAACCAATCCTGTATTGTGAAGATATCCTTGAGACTGAGAAAGAACACATTTGTAAGTGGGCCTATTAAATGTAACAAGAAGCATCTTAAAGCAGAATAACATGATTGTAGTTCAAGGCCACTTTTCTTCCAAAAGTGACCAATGAGAAGAAAAGTGGTAAGAATGTACATATGTTGAGTTCCTTATGTTTCTCCCATAACTTACTATTGGTGAACTCTCTTCAGACCCTTGCTCCCCTCTTCACTCTTTCCCACACTCATGTAGCACAATAAAGTGCAAATAACTACTTCATTTGCAATCCATCATGACTTTTTTAATATTGTCATTTCCATAAAGACAAATTTTTTGTTAAGGGTGTGCTATTTCCAGAGTTTTAACAGCTTATTGTCTGAGAGATTGTATACCCTCAGTTACAATTTATAATTTATTTCCATTTAGCCCACTCCAATTTGAACAACAGTGCAAACATGGTGTTTTTGTTCTTGCTTTTAAGAATAACTGTTGAAATATGATCAATTATGCAAAAAAACCTCCCCAAACCCTAGTCTCATGCCTTTATCTCTGTCCATCAAAAACATAATTTTTAGGTAGTTCCTGGATTTACAAGAATTGTACATTTTAACTATCCCACTGCTGCCCCCCCTCAGTATTTATACGTTTTGTCCATAAACTCTGAAAATGACAATGCATTGTAAATACTCTCCAGAATTTTTGTTTTAGGACCTGTGCAACCAATGGAGGAGAGCTCACTGCCTTCACTGTTATTCCTTAATAGGTTCAAACCTCAGTCAGGAAAAAAAAAAGTATGTCTTTTTAACTAATACCATGTCATCTCTTTAATCATGCTGATTCTGAATAATTCAGCCTCTATGGAAGTTGCAGGGTGAGGATCTATAGCTCTATCTCTCACTGGGGGGAGTTTATTACTACTGAGTCTGACAGCAGAGAGTTCTGGCAGGTTAATTGCTGCAGCAAGACTAGCTGGGAGTTTGCTGTTGATATATAGTGACTAAAGGGAATGAAGGAGATTGACTATGCCTGTTACAGCACCAATATCTTCATGCGCCTCAGGTTCCTCAGAAAGATATGAGAAATAAATGTTCGCTGTTCATTTTCTGTCTGCACAATACAAATAGCCTGAGGCTGAACATGGCAACTGCAGCACACAGAATAAAAAAAGGAGGAAATTCACAAATTAACATTATTACAAACATTCCTGCCTGAAAGTGCTGAAAATCAATTTCAATATATTTTGCATTTTAATGAGGTGCCAAAGAGATAAATCAGCTGTGTTTGAGGGATGCTTGGCTGGCAATGATGTTTTCTGATCATATCTTGTCTTAACTGATATCATTTAAAATGAAACCAGTGTTAATTGAGGGCGTGGGAAATGTAACTGCTAGTTAATGAAGTAAATGAATTCTAGTTATATAGAATTATAAATCTGATTTAACATACATAAATAAAGCGTAGCGTCTTCTTTCTATATGTCTTAAACTTCAAAAGGATATGGACATTGAATATTATTTAAGAAAAAGGAAAGGTTTTTGTAAAAAGTGTAAGCAGTCTGCTATTTAATATGTCACTAATAGGATGCAATTCTTCTTAACATTATTGTCACCATTATCATCACATCCATAATTACACAATGTTCAACAATCCTAGGTGTCTCCTTAGGGAAATATCTTCTTTACATCTCTTAAGTCAAACTTTTTTGCTAAAGAAAAATAAATAATATTTCTCTTCTTAATATGTCTTTTCCTCTAGCTAAAATTCTCTTTATAAGAATAAAGTATATGTATTTTATTGCCAATTATATTGTAGTACTGGAGGAGTATACATACATGCATACATAATATACACTCACACACATACATATACATACATACACACACATATATGTATATATATACACACATACATACATACACACACATACATACACATATATATGTATATATATATATACACACATACATATTCAATTAATCAACACAGTTGAAGATTAGTGACAGTTTCAATGCCAAGAGGAGTGCTAGCATTTGAGCCTGCAGCAGAGAAAGATCCCTTCCTGGATAAAGAACAGAGCACAGGCCAGGAGAGCAATGACCACACCTCTCCCTGAATCATACCACACTGAAAACACATTGAAAATTTATAGAACCCAGGATTAGCTTGGAAAACTGCAAAACCCAAATCCTTAACCTAAGACAGTATCTGCTACACTCCACCCTAAGACCAGAGGACAACTTTAACATGAAACTAAAATTTAATAAATAGACCAGAAAAACAAGCAAGCAATAATAGTAAAGTAATAGTAATAATAGTAATAAGCAATAAAAAAGAACCTGACCATAAAAATCTACTATGGTGAAAGGGAAGATGAAGATACAAACTCCGAAGAAGCTAACCATGTCAAAACAGCTATAAGCAACGATTCAAGGAAAAAAAAAAGTGAACTAGTCACAAGCCCAACAAGAATTTCTAGAAGAGATTAAAAATGATTTTAAAAATCAAATAAGGAAGGTGGAGAAAAACTTTGAGAAAAGCAATAAGAGTGATGCAAGAAAATTTTGAAAGAAAATCAACGGTTTGGTAAAAAAGTATAAAATTGCTGAAGAAAATAACATTTAAAAAATAGAATTGGTCAAATGAAAAAAAACAAGTAATAAAAAAAAATCACTGAAGAAGAAAAGAACTCCTTAAAAAAGCAGAGATGACCAAAGTAAAATGACAAATTTATTTTTAAAAACAGTTTAAAAAAGCAGAAAGTTATCTGGGGCCACTGTGAATATAAATAGCTTGAACAGGATCCACAACCAGTCAGTTTAAGAGGTAGGATTTGAACTCAGACATCGTTCTTCGTACACTATGCCAAGGCATTTGTCCCTGGAAAAAGTCATTTAAGGTATCAGTGACCCAGGCAACTCTCTTAATTTTTAAGTTGCAAAGAAGTTACTGAATTGAATTGATAAAGGAAACTTCTCACTGGAAACTTCTACATCAATCCACTGCACCACATTGCCTTTCACATAAATTGTGAGGAAACTTAACAAACTTTGTGTGTTGCAACAATGATGATTCTCACGATAAAATCATGGGAGGAAAATCCTAAACAAATTAATATGCTTGGCCACCTGTACAGTAAGCACCCTGACATACACACGGGGGACCTGCTATCACTGGTTCTTTGACCTGCTTTTCTAAAAGGAAAGCAACTTTTGAGGGGTCAACAATCTCTTTTAATCAAGCATATGTATATATATATATATATATATATATATATACATATATATACGTATATATATATATATAATCATTCAGTTAGTTCAGGGGAAAAAGTCAGCACCTTGAAAGTCAGAGACAATACAGAGAAATCAAAATCAACAGACAGATTTCCAACTATCTGACACACATCACACATCAATAGATAACTATATGACCATACATACATAGTTACCAGAGAGGGAAGCACCAACATCTAGGTTTTCAAAACTGGGGGGTTGGGGAGGAGAAGGGAGAAGGCACTCCTTAATGGCTACCCAGAGTCTCACCTGGCTAACTGAAATACTTCCAGGGCATTGAGTCCCAAAGTAAAATCTCACTCTTCATAGTATTTATGCATTTTTCAGAGCCAGAGGGCATCACAATCCTTGAGAAACAGTGCCACGTTGGAAACTTAACAAAAGGTATGGGTCTTCCCACAAATCTTGCCAGGTTCATTAATGGGTGGAGAAGATCTTTAATCACATTATTCTATCAGAGATACTTGATTATACTAAAACCAAAAATGCATTGTCAATATACCGCCATTTTCTAGAAAGAATAAAAGAGGTCTTGTAGCAAGCTGGTTTTGTAAAAATATCAGTAAAAATCATTTCCTGAATATTTAGGATACCAGCTGTGATTTATGTATATATTTATATATGCATGTTATACATAAATTTATATATAAAATATGTGTGTATATAATTGAGCATTTATAGGTCAGTATATACTCAGATGAATTGACATCCCCATCAATGTGGATGTGATCAAAGTGTGACACAAGGGGCCCACCCAACTTGCTGAAAGTTTTCTTTGCTTTTGTCTTATATGCTGAACCTACCAAAGGGTCCCAAGGGATGTCCAACAATTATCCCTCACTCTTACCAGCCTATTTTCTTTCTTCAATTTCCTGGATGATATCCTTACTCCAGTTCATGCTAGCATTTTTATTTATTAGTCATTGCAGCCTACTCACAGATGCTGTGAATCTGATGTATTGTCTTCCAAATAATGCTCGTTTTTAAGTCTGAAGAAGAAAGTGTCCTATGTTTTAAAATGACACAACTTGATGTTTAAATAAAAAAAAGATGAAATTTTATTTTAGAGAAATTTGGTCTTATTAAAGGAATTTGGTAATTTCTTGAAGACATTTTAGACTGATTTTCTGTTTATGTTTGCTTCTGCATCCATCTAGCATCATTTTATAGTCTAAATAATTTTTCATTTTCCACTTTCACTTTCCATTTTTCACCCACTTTATTTTTCCATTATGGATGTTTAGACCAAACTCTTTTGAGTGGGTATGCATCTGTTTCAGGAGAGGCTACTATTTTCTATGTTTTGATGAAATCAGATCAATATCATCTGCAAGTAGGAGACATTGAAGAACCTCAAAACAGAACCTCAAACTACCCATGTGTCTTCTGCATCTGATCTCTCCCATGACATTGATGAGCCTCTTTCTTGATCATGTCTGGCTGTATAATGCCTTGCCTGATATTCACAATCAAAGAGTCATTAAACAAGTTTATCCCTCAGGCTATACCTTCAAGGAATCCTAAATAATTTGGATACAAAATACCATGTTCAAAGAATGCCTTCCAAGTAGCATTTTCTGCACTAAATCAAGCACTTTTTTAAAGTTAGCAAACAGTAAGTACATTGGGACCTTGAAGTCTCTACATCTTTGTCAGTTATAAGACAGTAAAGATGTCTATTGTGAATCATAGACACATATTATATGCACACATATACAATATGGAAACACGTTTATTATGTATGTACATAGATATATTTTGATGATAGAAAGCTGGTTTTGGAGTCAATAAAAGTTTCAAATTCAGCCTCTGACAATGACTATTTGTGTGATCCTATATGTGTGTGTGTGTGTTCATCCTTCGTTGCTAAAGAAGACCATGCCATCAGAGAAATGATGACATGACTTGCACTTGATTTTGCTTTGAGTGAGGGAGGACTGTGCAGGTCACCAGCCTCACTGCTCCTCCAGGGCCATCTGAATTCAGTTACCAGATATTCATCAGGATGACTGGAGATGACCCAGGATGAGGCAATTGGGGTTAAGTGACTTGCCCAAGGTCACACAACTAGTGAGTATCAAGTGTCTGAGGTGAGATTGGAACTCAGATCTTCCTGACTCCTGCGCTGATGCTCTATCCACTGTACCACCTAGCTGCTCCATGATTCTATATGCCTATATGTTTAAGACAACTCCTTAGAACATTGCTGCTAAGTCTTGGGCACCTTACAATCTTTGTTGCTTAAGGGAATGCCCCATTCTAGCAAAATGATGATTATTTCATGTGTTTGCATACAGAAGCATGGGTATATGTAAATTTTTATGTATATGTAAATTTGTATTTTATACATGTGAGTATATATGTACGTTTCTGTACATATATGCACGCACATATATATGCATGCATGTATATATACATGTAGAACACATACCTCACATGATTATTTTAAGATTCAATTGAGATGATAATTATGTAAAGTGCTTTGAAAACTTTAAAGCTCTCTATATAAACGTTGCTTATTATTATTATTTTATAGTGACCACAAGATCAGTTTTTTTGATACATTTATGGTTGATTCTCTATGTAATTTTAAGGGAGAAGCATATATATATATATATGTGTGTGTGTGTGCGCGTGTTCACACATATATGCATACATATCACATATACCTACCAACAAAACCTTCCCCATCTTCTTATTGTTCTCTTTAATTGCATTTTTCTATCCTGCAGGTCTCCAGTTTTCTTTATTGTGAAAGCAAAAACTAATAAGGCAATCACTTTCCTGGGAAATAATTCCTTGAGAAGTAACAAATGACAGATCATTCAGCAAACTAAAATTAGGTAGCAGCAAAGGATGCAATTTATTTTTCCTATGCAGAATACTGTTAAGTTCTGAGTTAGTTGTGATGTCCTCTATTTAAGACACCATAGGAAGAATTTAACTTCAAAGATCCAATATTTTTTGAAAGCCTCCCACCCACTAATAAAGGCGTCAACATTTTGTATCTGTTGTCATTCATATGTCAATTATATTTAAAATCATTAACTTTTAAATTGTGATGTAAGAGCAATTAATCCACCTTTTACTCACCTTTATTAGAAGCACATATCCTAATGGATGGAAAATGTGCCCATTATGTATTAGTAATATAAAACCTTGGACCAGTGTCATATCAAATAAACTGGATCTTGAAGATACATTAAGGGAGATATTATTCTCTTAGTCTTTATGATGGGAGTGGAGGGGAGGTGGAATGCATGTAATACCTTAGTAGGATAATAGCTATCATGCAATTTACTAATGTTCTTATTGGAAGGGGCCTTGTCCATCTAGTCATTTCTTTCTGAGAATCACAATTTAAGCCAGGAATTACTATTCCATTTTCTTTTTACAAGTCATTCTCCTCAAAGCTAATATTTCATGTCTGGGATGTGTAGTCTCAATGTTCTGGACCTGTGGGGAGAGGACAGTGTCTTTCAAGTTTGGTCCTAGGTTCAGAGTTCCCTTCTGAGTATTACAAGCAGACCATTGAAAAAGGCAGGAAGACAAGGATTTCTTAGGGAGCTGTTGCAATAGACTGAAGTTATTCATTTGGGAAAATACCCGTTATGGTTCTTGGATCCTCCTCTGTGCTCCCAAAGGACATTTTCCAGGACACAGCTGAGTAGAAATGCTCGTTTCTAAACTTGTGTTGAGTATCACTGTGTTTTAACTTGCTGTATATATGCACAAAGGAAGACTCAGCATAATTATATGCTGTGCCTTCTGATCTATAGGTTGCAGAATTGAACTAATTGATTTTTTCTTTGTATTTCTTAAAGATATAGTATGCAACAAAAAAATAACTCAGAGTCTCACCATTTAAAAGGCAGCCTCAGGCTAAAGATGTTCGTATAGTCAGTTTTTATACTGGTAAACATTTTCTTAGCTGATCCTCCCTTGTGACCACATAGTAAATTATTTCCAAGCATTGGGCTTATAATTTCATTTATAAAGAAAATAGAAGAATGAGGAAGCTCCTACTATTGCAGATTCCTACCTTCTCTGAAACATAGAGTTTCAGAGAGTTTCCCAGAGCACTGAGAGCTTAAGTAACTTGCTGAATGTCATGCAGTCAGTATGTGTGTCAAAGGTAGGCCTGTGCAACCCATAGCTTATGGACTGCTTGCAGCATGCCAAAGGATTTCGGGAGGCCCATGAAGGATGTAGAGAAAAACATCCTTTGTAAGTAGAGGAAATCCTTTGATGTGCTGTAAGTGGACTTACAGTCTGCTGGCTGGAGGTTGTGCAAGACTGGTCAAAGACAATACTTCAGCCCACATTTTCTTGGTTCTTTAGTTACCTCTTTATCCACTATGTCACACAGCTTGTTAAAGCAAACCTTAAAAAAGTTAGATTTATATGACAACCAACATTTATATAGTAATTTTAATTTTGCAAAACTTTTTCACATACGTTATCTTATTTCAGACTCATAAAGACTGGGTATGGTTGGGGCTACCTGTTATTGTCACCATTGAGAGTTGGGGAGGTGACATGTCACATACTCAGGGGTGGGGAACTTGTGACCTTGAGGCCACATGTGACCTTCTAGATCTTCAAGTGCAGCCTTTTGACTGAATCCAAGTTTTACAGAACAAATTCTTTTATTAAGGGGGTTTGATCTGTGAAGTTTAGACTCAGTCAAAGAGTCACACTTGAGGCCTTGAGGCTGCAGGTTCCCCTACCCTTGATCTAGTTCAAAATTGTAAGAGGTAGAATTTGACCCTAGGCCTTTTTGACTTCAGTTCCAGCAATCAATCCACTATGCCATAGTATCTTTCATATGAAACATGAGAATACTTTATAAACATTGTGTGCTTATCTAAGAATCCAATAATGGATTCTTACAGTAAAAATATGGGAGAAGAAATCTTTAGCAATTTAATTCCTATGCTATACATTTCTGAAAAGAATATAAGAGGCTTTATAATCAAAGTGGTTTTGCAAAACCATCACTAGCCACTATTTTTCATGATTGTTTAAAATATCAGTTGCAGGTGTCAGAAAGTTAATTTGTTCAACATTGTATTGGAACCCCTTTCACATAATAGAGTTAGCTTTTTATATTGATTTAATCAATCTAATTTAAACAATCGCATAAAGTATTTTCCATAGACTAAATGATTGCTACCATTTAGTACTTGCTGAGAACTTGTGTGATGAAGAAACTAGACAAAACTTTAAACACAAGGAAGAAAATATCATCACATGATGCTTATTTTTCAATAAGTAAAGTTGCATAATTATATTAACTAATTACATTCAATTAAAAAGACATTTAAATAATGACCTATGATCTCAAGTATTCTGTAGATTCTAAGTTTCCAAATTTCTAATTTCAATGTTCCAGGATAATAATAGCTAGCATTTATATACCACTTCTAGCTTTGAGAAGCATTTCACAAATATTTTCTAATTTTATACTTACAACAATTCTAAGAGATAAGTGCTATTATTATCTATGTATTACCAATGAAGAAACTAATAGATAGATAGGAAACTAATAGATGGGAGTTAAGTAACTTGTCTAGGTTAAGGAGAGTCTGGGGTCAGATTTGACTGTATGTGCATAACAACAGTAACAATCACAAACAGCTAATATTTGCATAGCACTGGAATGGTAATTTAAATGGAACAATCTTTCCCATTCGTTAATAGACCCATGTGACCAGCTTAAATGACATGGAAACCTAAGTCACATGTGGCAGGAGGAACTTGCTGAACCGCTGGAATAGGAAAGATGGAGCGGAGCTGAGAGAAAGTTGGTCATGCTAGTCAGAGCTAGTCAGAGCTAGTTAGTCATGCTAGTCAGAAGGACACAGGCAAGCAGGGCTAACTAGGCTTGTGAGTGTTTATTTGTGGAAAGGCTCCAACAGACCCGTGAGAACTGGGAACCGAGGATATAAGGGGGAATCTAAAGACTTGCTTACAAGGTATTACTTGTTTTCAAAGAATATCAATAAGACCAGGGGAAAAGAAATTGTCAGGAGTGTATAGGAGAGGCTGAATTTTATTAATTACTGTATCATGTGTAAAAGCAGAGATGAGATGCCGAAGGAAAAAATTCAGATGGAGATAGAGTCAGCTTTTTTTAATGTGAATTCTCAGCATTCAGGTTTTCCTTTAAAAGAGCAAGCTGAAGGGCCTCGGATGGAAGAAAAAACTTCATTTAGCTAAGAAGAAGCAGAAGGCTGGCAAAAGAAGTGCGCATAAAACATTTGTACAGACCCAGCCTAGTTGCTATGACAATTACCAGGAGAGCATGGGGGCGAAAAATTTAACTAAGTCAGAGTTGGAAAATGGAACAATGTTACAGGGGGAGACTTCTCAGGCAGAAGCTCACCCTACACTAAGGAAAAAATGGGAGAACCAAGCAGTGAACACAATATTTAGGGAGATAATTGAGGATTTTACTCAGCAGGAGGTCACAGATACTTTGGGTCACTTCACTCAAAGAAAGCATAGATGGTATTCCAACTAATGAACTATACAGAATGTACTGAGAAAAGGGGATTGATCCTAGACAGAATAGTGAAGTAAGAGTTGTCCCTACAGATTCTCCTGAACCCTTGTATCCAAGTTTGTCACATCTTCAGGGAGAATAGGAAGTTGCCCAAGTCCCAGCTCAGATTAAAGAAATACACACTCAGGAATGCAGACCCCATATCAGTTTGACCATATACAGGAGAAATGGATCAAATACTGTTAACTATGACACTATTAGATACTGGAGAAGAGGCCTCCCTTATGTATGGAAACATTGATAAGTTTAAACATGGAACTCCTATAACCATCACAGGACTGGGAGGAGCTGAAATATCATTGAGATTAGTCAAACTGACAATGAAACAATTACCTAAGAAAGAATACATTGTGGTAATTGAATCCATTCTTGAATACATCGTTGGAATACATATATGGAGAGGTATGACTTTAAATTTACCTGAGGGGAGGTACCAATTTACAGTAAGGATGATAGGAGTTAATAAAGGTGGTAAAATAAAAATGGACCCAATCACTTTACCTGAACCTTCTGAAATAATTACTTTAAAGCAGTATTGTGTACCAGATGGGCAAGATGAAATTACCAATACTATAAAAGAAGATGTTGAGGCAGAAGTGTTAATCCCTACAACCACTGGAAGGAATAATCTTGTCTGACCCATAGGAAAGTCATATAAGACATGGAGGATGACAGTGGATTACAGATGATTGAACAAGGTAACTCCTCCCTTGTGTGCTGCTCTTCCAGATACTGTTACCTTAATAGAAAGGATTCAGAAATATGATGGGACTTGGTATGCAGTTATTGATTTAGCTAATGCTTTTTTTTTAATTGTCCCAATAGATTCTAAACCATGAGACTAGTTTGCTTTCACTTGGCAGGGCTGACAATGCATGCTTGCCACAAGGATATCTGCATAGCCCCACCATTAGTCACAGGATTGTGGCTGAACATTTACATGAATTAGAGCTACCTGGTATACAGCTTACCCACTGTATAGATGATATTATGATTCAGGGAAAAAAGGTAAAGGAAATGGAGAAGAGTTTGACACCTTTAATTGATCATATGAAAAGCAAAGGGTAGAAAATTAACCCTGCAAAGATTCAAGGGCCAGTTTAAACTATAAATTTTTTTGATATACAATGGAACAAGGGGCTGTAAGAGATTCTCCCTCAAGTCTGACAAAAGATTCAGGATTTTCCTATCTTCAGCAACAAGAAAGAGGCTCAAAAGTTTATAGGATTGTTTGGATATTGGCAACATCAAATACTACATCTAGGACAAATTCTCGAAAGCTTATATACAATTCCTAGGAAAAAATATGAACTAGATTGGGGTGTGAGCAGAGTAAAGCTTTCGAAGAAGCAAAGGCCACTATACAATTGGTCCTAGATTTGTGGTCTATGCAAAGTAGTCTGCTGGAATTACAAGTGATTGTCCAGGACAAATATGCAAACTGGAATTTATGGCAAAAATAACAAAACTGAAATGTAACCTTAGGATTTTGGTCTAGGAAATTCCCTTCATCTGGAATTCAATACATAATATACTATTTTTGAAAAGCAGGTGTTAGCTACATATTGGGCTTTGGTAGAAACTGAACAACTGACTTTGGGCCATGAGGTAATATTAAGGCCTAGAATTCTGATTATGACCTGGGTAAGGAGTACCCTAGCTTCTCACAGAATTTGACTTGTGCATGAGGCTAGCATAATTAAGTGGAAATGGTGCATTCAAAATAGATCTAAAGTAGGCAAAAGTGGAGTTTCTGATTTACATGGATCTATAGTGAACATAGATAACTGAGAGAAATGGTACATCCTCTGACCCAAAACAGTAATTGGTACAGTCCTGGGTGAAATGGAATGAAGGATATGATGGATGAACTGAAGAACAAAAGAGATATGTGTGGTTTACTGATGGGACAGCAAAAAATTGAGACACAAAAGGCATTGGAAAGTGGTAGCCTATAACCCATGTACTAGGCCTACTGTGGAAAGTACTGAGATAGGTGGACTTCTTAGCCAATATACTGAATTTATGGCAGTACATCAAGCTATCAAAACAGAACAAGGAGGACAGTGTCATATATTCACTGATTCATAGGTGGTAGCTAATGGGTTAGCTATATGGATGCCCATGTGGAAAAATAAAAATTGGGAAATTCATGGGAAAAAAATCTGGGGTAAAGAATTATGGGAAGATGTATGGGACATGTCTTTGGTTACTAATTTGTCAGTTTTTCATGCAGATGCTCACATGGCCCTCACTACGCCAGAATGTGAGTACCATGTACATGCTGATCAACTAGCAAAGATTGCTACTCAAAATATTGTCCCTACTCTGACACGAACTGATGATCCTGTACTAGTAAAATGGGTCCATCAAATGACCGGTCATTTAGGGGTCTAGGCCACATAACAGTGGGCACAAGACCATGGTGTTAGTGTCTCTCATTCATTGTTAAAACAAGTAAGAGAGGAATGTTATATATGTCAATTGGAAAAGAAACGGATTGTTCCTCAGGTAGTAGCTGGAGAAATAGCAAGGGGATAAGTACTCACCCAAATTTGACAAATAGATTATATTGGACCCCACCTCAAGATAAAGGATGCAAATTTATAACTTGTGGGACATTTATTCAGGTGATTAGTAACTTGTTCCTATAAGAATGTGACCCAGAAAAATCACCTGTAAAACTCTAGATCCCATAAGCCTATATTGTGGATCCCCAATGCAGATTCATAGTGACAGTGGGTCACATTTCAAAGGTAATGAAATGAAGAGTTGTTGTGTATTGAACAACATAGAATGGATGTATCATATTCCATATTATCCACAAGCATCTGGGTTAAGTGAAAAAAATGAATGAATTATTGAAAACACAGTTAAGGAAGCTAAGTTCTAATAATTCTTATCAATATTGGAAAGATAATTTGCTCACTGTTTTATGAAATTTGAATAATAGATCATTGGAAGGAAGTACACCTCTAGCCAGAATGATGACCCCAAATCTGTAAATTACAAAACAATGAACACATAAAATCCCAAATATGGAGTATTGGACTGTGAGGTCAGATGTCCCAGCATCATATCCAAGGACACCTGATTTGGTAGGATACAATTTATGTTGTTTAGAGGACTTCAGGTTGGACAGATAAGAAATAAGAAAAATCTCTACTGGGATATGTATGAGAATCCCTAAAAATCATTTTGGATAGATTCTGCCTAAATCAAGATTAGTAGTTGGAGAAATATTGGCTGGAGTGATTTATTGTAAATATCAAGGAGAAATTATTGTGACATTCCAGAATGTAGATGAAGAACCCATACAGTTTTGTAAAAATGATAGAATAGTTCAAGTGATTATTATTTCTTGTGAAGCAATACCCTTTGTGGAAACTGCCACTCCTTCTCAAATAACTAACAGAGGAACTGAAGGAATGGGTTCCACTGATAGAACAAAATTGGGAGTTAAAGTATGGGTAAAATTGAAGTCAAATTACATTTCAAAGGCTATGTAAATTATAGCACATGGGAAAGATAATACCATAACTGTTGTTTATTCAGGAGAATATGATTATTAAGTTGGACCCTTAACTCCTATATTCTACCATGGATGATGCTATGATGGTTGGTTTATGGACTCCAGAGGCATTGAAGACCCTATATCTACCTTGCTTCTGGCTATTGTCTCCTTGTTTCTTTTTGGCTTTTTGTCTATTAAACTTGTTTACTAGATTTGTTTTCTACAGACTTAGTACCCTCCACTTGCAAATGCCTGATCACTTAAGCCACATGTTACCCCTTGTCCATGACTCTAACGTGTTACCCCTAGACCTGGTGCTGACCAAGCTCTGGTTGCCAGGTAGAGAACTGACCCCTTGAATGGGACCTCTTGGGGCAGAGACAGCTCAATCTCCAATCTCAGGAGCAAGTAGCTATGGAAGAAGAGACCTTCACCCCTTACACCAAGATTTTGGGGCCCATTTGTTTGAAGGGGCAATGATGAGGTGCTCGTACTCAAGTCCCACCCTAAGATATTATTTTGTGTGCTTATTTGATGTGATTCCTGTTATATTGTTGTAAAGTTCTCTTGATACCAGTTACCTAAGATACTGTTTTATATGCTTATTTTCCATTATCCCTGTTACAATTCTGTTGATATCAATTGCCCCACCAACCCATGTAATGAAGATCTTGGGGCTGTATGTAATGGTAATTTAAATGGGAAGATTGTTCTCATTCATTAATAAGCCCTTATGACCTGCATATATCACATGGAAGACTAAGTCATATGTGGTGGGAAGAATGTGCTGAATGGATGGGATAGGATCAGTGAAGCAGAGCTGAGAGAAAGTTGGTCATGTTAGTCAGAGGTGGAAAGCACACAGGCAAGCAGGCCCAGCTAGACTTGTGATTTTTTGTTTATTTGTGGGAAGGCACCAGCAATGGGAGACTTGGAAATGCTTTTGTCCCCAGTAGTGCTAATGTGTATGGACTTCTTGGTTAATATGAAGGATTTGGCTTTCTGGCATTGGGATTTGGCTTTCTGGTGTTGGGATTTGACTTTCTGGTGTCTAAATAAATGTTTTGCTCCTGCCTTCTATATGGAGAGTCTGTTACTTTGTGATTTAGAACTGTACTGGCATATTCATGGTTGCTCTCAGTGCTGCCAATATTGCCTGGGTGATTCAAGCACTTACTATGTGCCAGCACTGTGCTAAGTGCTTTACAATCATTACCATTTTTGGTCCTCACGCTGATGTTAAGAAGGAAGTGCTATCAGTATCACCAATTTGCAGATGAGGAAAATGAGGCAAATAGACATTAAGTGACTTACTCAAGGTCACATAGTAAGGATCCAAGGCAATATTTGAGCTAAGATTTTCTTAACTTCAGGTCCAGGACTGTCTACTGTGTTACCTACTTGCTGTAGAACTGTAACTGCTGTATGACCCAGCTACCTAAACTGATAAAGCAGAGAGTCAAGGTAGTAATGATTTTCTTCATTATCTCTTCTTTCCATGCCTCTTTTGTTAGAATGAAGCATATTCAGAAGTATCTTTTCATTGCACAATCTCTGTCTCTATATAAAGGAGGCTATATGGTTCAATGGAAAGAGTGCTAACCCTTGAATTTAAGAATTTGTGTTCAAATTCAGCCTCATCCAGAATTTCTGGGTGACTATGAGCAAGTCATTCTACATCTCTGTGTCTCAGCTTTTTTTTTTTCTGTCTAATTGAGAAGGCTCGATTAATTGACCCCAGTAGTCTCTTCCATCTCTAGATCTATGAACTTGATAGTCCTTTTAAGTGACATTCTTCTCCTTTTACCCATTAACAAGACCCATTTTTTTAGAATGGAATTATCAATAAAAGGAACCTCAGAACAACACATGGAAGATCTGTAGTCTATTGGCTTGTTAATTAACTTTCTCAGCATGGGGATCATTAAGCCACTAACCAACAGGTTAAAGTGATTATACTTGAAGGTCAACAATCAACTGACTCCAATTGTTGATTTGTTTCCAAGCTCTATAGAAAATAAAGTATGCAGGATTTGCATATCAAGAAACACAGTCACACCCACCTTGCACTGATCTATCTTCAGGGTTAATTGAGATACCAAAACTTGGATGAATATATATTTCCAGAAGAATTTTATTCTGGAAATAATATTCAAATTATTCCTACCACTGCTAAATAAAAAGTATGAACATTTTTTTACCTTGGCTCCATTTTTAATGTGCTTAGACCTGTGAGTCATTAGATCAAAACTCTCTCCTATGCATATTGTTTTCCCCTATTAGAATGTGAGCTCCTTAAGAAGAAGGATTATCTTGCTTTTGCATTTGTATAGTTAGAACTTAATACAATGGCCACATATAGTAGGTGATTAATAAATAATTGAGGATTGATTAAGGAATAGAAGAAAACATGAGTATTTTGGCATGTTTTATCTCCATCCTGGTCTGGACTGGGAAAGGAAATTGTAAATAGAATAGTTCCTAGAAGTTTGGCTCTAGTAAGACCAGTAGCCTGACTACAGACAGCCCACAGATTCTGGAGGTTGTATGATTTTACTGAATTAGGCAAAGTGAGTTTGAGCCCATCATAAATGTACCAATCTTGTGTGTTTCAATTAAAGACGAAGACAGAAGTTAATAGAATTCCTTTGAAGCCAAATCTCTGTCCTCTGTTTTGATTTGTATCTCTCTACTTTTCTGGGGAAAAGGAGCTTCTTCTAACTGACCTGCAATCAACAACTCTCTAGCATGATTCCTGCTCTGCCATGGTCTTCACTGTACACTGCAAAGTTCTAGCAGACCCTTAACCTAGTTTAAGTAAATGTTAGGCACTGAATGTAGTGCTAAAATATCTGACACAAAATGTGAAAAATATAATCAACTTTCTCAATGTTTTGTCTTGAAAGCATTAAGTTTGAATATTTTTCTATGGACATTAGGGAAATTGAATATGAAGAAATAAATGTGACTGACTGTTAGATTTTAAAGAAATGTTTCAGCATAGGAGTAGAGCCAAGATGGCAGAGAAAAGGCAGGGACTCACCTGAGCTTTCTCTCAAACCTCTCCACACAAATTTAAATAATACTTCAAAGCAAATTCTACAGTGGCAGAACCAACAAAAGAATGGAGTGAAACAACTTTTCAACCCAAAACAACTTAGAAGGTTTGCAGGACTGGTTTGTTGCACCAAAGTGAGAGTGGAATGTAGTTCAGCAAACCCAGAAATAGACCTTGGGGGCAACTGAACCAGTGAAGTGTCTGTAGACATCAAGAAGATCAGACAACTGGTCAAGAGGAGACCAGGGCAAGCACCAGGGGCAGGACTCTGTTTCATTGCATACATGGATCTGGGTCATAGGTCTGAATTTTCAGTGACAGAATGAGAAGTAATGCAAGCACACCAGAGTTTAGAGACACAGGGGACTGAAGGCCCTGCTCACAGTTCCAGGGTAAAGAAGAGTGCTTATGGTCATTCATGAACCAGAACAAAGGCCAGGAGATTGATATGCACCTCTTCTTAGATCATACAATCTTGGAAGAACCTCAGAACATCCCCAGAATTGTCCCTGAAAACAGTTGCACAAAAAAGCCCCTGAAGCTTGGGACAGAACCCTCCCTACTATGGAAGCAGAACCCCACTTTATCATACAATTTAAAGTCAAAAAATAGATTAGAGAAATGAGCAAACAGTAGAAAAGACCCTGACTACAGAAAGTTGCTATGGTCATAGGGAAGATCAAACACAAAGTCAGAAGAAGCAACCAAAGCCTTAAAGAAAAATATGAATTGATCACAAGCCATAGAAGACCTCAAAAAGAATTTTAAAAATCAAGTGAAAGAAGTAGAGGAAAAATTGAGAAGTGAGAGTAATGAAAGAAAATCATGAAAAAGAGTCAACAAGAGGCACAAAAATACTGAAGAAAATAAAACTTTAAAAAAATAGAATAGATTAAATGGTAAAAGATACATAAAAATTAGCTGAAGAAAAGAACTCCTTAAAAAAGCAAAATTGGAAAATGGGAAAAGCGGTGCAAAAAAAAATCACTGAAGAAAAGAACTGCTTAAAAATGGAATTGGAAAAATGGGAAAAGAGGTACAAAAGTTCATTGAAGAAAATAATTCCTTAAAAATTAGAACTGGGCAAATGGAAGCCAATGACTTTATGAGACATCAAGAAATAATAAAACAAAATTAAAAGAATGAAAAAAATGTGAAATATCTTATTGGGAAAACAACTAACCTGGAAAGTAGATCCAGGAGAGACAAAGTAAAATTTATTGGATGGCCTGAAAACCATGATTAAAAAAAAAAAAGAGCCTAGATATCATCTTTCAAAAAATATCAAAGAAAACTGTCCTGATATTCTAAAACCAGAGAGTAGAATAGAAATTGAAAGAATCTACCAATCACCTTCCCGAATGATATACCAAATGAAAATTCCCAAGAAATACTGTAGTCAAATTCCAGAGCTCTCAGGTCAAAGAAAAAATATTACAAACAGCCAAAAAGAAAAAATTCAATATTTTGGTGCTGTAGTCAGGATAATACAAGATTTGGCAGCTTCTGCATTAAAGATTTGGAGAACTTGAGATTTATATTCTGTAAGCCAAAAGAACCAGAATTGCAATTAAGAATCATCTATCCAGCCAAACTGATTATAATCCTTTATGGGAAAAAATGAATATTCAATGAAATAGAGGACTTTCAAGCATTCCTGATGAGAAGACAAGAGCTGAATAGAAAATCTAACATTCAAATACAAGACTCAAGAGAAAACTGAAATGGTCATTGGAAAGAGGAAATCCTAAGGGATTTAATATGGTTAAACTGTTTACATTCTTACGCTGAGAAAATAATACTTGTAACTCCTAAAGTCTTTTTCATTATTAGGGCAGTTAGAAGGACTATACGTAGACAGAAGGCATGGCTGTGAGTTGAATATGATGGGATGATTATCTAAGAAACAAAATCAAAGAATGAGAAAGAGGAATGCACCTGGCAAAGGTGAAAGAGAGAAGTATAATAGGGTAACTTATCTGGCACAAAAGAACTTTTACGGTGGCAGGGAAGATGGAGGAGGGTAGGTGGAAGCTTAGGAACCAAATTCTCATCAGAATTGGCTCAAAGAGGGAATAACATACACTTTCAGTTAGGTATAGAAATTTATCTTATCCTACAGGAAAATAAGAGGGAAAAAGGATGAGAGGGGGAAGGGCTGATCGAAGGGAAGATGGATTGGGATAGGTAAAAGTCAGAAGCAAAGCACCTTTGAGAATGGACAAGGTAAAAGCAGAAGGAGAATAGGATAAATGGGGAAAATAGGATAGAGAGAAAAACATAATAATCATAAGTGTAAAAAATTTACAGTAAGTTTCTCTGATAAAGACCTCGTTTCTCAAATATATCAAGAAGTGAGTCAAATTTATAGAAATAAGAGCCATTCCTCAACTGATAAATGGTCAAATGTTGTGGTCAGGCAGTTTTCAGTGAGGTAATCAAAGCTATCTATAGTCATCTGAAAAAAATCATTATTGATTAGAGAAATGGAAATTGAAACAACCGAGCTACCATCACACACCTATCAGATTGGCTTATGTGACAAAAAAGGAAAATTACAAATGCTGAATGGGTTGTGGGAAACTGAGACATGAGTGCATTGTTGGTGAAGTTGGGAACTGATTTAACCATTCTGTAGAACAATTTGGAACTATGTCTGAAGGGCTATAAAATATGAATACCCATTGATCAAAGCAATACCATGACTGGGTCTATTATCTCCAAAAAGATAAAAAACAAAAAGTAAAAAGGATCTATTTGTACATAAATATTTATTAGTAACTCTTTTAATGGGAGCAAAGAATTAGAAATTGAGGTGATATCCATCAATTGGGGAATGACTGAATAATTTCTTCCACATGATTGTGATGGAGTACTACTGTTATCAGAAAGCAAGATGTTCTCAGAAAAACCTGGAGAAACTTACATGAACTGATGCAAAGTGAAGTAAGCAGAATCAGGAGAACATTGTACATAGTAACAATATTGCTATGATTATCAACTGTGAATGACTTAGTTATTCTCAGCAATACAGTGATCCAAGATAGTTATGAAAGACTTATGATGAAAAAAAACGCTCTCCATCTTCAGAGACAAAAGTGATGGAGTCTGAATGCAGATCAAAGCTAATTTTGTAAAAAGAAATCTCACAGCATGACTAACATGGAAATAGGTTTTGTGTTATTACACCTATATAACCTGTATTAAATTGCTTGCTTTCTCAATGAAAGAGGAAGGGAAAGACAGAATTTGGAATTCCAAATTAAAAAAAAATGAATGCTAAAATTGTTTTTAACATGTAATTGGGGGAAAATAAAATATTAAATTAAAAAAAGAGAAAAGCCTCATCATTCATTTTCTACTATATAGACATATATTCTATAGTGGGAAAACTATCTTAGTAATTACTAAATGTCTAAGAAATGAATGCATCTTTTGCATTCCTTATTAATGCTAATTTGTATTTTCCTCATATTAATTTTTAAGAATATTTTTACTTTCCTCTCAGTGCCATTTTTGAGAGTACAATTTTTAACTTGGAATCATTTCAAATAGTATCAGCCATACATTTGTGGATTATTTATAAAATTTGAAATTACATAAAATCTATGGTTATTGTGGAGGGAATTTTTTTGAATCTATTCCTAATGTTACTGTATCATTTAAAATAATTTTTGATGTAAATGGAAAACAGAGATTTTATTGAAGGCAGTGATTCCCTGTGAGTTAAAGGCAGAAGCCATTACTGTTCATGTTCTCTTGGCCCCAAAGGTAATTTACTAATAAAAACACTTTGCGAATGACTATTACATACTCAACCTGGTGGGGAATGAAAAGAGTATAAGATATAGTTCTTGACCTCAAGACACTTACAGTCTAGATGGGGAGGGAAGAAACACACCCAAATAGGTGCTAAATAATACTAGGCAATATACATTAAGTACCAAATGAGTAGTATAAACAGTAAGTACTCTGTGTGCAGAGAAGAGATATTACTGTGGGCTAGCTTTGCTCCTCCTTGTGCTTATCTTATCTTAAAGATGGCCCTTTTTAATATGTATTAGTAGCATGGTTGAAATATACTTTATATTATTAACTTATCTATCAAATCAAATGAGATAATATTTCTTTTTTTTTATTTTTTTTATTTTTTATTTTTTATTTATTTATTTATTTATTTAGCTTTTTACATTCATTTTCACAAATCTTTGGGTTCCAAATTTTCTCCCCTTTTCTCCCCTCCCCCCACCTCAATACCCCAAGCACTCCAATTTTCCCTATCTCCAATCTGTCCTCTCTTCTGTCATCCCTCCCTTCCCTTGTCTCTATCTTCTCTTCTCTCCTGTAGGGCCAGATGACTTTCTATTCCTCATTAACTGTATGTCTTCTTTCCTAGTTGCAACAACAATACTAAACAATTGTTCCTAAAACTCTGAGTTCCAAATTCTCCCCATCTCTCCCTCCCCACCTATTCCCTTTGGTACGGCAGGCAATTCATTATAGGCCATATCTGTGTAGCTTTGCAAATGACCTTCCTGATAGTCGTGTTGTGTAAGACTAACTGAATTGCCATCCCTCTTAACCTGCCCCTCATTGTTTCTCTTCTGTCCCTTGATCCTGTCCCTCCCCAAGTGTTGACCTTCAATTACTCCCTCCTCCCTTTGCCCTCCCTTCCATCATCCCCCCCCCAATATCTCATTCTCCCCCGCTTTCTTATACTGTAAGATAGGGTTTCATACCAAAATGAGTGTGCATTTCACTCCTTCGTTTAGTCAAATGTGATGAGGGTAAACTTTTGTTTGTTTGTTTGTTTGTTTGTTTTTCCTCAGCTCTCCTCTTTTTCCCTCCACTAAAAACATCTCCTACTTGCCTCTTATATGACATATAGTTACCCCCTTCCATTTCCCCCTCTTTCCTCTCACTACATTTCTCTCTCACCATTTACCTTAATTTCTTTTAAGGTATGGTCCCATCCTATTCAGATCAATCTGTGCTCTCTGTCTCTGCATGTGAATGCATGTGTGTATGTGTGTGCATGCGTGTACATGTGTATGTGTGGTCCCACCAACCACCCAGATACTGAAAAGTTTTAAGAGTTAGAAATATTGTCCTTCCCTGTATGAATGCAAACAGTTCATTTCTGGTAAGTCCCTTAATACTTCTCCTTGCTGTTTACTTTTGCATGCTTCCTCTCATTCTTGTGTTTGAAAGTCAAATTTTCTTTTCAGCTCTGGTCTTTTCATTAAGAATGATTGAAAGTCCTCTGTTTCATTGAAAGACCATATTTTCCCTTGAAGTATTATACTCAGTTTAGCTGGGTAGGTGATTCTTGGTTTGAGTCCTAGTTCCTTTGCCTTCTGGAATATCCTATTCCACGCCCTTCGATCCCTTAATGTAGAAGCTGCTAGATCTTGGGTTATCCTGATTGTATTTCCACAGTACTGGAATTGTTTCTTTCTAGCTGCTTGCAAGATTTTTTCCTTGAGCTGGGAGTTCTGGAATTTGGCCACAATGTTCCTAGGAGTTTCTCTTTTTGGATCTCTTTCAGGTGGTGATCGATGGATTCTTTCAATACTTATTTTGCCCTCTGGTTCTAGAATGTCAGGGCAGTTTTCCTTGATAATTTCATGCAAGACGATGTCTAGGCTCTTTTTTAGATCATGTCTTTCAGGTAGTCCCATAATTTTTAAATTGTCTCTCCTGGATCTATTTTCCAGGTCAGTTGTTTTTCCCATGAGATATTTCACATTCTCTTCCATTTTATCGTTCTTTTGATTTTGTTTGGTGATTTCTTGGTTTCTCGTAAAGTCATTAGACTCCATCTGTTCCGTTTTAATTTTGAGAGAACTATTAAATTCAGTGAGCTTTTGAGCCTCTTTTTCCATTTGGCTCATTCTGCTTTTGAATGCATTCTTCTCCTCATTGACTTTTTGAACCTCTTTTGCCAATTGAGTGAGCCTATTTTTCAAGGTGTTAATTTCCTCAGCATTTTTTTGGGTCTCCTTTACCAAGATATTGACCTTTTTTTCATACTCTTCTTGCATCTTTGTCATTTCTCTTCCCAGTCTTTCCTCCACCTGTCTAACTTGCTTTTCAAAATCCTTTTTAAGCTCTTCCAAGGCCTGAGCCCACCCAACACCCCCCTGGGGTGTCTGGGGTACTGAGGCCCCGCCCTCCACATCTTTCCCTGATGGGAAAAATACGTTCTTGTCCTCCCCATCAGATCCGAAGGTCGGGATCATTTGCATTTGTTGGAAAAAACTCTCTAAAGTCTTATTTTTCTTCCCCTTTCTAGGCATTTTCCCAGCCAGTTATTTGGCTTCTGAGATTCCTTTCCTCCTCCACCTGGATCCGCCCAGCTAGTGCTTGGCCTCTGAGATTCAAATGCGCTTTCCCGCGGCAAGCTTTAGTTCTGGCACAGGGGTGGGGGCAGGGCCGCCTCCTAAGCTTGGGCCCTCAGGGGCTTTCTGCAGAGACTTTCAGGAACGGAGCGGGTGGGGGCGGAGTGGGGGGCCCCGCCTGCTGTGCTCAGCTCCCTTGGGGGTTTTATTCAGAGGCGTTCAGCAGTAGAGCAGGGTGGGGGCAGGGCTGTCTCCCCTGCTCGGCTCCCTCAGGTTGGAAAGACCTTCAGTATTGAAGATCCTACCTGCTGCTGGGGGATTCCTGAGTCCCGGGCCGTTGCCGCCTCAGCCGCCCGCCCACGCCTCTGCCTCCGCCGCTTCCTGCCCCTGTCTCTTCTGCCGCCGCTTCCTCCCGAGGGGGCCCGAGTCTCGGAGACGCTCCGCTCCCCTCCCCTATCGCAGCCTTCTTTCTTACTGACCTGTAGCTTCTGTGGGCGGAAGGACTTTCCCAGCTGCCGGAGCTTCCCCCGGAGCTTTCCTCTCTGAAGTCTGCTCGGGTCAGCTTCTCTGGGGCCGCGGCCAGGGGTGGGGGTGGGGTCCGCTTTCCGGAGTGCGATGGACCCCGGGGACGGCTCTGCAGGGTTCAGTGGAACGGAAATCTCTTCCCCTATGTTTATGCACCCCCTGCAGAGATTCAGAATTTATGGGGATCTCCTTTTACCTCAATTCCATGGGTTGTGGGCTCGGAGCTCGTAAATGTGCGTCCTTCTACTCCGCCATCTTGGCTCTGCCCCCCGAGATAATATTTCTAAAAAGCACTTAGCACATTATCTGGCATATATTGGTGCTATATAAATACTTACTCTTTTCCCCTGCCCTTCCTGTATCCTTCTCTCCCATTTCTTACCTTGGGACATGGTGCTCTAGAGGTGTGAATGCTCTAGAAATGTGATTAATAAGAAAAAGTATCAGTTAAAGTCAATTCCCATGAAAGAGAATTTTCTTACTCTGAATTAGACTAAGCGATTAGATTTTGGAAGTAATTGTGCATTCTTTTCTGTTCTCTAAGGTCAAATTGGATGAAAGATGTCACAGACTTTTTCAAGATATAATATGATTTAAAATGTCAGAATCGACTCAATCAACTATGCTAGAGGGTGCTAACCTCATCCTAGAGCTGACTAGTTTGGAAGGGGTCTTTATTTCCATCAGTATCTTAGAAGTAAACAGCTTCTCATTCCATCAATTCATTATTCACAGCCATTACTCATAAATATGGAATTGTGTTAATATGTGGCATGTCAGTTTTCAGGAAATGTCGAAATTGGGTAAAAATTGTCACTGGGACTTCTTATTAAAATCACTCCATTTACTTCTTATATACTCTCTGGATATCTGAGATGTAGCCATGTAAATTAACATCTAGGATTCCAGTTTCTTTCCATGAAACAAATGTATTAAGCATTGATTCCAATAGTAAACCTAGAGCCATAACAGTCCAGTTACCTGGTAGAAATGGTGGGAAGATAATGACAAATTCAGCAGCTCTATTGGGGACTGTATTATATTCATTCTATCTGCATAGAGTTATCTTTGTACTTTTCTACCTGTACATAGAATTTTTCATTACACTTTTCTTGCTCATTGCTAGTAGGTAGGGTTTTATTTTAGGTACTCTTTCAGGTGATGTTAACGAGGTACATCTGCTTCACTTTGACAAGTGAAGAACAAGGAAGGTGGTACTTTACCCTGGAATGTTTCATTTCTTGGTGGGAGAATGGGAGATGTAAAGTTTAATTCTTTTTTTGTTTAAGGGTTAGCTAGGTGGCATTGTGGATAGAGTGCCAGATCTAAAGTCGAGAAGTTGTGATTATTATTGTATATTGTCCAACTCTTCATGATGCCATTTGGACTTTCATTGGCAGAGATAGTGGAGTAGTTTGCCATTTCCTTCTCCATCTCATTTTACAACGAGGAAAATGAGGCCAACAGGGATAAATGACTTGCCCAGGGTCACACAGCTAGTAAGTGTCTGAGCATGGATATGAATTCAGGAAGATAAATCTTCCTGACTTCAGGCATAGCACTCTTTCTACTGCACCACCTATAGAATCAAGAAAACTTGAGTTCAAATCCAGCCTCAGATACTTAGCAGGTATAGGACCTAGGGCAAGTCACTTAAGCACTGTTACCTCACTTACCTCATCTGTAAAATGGGGATAATAATAGGTATACATACTGGGATTGTTGTGACGATCAAATGAGATAACATTATTAATGTGCTTAACACCAAGCCTGGTCCTTTTATTGATTTTTTTTTTTTGTTATTTTAATCCTTGATAACGGATTTGTTTGAAGCAGGAGTTTTCATCCACATAGAAAAAGGAGGGATAAGCAGAGTGACTAATCCTAAGTATATCTCTTGACTCCAAAGGAATCCCACCCATCTCATATGTTTCATTTTATCTGACCTGTTCCTGACTGGTATATTCAAATCAGGGCTGTGCTGGAGCCAGCTTGAAATGTCTCAAGAAAGGTGATTGTTAAATTTTCGGTGTGAGCCTTTCACACCTTGGAAAGGGGCAAACTGTAAATCAGAGATTGATTTATTATTCTGTTGGTTTTCTAGTCTTAAGAAAGTGATGGAGAAAATATTAATAACTCAGATTATACTTCAAAGTATGTTTTATGTACAGTTATTTTTTTCTGGAGAGCTCATTGTTAAATATTTATAAGTAAACTTCTGACTCTGAAATCTTCTCACGTGGAATTGGCAAGTATGTAATGGATACCAACTCCTTTTGTCTATTATAGCCCCTAACATCTGTAGGTCATTCAGTGGTTAGGCCATGTCTGGATAGAATCAACTTTCTACGAGCAGTTTTATAGGCAACTTTATTTTCCTGAATCAGTCAGACAGGGACTCAACAGGTAGCAGGGAAATAGAACACAGATGTCTTCTTGCACTCTTCCTATATTAGTATATCCACTAAGTTATTTTGTATAATATCATTAGATAATGTATTATATTATCTAATTAATAAAATATATGATCTAATTAATATAGTTTATAGAATGATGTGTTAAATATATAATTGTATATAATATATGTTATATATTATATACAATTATAGATAATATATTATATATAATTAACAATGATATATAATATTTATACTATATTATAATACTAATATAATTGGATCAACTGAACTTTGCCACTATTCTTTGATTTCCTAGACCTCACCATGACAGTTCCTCAAATGTCCTAAGGTCACTAACAGTCTTATTATGATAGTTTCCTGTGCTTTGGTTTTTTCTTCTCTGAATTGGTTATAAATTGGATTTCAGTTAAAACTCCAGAATCAGGTAGGTGCAAATGGAGGATTTCTTCCATCTGTACTGTGGCAAATATGTATCTTACACCCTCCTGAAGTGTGAGAAAACAAAGAAAAACTCTATTCAGAATATTTGTTTTGTTCTACTAAACATTCAGTTCCATAATTCAAAGAATCCATTCTGTTGCAGTGTTAGAGTAAGATTTTGGCAGCACAAACTAAATGCAAGCTCTTCAATGTCAATGACAAGCCATTGTTAGAAAAATTAAGTGTGCATGTGTGTGTGTGTGTGCGTATGCGTGTGTGCGTGTGTGTACTGAGTCTAGTTCCACTCCATTTTTGAAGAATTACTCACTCAGAAGAGGAATATTTCCTTTGTGAATGGAGGAAGTTGGAAAGGCATTTTCTGGAAGTGATTTCCAAAACTGTGAAAGAGCCAGAGGTTCTGAGAATGAATTCAAGCAAAACATCAGACCTTTTAATAAAGAAGTTTTGCACACCATCTGTAGACTTTAAAGACCTTAAAGGACTTTAAATCCCCTTAAAAGAAAGGGATTAAGAATAGCTTTTGTATTTTTAAAAATTTTTTATTTTTCATTTTTAACACAGCTCATATCACATAAAAAAAATCCAACTTTTGGTCAGGTGATACTCCTTTTAAAGCATTTACAATGTAGACAACAAACAATTTTTTTTTTAACATTAACCAATTGGGACACACATAATAATTATGTATGCTAACTTCACAAGCCCTTGACCTAATTGTCTCCACAGTATTACTGTGAGTTAAAGGACCCTAACTTGTCGTTGGTCTAAAGTCCTAAGCCTAATAGCTTAATTTTGGACTTAACCTCAGATGTTCCCCTACCAACAATCTATAATTTAATAGATCTAATACTAAGCTTACAAACCTTTTGACTATAGGAAATTGCCACTAAGAGCAGGGACACTGCAGGGAAACAATATCTCCACAACTTCATGTCAATTCCAGGTAGGAGTAGGTTGTCAACTTGCATTCAATCAGGTTTAAAGTCTGCCAGGTGTCAGTGGGGAAATTAAGTCAGGAGAATCCTACTTCAGCCCAGTCTGAACAGCCGCTCTCCCACCCTTCCCATGAGACCACCTTTTTCAGTTCATACCAGCATCTCACAGGCTTACTGGCATCATGGATTGGAGGCTCAGATCGCCTTTCTTGCTATCCATACCTGGAGTTGGACTCAGAAGAACAGTCAGTTAATAGTCCCATAGCATCCTAAAATAGCAAGTTCCAATAACCAGGTTTCAGATATGATTATAATTTCACATTGGCTAAGGAACATCTTCTGAGGCAAGTCTTAAGTGGCTTACATGCCTTTCTATACACATCCTAGTTCCTGCTTAAATAACAATCATACAATCAAATACACCATTGAAACCTTCACTTTTCTGTCAATGCCTAATTTTACTCAAGGTTAACTTTCTCTAGGAAATTTAGACTAAAATTCTTTCCCCCAAACTAAAGATGTCTCTGATTTGGTCACAGAGATTAATTCAGTCAACTGTTTTAATACTAACTGTTTTACATCACTTTGTAGCATGTCCAATTTTTCTCCCCATCTCTCCCCTCCCTCCACTCCCTAATACCTTGCATTCTGATTACCTCTTTCCTCAATGTACCCTCCCTTCTATCATACCCCACCCTTCCCTTATCCTCATCTTCTCTCTTTTCTTGTAAGGCAAGATAAATTTCTATACCCTATTATCTGTGTTTCTTATTTCCCAGTTATATGCAATAATAGTTCTCAACATTTGTTTCTAATACTTTGAATTCTAACTTCTTTCCCTCCCTCCCTCCCTACACATCCCCACTGAGAAGGCAAGCAATTCAATTCAGACTAAATATGTGTCATTTTACAAAAGACTTCCATAATAATCATGTTGTGTAATACCAACTATATTGCCCACTATCCTACTCTATCCTCCCTTATTTTTTTGTTCCCTTATTTGACCTTGCCCCTTCCCAAAAGTGTTTATTTCTAGTTACTCCCTTCTCCCATTTGCCCTTCCTTCTGTCATTACCCTCCCCCACTTGTCACCTCCTCCCCTACTTTCTTATAGTGTAAGACAGATTTTCATAGTAAATTTAGTGAGCATGTTATTCCCTCCTTAAGCCATATGTGGAGAGAGTAGCTCCACTTTTCCCCCTCCCCTTCTCCCTTTTCTCCTTCATTGAACAAGATTTTTCTTATCTCTTTTATGAGCCTGCCCCATTCCATTTCTCCCTTTCTACTCCCAGTATTTTCCTGCCTCATCCATTAATTTTTATTTTATTTTATTTTTGTGGATATCATCTCTTCTGATGCAGCACAACCTGTACTGTGTGTGTGTGTGTGTGCGTGTGTGTGTGTGTATACACTCTCTCCACCTACCAAATACCGAGAAAAGTCTCAAGGGTTATAAATATTTTCTTTCCATGTAGGAATGTAAATAGTTTAGCTTTAGAAAATCTTTTATAATTTCTCTTTCCTGTTTACCTTTTCATGCTTCTCCTGATTCTTGTGTTTGAAAGACAAATTTTCTCTTCAGTTCTAGTCTTTTCATCATGAATGCTAGAAAGTCCTCTATATCACTGAATGACCATTTATTCCCTTGAAGTATTATACTCAGTTTTGCTGGGTAGGTGATTCTTGGTTTTAATCCCAGTTCCTTTGACTTCTGGAATATCTTATTCCGAGTCCTTTGATTCCTTAATGTTTAAGCTGCCAGATTCTGTGTTATCCTAATTGTATTCCCACAATACTCGATTTGTTTCTTTCTAGCTGCTTACACTATTTTCTCCTTGACCTGGGAACTCTGAAATTTAGCCACAATATTCCTAGGAGTTTCTCTTTTTGAATCTCTTTCAGGAAGTGATCAGTGGATTCTTTCAATATTTATTTTGCCCTCTGGCTCTAGACTATCAGGACAGTTTTCCTCAATAATTTCATGGAAGATAATGTCTAGGCTCTTTTTTTTTATCAAGGCTTTTAGGTAGTCCCATAATTTTTATATTGTCTCTCCTGGATCTATTTTCCATGTCAGTTATTTTTCCAATGAGATGTTTCATTTCATCTATTTTTTCAAACTTTTGGTTTTGTTTTTTAACTGCTTGGTTTATCTCATAGTCATTCATTTCCCTGAACTCATTTCTCTCTTTCAACGATTTCAATTTTGTTCATTGAGCTTTTGAAAATTCTCCTCCATCTGGCTAATTCTATTCTTTTAAGTCTCTTTCTCCTCATTGACTTTTTGGACCTCTTTTTCCAATTGAGTTAGCCTGTTTTTAAAGATGGTATTTTCCTCAGTATTTTTCTGGTTCTCCTTTAGCAAGCTGCTAACTCAATTTTTCAAGCTCTTCCATGGCATGAGCCAAGTTTAAGTTCCCTTTAGAGGTACTGGAGGCAGGGCCTTGACTTCCTGTGAGAGTATGCCTTGTTCTTCTTCATCTGAAAGGATGGGAAGAGATACCTGTTTACCAAGTAACCTCCTATGGTCTTATTTTTTTCCCCTTTTTTTTGGGTATTTTCCCAGCCAGTTACTTGACTTCTGAATCCTTTGTCAAGAGGATGGTCCTATTGTCCCTCCTCTCCCCAGTGCATGTTCAAGACTGAGATTTGACTCAGCTGCTTGATTTCCCCTTGGGCTTTGTGTGGGGGTGAGGCTGTCACTCAGGGTTGAGGGCCTCTGCTGTGGCCTGGGGCTATTGCTGGGGGAACCCTGTTTCTTCTTGCCCAGCTGGGAAAGTCCTCCCACATTGACCTTTGGAGCTTTCCTTGTCACTTTTGAGTTGAGGTATCTGGAACCCTCCTTACTAGGAACTCTGTCCAGGAGGTCTGTTCAGGTCCTGTTCCTCCCAGTGCTGCATGGCCAGGGCTGGGCTCTGCTCTGCTCAGTGTCCCATGCGATAAAACTTTCCTGTTGGCCTTTCAGGTTACCTTTGGCTGGAAACCTCTTTTGCTCTTTTGTTCTGTGGTTTCTGCTGCTCTAGAATTTGTTGAGAGTAATTTTTTACAGGTATTTTGTGGGCTCTGGGGGAAGCACTAGAGTATATGCATCTTTTTACTCTGCCATCTTGCCTCCACATGAATATTTGTTGTTGTTGAGATGCTTTAGTCATTTCTGACACTCTGTGACCCCATGTGGGCTTTTTCTTGTCAAAGATACTGGAATGGTTTGCCATTTCTTTCTCCAGTTCACTTTACAGATGAGAAGCTGAGGGAAACAATGCTAAAGGATTTGCTCACGTTCACACAGCTAGTAAATATTTGAGGCTAGATTAGAATGCAAGTCATTGTGGCTACAGGATTGGCTATCTATTATGCCATCAAGTTGCCTAAAAATTGCTAAGAGCTGGTAAAGAAAGAAAATCATAGCTATTACCATTTATTCTGTATGTTTCAGTAGTTTACTCTGGCCTCCATTAAAGATTTAGTCCCCCAATGCAACCAAGATTTGAAGTAAAGCTGAAAGCTGGGAAACAATTTTAATAGCAACTGTCTGTTATAAAGGCCTTATTTCTCATATATGTGCATATATATGTATATATGTATATATATAATATGTATATAAAATTGATCCAATTTATAAAAATACAAGTCATTACCCAATAGATAAATGATCAAAGTGTATGAACAGGTAGTTTTCAGATGAAAAATCAAAACTATCTATAAAGTCATCTGAAAAATTGCTCTAAATCACTATTAATTAGAGAAATGCAAATTAAAACAACTATGACATACCACCTCACACTTATCAGATTGGCTAATATGACAAAAAAGAAAAGTAATGAATGTTGGAGGGGGTTGGGGAAAAGTTAGGACACTAATACGCTGTTGGTAGAGTTGTGAACTGATTCAACCATTCTGGAGAACAATTTGTTATAGCCCAAAGGGCTATAAAATTGTGCATATTCTTTGACCTAGCAGTAGCACTACTAGATCTCTTTCCCAAAGAGATAGAAAATGGGTGGTAGTAGAAGGACCTACATGTGCAAAATATTTATAGCAGGTCCTTTTGTGGTGGATAAGTATTGAAACTTGAAGGGATGCTCATCTATTGGGGAATGAACAAACAAATTGTGGCATATGATTATAATGGAATATGACTGGGTTACAAGAAATCATGAGCGGGTAGATTTCAGAAAAACCTGTAAAGACTTATGAACTGATATAAATTGAAGTGAGTAAAACCAGGAACACAATGTATAGAGTATCAGCAATATTATATAATGATCAGTTATGAATAACTTTGTTCTTCTCAGAAATCCAAGACAATTCCAAAGGACTCCTGATGAAAAATGCCATCCACTGCCAGAGAAAAAAACTGATAGACTCTGAATGCAGATCAAAGCATACTATATTTCACTTTTATGTATTTTTTTCTCTTTGGGTCTGTGTCTTCTTTCATCATATGAATAATATGGTAAGACGCTTTGCATGATTGAACATGTATAACCTCTAACAAATTGTTTACTGTTGCAGGGAGGGAGAAAGTAAATATGGAACTCGCATGGGACTTAACTCTGAATGCTAAAAATTTGTCTTTACATATAACTTAGAAAAAATAAAATATTGTTAAAAATATTTAATCCAATGCCACTTGAAAAATAATTTGCTAGGTGTTACCATGGATACTAGAGTAAGAATTATCTGATTTCAAATCTAGCCTCAGTTGTGTACTAGCTGGGTGAAAAGTCATTTAAATTTTTTCCTCAGTTTTCTCATTTGCAAAATGGAGATAATTGCACCTACTTCATAGGGTTATTGTAGGACAATCAAATTGTAAAGTGTTTTACGAACCTTAAAGTGTTCTGTTTACTGTTATTATCATAGTTATTATTATTTACTATCAATTGAAAAAGAAAAGGCTCTGACAGATTCTAACAATCAAGGCAGCTTTGCATATAGGTTTGGAAACAAATCATCCATCTATCATCCAAGAACATTGGAAAGGTTCATCATCAGAAAGCTGCTTTTTTTGGGGGAGGGGAGTGATATTAATGAAGGACCATTAGGTAGACTATGGCAATTCATGTTGCCTATCCATTAATTCTTGAAGGGGTCATGATCTGTGTTGATAACTGATGAAATGATGCATATATTAATGTTCATTAAAAATGCACCACACTTAAAGCTATGGTGCTATTTAATTTGTGTTATCCATTTAAAAAAGGATCCCATCTATCTATCTGTCTGTCTCTGATTTTTCTGGGAAAGATTAATGATTTCATTGGTATAGGGAGCTCTAAATTTCCTTTTCCAGTGCAGATTGACTTATGCTCTTAAAGAGTTGTGTGAGGACACTCAGAAAATAAGAGACTTGGCTAGAGTGACACAGGCAATATGTATACATACTTATACACATGTATTATATGTGGATAGAGTGCTCGACCCAGAGTCAGGAAGACATGAATTCTAATCCTTCCTCAGGCATTCACTAGCTGTGTGACAAAAGGCAAGTCATTTGTTTGCCTCAGTTTCCCAATGAAAGTAAAATGAGCTAGAGAAGGAAATGACAAATCAAACTAGTACCTTTGCTAGAAAACCCCAATAGACATGAAGAGTCAAAAACCACTCAATAATTACTAAACTAAAACACCACCACATGTACTATATATAGCACATATAGATATTCCATAAACACATGTATATATATGTACACATAAAATGCAGAAGTTGATTAATCTAAATTCCATCCAATCTACTTCCTATTTTCTTCGTAGCCCTAGTGACTGTACATTGTGATAGCAGAAGGAATATTTTTGTGCTTTTCTTTCATTTTATTTTCAATGGCATCAGGGATTTTAAAGATCTACTAATTTAATCCCCTTGATTTATAAATCAATATATTATGATCCCAAGTGAGTAAAAGACTTGTTAAATGATAAGTGGACAAGGATTATGGCCTAGATTTCTTGAGTTCTAGAACAACGGTGACTCCTTTCACTAGTAGACTTTCTAGGTCCTTGGGTGCAGACTTTTGACAAGTCCAAGTTTTACAGAATAAATCCTTTTACTAAAGAGAGTTGATCTATGAATTCTGTGAAGGCCACATTGACCTCAAGGCTACAGTTCCCCTACCCTTGCATTAAACTATAATACCTTTCTACTTAGGTTCCTCTTTCCCCACTCTGAACTTGAAGACCCTCCCATTTAATCTGAGTCTTTTATTTTGGTGATAGAGTCTAGTGTTGATGCTATAGAAATGATATGTAATGCACTTTATTTTTATTCTTTGTAATATAGTAGCAAATTGAGTGGGAGAGAATTTTAAGGGAGCATGTCAGGACTCATCTGCATGCTTCTCAACAATAATGATGGAATTTTGATGATCTATAGAACCTACACTCAGGCCACCTATGAAACAATAATCAAAATCCTTTTAAAATAGTTTTTTAAGGGAGAGTAGTTTTATTCTGCCCTATTTTGCTTCCTGAGAAGGGGGTTGGGGGAGTATACTTGGGATTCTTTTATTTTACATTTCAAGAACTTTTCTTTTACCAAACTCAGTTTGGAGCTTCCCCTTAAGTAGACTAATCGTCATTACACTGTGAGCTCCTAGAGAGAAAAGACTGTTTTTCCCCTTCCTTTTTATATTCCCAGGGTTTCGCACAATACCTGGAACATCACTGAGGATTAGTAAATATTTGTTGACTTGACTTTCTGACTTACTCATAATTCTATGGCATTGTTACTCTTTTCTATCATTCTTAGATGAATGACAGTTTTTAGAAGTGAACCTAATATATGCACATTCGAAATATAGTTTATGCACTTTTTTTTACCTTTGCATATAATCAAAATGTGGAAGATTAGCCAATAGCAGGATCTGAGAAATAAATGTGTTTTAGAAGAAAAGGACAACCATCCATGAGTGAAGGAAGCCCTGTTCTCTCAATCTCTTCTCAGTTTTCACAGCAAATTGGCCTCTTGACGCTTACTGCCTGGGTAAGTAGACTTTCCCTATTCAACATGGTGTTGGGAAAAGAAAAAAAAACATAATTGATTGTCATCCCACAATTACATAGCTCTACAAGTCATTACGCATCCATTTGGATAAATACCTATTCACCCATATGTGAAATACATGTTCACTTTTCAGTTTATGTCATCCCCTTGTCTAGTACTCAATAAACAACTCAATCCCATACTTGAGAAAGTGCCTTCTATAATTCATTGAACTGAATTGTGCACATATTCTCTTGTCTGTCCTGGTCATACTTTTTATACAAAACAAGAAAGAAGAAGTGTTCAATTTAGCCTAGATGACCATGGACATTCATTCATCCATTCAAAAAGATTTTATTGTGTGTGTGTATGTATACATATGTATATATATATATATATATATATATATATATATGTGTATGTGTGTGTGTGTGTATGCACATTCACATAGGTGTGGGGTGAATGTATTAGGGATATATATGTACATATATGTACATATATATAACATATACAAATACACAGGTGTGGGGTGGATGAAGGGTAAGTGTATACATACAAATTCATACAAAATGTAAACAAAATACATACATGATATATATTACAGGGAGGAAAGCATGTTGTGGAGATTAGGAAAGATCTTGGGAAAAGTGTTACACCTGAGTTGAGCAATAAGGGGATTAGTAGTTCTAAGAATCTCACATTCTAGAGATGAGAGATAGCCCATGCAAAGACACAGAGTACAAGGATGAAATATCACATATTGGAATTAATAAGTTGGTCAGCCTGGTGGGAAAAGAGTATGTTAAGAAACAGTGATATGTAATTAACCTGGAGCGACAGGTTGGAGTCAGATTGCAAAGCATTTTACATGCTAAGCAAAATGGACTAGGAATATTTGTGTGTTTTTGCTCTTTCCATTAACATGTGTGTGAATGGATACACACACATACATACACATACATTTACATGTATGTGTGTATATACATGTATATTATATTACCCTATATTAGTAATACCCATTTACCAATAGATAAGTGTTCAAAGGATAAGAAATGGTTCTCAAAAGAATCATAAAATATTCAGAACCTTGAATGAATGCTCTAAATCACTAATAATATGAGAAACACAGATTTAAATAACCCTGAGATTTTAACTCACATCTTTAAAATTGGCACTCTGGCAAAAATCAGCAGTGGTCAAGGCTGTGGAAAAGTAGGGACCTTAATACATTGTCTGTGGAACTGTGAAATTTTATAATTTTGGAAAGAAATTTAGAATTATTTGAATAATTTAAATAAAGTAATGTCCACAAAATTTCGGTATCTCTTGAATCAGAGATTTCATGACTAGGCATGTATCCCAAGGACATTTTCAATAAGAAGCAAGTCCCCCACATATACAAACATAAAAAAGCAGCATTTTTTGTGATAGCAAAAATTTGGAAACATGTTCACATGATAGATATCTATCAACTGGTGAATAACTAAACATACTGTAAGACAATGATTGAACAAAATGTGATGCAGGAATGCAAGGAAATATTATTGTGCTGTAAGAAATGATGCATGCGATGAATATGGAGAAGCATGAGAAGGTTACCAAGAACTGAGGCAGAATGAAGTAAGCAGAACCGAGAAAATAACTAAACACTGCAAAATGCCTTCTTTTTAATCAGATTAGTTAAAAGTTTATCAATTTTATTAATCTTTTCAAAGAACCAACTTTTAGTTCTAGTTATCATTTCTGGGGTTTTTTGTTTCCAATTTATTTCTCCTCTCATTTTTATTATCTCTTTGTGCTTATTTTAGGTTTATATATTTGTTGGCTTTCTAATTTTTAAATGTGTTGTGTTTGTCCTTCGATGCCAAAAAAGACCATGCCTTCAGATAAATGATGGCATGGCTTGCACTTGACTTTGTTTTGAGTGAGGGAGGTCTGTGCAGGTCACCAGCCTCACTTCTCCTCCAGAGCCATGTGAATCCAGTGACCAGATATTCATCAGGATGATTGGAGATGACCCAGGATGCACTGGGAGACCTTGGGCCCTTTAGGCCACGGTCTTTGCAGGTACTCACTTAGAGTGATTCAATGCCCATTCATTGAATAAATCTGTTTAAGAAGTAGCCAGGACATGGCCCCTTTAATGAGGCCAAGAAAAAGAAAGACATCAGGCTGGGTGGGAAACAGCAACAGTTACTACTGATAATCACTCTAAAGTCAGGAGGGTCAAGAGGAGGCCTTAGGAAGGGGCCCATTAGCGTCCCAGTTTCAGAGTACAGTAGGTTTAAGGTTTTGGGAGAGGACAGGACAGGATAAGACAAAAGAAAGGAAAACGAAAAAGAAAGAAGAGGAGAGGAGAGAAGATAGAAGAGGAGAGGAGAGAAGCCAGTAAAACCCAAGTCATCTGGCCATCCAAACTTAGCTTCTTTTGGAAAGGAGAAGAAAAGGGAGGGGGAGGCAGACAGGAGAGGAGGAGCTGAGTTACCCAGCTAACTGGGTCCCTATTCAGTCAGCTGCATCTACTCACAGGATTGTGTTCATCCTTCATTACTGAAGAAGACTATGCCATCAGAGAAATGATGACATGACTTGCACTTGACTTTGTTTTGAGTGAGGGAGGGCTGTGCAGGTCACCAGCCTCACTTCTCCTCCAGAGCCATCTGAATCCAGTGACCAGATATTCATCAGGATGACTGGAGATGACCCAGGATGCAATGGGAGACCTTGAGCCCTTTAGGCCAAGGTCTTCGCAAATACTCACTTAAGGTGATGCAAATCCCATTCATTGAAATTATTAATGACCTTTTCCCCCCTATTTTGTTAAAGTATATTTGTAGGAATATGTTTTTTTTCAGAGGACTGCTTTACCTTCATCCCAGAAATTTGGCATGTAATTTCATCATTATCATTTTCTTTCACTTGATTATTCACTCTTTCAATGATTCACTTCCTGAGTCACTCATTATTTAGCATTTAACCACATCTCCATGTGGGCTTATGTCTTTTGTTTGTAGTTCTTGAACCAATGGTTATTTTTATTGTGTTATGATCTATAAAAACTATATTAACTATTTCGGTCTTTTTTACACTTGTTTGCGAAATCTCTGTGCCTTAGTACATGGTCAGTTTTCTTTAAAGTTTCCGTGTGGCACTGAAAAAATATTATGTCCTTTTTTGGGCTTATTTAGAAAATTTCATAAATCTTTTAGCTCTAGTTTCTTCAGCAATTATTTTTTTGCTTTGTGTTTTCCCTTTGGTTTATTTTTCTGTCAGACTCATCCAAAACCAAAAGAGGGATACTGGAGTCTCCTGTCACTATTGTGTTATTGTAGTGTATGTCTTCTTATGAATCAGTTAATATTTCCTATATGAATTTGGATGTTAAGGCATTTGAGCATATATGTTTATTACATGTTGGTTTGTGGTTTGTGGTTCCTTTCAGTATAATGTAGTTTCCTTGTTTATTTCTTTTAACTTTTTGCTTGTTTTTGTTTTTTTAGATACAAGATTGCAATTCTTGCTTCTTTAAAATTACTTGATAAACAGGAAGAGTTTTATTTTCTTTTTTCGCATCCCTTCAGTATTTTGTATGGCTTTAAAAAAATGTGTTTCTCATGAAGAACAGATTATAGAGTTTTGTTTTCTTATCTAATCTTTCAATCTTTTTCATTTTATTGGATTGCTTGAGCCATTCACATTTAAGGTAATGAGAGCCTTGTTTTTACATTCATTTGGCTCTAATATTTTTTCAAGTTATGATTATTTCCCTCTTCTGTTGAAAACACAGTATTATATCTTTTCAGTTACTTTAGCATAATCTTTTCTAAGGTAGCCTTATTCCCATTGGTTCTCTTTCCATCCCTGCTGACATCTTCCCTCCCATTTGTTACCCATTTCTTTCCCTTTGGAGTTTGGTTATTAATTCATTTCCTTTTCCTTCTTTTACCTGGTTGCATAGGTTCTCCTCCCCTTCATTTTACCCTCTCAGACAAGTGGATTCACTGTTCCTTTCCTACCCTTTAATTAGTCTTATTCGTTAGTTTTTAAAATTTAATTTTTGTATCCATTTCCAGAGATGCTTTCTCTTACTGTCTATTATTCATCCTCTTCTGTCTAGTCATTCTCTGATACAAGATCCCTTTAATTAATCTCTCTTTGTTCTTGATGTTCCTAATGGAATCAAAACTTCTAAATTTTGATTCTGTACCCTTCTCTCTGGCAGTTTATTTCACTGCCTTTCAGGCCTTGTCCCATAAAGTCCATTTTTACATTGACCTTTACTTAGAGGACAATGGAGAGAAAGTACAATGCTTCATAGGACGACCCTCTTCCCCAAATCTCATCCCTGATTATGTAGTTGCCATTAATTCGTACCTTCTTTCTGGTTACTTTCTTTCCCCATTTGTTTCAAAACTCTCCTCCTTAGGTCCATGCACTCTCCATCCCTGTGTCAGTTGCTCCAAGGAGATACAATTTCTTTCCTCTCCCAAGGAAAGAAATGGTTAGTGGGATTTAGATTAATTAAGAATATGATTATTATGATAATTAATATTAATAAATAATAAAAATTAGAAATTATGATGAACGGTCTTAAGAACTACATCCCCACAGACCATACCTGGCACAAGTTCCTTATTTTCCTTCACAGAATCTCTATCTTCACCCATAGGATTATGTATCAAGTGTATCCCACTACCAAAATAAGTTCTCCCTTTTCTCTCCTCTTTTTAATCCTTACTTCCTCTCTCCACTCCCCTGTAGGCTTCTCTCTGCCCAAGAAATAACATGGGTCACTTTGCCCTTACATCTCCTCCTCAGAATGATTTGGGCACATCACACATTCTCCTATATTCTTGTGCTTCTCTCACTCTTTTCATGTACCCTCCCATTTTGTAATGTTATCCCACAAAGAACGTTGATTCACCTGTAGGCAGAATATCACTAGATTCCATCCACAATGTCCCAGGCATTTTTCCCCCTAGAGGTGACCTATGAATTCTTCCAATTGTTATTTCATTTTATGTGTTTAGAAGTTCTGGGTAATTTTCTTTTATTACTTTTTACATTATGGTGTTCAAGATTTTTGGCTTGTGTTCTTCTGGGAGACCTATAATCCTTAGATTGTTTCTACACATTGTTTTTTTGAGATGAGTATGTTTTGCTTAGATAGAGAGCATATTTTCTCTTAATGTTATTTTTCTTTGCTTCTCTTTTCCTAGGCTGTCCTTCATTTCTATGTATCTGTATTCCTAAACTATTGTTTTCTTTGGTGAGACTTACCATCCTAAATTCAGATTTTTTTCCCTTATTCAGCCAATTATTTTTGTATGTAGTTCATAATTCTCTCATAATTCTCATTTCTCTTTTAAACCATTTGTGAACAATGTATTGTAGTCTCATGTTTTCCTCAAAATGCACCAGAAAGAGAAAAAAGGGGAAAAAAAAAACATCTTCTTTCTCATCAAGGTTGAATTTGATTTATTCTATTTTGATTTCAGACTTTAATATTAGATACCTAAGCATATTTACTAGACCTGGAGGTCATATTTCCTCTTCCTGTTAATGTTTTCCTTTTTGATTTATCTGCTTGTGCTCAAGGTTTTTGAGTTTTCCTCTTGAATTCTTTGCAAATTTCATTTTTTTCTTCTTATTTTCCCCTATGCTCACTTTCTGACTTCCTCTCCTCTGTTTATGGCTTCTCTGGGTGCTGGATCTCAAACCCTCTCAGCTACCTCTCCAGCTGGACAATGAAGTCATGGTCACAAGGCTAAACCTCCGACTCAAGAGACTTGTGGGAATTGAACTGGCCCCAGATGGGTGCTGGGTTTATTCTCTCAGACTTAGTAGAATAACACACAGTGCCCCTCCCACTATGCTCCAATGACCTGTCCTATTGGCTCTGTTTTTCAGTTCTTTCACTTGGTAGTTCAGAGAGCTAATTACACTGCTGCCATTAAATTTAGAGGTGATTTTATTCATTTGGAGTTTGGATCTCTGAAGCTCTGGCTTGCAGGGCTAAGTGAGATATTGGATTGAGCTTTATTTCAAGCCAAGACATGTTTGCTGTCTTACTACCTCTGTCTCTTTCCTCTCCTACAAAAGTGTCATGCAGCACATAATCTTACCATGATGTGGCTCCAAAAAAATTTTATAGCCTGGCACTCAGATCTCCATAACACTGGAAAGTGGAAGAGAGACTGAAGTGTGGGTTTGAGCTTTGTTGTAAGCTCCATGATTCAGGTCCCTGGGTGGGTTTATGCAGCCTTACTGCTGGTAGCTTGGTGAATAATAATAAGGGGATTGATGAGCTTGAGGCAGACTTCAGTTCATTTTTTTTAACCTTATTTTGGGTTCCACGTGTCCTAGGCTGTGGATATAGCTAAACTTGCTTTATCTTTAATACATAATTTCTGTTTTGGAGAGATCTGAGAGGTTGTGAGGCTCATAGAAAATGTCCTTCTTCTAGGTGGTCACATGACATCCCAACATAATTCTTCATTGTTTTATCGCACCCCCTATGCAAATGACTCTGAAGTTCCTATAATTCTCCATAAAGCATTAGAAACACTAAGGGGGTAAAGCTAGACAAAGTAGGAAATTTCTTCTTAGAATTCCTAGAGGAGTCCTGCTGCAGTGGAAAGAAGACTGGATTTGGAGTCCAAGAACTTTGGGTCAAATTACAGAACTGCCTTTTGCTACCCCTATAACCCTAGAGAATTAATTTGACTTCTTTGGGCTTCAGTTTCATGAAAGGTCTGGAATAAATTGCCTCAAAGTTGATTTACAACACTAAATTCCTGATTTGGTAATCTTGTGCTATGCCAAAGATGGCTATCCTTCTATCACTATTTGGGAGGACATAAAAGAAAGGAGGGGTAAATATTGGATGAGGTCAATCAAGGAAGTCTTCCAAGAAGAGAGTTTTAAGTCAGGCTTAAAGGAAGGAAAGGATTACTATTAGTAGGAGGAAAAAAGTTCATTTTAGACATGCAGAAGAGTATGCGCAAAGTCAGAGAGATGGAGACAGGCAAATTGAATGGATGACCAGAATCCTGGCTTGGCTTAGGAGAAATGGCTCTCAATCAGATAGTAATAAGAAATGAAGTTAGTGGGATAGCAGTCTTTGAAGGCCAGAAAAAGGAGGTTAGTTTTTATGGGAATGATAAAGTGTCATTAAAGGTTCTTGAGGAATGAAATGGTGTGATGAACACTGTACTTGAAGGAAATTATTCTAACGGCTGTACTATGTATTAGATGGAACGAAGGAAAGATGGAAATTATAGATAACAGGCCAGATAGGAACCCTTGTTTTTTTCCAGGTCAGAAATTATATGTAAGTCATATATTAATTAATTATTGATGACTGATTTATGGTTGCCTCTGATTAAAAATTCTCCATACTGATGGAGCTGTTGAACTAACACCTGATGAACAGTATCATTCATTAACTGCTTTGACAGCATGTCAAAGCTCTGCAGATATCCTTTGAAAAAACCACCACCTTAATAACCAGTGTAGTTTTTTTTTTATTGGATTACACTTAAATGCTTGAACCTCTATCTTTCAGTGAAAGAAATGTCAGAATGGGGCATTCAGAAAACATTGCTCTGACCAGCACAGTGTGCTTGTGAACGCTTGTAAAATGCTATGGTTAGTTAGGGAGAAGTTTATGGTTTTATAGGAAAAAACAGCCTCAACAAAAACCACTGGACCCAGAGGTAATGGAACTGTTCCTGGCTCTATCATGTTCTGCAATGATGGGAAATTACTTAAGATTTCTATACCTCAGGTCTACTACTTACAAATGGGAATGATAAAACCTGACTTCTCCGTGCCTTGTGGTGGGTTTCACAATCAAAGTTATATTGGTGCATTAATTTGAATATATTTTGCAATAAGCAAAATAGGTAGATAGTGGAGTTAGATTGCAGGATTGAACATGCAAAGGGATCTCAGAAATTATTTTGGTAATGGGTTTTCCCTCATTATAGGACTTCAAGAAAAAATCTGTATGAATGCTTATTGGGTGTGTTGTAAGAGAGGATTCTTGAACCATGTTCAAGTGTGTATAGGACTGAATAGTCCTCTACAATTCCTTCCAATGCTGAAATTTTATTATTCTGTAATATACTTCGGTGGTTTTTTTTGGTAGAGTGAAACTGAGGCCCCAAAGCTTGTCACACAGGTACTAAATTGAAAAGTTGACATTTGACCATAGATTGCTCAGCAGATACTACTCTGGTCCTGGAGTCAGGAAGTCCAGAGTTAAAATCTGTCTTCAAGCAGTCATTTAGTCATGTAACCCTGAGCCAGTCCCATAAGATCTGTTTGCCTTCATCTACTGGAGAAGGAAACGGCAAGCCACCCCAGTATCTTTGCTAAGAAAATCCCATATGGGAGCATGAAGAGTCATGTCCAACCCAACAACAATATTAACAATTTCAGCCCCAAATGCAGTTTTACTTCCACTGCACTTTTTTTAGGAGGAAGGAGGGGTCCAAACTCTCCAATTCTAGCTCACTGATTGGTGACTAATTCATAATGATGGTCCAGTATGACATTTTCATGACATTTCTTTTTTTCATATTATTTAAAACTTTCTACTTTCTTATTCCTGGGTCAGGGGTCTCTGTCTGTCTGTCTCCTGTAATATAAAAATCATAGGCAATGGATCTGATCTGGTAAAATGACATTGCCTAAAAATTTTCCTCAACAAGAGAGGGAATTGTGTCCAGAGAGAGGGTATGTGTAGGGAGGTGACTGGTCCGGAGATAGGGGGAAAGAAAGCAAGAAGGAGAGGAAAAGGAGAGAAGAAGGGGAGAGGAGGAGGGGGGAAGAGAAGAAAGAGAGAGAGAGAGAGACAGAGAGAGACAGAGAGACAGAGAGAGACAGAGAGACAGAGAGAGACAGAGAGAGAGAGACAGAGAGAGAGAGAGACAGAGAGAGAGAGAGAGAGAGAGAGACAGAGAGAGAGAGACAGAGAGAGAGAGAGACAGAGAGAGAGAGAGACAGAGAGAGAGAGAATTAGAGCTAGAACATTTACTAGGGCCTTTCTAATAAAATCATCAAAACAAAGCCACAGGGAATGAAACAGAACGTTCATTAAGATTACCAATAAATCAACCTGGCCTAGCAGTCATGTTACAAATTGCCATAGGAGGGACCTGAGTTTCATTTCTCCCTATTCTTCTTCCCTCTGTTGTCAGGCTTTGGAAACATCGTTCAGGCCCACCCAGTCCTAGTGGCAGAGGAATATTTCTTTAAGGCAGTACTGAATAAGAGGCAGTGATTGACTCTAAAAGGAGAATCAATTGTCTTCATCAGAAGGAGACTGTGATGGTGGAAGGGGAACTGGGGAAAGTCAGGAACCTGGGCCTAGTCTAGAGTGGGAGGTGGGGATTGAGGAATTATAGAGATGGAGACTTCTTCTCCCTATAGAGAGTTAAGCAGTTCATTGCCATTCAGCAAGTTCAACTCTGATATCTATTACGTAACAAACAAAATACTAGTCGATGAGGAAACAACACCCCCACCCCCCCGCACCAAAAAGAAAAAAAAAATTTGATCCCTGGTCTGATGTGGATATGACATGGAGACAAGTAAATTAATACAAGATAATTTTTGTCCTTTTCTGTGTCCCCGACTGTGCCTAGCACATTTTAAACACTTATTAGATACTTATAGACTGCCTGATTAAATTGAGGAGATAGTGAACATCTAAAACTGGGGATAACAGGGAAGAACTTACAAAGAAAATAAATCTATATCATATTACCTTGATCATATTCCCACAAAGAGTTCAGTAGCTTGTTCACAGTCTTCCTCTATATTGTGCGCTCAGTTCCCTTGTCTGTAAAATTAGGAGGTCAGAATAGGATCATAAATCTCTAGTCAATTCTATATTATACAGAAAAGGAAGCTGAGACCTATTGGGGACATTGATTTCCCCAAGTTCACATAGGCAATTAGTGACTGATTCAGGATTTTAACTTCAAGTCCAGTGATCCAATATGGGTACATCTTATAAATTCCCTTTTAGTTCTTGATCCATGATCCTAAAATACTGTGATTCAGAATAGTTATAAAAGAAACGAGTCAGAAGGAAGTATGAAATGCTATAGATAACGATAGAATGAGGAGTGCTGAGTTGTAGAGTTCTATAAGCAATGATGAAAAGTGAGAAGTTAGAGCCAGGTTGTACAGAAAAGAGTGAAGGCATGAGTAAAAGTAGTCAGAAGAAGGAGATTTTTATTTTGACAAATTTTGTTTTGTTTTGATAGCAGTTCTGAAACTCTGAAATTGGGAAACCAGGAAACTGAAATTTCCTGAAATTAGGAAATAGGAAGCACCAGCTGATTGGATTTTAGCTGGTCACAGCAAGGAATTGATAGTTACAGAGGTCAGGAAAGAAAGAAAGGCACTTAATGCTGGGTCAGATACAATTTACTCTATTGTCCCTTTCCCCCACAATCTCCAGTGAGGTACCGAGGCTGTGTGTAACTGGTGATAGTAGCACTTCTTCTATGTAGAACTTTGGTGTTGACAGAATGGGCAGAATTTTTTCTTTTCTTTTTTTCTCAGATACTAAAGGCATGTGAATAAGCAGGGTAGAATAAGTTCTGACTTATTGGCATAGGTGGAGGACTCTAAACCCAGTATAAGAGAGAGGCTGGAGCTAGACTTCCCATTTAAACCTGGTATAGAGAAAAGAGCACTAAATTTAGAAACAGATCACCTACATTCAAATTTCACCTCAATCACTTAGCATGGGTCTATATTTCTTTTTATTTTATTTTTTAGATTTTTTTATTAACTTATTTTTAGTTTTCAACATTCACCTCCATCAGATTTTGAATTCTAAATTTTCTTGCCCACCTTTCCCTCTCCCCTCCCCAAAATGACATAGGCTTTACATATACGTATTCATATTACACATTTTCACATTAGTCATGTTGTGAAGAAGACTTAGAATCAATGGGAGAGACCATGGAAAAGAAGAAACCAAAAAAACCCAAAAAGACAGAGAGAGAGAGAGACAGAGAGAGAGAGACAGACAGACAGAGAGAGAGAGACAGAGAGAGAGAGAGCGACAGAGAGAGAGAGAGAGAGAGGAAGGGAGTGAGGGAGAGAGAGAGAGAGACAGAGACAGAGACAGAGAGACAGAGAGACAGAGAGAGACAGAGAGAGAGACACAGAGAGAGAGACAGAGAGAGACAGAGGGAGAGAGAGACAGAGAGGGAGGGGGAGAGAGGGGGGGGGAGAGAGAGAGAGAGAGAGAGAGAGAGAGTTAGGGAGAGACAGAGAGAGAGACAGAGAGAGAGACAGAGAGAGACAGAGACAGAGAGAGAGAGACAGAGAGAGAGACAGAGAGAGACAGAGAGAGAGAGACAGAGAGAGAGACAGAGAGAGACAGAGAGAGAGAGGGAGAGAGAGACAGAGAGGGAGAGGGAGAGAGGGAGAGAGAGAGAGAGAGAGAGAGAGAGAGAGAGAGAGAGAGAGAGAGAGAGAGAGAGAGAGAGAGAGAGAGAGAGAGAAAGAGAGAGAGAGAGAAAGAGCAAGTAGTAAGCTTCAGCCTGCATTCACACTCCATAGTTCTTTTTCTGGATGTGGGCAGCATTTTCCATTATGACTCTTTTGGAGTTGTCTTAGATCCCACATCTTCTCAAACATTTATCATTTTCCTGTTTTGTCATGTTAGCCAATCTGATAGGTCTGATGATAGGTCTGATAGGCACCTCAGAATTGTTTTGAATTTGCATTTCTCTAATCAGTGGTGATTTAGAGTATATTTTTTCATATTATTATAAATAGTTTTATTTTCTTCCTCTGAAAAACTGCCTGCCTTTGACCATTTATCAATTGGGTAATGATTTACAATCTTCTCAATTTAACTCAGTTCTCATATTGTAGAAATAAGCTGGCCTCCATTTCTTGAATTGTAAAATGAGACTGTTGAATTAGACTGGAAGATCCGTTTTAGCTCTAAATTTATGCTACTATGTTCCCCTCCAGATTAAGTAATGGAGAAGGGAGAAATTGTTTCTTGGAAGGGAGTCCAAGTTTCATTATCTCTGTTTTCATTTCCAGGAGTTACTTCTACCTTTCTGAATTTTTGGTGGTGGAGGAAAGACCATGTTATTACATTGTAGATAGGAAAAAGGCTTATAATTATATTAAAGAACCGATTAGCAATTAGGATCCACTGTCAGAAAAATGGACACAAAATTGTCTTTATGGAATTGCAAATGGGGACTGAATCAGAAGGAGAAACAATTTTTCAGTGAAAAGGAAGGAAAAAGACTTAACAGGACATTGAAACCTGAGGTAAACAGTTACGTAGTAGATGGGCAACTGGTTGCCCCTAATGAGTTCTAATCATTGGGTCAAGGACAGCCACATTCTAGGATACTGAATAGGAACCCACTAATTATCCCTCCTCCTGCAAAACCAACCAAGAAGATATCAATATGTATGCATACTCAGTAATTTCCCCCTTTCTTGGGTCTTCTTGTTTAATTTGCATTTTTGAGTAATAGCAATCAAAATTATACCTATTTAAGATGCAAAACTACCACAGTCATACAAAAAATAAGAGATTTGTTGCTTTTCTAATACTTTTTCTTATAATGAAGTCAGCTGTCAAAGTGATTTTCCAAAAATGCAGGTCTGATCATATCTCTGTCCCCATGCCCTAGTCACCTTCATAAATTCCAGTGGCTCCCTACTACCACTAACATCAAATATGAAATCCGTTGCTTGGTGTTTAAAGCCCTTTATAGGCAGGCTCCTTCTTACCTTTCCATTCTTCTGGCATTTCATTACTCTTCATGTACTTTATGATCTAGGGATGCCTTCTTGCTACTCCTCCTACAAGATATTCCATATCCCAGCCCTGGGCATTTTCACTGGTTCTCTCCTCCTTTCTGTGGCTAGAATGTTCTGTCTCTTCATCTGTCTCCTGGCTTCCTTCAAGTCTCAGCCTATTCCTTTTAATACTAATGTCTTCCTTCTGTCAATTATCTCCAATTTATCTAGTATATATCTTATTTGTGCAGAGTGGTTTGCACATTGTCTTCCCCATTAGACTTTAGTCTCCTCCAAAGCAGATTTCTTCTTTGTCCTTTCTACGTATTCCTAATGTTTAGTACAGCGATTGGCACATAGTAGGCACTGAATAAATGCATATTGGCTTGACGACTTGAATTTTATTATCCTGTTGACCACAGAATAATTTTATCCGGAGAAGTATTTAGAATATGTGTCCTTAACATCAGGTGTCCATGGGCCTTCTCAAGCTACTAGTGAATAGATTTCAGGAGGTTTTTCCTTCCTTTCTTTATTCCTACCTGTGAGGGGTATGATGGAAGAAATCCAGAAAGCGGGCAACTAGGTGGTATAGTAGATAGAGTGGTGGGCCTGGAGTCAGGAAGAACTGAGTTCAAATTCAGTCTCAGACTTCCAGCTGTATGACCCTGGGCAAATCAGTTAGCCCTGTTTGCTTCATTTCTCTCATCTTTAAAATGATCCGGAGAAGGAAATGGCAAGCTACTCCAGTATCTCTGTCAGGAAAACATCAAATGGGGTCAGGAAATGTTGGACAGGATTGAAAGTACTTAGCAACAATAAATGATAGAGGGAATCCAGAGAATCATGAGTGTAGCCTGGAAAGAAATGCAATCATAGCCAGCTTAGACACTTTCCTTAGAATGGAAGTTCTGGGAGGAGCCAGGCAATCAGAGACAGAGGGTGCTTTCAATGTGTGTTCAGATGGCATGGTGAAGAGGTTTCTGGGGCATTATAGAGATATCTAGAGAGTCAAGAGTGAAACAGCTCATGACTTGGTGGATAGAGCTGTGGTCCTAGAGTTAAGAAGAGCTGAGTTCAAATCCAGTCTCAGATACTTATTAGCTGTATGACCCTAGGCAAGTCATATAACCTCTCTTTTCTTCAATTTCCTCAGCTGTAAAACATGGATAATAATAACCACTACCATATAAAATTGTTATGAGGATCACATGAGACAATATTTGGACAGTGCCTTCCACATAGTAGGTGCTATATAAATGTTTATTCTCTTCCCCTGCCTCCCAGTAGTGTAGCTTGGGAAGGAATGAAAGTAAAAAAAGGAATGTGTATGGAATACTTCATTTAATATTAGAATTTTTAATATACTGTTTTTTCTGTTCCTCTTTTTTTTCATCTTTCATACAAGACGTGACTTTCTCAGAGGGGAAAGGGAAAGGGTACTGGAAGAAATGTTGTTGATACTAAAATAAATAAAAATGAAGAGATAAGAGTAAATCAGAAGGTAAACAAAAGCTATGCAGAGGTGTAAAAAAGCTAGCATGAGGAGGGAAGAATAATTGGTAAAAATGGTTAAAAAATATAAAGGACTTTTGGGATCCAAGTTGGTGGAGTAGGCAGTAAATTACCATAATTCCCTCATATTCATCTCCAAATGACCACAAAAGAGCAATCCCCCAAACAAATCCTGGAACAGCAGAATCAGCAAAAAGACAGGATGAAAAAATCTTTTAGCCTGAGGAACTTAGAAGATTGGTGAAAGAGGTCTGTTTCACTCAGGTAAGAGGGGAATGCAGTCCAGGACAGGAAGTATGCCAGTAAGCCATCAGCAAGCCCCATTAAAGCTAGAGATCCTGAGTTCCAATATGGTGTAGGAGGCAAGTGCAGAAACACCCCCACTAGCCTCAGCGCACACCAGACACTAGAATTAAGACCCCAGTTCAGCACCAGGGAAGCAGCCAGACCCCGATAGCCTCTAGTAGCACCAGTAATGCCCCATTAAACACTCTCAGGACAGCACCAGACGTGAGGATCTCTTGTGGGCCTCAGTGAAACACTAGTTAAATAGCCAGGGCCTGTAGTCCCTGGCACAAGAAGCCTGTGACTGCACTGCTTCTACCTTGGACACAGTACTCAAATTTAGAAGAAAGGAAAAGGGTCAAAAGAGATGAGCAAAAACCAAAAACAAAAAATAATCTTACCATAGAAAGTTATTACAGTGACAAGGAAGTTCAAGACACAAGCTCAGAAAAGGACAACGATCTCAAAACTCCTATGAACAAAGCCCCAAAGAAGAACAGGAAGTTTTTTTTAAGCCTAGAAAGAACTCATGAAAGAGCTCAAAAAAGAGTTTTAAAATCATATGGTAGAAGAAAAATTGAGAAAAGAAATGATAGGAAGAGATTATGAAAAAAAGTGAGCAGTTTGGAAAAAGAAAACAACTGCTTAAAAGGTAGAACTGGCTAAGTGGAAAAAGAAGTACAAAGGCTAATTAAGGAAAACAACTCCTTGAAAGTTAGAACTGGGCAACTAGAAGCTAATAACTATATGAGATATCAAGAATTAATTAAAAAATTAATCAAAAAAATTCAAAAGAATGGAAAAAATAGAAGTGTAAAAAAATGTAAAATATCTGATTTGAAAAACAACTGACCTGGATAATAGATCCAGGAGCACAAAGTCAGAATTGCTGGGACTACCTGAAAGATCTCATCAAAAGGAGGACCCGAAAAGCATCTTTCAAGAAATTATTAAAGAAAACTACTCTGATATCCTGGAACCAGAAGGCAAAATAGACAATTAAAGAATCCACCTATGATCTCAGGAAATAGAACCTAAAACAGAAACTCCAAGGAACAATATTGCCAAATTACAGAATTAAGAGGTCAAGGAAAAAAATACTGAAAGTGGCCAGAAAAAAAACAATTTAAATATCAGGGAGCTGCAATCAGGATTGCATGAGGCTTAGCAGCTGCAACATTACAGGATCTGGGGTGATGAAACTTAATATTATGGAAGGCAAAGGAGCTGGAACTACAACAAACAATCATCTATTGGTGAAATTAAGCATAATGCTTCAAGAAATTCATTCAATGGAATAGAAGAATTTCAAGCTTTCATATCAAGACCAGCACTGAACAAAAAATGTATTTCCAATATCAAGATCTGAGAGAAGCCTATAAAGGTAAAAAAATGAAAAGAAAATATAAGGGATTTGATGGAGCTGAACTATTTACCTCCCTATATGAGAAGATGATACTCATAATTTTTAAAAATTGTGCCACTAATAATACAGTTAGAAGCGATATACATAAACAGAATGTATGTGTATAAGGTAAATTAGAGGAAAGGACAAAAAATAACTAAGGGATGAGAAAGAGGGGTACATAGGTACAGAAGGAAGGGAAAGGTAGAATAAAGTAAATTATTTCACATGAAGAGGTGAAAAAAATCGATTACAGTGGAGAGAAATATAGGAGAATAAACTATGGGAATCACTTGAAACTTAATTTCATCAATATTGGGTCAAAAAGGAAATAATATACACAACCAATTGAATATAGAAATCTCTTACAAAAAAGGGATGTAGAAGGGGAGGAGATTAAGTAAAGAGGACTGTATTGCCAATATATTTTTGCATAATGAGATCTTTTCCATCCATTAATAGGGCCATGTGACCTGCTTGAGTCACATGGAAGCCTGAGTCACATAAGTCTATGGTGTGAGAAACTTGCCAAAAGAATGGAGCAGGAAGGGTAGAGCAGAGCTGAGAGGAAGCTGGTCACAGCAGCTAGAAGTGAGATACAGAAAGGAAGCAGGCAGTAGGCTATGAGTGTTCATTTGTGGGAAGACTCTAGCAGGGGGGAGGCTTGGGGATGGTGGTGTCCTCTGCATTGTTATTGTGTATACATTTCTTTGTTGCTATGATGATTTTGGCTTTCTGGTGTTGGGATTCAGCTTTCTTGTGTTTAAATAAATGTTTTGGTTCAGTCTTCCATGTGGAGACTCTGTTATATTTTGTGATTCAGAGTTATGCTGGTGTATTCATAGCTGTCTTAGGGGCTGTGAACATCATGTTGGTGCTGCAAGGACTGACAGAAAGAAGAGATCAGGGAAAGCAGTAGACAGTAGAGAGAAGCAAAATACAGTTATGGAAGGAAAAGGTGAAAGGAGAGAGAGAATAAACAGGAAGAAAAATAGGATGGAGAGGAATACACTTTAGAAATCATAACTATGAATATAAATGGGATGAACTACCCCATAAAACCAAACCATATAGCAAAGTGGACCAAAAAAGAGAGTCCTATAATATGTTGTTTATAAGAAGCACACTTGAAGCAGAGAGAGACGGACAGGGTAAATGTAAGGTGCTGGAGCAAAATCTATTATGTATTAGTTGAAGTAAAAAAAGAAAAAGCAGGGGTAGTAGTCCAGATCTCAGACAAAGCAAAAGCAAAAAATCGACCTAATTAAAAGAAGGAAACTACATTTGCTAAAAGGTACTATATACAATGACATAATATTGATACTAAAGATATATGTGCCAAGTGGTATCACGTCCAAATTCTTTTTTTAAAATTAAGTATATAATTTATTTTTCAGTTCTCAACATTCACTTCCACAAGAATTTGAATTCAAAATTTTCTTCCTATCTCTCTCCACCTCCCACTCTAGGGCAGCATGCACCCCATTCACCCCTTCCTCCAGTCTGTCTTCCCTTCTATTACCCACCTTTCTTCCATCCTCCTTCCCCTCTATTTTCCTGTAGGGCAAAATAGATTTCTATACTCCATTGCCTGTATTGCTTAATTTCTGGTTGCATGCTAAAACAATTTTTAACATTCATTATTAAAGCTTTGAGTTCCATATTCTCTCCCTCCCTCCCCACCCACCCTCACTGAGAAAACAAGCAATTCAATACAGGTCATAATGCGTAACAATACAGAGCACTTCCACAATAGTTATGTTGTAAAAGACTAATCCCTTTGTCCTATCCAGCCATCAGTTTATTCCATTCTCTCCTTTAACCTGTCCTCCCATAATAGTGTTTACTTCTGATTAACCCTTTCTCTGATTTGCTGACCCTTCTCTTATCTTTCCTCTCCTATCCCCTTCCCCTTTGCCTTCCTGCAGGGTAAAATAGATTTCCATATCCAACTGAATGTTATTCTTCCTTAAGCCAAATCCCATGAAAGTAAGGCTCACTTATTTCTTTTCATCTCCTCCATCTTTCCCTCCATTGTAAAAGCTCTTTCTTCCCTCTTTTATATGAGATGATTTGCAACATTCTACTCCTCCATTTCTCTTACTCCTGATATATTCCATTCAATTGTAAATTTTATTTTTTTAGATATTCTCCCTTCATATTCAACCTACCCTGTGACCTCTGTCTATGTGAATATGTATATATGTGTATGTATATGCATGTATATACATACACACATATATACACACCCCTATGTACCCATGTACATATATATACCTACACATATATAATATACACATACATGCATACCCATACACACCTACATACATATTCCCTCTAACTGTCTTAATACTGAAAAAGGTCTCATGACTTACAAATTACATCTTTCCATGTAGGAACATAAACAGTTCAACTTTAATGAGTTCCTTAAGGCTTCTCTTTCCTGTTTACCTTTTCATGTTTCTCTTGATTCTTGTATTGGAAAATCAAATTTTCTATTCAGCTCTGGTCTTTTCAACAAGAATGCTTGGAAGTCAATTTTCTGAAATTCCATTTTTCCTCTGAAATATTATACTCAGTTTTGCTGGGTAGGTGATTCTTGGTTTTAATCCTACCTCCTTTGACTTCTGGAATGTCATATTCCAGGTCCTTCTATCTCTTAGTGTAGAAGCTGCTAAATCCTGTGTAATTCTGATTATATTTCCACAATACCTGAATTGTATCTTTTCTGGCTACTTGTAATATTTTCTTCTTGACCTGGGAACTCTGGAATCTGATACAATATTCCTAGGATTATTTGAGATCTCTTTCAGGAGGTGATTTCTTTCCATTTCTATTTTACCATCTGGTTCTAGAATATCAGGGCAGTTTTCCTTGATAATGTGTAGGCTATTTTTTTGTTCATGGTTTTCAGGTAGACCTATAATTTTAAAATCGTCTCTCTTGGATCTATTTTCCAGGTCAGTTGCTTTTTCAATGAGATATTTCACATTGTCTTCTATTTTTCATTTTTTTCATTTTGTTTTATAATTTCTTGGTTCCTCATAAAGCCATTAGCTTCCATCTGCTCAGTTCTAATTTTTAAAGAACTATTTTCATCAGTGAGCTTTTGAACCTCCTTTTCCATTTGGCCAATTCTATTTTTTAAAAGGCTCTTCTCCTCATTGACTTTTTGGACCTCTTTTGCCATTTGAGTTACTCTGTTTTTAAAGGTGTTACTTTCTTCAATGTTTCTTTGGGTCTCCTTTTGCAAGCTGTTGTTTTACTTTTCATGATTGTCTTCCTTTGCTCTTATTTCTCTTCCCAATTTTTCTTCCACATCTCTTATTTGATTTTAAAATTCCTTTTTGAGCTCTTCCATGGTCTGAGATCATTGCATGTTATTTTGTAAGTTTTGAATGTAGAAGTCTTGACTTTGATGCTTTCCTTTGATGGTATGCTTTGTTCTTCCTCTTGCAAAAGGATGGAAGAAAATATCTTTTCGCCAATAAAGTAACCTTCTATAGTCTTATTTTCCCCCTGTTTTGGGCATTTTCCCAGCCAGTTACTTGACTTTTGAGTCCTTTTTCAAGAGGAAGGTATACTACCCTAGGCTTCAGAAGTTTTTGTGCAGCTGTTCTCTGAGATATCTCTAGGGACCTGTAAGTTTTCAGTTCCTCCAAGATGGCACAATCCAGGGAGAGAAGTTTACTCCTCTCCTGGCCCACACTCTGGTCAGTGAACAACCACAAACACTCTTGTCTTTCCTGGAACTGTGAGTAAAGTTCCCTCTCCACAGCCACCACCAGCTCCACCATGCCAGGGCCAGTGCTCCTCTTCAACCCAGGATCACCCACTTAGGGCTGAAATCCAGATCAGTAGCTCAATTCCCCATACTGTATAGGCTGAGGGCTCCAAACATGGATACTGCTGCCAGCACAGCAGTCACAGTCACAGAGGCTGCTATTGCTCAGGAGCTTGGGTTGGGGCCAGACCATACTCCCCTATCACCCAGGTGAAAAAACTTTCTTACTGACCTTTGAAGTTATCTTTGGTATTTATGGGTTGGGAAATCTGGGAACTGCTGCTGCTACCCATGATTCCACCCCTTGAAGCCTGCTCCAGTCCTGTTGTTGCCACGTGGTCCAGTTTGGACTGGGCTTCATTCAGAGTCCGGGGTGATAGAGCTTTTCTGTGTACCCTCCAGGCTGTCTTGGGCTGGAAATCTATTTCATTGTCATTTTGTGACTTCAGCTGTTCTAAAATTTATTTAGAGTAATTTTTTACAGGTATTTTGTGGGCTGGGGGGGGAAGCACTAGAGTATATGAGTCTTTCTACTCTACCATCTTGGCTCCACCTAGAATCTAAATTCATAAAGGAAAAGTTAAGTGAGTTACGGGTTCTTGACAAGACAAGAGAAAGAGAGCATTATGAAAAGCAAAATGGATAATTTATATTATGTTAAATTAAATACAAAACCAGTGCAACCAAGATTAGACAGTATATATCTCTGATATCTCATTTCTCAAATATGTAGAAAAATATATAGAAAAATGAGTCAAATGTATAAGAACACAAGCCATTTTCCAACTGATAAATGCCCAAAGGAAATAGGCAGTTTTCAGAAGAAGATATTAAAGCTATTTATAGAAATATGAAGAAGTGCTCTAAATAATTTTTGATTAGAGAAATGAAAATTACAACTCTCAGATACTACCTCACGCCTATCTGACTGGTTAATGTGATGAAAAAGAAAAATGATAAATGTTGGAGAGGATATGTGAAAATTGGGAAACTAATGCAGTGTTAGTGGAGTTGTGAACTGATCCAACCATTCTAGAGAGCAATCTGAAACTATTCCCAAAGGGCAACCCAACTCTATATACTCTTTGATCCAGAAATGCCACTACTAGGTCTGTATTCCAAAGAGTTCATAAAAAAGAGAATAGGACCCATATGTCCAAAAATATTTACAGCAGCACTATTCATCTTGCCAAAATATTAGAAATTGAATGGATGCCCATCAGTTGGAGAATAGCTGAACAAACTGTGATATAGGAATGTAATCCAATTCTACTGTGCATTAAGAAATGATGAACAGGCAAATTTCACAAAAACCTGTAAAGATTTATGCAAACTGATGCAAAACAAAATGAGCAGAACCAAGAAAACATTATACACAGTACTAGCAACATTGTATCAGCTATGAATGACCCAGCTCTTCTAAGCAACACAATGATCCAAGACAAGTACGAAGGACTCACAAAGGAAAATTCTGTCCACTTATAGATAAAGAACTGATTGACTTAGAATGCAAATTGAAGGATATTTTTTCATTATTTTTTCTTTTTCACATTTTTTCAATTCGTCGTCTTCTTTCACAACTGTGACTAAAATGCAAATAAGGTTTACATGATAATGTATGTATATCCTATATAAAGTTGTTTACCATTTAGGATGAGGGGAGGGGAAAGAGGAGGGAGAAAAATTTGGACCTTAAAATCTTGTAAAAATGAGTGTTAAAAATTGTTGTGACATCTAATTGTGAGGAAAAATAAAATATTACTTTAAAAAAGCCCCTAGAAGGAAAGAATTGAGAAAAATGGGAAGCAGTGAATAGTTCCTAATACCTACTGCAGGAAGTGTTGTTGTTATTGTTGAATCATGTGACTTGTTGCTACCTCATTTGATGTTTTCTTGGCAAAGATACTTGAGTGGTTTGCCATTTCCTTCTCTAGATCATTTTACAGATGAGGAAACTGAGACAGAGTTTAGTGACTTGCATAGAGTCACACAGCTAAGTGAATGTCTGCAGACAGATTTGAATTATGAGTCTTCCTGATGCCAGACCTGGCACTCTATTCACTGCATTACCAGCTGCCCCGCTCCAGGTAGTACTCTACCCTCTTCCCAGGAGTACTCTACAGCTCAGATAATTTCAAAGCCATTTAAAAAAAATAACTCTCTCTTAATGATAAGTTGTTATTCTATTTATTTTTGTATATATGAACTGAGATAGGTGAAGAAGCCAAGTGACTTTCCCACATGCATATAGATATCCTTTCTTCTGCTTTTCCAGTCTTGTTAACTATGACATTTTAGAATCAGAGCTATAATCAGGAATCCTGGCATTCAGTATAAAGGAAGACTCAACTGAAAGACAGAAGCCCTAAGGCCACTATTGGGGAGCCTGTTAGGGGCCAATATATCTACTAAACTCACTGCTGATTTTAGACATTCCACATGGTACTTGTCATCAAGCCCCATGGAATGATTTCTACAGTTCTTTCCGGTTGATTACAATTATATCAACAATGAAGCAGATGAGATCAGGATAAAAGGATTATAGCAATGGGACCCTATGAGAGGGGAGTGACCTTGAGATCAGGTGATGAAGTGGTTGGTGGAGAAGGGACATTTTTTTGTATCAGAGAGATTGATTTTTTTCCTTCAATTTTTCAGTAGCCTAACATATGTCTTTATTTGATGACCCCTATGATGGCATAGGGCCCAAATCTTGAGGCTTATCGGACCTTCCAGAAGTTATTACCCTGTAGAAAACTCTAATCACTTCAGGGTAGTTACTTTTTGATTCTAAATGCATTCATAGATACAAAACCCTCTAAATTGAATTGTATGTTTTTCCAGATATATCATCCCCAAAACTGACCATACTGGAAAAAGAAAGAAATATGGGCTTGATCATACACTGTAGAAAGCTCATACTTACTATGTCCCTTATGGGAAAAAATGAATATAAATCTCCACCAGAATTTTCTGTTTGCATGAAACAGATGATTATTTAGTTGAAAGTGGACTGACTTTTTGCCGCAGGGAGCACAGAATGTCCAAATCGTTTGGATGCTTCAGGGCAGTGCTACATACAGTGAATAAGACTTTCCAATTAATAAAATGCTCTTTAGAGGATATAAAATAGACATTTTGGTAGAAGATTAAAACCTAAACCACCCTTATGAAAATGAGGTAAAGGGTTCAGAAATAACAGCAGCCAGTCATATTTAGCAGTCTTCAGGGAATTTCTTGTTTTATTATGAAAGGACAGTAAATCAGGGATGTCTGTCTCTGAACTAAGAAATCTCAGTGTTTTCTGACACATTAGCTCCTCTGGGGTTGGAAATAAAGAAATATGTTAGGTTACTGAAAAAAATTGCAGAAAAAACAATCAGTCCTTCACAAACAAAAGCCTGTCCCTTAGAACATGTGAATTGTTATGGTCACATAACTGTCCTCTTGTTCCTAACTTCTCAGGTCTCTACCCTAGTCCCCATGAGGAGAGAGCACTCCCAGCATAGTTTGTCTATGAAAAACTAAACATAATTCTCTCAGCACTCACACCAAGGTATATTATCCAAAGATCTTGTTGGATTGTTGCCAGCTTAACCTTGCCTGGTAAGGAATTCACAGTCAGGTCCTTATTTAGCTGATAAGGAGGTGAAAGAGCATATGAATAAGTCCTGGAGAATTAAGGCTCTCATTTAGTACAGACACATATATTAATGCAGAAATGCTGAAATTTGCTTTTCAAGATACTTAGTTGGCTTCAATCAACTTTCTAGTTTCTCTTTTAGTTGAAGAGGAACAACTAGGTAGTTGTCTATCAAAGATTTCACATGTCCTTAAGCACTATCATAACCTGGAGGTTTTTGTTTACTTGAATAATGTTTCTGAAAATGAACACAGAAGTTGAAAATGCTGATTTTTCCATATGTTGTCCCCGCCACTATTAGAATTTCTTTCCCCTGTACCTAGCCAAATGCTAAGTATCTTTTAAGGTTCAAATGAGTTCTCTGTTCTGTAGAGCCTTCCCTAAACTTTCTACTCCATATTGATCCATCCTCTTTTGTAATTTACTCTCTCCATACTTGCTACCTCTATAACTCATTTGACCCTTGTATACTGTGTTGTGATGAAAGTAAACAATTTTATATTAATATATAGTAGATAAAGAAATGCTCCTTAAATCACCAAAGCTTGATCATTACATTAGTTGGTTAAATAACCTACAGCTTTAATAAATAAATCAATCCAATAAACTATACTGGGTGGGAAGCTAGGTGGCACAGTAGATAAATGCTGTGCCTGAAGTTAGGAAGATTCATCTTCCTGAGTTAAAATCTGGCCTCAGACCTTTACTATCTGTGTGACCCTGGGAAAGTCCCCTAACCCAGTTGATCTCAATTTTCTCATCCATAAAATGAGCTGGAAAAGGAAATGGAAAATCACTCTAGTGTCTTTGCTAAGAAGAAAACTCCCAAAGTCATGTAGAGTCAAACATGACTGAAAGGACTGAAAAACACAAAAATCCTAGGTAGGAACTGATTTTTCCCCTTAGGTAAAGGGCTTAAAGTTGCTATTGATTTGCTGAGAGGCAGTGTGGTGTAATGGAAAGAGAATTGGTTTAGAGTCAGTAGACCGAGGTTCAAATCCCAGATTGACCACCATCTGCAAAGCCTTACATAAGTCACCTTACTTCCCCAGGTCAGTTTCCTCATCTCTTAAATGAGTGGATTGGACCAGGTGTCTTATGATTTTCCTTCCAACTTTTACTTTCTGTTCCTACGATTTACAAGTCAATGTGCTTAACTATTTCATGGATGATGACCTGGGGTTAGAATTAACTAGGAGGAATAAAAGGATACTAGAATGCATTTGAAATGTTATAGTCCACCTTTCATGATTTCACACTGTTCCCTGAAAGAAAATAAATTTTTTTAGAATCAATATTCTCACAGTTATTCTATGAGACATATAACTCCACAATCTTAGAAGAATAAAAACTATGGGAGAAATAGAGAGAGATAGATGCTTGGTGCGTGTAAGTAAGCTACAGCATATTGTCAGTCTTGATTCTCATGCAAAATCGAGCCAAAGACATTGTCAAGGAAATGGATGATTGGAAAAGAAATGGGCTGGTCATTTAGCAAGAGCTAGATGCATAATGAATTGACAGCAGGAGTAGCATTCTGTGTGGTCACAGAATGTTAAAAGACCTAGAGGAAGGCCTCTAGTATGTTGGTTAGATCTTATATTGAGCATTCATAAGAAAAAATAGAAAAAAATCACTAAGGATGAGTACATGATTTGTCACCTATACTATTAGAGATACTTGATAGAGCCATTAAACTATTAAAGCCTGTGTAGCCTCCCTAGAGTCACCATAAACTCTCAGAGGGATTCTTGTTTGAGTTTCTTAACCCACAATACTCAGTTGGTTTTGTGGTGTAATGGAAAGAGAATTGGTTTAGAGTCAGTAGACCGAGGTTCAAATCCCAGATTGACCACTCTCTGCAAAGCCTTACATAAGTCACCTTACTTCCCCAGGTCAGTTTCCTCATCTCTCAGATGAGTGGATTGGACCAGGTGTCTTATGATTTTGTTTGTGGGTTTTGTGAATGTAGTAGGTTCAGTTAATATGAATTGGATGAAGGGATATGTAAAATGGGTCTCACCAACGGAGTCTCACCCACTGGTCTCAATTGCTAGACCTTGAGTTGCGAGGTTGTTGTTCAGTTGTTGCAGTATTCGACTCTTGGTGACCCCATTTGGGGTTTTCTTGACAAAGATACTGGACTGATTTACCATTTATTTCTCCAGCTAACTTTCCAGATGAGAAACTAAGGTAGATAGGGTTAAGTGACTTGCCCAGGATCACACAGCTCCTAAGTGTCTAAGGGTAGATCTGAACTCAGGAAGATGAGTCTTTCTGACTTCAGCCCAGACACTCTATTTTCTGAGTTTAAATTCTGCCTAAGTTATTAGCTGTAGGACCCAGGGCAAGCCATTTAACCTTTGGGTTCCTAGGTTGCCTCATTTACAAAATGAGGATACATTAACACTTACATCCCAGGGTTATTGTGAAGATAAAATGAGATAATACTTGTAGATGTTAAAGTACTGGATAAACGTTAGCAATTGTTATTATTACAGCTGGAAAGAACATAGAATGTCAGAACTTAAAGTGATACCGCACTCATCCAGCTTATTTCATTAGAATAAAAACTCTTTGAGAGTAAGGAGTCTTCCTTCCTTCCTTCCTTCCTTCCTTCCTTCCTTCCTTCCTTCCTTCCTTCCTTCCTTCCTTCCTTCCTTCCTTCCTTCCTTCCTTCCTCTCTCCCTCCTTTCCTCCCTTCCTTCCTTCTTTTCTTTCTTTTTTTTCTTTGAATTTGTATCCTCGGTTTCTAGAATAGTGCCTGGAGCAAGGTAGACACTTGAATTCTTTTTGGTTGCTCAATCTAGTCCAGCATCTTCATTTTACAGGAAATGGAATTCCAGAGAAGTACAGCAATTTTTTCAGGGTCACAAAGAGTCAGGATTAGGTTTTTCAGCCAATGCTATTTTAACCTGGCAAGATGAAGAAAATCTAAGTATTGTAATAAAATATCTTATTTTGTTGGCATCACTCCAAAAAGCTCAGAAAGAGGGTCTGGTAAATGGCAGGGCTCTCAGGTTGTAAGGACTGCTGAACAAAATGCTCAGTGTTGAAATGTTCTAAACAACCACCCCCAGATCCACGTGTAACTAACCCTCCCTGTGAGCTCCAAAATAAATACAAATTTACATTCTCCACCCAAGTTTGAACTCTAATTGGCCCTCTGATGATTTAAATAAAATAAATTATAATGAAATAGTAATAATCAGATATCTCCCTGATGATTTTTCTTACGTGTTCATGCCCTTCTGTCAAAGTTCTTAGAACAAATAAAGCCTTCTTCCCTACAAGCTATATACCAGATGTATACATCTCATGTGAATTTAGCTGCTGTTGTGTTGCCTCTGACATTGCTCTAAATGAACCATATGTATTTTTTCATTTAAAATACATCAAAAAGGCATAGTACATTCCTTTTTGCCAATTATACCTACTAATTGTAGAAAGCTACATATTTTATTATAGAATCATAGACCTGCAGTTGGGAAAGACCTTAGAGAGTGTCTAATCCAACCTAATCATATTACAATTGAGGAAACTAGAAATTAGAGAGATTAAGTGAATTTTTACCAATGTCATACACATAGTCTTTATGGGAAGCAGGATTCTAACCCAGATCCTCTGGTTCCATATCCAGAGCTCTTTTCACTATACCATGGTGCCCAACTCTTTCCTTCTATAAATGAGAAAACTGAGGTCTAGTGAGAAGTGAATTACCCCAAGTGAGTTGGGTGACTAGTAGTAGTCTAGGAGGTGAACTCAAATTCATCACTTGATCCATAGCACCCAACACTGACTCTCTTTAAAATATGTTTATTTAAAAATGCTTTTTAAAAAATTAATCTATTCCTTTTTCTCCTCCTCTTCCACAATGAGAAAAAAAATCCCTCATGTGCCTTGTATTGGCCAACAAAACAAATTTCCACATTTGCCACATCTGAAAATAAGCTGCTGTTTTTTACTCCCTGCATTTTGAGTTTATTTCATCTCTGTCTGGAACTAAATGGCATGCTTCATTCCTTTGGACTCATGGTTCATTATTGTGTTGATCAGAGTTCTAAGGTTTTCCAAAGCCTGTTTTTTTTAATGATGTTATTACCATTGTATAAGTTGTTCCCCTAGTTCTGTGCACTTCACTCTACATCAGTTCACATAGGTCTTCTCAATTTTGTCTGAAATTATTCTTCTCATCATTTGTTATAACACAATGATATTCTATTGCACTCATATTTCAAAATTGGTTTAGCTATTGCCCCAAAGAACACCCCCTTAGTTTCTAAATTTTGGCTACTATTAATGTTTTTATACTTTTGGATCCTTTTCCTCTTCCATTTCTTTGGAGTTAAGGTCTAGTAGTGGTATAATTGGGTGTGCATGGTTTGGTAACTTTCTGCTTATAGTTCAATTGCTTTTCAAGGTGGCTTGACCAATTGACTGCTCTACCAACAGTGTTCTCATATACCTGTTTTTCCATAACCCCCTAGATATTTGATCTTTTCTTCTTTAGTCATCCCTGACAGACTCATGATTATGAGACAGAACCTCAAGAGTTGTTTCAATTTTCATTTTTTTAATATGAACAATTTAGGACATTTTTATATGATTGTTAATAATGTGGATTTCTTTCTTTAAAACTTGTCTGTTTATATCCTTTGACCATTGTTTATTGGGGAATGACTCTTGGTCTAATACATTTGAAGTAGTTCCATATATATCTTGAAAATTCACTTTTTCAGAACTTCTGCAAAGACTTCTAGTTACTAGTTTCCCCTCTAACTTTTACTACATTAGATATGTTTGTGCAAAAATCTTTCAAGTTTTATATGATCAAATTTGTCCATTCTTTGGAACTTCTTTTACATCAGATGTAAATGAATGTTGGCTTTACCAGTCTGAAGGACTGCTGAGACTCTGGTTGGCTCTGGAGTGTCTTAGGGTTGTTATATCTAATACTATCCTTTTGTGGTAACTCAAATTGTAGAGCACCATTATCACAGTAACTCTGTGAGGTAATTAGTACAGAAATTTTTATTCCCATTTTATATCCAAGGAAAAGAAACTTTCAAGTGACTTGTCCTAGGTCCCGAATGCAAAAAGGAGAAGACCTGAGGCTAAAACTCTGATCCAGTAACACTAGTTCTTTCTTTTTAGCTGGGTTACCTTCTAGTCTATGTGGCCACAACATTAAAAGAACCCAAAAAACAAAAATACTCTCTAGCATCACAGATCATCATTTCAATTAGAAAAGAGGGTATCTCTATGGGGTAAAAAATAAGATTGTGCATGTGTGTGTGTGTGTGTGTGTGTGTGTGTGTGTGCGTGTATAATAACTTTGGTCAGTCTCTTCAAATCCATGCTTTTCTTCCCCAAAAATTATTCAGAGACTAGTTCTGTCATAAAGAGAACGAAAAGTGTCAGTGGTTCCATTGTTTCAAGTGGGCCTCCTCCAAACATCTAATTCTTCTATTTGTTAGTAGGTGGTTTAGGTTTACAAACACCCAGGTCAACCTATAATTATGTTAATACTGTAGGAAAAAATATATGAAGGCTACCATGGTAACTGAGAGACTTACTTCTAAGTGATGTAGATGTCTTGGATCTTCTCAAGTTTCTTCATATTCTGAAAAATTATTTTGTCCTTTTAATCCCAATCTGCTCTGTATTTTTTTAATCTGTTGAACAGCATACCTAAACTGATGCTTCATATCTTTGTTCCTCCCCTCCTTCTTTCCTTTTCCTTCCTTTGTTCCTTCCCCCTTTCTTCTTTCCCAACATTAGATACCTTCATCACAGAATAGAAATAGGGACTAGATGTGAACACATGATTTCAATGTCCTAGGCAACTCCAGAATAAATAAATTACCTCTACCAATGTAGGACTATCACTTTCTCCTGCAACTTCTATCTTAGACAATTTCCTAGAGCTCTAAAGGTTTGGATGATTTGCCTAGGGTCATACAGCTATCAGTGTTAGAGGTAAGACCTGAACCCAAGTCTTTCTGGTTTCTAGGCTAGCTCCCTATTCACTATACCATGCTACCTATCAACAAAATTATATCCACTTAATTTAAAACCTTTCATTTAAGTAAAATAAGTGCTTCATTATTTGATTAAGGTCAGGTTACCTTTCAAGTGGGGCAGCTAAGTGGCAGGGCAGATAGAATGCTGGGCCCGGAGTCCAGAAGACTGGAGTTCAAATCTGCAATAAAGACTATGTGTATGACATTGGTAAAAATTCACTTAATCTCTCTAATTTCTAGTTTTCTCAATTGTAATATGATTAGGTTGGATTAGACACTCTCTAAGGTCTTTCCCAACTGCAGGTCTATGATTCTATAATAAAATATGTAGCTTTCTGCAATTAGTAGGTATAATAAGCAAAAAGGAATATACTATGCCTTTTTGATGTATTTTAAATGAAAAAATACATATGGTTCATTTAGAACTTCCTAGCTATGTGACCCTGGGCAAGTTACTTAATCCTATTTGTCTCAGTTTCCTCATTAGTAAAATGAGCTGGAGAAGGGAATGACAAAGCACTCCAGTATCTTTGTCAAGAAAACTCCAAATGAGGCCAAGAAGAGTCTGACACAACTGAAACAACTGAATAACAACAAGCTTTTAAGTAGTAACTGGCCCTCTTTAACAAGAACATCTATCTGAAACAAAAAAAATTAAGGCTTTTGACATACCCTCTGAACCTAAGTCACTCATGGGTACCACGCATGTGAGTAATTGCATTCCCTTATTAAGTGTCTCTTTCACTGCAACCCAGATGATCACTCTGAGAATTCCAGCTTCCTGACTCTCGTCTGTTACAAAGACCAACAGAATATGTTGTCCCTCAGTGGCCCTCAAATTATTAAAGTGAAATCTTTTTCCTTGACTGTTCCAGGTGGAGCCTCATAATGCTATACCAGCACACTCAGAAAGGAGTGAGGCTCTGTTCTAGTTACCAGACTAATAATTCCTCTGTCCATCACTTTCTCCTTACTGAACTACCCTAGAAATAAGACAGACCTGCTGTTCATGACTCAGTGCACCAGTGCTGTGGTTGGGCATTCCATTTGCCTACATAACCCAGTAATTTGATTTAATTAATTACTTTGTAAAGAGCAGTGGGATGCCTTGACTATAAAAGGCACTGTGTAAAATCAAACACTTTCATATTCTATGTATCCCAAAGCACTTTCCAGATTAATGAGTTAGATACTAGTGGTATAGTGACTGCATAGGCAGGGAAAGCACCTGCTACTTAGTTAGCAGTGGTTCAAATGGAGCAAAGGTGGGGAAAATTTGATAAATGCCACAGAATCATCCATTGATGTTCTTTATGGCAAGAGTGCCATGGAAGCAAGGAAACCCTAATGGCCAGGGCAGCCTTTCAAGCCTTCCTGAAACTTCTATTCCTATGCTAACCACATATACCTAATGCCTTGTCCTACGTGCACTATGGTACACATGCCATAAAGGCTTATTGATATGAATTCTAGTAATCATGACGTGTCAGTAACAACAGCTAATATTTATAAGTGCTTTAAGGATGGCAAAACACTTTATAAATACTGTCTTATTGTATCCTCACAATAATCACGAGAGCATATACTTCTACTATCTCCATTTCCAAAAGGAAACTGAGGTTTTAAGGAGGGTTAAGGACTTACCCAGGTTCTCATAGTTATTAAGTGTTTGAACTAAAACTGAACTCAGATCTTTCCAATTTCATGACCAGTGCTCTATATAATGCATCACTTAGAAGCCTCAGGAGCAAGCCACTAGATGATCCAAACCGATTAGAGTTTAGGTTTAGGAAAAAGAGTCAAATTGTTTCTACCCAGAAAACTTGGGGTAGCAGAAGTAAGCAAGTCATTTGAGGGGTATTATTGTTGTTCAGTAGATTAGTCGTGTCCAAACATTTGTGACTTTGGGGATTTTCATGGTAAAGATACTGGAGTCCCAGCTCATGTTACAGATGAGGAAAATAAGGTAAACAGGCTTAAGTAAGTTGTTGAGGTTCATGCAGAGATCAGGTGTCTGAGGCCAGATTGGAACTCCAGGCTTCAGACTCCAGGCCTGGTACCCTCTACCACCTGGTTTCCTTTCTGAAAAACAGAGTCAATCATTCTCATTTTTGTTTTTATAATGCTAGTGTCTAGTGTAGGACCTGGTAGGTTCTTAACACATGTTTTTTGATGAATAAAAAGGAATCCATAAAATCAGTATATAAAAAACAGAAAATCATTAATAAAACCATAAAACTAAACAACTGGAAAGAGACAATAGGGGCCATTTTATGTTATTCCCTCAAGGAAACTGAGGCAAAGAGACATGAGATGAGTTACACATAGGTAACTACGTAGATAGTTAACAGTTCAACATAGAATGCATGCTAAGAAAATTGTGGGAGTTGAAAGTTATTGTGAATAGATTTGGGAATTTTATTAAGAATTCCAGAAAGCTAGAGATTTCTGAATAATATGAGAATTCCAGAGAATAAATCTGTTTTTTTCAGGCTAAAAGTCAGCTCCTGTAGATGATATATCAAGGAGTTCCATTAGTTTAATTTAACATTTGTCTCCTTTTTCATTCTTGGTCCATATTTTTTTGTGCCCTTGTTAATATCATAAATGAATACAAATAATGGATAATTATCTTTGAGATAGTCTTCACCACTTTTTTAAACTTTTAAGGATTTAAAAGGTTCCTTAGGTCTTGATTATACTTTGATTGAAATGACCAATTTAGAGTCGTCATTTTCTTCATGAGCCATCTTGGAGTCTACCTTGTCTTCTGAGCCTTATTTAAACAGTATTTATCAGTATATTAGATTTGTAGGAACAAATTAAGGACATAATCAGACCCTATAGTTTGTAATCAAATTGTAACTTCTAGATAACTTTATGGTGGAGGTATGCTTGGAATGTTCTCTTTCCAAGTCTCAGCTAAAATGCCACCTTCATCTGGAGACCTTTTCTGGTCCTTTCTAACCACTAGAATCTTCCCCTCTATGGTTACCTTCCTTCTAATTTTCACATGCCCTTTATATACATCTTTATTTACTTGAGATCTCCCCATTAGAATATAAGTTCCTTGAATGCAGGAACTGTTTCGGTCCCTTTTTGAATATCCTGTTTTGAGAACAACTCCTGATCTATAGTAGGTGCTTAATAAAAGCTTTCTCATTGATTGATTGGCTCACTACTGAGTTCTATATCTCTAGTTATCACTATCTATAGCAGTGCTTTTTAAAATTTTTCCACTTGTAATCCATTTTCACCTGAGAAATTTTATGTGACTCTATGTATACAGGTATACAAATCAAACAGTAACTTGTAATAAAACATAAAAAAAAATTATTTTATTTTAAAAGTTCTTTTTTAAAATTAATTAATTTATTTTTAGTTTTCAACATTCACATCCACAATATTTTGGGTTCCAAATTTCCTCCCCATCTATCCCCTTCACCCACGCCAAGCCATCATGCATTTCAATTACCTCTATTACCTCCTCTGCTAATCTGCCCTACTTCTATCCTAACTCCCTTCTTTGATCCCCTTCCCCTCTGTTTTATTCTAGGGAAAGATAGATTTTTATACCCCATTGCCAGTATATCTTATTTCCCCGGTGCATGAAAAAAATTAACAATTCATTTTTTAAAATTTTGAGTTCTAGCATGTCTTCCTTCCTCCTGCCCCTCCAAACCCCACTGAAAAAGCAAGCAATTCAATATAGGTTATACATATGTAGTCATGCAAAACACTTCCATAACAGTCATGTTGTGAAAGACTAGCTATATTTACTTCCATCTTGTACTGCTCTCTATTTATTTTATTCTCTCTTTTGAATCTGTCCCTCCTCAAAAGAATTTATTTCTAATTATCCCCTACTGCCATTTGTTCTCCCTTTCATCATCCTCCCTCAATTTTACCCTTACATCCTACTTTCCTGTAGGGTAAGATGGATTTTCATAACAAATTGAGTGTTTATATTATTCCCTCCTTAAGTCAAATCTGATGAGAGTAAGGTTCACTCTTTCCATCTCACCTCCCTCTTTCCCCATTGAAAAAGCTTTCTCTTGCCTTTTTTATGTGAGATAATTTGCCCCATTCTATTTCTCCCTTTCTCTTCCTAACATTTTCCTCTCTCACCCCTTAATTTTATTTTTTAGATGTCATCCCTTCCTATTCAACTCACCTTGTGCCCTCTATCTATATGTATGTAATCCCTCCAACTACCCTAATACTAAGTTATAGATATTATCTTTCCATGTAGGAATGTACACAGTTCAGATTCAGTAAGCCTTCTTTCTTGTTTACCTTTTCATGCTTCTCCTGAGTCTTGTGTTTGAAAGTCAAATTTTGTGTTCATCTATGGTCTTTTCATCAAGAATATTTGAAACTGGGGAGGAGCCAAGATGGTGGAGTAGAAAGACACACATACACTAGCTCCCAAACCCACAGCCTATAAAATACCTGTAAGGAGGAACTCCCAAAAAGTTCTGGAGCAGAGGAAGCCATGGAACCACGGAGTGGAGGAGATTTCTGTTCTGGAGAGACCAGAAAAACCAACACTGGGGGTCCGTTGCACACCAGACCCAGAGCGGAGCTCAGCCCTGCCCTGGCCACATGGCCCCGGGAGGAGCAGATCCTAGCAGGCTTCAGGGACAGAATCTGCAGGGGCCGCACAGTTCCCCCTTCCCACGGGCACAGAAGTAAGTGAGAGGGCCTGTTTGGCTGGCTGAGAGGGGAGCAGGATGTCTCCATAACTTGGGGCCTCTTGGGAGGCAGCATCTAACAGGGGCTCCCAGAGCAGACAGGACATTGGATCCATTGTTGAAAATCTCCACATAAATCCCATGAGGGAACTGAGCCCTGTGCTGTGGCCCTGCCCCCACCTGAGCACCTGAATTTAATCTTACATTGAGTAGCAGCCCTGCCCCGCAAAAAGCCCTGAGGCTGGGAAGAAACATTTGAATCTCAGACCCCAAGCACTAGCTGGGTGGATCTGGAGGAGAGGTGGGTGTGGAAAGGAATCTCAGAAGCCAAGTAACTGGTTGGGAAAATGCCCAGAAAAGGGGAAAAAAGTAAGACCATAGAAGGTTACTTTCTTGGTGAACAGATATCTCCTCCTTTCCTTTCTGATGAGGAAGAAAAATGCTTACCATCAGGGAAAGACAAAGAAGTCAAGGCTTCTGTATCCCAAACATCTGAAATAAATATTTAAATGGGCTCAGGCCATGGGAGAGCTCAAAAAGAATTTTGAAAATAAAGTTAGAGAGGTGGAGGAAAAACTGGGAAAAGAAATGAGAGAGATGCAAGAAAAGTATGAAAAACAAGTCAACACTTTGCTAGAGGAGACCTCAAAAAATGCTGAAGAAAATAACACCTTTAAAAATAGGCTAACTCAATTGGCAAAAGAGGTTCAAAAAGCCAATGAGGACAAGAATGCTTTCAAAAGCAGAATTAGCCAAATGGAAAAAGAGGTTCAAAAGCTCACTGAAGAAAATAGTTCTCTCAAAATTAGAATGGAACAGATGGAGTCTAATGACTTTCTGAGAAACCAAGAAATCACAAAACAAAACCAAAAGAATGAAAAAATGGAAGAGAATGTGAAATATCTTATTGGAAAAACAACTGACCTGGAAAATAGATCCAGGAGAGACAATTTAAAAATTATGGGACTACCTGAAAAGCATGATCAGAAAAAGAGCCTAGACATCATCTTTTATGAAATTATCAAGGCAAACTGCCATGATATTCCAGAACCAGAAGGAAAAATAAGTATTGAAGGAATCCATCGATCACTGCTTGAAAGAGATCCAAAAGGAGAAACTCCTAGGAATATTGTGGCCAAATTCCAGAGTTCCCAGGTCAAGGAGAAAATATTGCAAGCAGCTAGAAAGAAACAATTCCAGTATTGTGGAAATAAAATCAGAATAACTCAAGATCTAGCAGCTTCTACATTAAAGGATCGAAGGGCGTGGAAAGGATATTCCAGAAGTCAAAGGAACTAGGACTCAAACCAAGAATCACCTGCCCAGAAAAACTGCATATAATAATTCAGGGGAAAAAATGGTCTTTAAATGAAATTACGGACTTTCAAGCATTCTTGATGAAAGGGCCAGAGCTGAAAAGAAAATTTGACTTTCAAAAACAAGAATGAGAAGAAGCATGAAAAAGTAAACAGCAAAGAGAAGTCATAAGGGACTTACTAAAGTTGAACTGTTTACATTCCTACATGGAAAGACAATATTTATAACTCTTGAAACTTTTCAGTATCTGGGTAGTTGGTGGGATTGCACACACACACACGTACGCACACACACACACGCACGCACACACACACATGCACGCATGCGCACAGAGACAGAGAGCACAGAGTGAATTGAATAGAATGGGATCATATCTTTAAAAAAATGAAGGTAAATCGTGAGAGAGAAATGTATTGGGAGGAGAGAGGGAGAAATGGAATGGGGCAAATTATCTCTCATAGACGAGGCAGGCAGGAGTCTTTTTAGTGGAGGGAAAAAGAGAAGAGCTGAGAGAAAAACATGAAGTTTACTCTAATAACATTTGACTAAAGGAAGGAATAAAATGCACACTCATTTTGGTATGAAAACCTATTTTACAATACAGGAAAGTGGGGGAGAAGGAGATAAGCAGGGTGGGTGGGATGATGGAAAGGAGGGCAATGGGAGGAGGGAGCAATTTGAAATCAACACTCTTGGGGAGGGACAGGATCAAAATAGAGAATAGAAGCAACGGGGGGCAGGATAGAATGGAGGGAAATATAGTTAAGTCTTATACAACACGACTATTATGGAAGTTATTTGCAAAACTACACAGATATGGCCTATATTGAATTTCCTGCCTTCCCAAAGGAAATGGGTGTGGAGGGAGGGATGGGGAGAAGTTGGAACTCAAAGTTTTAGGAACAACTCTTGAGTATTGTTATTGCTACTAGGAAATAAGAAATACAGGTAATGGGGAATAGAAAGTTATCTGGCCCTACAGGACAAAAGAGAAGATGGGGACAAGGGAAGGGAGGGATGCTAGAAGAGAGGGCAGATTGGTGATAGGGGCAATTAGAATGCTGGATGTATTGCGGTTGGGGGAAGGGACAAATGGGGAGAAAATTTGGAACCCAAAATTTTCTGAAAATAAATGTAAAAAGTTAAATAAATAAATTTATTTAAAAAAATTAAAAAAAAATATTTGAAAATACTCTATTTCATTGAAGCACCATTTCCCCCCCCCTGAAGTATTACACTCAGTTTTGTTGGGTAGGTGATTTTTGTTTTGATCCTAACTCCATTGACCTCTGGAATATCATATTCCAAGCCCTGTGATCTCTTAATGTAGAAGCTACTAGAGCTTATGTTATCCTGATTGTGTTTCCACAGTACTCAAACTGTTTCTTTCTGGCTACTTGCAATATTTTATCCTTGACGTGAGAGTTCTGGGATTTGGCTACAATATTTCTAGTTTTCCTTTTGGTATTTCTTTTGGGAGATAATTGGTGAATTCTTTCAATTTCTGTTTTGCCCTCTGGTTATAGAATATCAGGGCACTTGTCCTTGATATTTTCTTGAAAGATGATGTCTAGGCTCTTTTTTTTTTGATCATAGTTTTTAAGTAGTCCCAGCATTGTTTAAATTGTCTCTCCTGTATCTATTTTCCAGGTCAGTTGTTTTCCAATGAGATATTTCATATTGTCTCCTATTTTTTCATTCCTTTGGTTTTGTTTTATAATTTCTTGATTTTCAAAAAGTCATTGGCTTCCTTCTGCTCCATTCTAATCTTTAAAGAATTATTTTCTTCAGTGAACTTTAGGACATTCTTTTGCATCTGTCCAACTCTGTTTTTTAAGGCATTCTTTTCTTCATTGACTTTTTGGATCTCTTTTGTTATTTGGGTTAGTCTTTTTTAAAGGTATTCTTTTCTTCAGTGTCTTTTGAGTATCCTTTAGCTAGCAGTTGACTCATTTTTCATAATGTTCTTACATCACCCTCATTTTTCTCCCCAATTTTTCCTCTGCTTCTCTTACTGGAATTTCAAAATCTTTTTGAGCTCTTCCATGACCTGACACCAATTCACATTTTTCTTGTAGGCTTTGGATGTAGAAGCTTTTCTCCTTATCTTTGTATATTTTTGTCTTCCTTGTCACGAAAGTAAGATTCTATAGTCTGGTTGGTTTTCTGGCTTTTGCTCATTTCCCCAGCCATTTACTTGAGTTTTGAACTCTTTGTCAAATTAATTCTCTACTTTCAATGTTGGTGGGGGTGTACTGTCAGCTGCTTGATGACCCACATATTATATGGGCCCCAAGCTCCAGAAAGAGCTCCTGCTGTGACTGCTGCAGGCTCCTCTACCCCTTCTGCCATCTTGGTACTGTGGCTGGGAACACTCTACTCTCTTACACAGGTCAGACAGATTTTTTTCCCACTGACATTCCAATTTGTTATTTTTAATATATAATTTATTTATTTTTCATTTCTTAACAAAAGTGGGATACAGATAAGTTTAATAACATCTCTACACAGTTTTAATGTTGGTCAGAAAAAAATGCATATGCTGGCATTGCTACCGATACCCTGCTTTGGGGTGCTAGATCCATTCATTAGTGATAATGATGTGTTCAGATATCTTGACAATTAAAATATGGGTAAACAAGTAGTACTTAAAAATGATGAAATAATATTGCTATTTAGTAATATGTAAATGAATTTCAAGTATCTGTAGGATAGAATAAAGAAAGATATGGAAACAAATATGCAGAACACTGTAGTATGCAACATGAACACCAGAGAACAGTAGGGAAACTGGAAATAATTGAATAGCAAATAGGGTTAGGCCAACATCTTTATCAAAGGCCATAACAAATTTCAAGTGGATAAATGATTTAAGGATAAAATTAAGATGATTAAGTAAAGCAAAGAAGGAAAATTATTTGTTTCACAGTTGTGGTTAGAGAAATAATTCAAGACAGAAATATTATGAAAGAGAACAAAAATGAGCTCAGTTACATAAATTAAAAAAAAAAAGATAAAGTTTATTTATTTTTCAGTTCTTAACATTTGCTTCCACAAGAATTTGAATTCAAAATTTTCTCCTCATCTCTCCCCATCTCTCCCCATTCCCCACCTCAGGACAGAATGTAGCTCATCCACCCCTTTGTCCATTCTGTCCTCCCTTCTCTTACCCACCCTTCTTCCATCCCCCTTTCTCTCTACTTTCCTGTAGGGCAATAGATTTCTTTACTCCTTTGCCTGTATAGCTTAATTTCTATTTGCATGCTAAAACAAATTTTACCATTCATTCTTATAACGTTGAGTTCCATATTCTCTCCCTCCCTCCCCACCCTCCCTCATTGAGAAAACAAGCAATTCAATATAGGTCATGCATGTGTAAAAATGCAAAACTCTTCCATGACATTTATGTTGTAAAAGACTAACCACATTTCTCTCTGTCCTATCCTGCCCTTCATTAATTCCTTTCTCTCCCTTGACCTGTCCTGCCACATTAGTATTTGTTTCTGATTATCCCTTTCCCCAATTTGCTGTCCCTTATATAATCTTCCCTCTCCTATCCCTTTTCCCCATGCTTTCCTGCAGGGCAAAATAGATTTCCATATCTACTTGAGTATGTGGTATTCCCTCCTTAAGCCCAATTCCATGAGAGTAAAGCTCAAATATTTTCTTTCATCTCCTTCCTCTTCCCCTCCATTATAGAAGCTCTTTCTTCCTTTGTATATATGAGATGATTTGCTACATTCTACTTCTCCCTTTCTCTTACTCCTAGTACATTCCATTCAACAGTAAATTTTATTTTTTAAGGTATTCTCCTTTCATATTCAACCTACCCTGTGCCCTCTATCTATGTGTATATATATATATATATATGTGTGTGTGTGTGTGTGTGTGTGTGTGTATACACACACATACACAATCTACATATACATACCTACATATATATGGTATGCACATACATGCATACTCATACACACTAATATATACATGTATATGTATATACATACATACATATATTTTCTCTAACTACTGTAATACTGAAAAAGATCTCATGAGTTAGAGATAACATCTTTCCATGTAGGAATGTAAACAGTTCAACTGTAATGAGTTCCATAAGGCTTCTCTTTCCTTGTTCCCATGTTTCTCTTGATTCTTGCATTAGAGAGTCAACTTTTTTATTCAGTTCTGGTCTTTACAACAAGAATGCTTGGAAGTCTTCTATTTCATTGAAATTTCATTTTTTTCCCCTGAAGTATTATATTCCCTTTTTCTGAGTAGGCGATTCTTGGTTGTAATTCTAGCCCCTTTGACCTCTGGTATATCATTTTCTAAGCCTTTCTATTCCTTAATGTAGAAGGTATTAAATCCTGTGTTATCCTTGATTGTATTTCCACAATATTTAAATTGTTTCTTTCTGGTTGCTTTTAATATTTTATACTTCACCTGTGAGTTCTGTAATTTGGCTACAAGATTTCTAGGAGTTTTCCTTTTGGGATCTCTTTCAGGAGGTGATTAGTTCTTTACATTTCTATTTCACCCTCTGGGTCTAGACATCAGGGCAGTTTCCTTGATAATTTCTTGAAAGATGTTGCCTAGGCTCTTCTTTTGATCATGGTTTTCAGGTAGACCAATAATTTTTAAATTATCTCTCCTGGATATATTTTCCAAGTCAGTTATTTTTCCAATGGGATATTTCACTTTGTCTTCTATTTTTTTCATTCTTTTGGTTTTGTTTTATAATTTCTTGGTTTCTCATAAAATCATTCGCTTTCATCTGCTCCATTCTAATTTTTAAAAGATTATTTTTATCTGTGAGGTTTTGAACATCCTTTTTCATTTGGCCAATTCTGCTTTTTAAAGTATCTTCTCCTCATTAGTTCTTTGGACCTCTTTTGCCATTTAGGTTAGTCTGTTTTTAAAGGTGTTATTTTCTCCAGCATTTTTTTGTGTGTCTTTTAGCAAGCTGTTGACTTGCTTTTCATAATTTTCTTTCATTGCTCTCATTTCTCTTCCCAATTTTCCCTCCTCTTCTCTTAGTTGATTTTCAAAATCCTTTTTGTGCTCTTCTATGGCCTGAGACCATTGTATTTTTTTTGGTGGTTTTGGGTGTAGAAGCCTTGACTCTGATGTCTTCCTCTGATGGTATGCTTTGTTCTTCCTCATCCAAAAGGATGGAAGAAAATACCTTCATCTCCTATAGCCTTATTATTTTCCCAATTTTGGGGCATTTTCCCAGTCAGTTACTTGACTTTTGAGTCCTTTGTCGCCTGGAGGATATACTCCAGAAACCTGTAAGTTCTCAGTTCCTCTAAGGTAGCACAGTCAAGGGAGAGGAGTTTAATCCTCTCCTGACCTGCGCTCCTGTTTGGGAGTAACCATGAGCACTCTTTTCTGCTCAGGATCTGTGAGTAGGATTCCCTCTCCAGAGCCTCCACCAGTTCCATCACCCCAGGACTGCACTCAGGACTGAGACCCAGATCAGTTGCTAGCTTCCCCCACATTCTTTAGGCCAAGGGCTCCAAAAGTGGACACTGCTGCCACAGTAGCTGCTGCCACCCTGGGGCCAGGTCTGGGGTGAGACCTCACACCCCTCTCACCCAAGTGAGAGAGCTTTCTCACTGATCTTTGAAGTTGTTTTTGGCGTCTGTGGGTTGAGAAATCTGTTAACTGCAGCTACTACCTGTGACTCTATGCCCTGAAGCCTGCTCAAGGACTGTCTCTGCTGTGGTCGAGCTCTGTTATGAGCCTCGTGCAATAAACTTTTCCTGTCAGCCTGCCAGGCTGTCTTGGGTTGGAAATCTCTTCCACTCTGTCGTTTTGTGGCTTCTGCTGCTGTAGAATTTGTTTAGTCATTTTTTGCAGGTATTTTATGGGCTATGGGGGGAGAGCTAGAGCATGTCATCTTTCTACTCCCCCATCTTTGCTCTGCTCTGCCCTGCCCCAACAACCTTCCAATTTGTCCTCAGTGTCTTGGGGTTGAGAAGTCTGGAAGCTGCCACAGGTGCTAGATATTCAGTCCCCCGAGGCCTGCTCAGGTCCTCTCTGTGTTAGGGGGACCAAGCTGCACTGTGTTCAGTTCCCACCCCAATCCAAAAGGCACTTCCCATCAACCTTCCAGGCTCTCTTGGGCTAGAGATTTGCTTCATTTTGTCATTCTGTGGGTTCTGCAGTTCCAGAATTTGTTTAGATCCATTGTTTACAGGTATTTGGCTGGGCTTAGGGGGAGAGAACTAGCAACTCTCTGCTTGCACTCCATCATCTTGGCTCTGCTCCCAAAGAAATTTATTTTAAAACAATCCTTTACTATACATACACACACAATTTTACCATTTATTAAAGATGAAGGAAAATTTGCATACTGAGATAGATGTGTTTATTTTTACATAAAGAATTAAATATTTGTGTAATATTTGATACTGCAGAATGTAGAGCATCTTCAACATTTTTTTCAGAGTTGATTGATATTTTGATTTCATAAACATTAATGCTGAGAATGCTGCTTTTCACAAATATGTAGAATAAAATGGCAGAAGTATATTTGTGACTACTTTAGAAATGGTTGGAAATTTTGTCCTAGTCCCAAGTTAAAATTCATTTAAGAACTTTTTGGGGAAACTCAAGTTTTAATCTTGTGTCACTTGATAACTCAGCAAATTCTTGAAATTTTAATGACAGAAGACTGAAGTTTTTAATTTAGTTTTTTAGAAAAAAAATTAGAAGGGAAGTATTTCTGAAACTTTGTTTCCAGGCACTTCAGACGATCATTTATAACTCTTATAATTAAATCTTTGGGAATGCTATTTTCTATTATAAAATCATTTGTAGCTGTAAACATTTCTGAAGAACCATTTTCTACCCTATTCTTCAATATATTAACTTTTTTAGTAAAACTTTCAATTTCATGTTTTTATGTTTAAATCATTGAGCTTTTTCAAAAATATCAGACAAATTTGAAAGCCATAAGTCATTATGAAAAAAAATTAACAGCATCAGATTTCTGCTCAGTCAAAAATATAACAACTTCATTTTTCAATTTCAATAATTTGTCTCTTCAAGAGGCACCAATTTTTTTCTAAAAACCTAAATTAAAAACCTCAATCTTCTGTCATTAAAATTTCAAGAATTTGCTGAGTTATCAAGTGACACAAGATTAAAACTTGAGTTTACTCAAAAAATTCTTAAATGAATTTTAACTTGGGGCTAGGACAAAATTTCCAACAATTTCTGCATATAGTAAGAAGTTTTTGTAATTGGAATCCATGTCTTTCCAAAGGTTTGAAAACAAATGACTGTTAAGAATTGACTTTAGATGAAGTTAATGATTTTGATAGTATCATGAAGCACACATCTAACTCTGGTTTTTTGTTTTTGTTTTTTTTGTCTATGAGTGCCTCCTGATGGGTCATCTGGTGGGTAAAAGTGATATGCCCATTGCAACCTGCTTTACCTTTTGCTACCATTCACACCCTTCATGGCTCCAGCACCAACCGTACAGACTCCAATGCAATTTATCCCTGTAAATCTTCATTTATGAAAATGTAATTGACTTTAAGATTTATATCTTCCCCTCCTGTGTGCCCTCCCAAAGGCTGATAAAACAGTAATTCCTCATGTATGCTTCCTTCATAAACATATCTTACATAAAGTAACAACTATGCCATGTTAGAAATATCAGTTGTTTCATCTAACTGAATTGTAAACTTTAGGCTGTCCTTAAGCCTGGTAATAGCTATTGGAATTGTTTATCACTAATTTCAAAAATTATTTTGCAAACAATATCATTTGATGAAGAAATTTTATATTTTTATATACTTTTCCCCATCTGTTATTTCTGACATTTTAGTAGTAGTGGGTGACACGGGATCTTCTCCTATAACATAGGACTTTTTCATTTCTGCAGTTAAATACAAAGTTTCAAAAGCTGCAAATAAACACATTTCATTGATAATAACAAATTTCTCAAAATGTTGTTTTTCTTCATTTGAAGATTTTAAAAATTGTTCAAAAATTTCCTTTGGTTTATTTCATTTTGCTTTATGTTTGGTATTAAGATGTTATTTTGATTTTGCGGGTTTCATGCTCTCTGAAGCCAAAACTTCATTACAAATTAAGCAAAGAGCTTTTCCTACACCATCATCACTATTAGAAGTAAACTTACATTGCAAAAATAATTTGACATATTTTCCTTATCTTGTCAATTGATGTGTATTACAACCTCATAGTGAGGACTCTGTCATCAGTATTTTTACCTCTTCTGTATAAATTTAGCCCCTTTCCAAGAACTGAAAAACACTTTTTCCGAAAATATATGTAAATATTTCTAAGAATTTATCAAATATATACTAGCTTTAGATTATGAAATTACATTTGTTTGTACTTAATTTTAAATATTGATGTTCATACTTACATATGCATACAGTGATGATGGTAGAGAAGTATTATTAAAGGGCTTTTGTCTTGCTGCAGTTAAGTACTTGTGTATATGTAAAAGAAGGAGCTAATGAAAAGTTTTTAAATCAAACATTCTAACACAATCCAATATAAAGATACACTAATTTGATATTTGCATGCTGAGGGATTATGGTAGGAAAATATTAAAATTTTTATTTTCCCTAATTAAACTATTATGTGATTCTCTAAGTACAGAAAACTTTATATGTTCAATAAAAATATTACAATTCATAGCATACAGTAGTCTCGAATCTGATTCAAGTTGTTTCTGGAAGTGTTTGTTGGTGGCATGATGCCATGTTCAGTGCAAAGTGTGCATGTTGTGTGTTCAGAACCAAGAGTGTGGTGAAGTTACATGATGCAACATGGGCAAATGCTGTCAGAAAGACCTCGGGTTCATTACACATTTGGTTTTGAATTAATTTTCAGTTGTATTTTCATAAACCTTTTATTGTTGCCAAGTTTTTTGTGACACCCTACATTCAGCTATGTGACCCTAAGTGGGGTTATGACCCACCATTTAAGAAGCACTGATCTATAGCCTAGACCTCAACAGATATCCAATCAATCACTGAGAAAGCATATGAATAATTAACGTTTATTATCCCCTCCCTTACGTTCCCTCTTCCTTCTCCTTTCCAAAGGAAGGTAAATTTGGATGGCCAGAGGAGACCAAGTTAATTTGGAGTTTACAGACCAGATTTTTCTGTCTTTCTTTTCCTCTTTCTTTCTCTCTTTCTTTCCTTCTTTCCTTCATTCCTTCCTTCTCTCACTTTCTCTCCCTCTTTCTTTCTCTCTCCTTCTTTCTCTCTTTTTCTTTCTTTTCTTCCTTCTCTCTCTTTCTCTCTTCTTTCTTCCTTTCTTTCTTCCTCTCTCTCTTTCCTTCCTTCTGTCTTTGTTTTTCTTTCTTTCTTTCTTTCTTTCTTTCTTTCTTTCTTTCTTTCTTTCTTTCTTTCTTTCTTTCTTTCTTTCTTTCTTTCTTTCTTTCTTTCTTTCTTTCTTTCTTTCTTTCCTTCCTTCTTTCCTTCTTAACTGTGACTCTTTCCCTCTCATCTTGATTTACTTGTTTTCTTCTTTTGCTCCTTAAAGGGGCCATTCTCTGATTACTTCTTAAAGAGGCTTATTCACTGAATGGGCATAGCCTCACTCTAAGTGAGTATCTGAATAGGCCAAGGTCTCCTATTGTATCCTGGGCCTTCTCCAGTCATCCTGATGAATATTTGGTCCCTGGATCCAGATGGCTTAGGAGGGGAAAGTGAGGCTAGTGTCCTTGAACAGCCCTCCCTCACTCAAAACAAAGTTAAGTGCAAGTCATGTTATCATTTCTCTGATGTCAAGGTCTTCTTTGAAAATGAAGGATGAACACAGATAGATTTTATATATATATATATATATATATATATATACATATGTATATATACATATATATGTGTGTGTGTTTATATATGTATTTAGCATTTACATTAAATATGTATATATGTCTATATAATAGACACACGTCTATACAAACAGATGTGTGCGTTCTTATCTATCTAGATATCTATATTTGTTTGGAGTGTGAAATGCTACATATTTATTTCTGTGAGAAGAGTGTTCTATATCCCTTCCTCAATAATTACAGAGAGCCAGAACTTGAATCAATCAATAGGAGGGATGAACTAGGTATTAACAAGGACAGACACCTTTTCATTGAATTACTCATTTAGTCAAAGACGTAAAATATAGTACTACCAACCTGGCTAATCAAGTAGGGAAAAAACAGAACTCTCTAGGACATTGTATGAATGCAGTGCTGTACAGAAGTGTACTGGGATTGGGTAAGGTGGTTCAGTCAAGCCCTTCAGGTATTCTATAAAGGAGTCAGTTTATTTAGAACCTGAGCATTCAAGTGTCTGGTATCCTAGAGGAGAAAGCATTCAAAGGCCTTAGAGTGAATCATTAGGATAGGGAGGAGGATCTCTGTTCACCCTTGTAGTCCAGAGGAGGAGGATGTTAGGAATTTTGAAAGATAAGAGTATTTGAACTTCACATTGGTGTCCTAGCAGAACCTTCAGAACTGAGAGTGATGTTCATATCAGGAGCTAAAAACAATTGGGAACACTGGGGCATACAGTGTCTAGATATTATATCTAGATATCTATCTATCTAGATATCACAAACTGTATAATGCTGGGCAAGTCAGTTCTCCTCTATTTGCCTTAATGCACTAGAGAAGAAAATGGCAGACCATTCCTGTATCTTTGCCAAGAAAATCCCATATGGGGCCACAAAGAGTTAGACATGACTGAACAATCGAAACAGCAAAATCCTTCTGGCTGTACATCTATAATGCTACTCTCAATTAATAATTATGTCTGGCTGCCTAACAATGGGCCATATTTTGTTCCACTTGTATGCTGTCTTTACCTTCTGTTTAGGAGAAGGCAACATTCTGGAGCCTAGAAGGTGCCTGATAATCAGTCAAGCTAATGTTACTTGATTGGGGATAATTTGGGGATCAAAGGAAGAGTCATTTGAACTACAAAGGTCAAATCTGGATCCTTCTGAGCTCCCAACTTCACAGAAAATCACTATTCAAATTTCTCATAGGAATGCAACCGATTTTACACAGTCCCCTGAAAAATGTCACCTAGATTATGTACGCATCAATATGAACCAAAAAAATGAATGAGATTAAACAGGGCCATTTGTGACAGTAGTCACTGAGTCACAATAAATAGCTAACCAGTTTTTCAGTTTTTTTTAAAGGAAGAACCCTATAAAATTCCTTTATTTTTTTATTTAAGTTGTGTAGAACCCTAAGGTCAAACTAATGTAGCCATGAACTTGCCTGTAGAGCTAAACTCTGAAACTTATTGTGTAGAGACTAAAATCACTCTCAGAATCACAGAATGTTGCAGATGGGAATTTTGAGTTTTCTAGTCAGCTTCCTCATTAAGGATATTTTACTCAAAATTGAAAATACTGTCCTTAATCACAAAAAGACTGTGGGATCAATGTGATGTGATTTGAAGGACTCCAGGAAATCTTCTCTTCCCAGTAATATCTCTCTGGCTACTTGAGACTGAGATTGAGGTGCTACTTGAGATTCCTGAGACTGAGAGATATCATGATGTAGTAGTAGTAGTAGTAGTAGTAGTAGTAGTAGTAGTAGTAGTAGTAGTAGTAGTAGTAGTAGTAGTAATAAAATAGTAGTAGTAATAAAAATGCTTCTAGAACAATAATGTCATCTCTCTCAAATGATATATAATGTGTTATCTCTGAGGGAAATAAGACCACATGGTTCTACCTAGCTTAAAATTCATTACCATCTTCCTAATTTGAACTAAATTGAACTAAATATGGCCTCTAAATTAAAAAGTGGGCCAAACCAAAATATTTTATTAGTCATTTTAAGTATATAAATGACATATAAGCTATACTGATTCCACCAAAACAAACCAAGACCATTGAATAGTTCTTCACGAAATGAAATCTTTGTCCAGCAATTTCAAAACGTCATCTGAAATTGACAAGTAAAAAATTCTTAACATATCAAGGAAAGGGAGAAACTAAAAGACTTAAGCCTGAACCAGCAAATGATGGTGATATCTACAAAGATCTTTATCTATACCAGGAAAGATACATCAAGAATTTTGGAAGTGTCTGGAGAAGTTTGAGAGGAGACAAATGAAAGGAGTACAAAATTATTCAATTAGGCAAGCAAGTTTATTAGGATGACAGGATGAGGAAATAGTAGGAAGGAAGGACTAAGGTTTAAGGTGGAATTAACTAGGAAGTCAGGGAAAATAATGTGGAAAGGAAGAAAGTCATTTAATTTTCAAAAATGTAGTTGGGAAATAATTGGGGAAGAAGAGAGAATGTAGCACAATTAGGAAACATGAAGAGTTGAAGATGGAAAGATGGAAGAGTATATAATATGTTAAACACTCTCCCTCCTCAGTTCAAATTCCCCCCTCAGCAGAACCCCATCAGTACCATCTCTCTTAGATTACCTTCCATTTTCTACACACATGCACACGCACACACACGCACACACACACATCTATATCAGTATGTTTCTTCCTTTTCCCCACCTACAATTTTACTTGGTATGTGCTCTAAGCTCCTGTAGAATATAAATCCCTTGAAAACAAAGGCTGTGTCAATTTCATCTTTGTATACTGAGTGTCTAGCACAGTGTTTCTCCAATAGTAGAGCCTTTAAAAAAGCTCATTCAGTGAATGAACACACAGAGCAAGTACAGGAATGCAGTACACCAATGACCTCATTATGCCAAATCTAAAATGCTACTTCCTGTTAACACTGCCTGACGACAGACAGTGTGAGTTAATAAATAAATGAATGCTTATTCATTTGCAAATATTAAGTGCTTTAGGAAAGCTAGATCTTAACAGCAATAGTAATTTCCCACCTATCTTGAAGGAAGATGGTGATGGTTAATTAGTCAATGTTTGTAAAGCACTTGGAATAAGAAAAAATCCTTTACACTTTTAGTATTATGTGCAATATTTGTGAGTTATGGATGATGCAGAGAGAGGAGTTTTAAATTTTCTGATTTTTAGTGCATTTAAATTCATAACCATAACACTACATTAGCATAGTTTCCCTTCCCCTTCCCCTCTGACTATTTAAGTGAATGATAAGGTAAACTCAGTCATTTCATTTCCAACCACAGTGAGAAAAATTCATTTGGACTAATGACTCTTGATTTCTTCCAAGGTATATTTGTTGGGTTTGCCAATTAGAGTCATTTTGTTATCTCCAGGTGCAACGTTTTGAGGGAAGAGCCCTTACTGGTAGCCCTGGAGATTAGAGAGACTAAAAAAATTATCATTTCCCCCACATGACTTTGCTGTTAACAGAGACTGTTATTTTACTAATCCTTAGGATCCAAAATGACGTTTCCTTCATGTTTCAGGGCACAGCAGGTGGGAGAGTGGATTTGTTAAGCTGGGTGGGTTTATCCTTCTTTTATGTGTTCATTCAATTTTATGTTCATTTACTCATTGTACACATATGGCAATAGAAGCTGCTGAAGCAATAATGGTTATCTTGTGAAACAAGAAGGCCGAGAATTCTCTCTCTCTCTCTCTCTCTCTCTCTCTCTCTCTCTCTCTCTCTCTCTCTCTCTCTCTCTCTCTCTCCTGTTAGTCTCTCTCTTTCTATACCACCCCTTCCTCCACTTTATCCTCCTGTTGATCTTTTCATCTATCTGTTTCTGTCTTTGCTTATGTCTGTTGGTCTTTTTCTCTGTCTGCCCCTAACCCCTACCCTATTTTGTAAATTTTATGATGCTGGTAGCTTTCTTAGTAATTTCAGAAAGAGATCAATGATTTTTGTTTGGAAAAAAACAAAATCAGAAGGCATCCTTCCATACAATTATATGTTCATTTTTGTGTGTATACATGTATACACACACACACATTCCTGCCAACTGTCTCATCAACTCTCTCAGAGATTTAAAAAGATGTAACCAGATTTGTAAATTTTATGGGTGAAGAAAGTCCCTGTCCTGGTAGCAATGTATCAAATTGTTTGCTATCTCAGCAGCACTGAAAAAACATACATATTCTACCTGGATTTTAACAGATTAAAGGATAAATGATTTATTGGGTTAAACCAAAATTGTTAGATAGAAATGGAGCCTGGGGGGTGAGGGGAAAAGAGAGAAAATAACTAGTTTTTGGGGTAACATTTTGGTAAGTGGCTGGCTTTTGTTTTTAGTCATAGTCATAGTATCATAACATGAACTGAGCATCATGAATAATTAAGGAAATAACTTGTATAATCTAAGGGAGGGAAAGCATACAATGCATTAGAAAGGCATTTGAAGATTTTATTTTTGCAGCAGTTATTAAAAACTAAAAAACAATCAAGCAAAAACTTCCCTTTATTCAACAGAATAGCAAGTCTGAGTGGCGGTTATTGTTGTATTATACTCCCTGCCTTCCCCCAACCTTTTTAATTCAGGTATTTGATACAGGATGACAGGTCCACTGAAATGTTCTCTTTTGCACATTAAACCTTTGGAAAGTTTCCCCTTTTTCTTTTCTCTGATAGCCTATTTGTCTCATGACAGCATTGTCTGCATTTCTCACAAAAATGCAAGCATTTGTCCTTGTGCTAAGTGCTGACATCTTCTGATAAGAAGAAAGCTAAAAAGGAAAAGGACTGAAGGTCAATATGTTTACTTTGCTCTCAAGAGAAATGTGTGTGTGTGTGTGTGTGTGTGTATGTGTGTCTCTGTGTTGGGGGTGGTTTGCGAGGATAAATACTTTGCAGTGAATGACTGCTCACTACAATACAAAGTTTCCTGATGCATTAGGATGAACATCTACATTACCATTAGTCTGAAGAGAACAGCAAAGCTCAATTGGAAAAGCTTCCAGCTAAACATAGGGAGAAAAGCAAATGATACATATTATTGCACTCCCCCCCTCCCACCCTGCCTTGTTCAACTTAATTGAAAATTTCAGTTCATTACAGAGAATCAACACAACTGTCAATCATTTTTCATAGCACAGATCAGCCAGAAAGAAGGAAATGAAACATCCTTAATAGCTCAGTGTAGATGATAGCAGCATGCCTTTGGTTTTCAGTGGTTTGTAGATGAGAACTCCCCCCGAAGACTTCCATCACTTGCATATGGGATTCAAATATTTTTTTTTCAAAGATGATATTGCAATAATTTAGTCAAGCCCCAGAGCATGACTAAGCCTCCTCAGTAAAATCCACTGAAATATGAAAGACTTTTACCTTGGAGAGTCAAAGTGGATGAAGAAAGCACATGGTCCAGACATGCAATTGGTTAGATCAACCATGGAGTCAGTCACTCAATATGCTATATACACATTTATGAAAATTATGCTGCTTTAGATGATCCAAGATTGCTGAATGCTGAAAAAAACTATCTCAATCTCTTGATGATGATACAAGGGATTATCTAGGCCACTGCAATATCAGAAGAATCATATAGGTCACCCAAAAGACAATGGAAAAAATGGCGAGTACAAATAAGATGTAGCATATTACTAATGTTGACTTGTGAGTGACTAAGGTGCTCATTCTGTTGTATAGTCAAAAAGGATCTAAATCAATGCATTGAGCCTTATTATTTGTCTTATGTTGGTTAAAACATTTAATCTACCTGAGACTCAGTTTCCTCCTCTATAAAATGAGGCAGCTGGAGCGGATGATCTCTAAGAGCCCTTCCAATTTTACTTCCTATGTGTATTAATTGTAATAGAAAGCATCATTAAAAAGCCCTAAATATCAAAAACTACATTGTTGACACATATGATAGGAGGAAGTAGTGTTGAGGGAGCCAAAAGAACTGGATTTAGGAGGCAGGAAGAAATAGGTTCAGATCCCACCATGAACACTAGCTAGCTATGTTGCCCTGGGCAAATTGCTTATCTTCTCTGTATCTCAGATTCCTCAACTATAAATTTAAGGGGATTATGCTCTGTTTCCTTTAATGCACATGAAGTATAACCATGGATGCAATTGGGACCATCTTAGAAAAGCTCACCATTTCTAGGGATTATCCCTTCCATTTTTCCTTGTCATCCAGGACAGTGGTTAATACCTTTGGAAAAGACTTATGTCCATGTCACTTGCTTTCCTCAATGGTTGTAGTCAGAAGATAATTTAACGAATACCTCTCCAGTTGATTTTATCAAGGAATATTTCACGATTGCAACCTGTGCTATTGAGAGTCAAAACCAAGAAAACATTGCATATAATAACAGCAGTATTGTTCAATTGAAACCTTAATGACTAAGTTATTCTGAGAATTAAAAATACTCAAATTAACTACAAAGGATCTTTGAAGGAAGATGCTATCCATCTCCAGAGAAAGAAATGATAGAGGTATGTATAGCATGGTTTTATGTATGTATTTTTCTGTCAAATTTTAATCTACTCTAGTGCAGGGTGGGGAAAGAAGGTGATAAGGAGACAGTTCATACTTTAAAAAAAACAAATTCAATTAAATTTTTTTAAAAAGGAGTTACATGCTTCTTTTGTATTCAGCAAACTATGGTTACACAATAGAATTTTGCCTTTCCATGTTTTAGTCACTTGTGTACCTATGAAGATGGGATCTTCTACCCATGGGGTCTGTTGACAATTGGGGTGGAAAACAGCTGAGTCCATCTGTCAATAGATAGATATTTTGGGTGGCCTGTGAAAAATGTATTCCTCTACATTTTTCGTGAGTCATTTGAAATCCTTTGGCAGGTTGCAGATTGTGTGGGCCTGCTCTACACCTTCCAGGTGCTTGGGGAGAGAAGTCATTAGAACTTGAAATTCACTGTGAGCCAAAATGATGCTGAAGTGGCTTCTAAATTGGTAGACCTGACTTTAATCCCTACCTCTGACACTTGCTAACTGCATAACATTTTGTAGGTCCCTTAACCACCATAAGCCTCAGTTTTTCTCACTTGAGAAATGGTAGGGGATGAATGAAAAATTCTCAAAGGTCCCTTCCAGAGCAAAAGTCTATGAGTTCATGATTTTGTGATCTTTACTCTTCCTTCCATCTTTCTTTCATTCTACTCCCCTTCCAAGCAAATGAGACTAACAGTTCTCAAATTTTCACCCTTCCGCTGCTGTCTCTGCCCACTCCCAAAGGCTGTTTTTATGCATCTTTTATGCATTCTCTCCATTTCTTTACTTATTTAAGTCCTTTTTGTTTCCCTTTAAAATGTAGTTTAGGTGAAAGATCCTCTCTGAAGTCTCCTCTAGTTCCCTCCAAATGTAAATAGTATTTCTCTTGAGTTTTTTATACCATGATGTTTATACTTCTTCTATGTAGTTATCATATTGTCAACTTATATTGTCATTTTGTGGTATCAAAAATTGTGTATTTCTCCTATATAGCTTACTAGGTTAGAAACTTCCCGATGTAGGGAATATTTGTTTTTTTCTTTATCTTTATATTCTTTACATCCCCAGGCACATGCTGGAATCAGCTCATACCAGCTAGTGAACTAGTTGTTAAATTTTCAGTTTGTGCTTTTACTCCACTGGAATTGGCAGGGGAGAAAAACTTGATTTATTTCTTTGGTGATAGGCAAGAAAGCAATGGAGAAGATGTTAATGATTTACATTCAATCTAAAGGTGTGTCCAAGAATACTTTTTTTTCTGAGAGCTGATTGTTAAAAACATGTACCACTATACTGCTGTCTTTATCTCTCATTCCATTTTTTAGCTAAAGTCCTTAAAAAAGAGGTCTATAATCAGTGCCTACACTTCCTTTCCTCCATACAGATGTCAGTGTTTTTCCTAAAGTGTAGCTCTTACCTTTTCATTCTCCTAATTAATAAAATCCAGTGGCTTCCTATGACCTCTAGAATCAAATATAAAATATTTTATTTGGCACTTAAAGTTTTTCACAACCTGATGCTTTTGAATCTTAAACTTTATTTCCCTCTGTATATCCATTTACTCTGCATTTATCTTGTATTGTTGTCATTCTTTGTTCTTCATTTTCAAAGAGCCCCATTATGTCACAGGGTGATCTCTTGTCTTCTGCATGAATTGGATTTAAATGAGGCAGAGTTGCCCAAAGTTGTCAAACTCACTCTGTCTTCCAGATTTCAGAGAAAAACAAAGTTAAAATGATTGGTGATGGCCTAGCATGCAGTGGATGATCTTGGCATCTTCTGTGTCTGACCAAACTCTAAACACTCCCTAGAACCTGCTTTTTAAAAATTTTAATTTATTTATTTTTCATTCTCAACATTCATTTCCACAAGATTTTGAATTTCAAATTTTCTCCTCATCTCTCCCTTATCCCCACCCCAAAACACCATGGATTCTGATTATCCTTTCCGCTAATCTGCCCTTCCTTCTATTGCACCTCTCCCTTCCCTTATCCCCATCTTCTGTCTTTTCTTGTAGGGCAAGATAGATTTCTATACCCCATTACCTGTATTTCTTCTTTCCCAGTTGCATGCAAAAACAATTCTCAACATTTGTTCCTAAAACTTTGAGTTCCAACTTCTCTCCCTTCCTCTCTCTCCACCCATCCTCACTGAGAAGGCAAGCAGTTCAATATGGGCTAAATATGTGCAGTATTGCAAAAGACTTCCATAACAGCCATGTTGTGAAAGACTAACTATATGTCCCTCCATCCTATCCTGCCCCCCTTTTATTCTGCTCTCTCTTTTGACCTTGTCCCTCCCCTAAAGTGTTTACTTCTAATTACTCCTTCTTCCCATTTGCCCTCCGTTCTATCATCCCCTCACCTCATTTATTCCATTCTCCCCTACTTTCCTGTAGTATAAGATAGATTTTCATAAAAATTGAGTGTGCTTGTTATTGCCTCCTTAAGTGAAATCTGATGAGAGTAAGATTCATTTTTTCACTCTTATCTCCCCTCTTTTCCCCTCCATTGGAAAAACTTTTTCTTGCCTCCTTTATGAGTGATAAGGTGCCCCATTCCATTTCTCCCTTTCTCCTCCCAGTATATTCCACTCTCACCCCTTAATTTTATTTTTTTAGCTATCATCCCTTCCTGTTCAACTCACCCTGTGTTCACTGTCTATACACATGCACACACACACACACACACTCACACACACACACAAATACCTTTCCATGTAAGAATGTAAACAGTTCAACATTAGCAACTACTTTATGATTTCTCTTTCCTGTTTACCTTTTCATACTTCTCTTGATTCTTGTGTTTGAAAGTCATATTTTCTATTCAGTTCTGGTCTTTTCATCAAGAATATTTGAAAGTCCTTTATTTCATTGAATGACCATTTTTTCCCCTGAAGTATTATACTCAGTTTTGCTGGGAAGGTAATTCTTGGTTTTAATCCTAGTTTCTTTGACTTCTGGAATATCATATTCCAAGCCCTTTGATTCCTTAATGTAGAAATGCCAGATCTAGTGTTATCCTGATTGTATTTCCACAATACTCAAATTATTTCTGGCTGCTTGCAATATTTTTTCCTTGACTTGAGAACTTTGGAATTTGGCTACAATATTCCTAGGAGTTTTTCTTTTTGTATCTCTTTTAAGAGATGATCAGTAGATTCTTTCCATATTTATTTTACCCTCTGGTTCTAGAATATCAGGGCAGTTTTCCTTGATCATTTGATGACAGGTGATGTATAGGTTCTTCTGCTGATCATGCTTTCAGGTAGTCCCACAATTTTTAAATTGTCTCTCTTGGATCTATTTTCCAGGTCAGTTGTTTCTCCAATGAGATATTTCACATTGTCCTCTATTTTTTCATTCTTTTGGTTTTGTTTATAATTTCTTGGTTTCTCATGAAACTTAGCTTCCATCTGCTCCATTCTCATTTTTAAAGAACTATTTTCTTCAGTGAAGTTTTGAACGTCCTTTTCCTTTGGTTAATTCTGCTTTTTAAAGCATTCTTCTCCTCACTGTCTTTTTAGACATCTTTTGACATTTGGGTTGGTCTATCTTTAAAGGTGTGATTTTCTTCAGCATTTTTGAGGTCTCCTTTAGCAAGCTGTTGACTTGTTTGTCATGGTTTTCTTGCATCCTTCTTATTTCTCATTGCAATTTTCCCTCTACCTCTGTTACTTGATTTTCAAAATCCTTTTTGAGCTCCTCCATGGCCTGAGATTATTGCATATTTATTATGGAGGTTTTAGATGCAGAAGCCTTGACTTTTATATCTTCCTCTGATGGTATGCATTGTTCTTCCTCATCTGAAAAGGATGGAAGGAAATGCCTATTCACCAAGAAAGTAACCTTCTATAGTCTTATTTCTTTCCCTTTTTAGACATTTTCCTAACCAGTTACTTGACTTTTGAGTCCTTTGTCAAGAGGAAGGTATATTCTATCGACCTGTAAGTTCTCGGTTCCTCCTCATAGGAGTTCCCTGTTCTCCTGGCCTGCACTCTGGTCTGGGTACAACCACAAGTTTTTCTGCCCAGGATCTGAGAATAGAATTCCCTCTCCAGAGCCTCCACCAGCTCCACCAACCAGTGCTCCTTACCCCAGGGCAGCCACTCAGGGCTGAAACCCAGATCAGGCACTCGATTTCCCCAAGGTCTTTAGGCCGAGGGCTCCAAAAATGGATGCTTCTGCCTCCTGGTGCTGAGGCCAGATCATGTTTCCTTCTCACTCAGGTGAAAGAGTTTTCTCACTGACCTTTGAAGCTGTCTTTGGCATTTATGGATTGAGAAATCTGGGAACCACAGCTGCTACTGGGGATTCCACCCACTGAGGCCTGCTCCAGTGCTGTCCCTACTGCACCACACTACCAAGAGTGGGTTGTGCTCTGCTCTGTGCCAAGTGTGATAGACCTTTCCTGTCAGCCTTCCAAGTTGTCTTGGGCTGTAAATCCCTTTCACTCCGCTGTTTTGTGGCTTCTGCTGCTGTAGAATTTGTTTAGAGTCATTTTTGACAAGTATTTTATGGACTGTGGTGGGAGAGTTTCTACAGATTTATCCTACTCCATCATCTGCTCCACTCCTTCATAGAAGTGCCTTCATGGCCATTGTGACTAATTGTTCTCATCTGCCCATTCTGCAGAGGAAATCTGCACATTTTTGGGGTAGACATCCTTGTAACTCACTGAAGGGTTTGAGGTCTGTTTGTTACCTTCAGTCTGGTTTAGTCCATATGCCAAGAGAGTTTTACTGGGGTTTGGCCATGGTGCAAGCCATAGCTTCTTGGAGCCACAGATGAGAACTGTGTGACAGATGGAAACCAAAAGTGGATGAGTAGCTTTGTATTGGTCTCCACAATTCTTCCCACCTGAAATGATGGTTCTCCCCGAATATCCTTTTCCCCAATTTACTATCTTATCATATATTTATATATTTTTCTGATTATTAACCATTTTCTATTTTTTAAAAAAATATTTATTTTTAGTTTTCAACATTTATTTTTATAAGATGAGTTCTAAGATTTCCTCCCACTCTCCAAATGTCCCTTCTCAAGATAGCATTCAATCTGATATACACTTTATATGTATGATCATATTAATCATATTTCCATGTTAGTCATGTTGTAAGAGAAGAATCAGAACTAAAGGGAAAAACCATGAAAAAGAAAAAAAAACACTATGAAAAAGGGAAAATAGTATACTTTGATCTATATTCAGACTCCATAGTTATTTCTTTGGAGGTGGATAGCATTTTCTATCATGAGTCTTCTGAAATTGTCTTAGATCATTACATTGCTCAGAAGAGCTAAGTTTAACAAAGTTGGTCATCACACAATGTTGCTATTACTATGTACAGTGTTCTCCTGGTTCTGCCCACTTCATATAAGTCTTTCCAGGTTTTTCTGAAGTCTGTCTGCTCATCATTTCTTATAGCACAATAGTATTCCACTACATTCATATACCACAACTTATTCAGTTATTCCCCAATTAATGGGAACTCCCTCAATTTCTAGTTCTTGGCCATCACAAAATAAGTTCCTATAAATATTTTTTGTATATTTGGGTCATTTCCCTATTTTTATAATCTCTTTGGGAGACAACCCTAGAAGTGGTATTGCTGGATCAAAGGGTAACGCACAGTTTTATAGCCCTTTGGGCATAGTTCCAAATTGTTCTCCGGAATGGTTGGATCAGTTCTCAACTCCACCCATAATAGATTATTGTTCCAGTTTTCCACATCTTCTCCAGATTTTATCATTTCCCTGTTTTGTCATGTTAGTCAATCTGATAGGTGTGATGTGGTACCAAAGACCTATTACGATTTACATTTTTCTAATCAATAGTGATTTAGAGCATTTTTACATGTAACTATAGATAGGTTTAATTTCTTCATATGAAAACCACCTGTTCATATACTTTGGGTGCTTGTCAGTTGGGGAATGACTTGTATTCTTATAGATTGTGACTCATCTCTCTAATTTGAGAAATGAGGTCTTTATCAGAGACACTAGTTGTAAAAACTGTTTCCCAGATTTTTGCTTCTCTTTTAATCTTGGTTGCATTGGCTTTGTTTGTGCAAAACCTTTTTAATTTAATGTAGTCAAAATTTTGCATTTCATAATGTTCTCTAATTCTTGTTTGGTTATAAATTCTTCCATTCTCCATAGATCTGAAAGGTAAACTATTTCTTACTCTCTTAATTTGCTGATAGTTTTACTTTTTATGTCTAAATCATGTACTCATTTTGACCTCATCTTGGTATACAGTGTAAAATGTTCATCTATGCCTAGTTTCTACCATATTATTTTCTAGTTTTCTCAAATGTTTTTGTCAAATAGTGAATTCTTATTACAGAAATTGGAGTCTTTGGGTTCATCAGACAGTAGATTGCTATAGTCATTGACTACTGTGTCTTGTGTACTTAACCTATTCCACTGATCCACCACTCTGTTTCCTAGCCAATATCAATCAGTTTTGATGATTGCTGCTTTACAATACATTTTATGAGCTGGTATGGTTAGGCTACCTTCTTTTGCATTTCTTTAAATCAATTCCTTTCATATTCTGGAACTTTTGCTCTTCCAGATGAATTTTGATGTTATTTTTCTAGTTTTATAAAATAATTTCTTGGTGGTTTGATTAATATGCACCAAAGAAGATATTAATTTAGATAGAATTGTCATTTTTATTATATTAGCTGAGCTTACCGATGAGCAGCTGATATTTTTCCAATTATTTAGATATGACTTTATGCAAAAAGTGTTTTACAGTAGTGTTCATACAGTTCCTGGATTTGTCTTGGTAGGAAAGTTCCCAAATATTTTATAGTGGCTACAGTTACTTTAAATAGAATTTCTTTTTCTATCTCTTGCTCCTTGACTTTGGTAGTAATATATAAAAATGCTGATTTTTTATGTGAAATTATTTTATATACTGCAGCTTTGCTAAAGTTGTTAATCATTTCAAGGAGTTTATCTAGTTTTTTTCTAGTATTCTCTAAGTATATTACCATATTGTCTGCAGAGAGTGAGAATTTTGTTTCTTCATCGTCTATCCTAATTCTTTCAATTACATTTTCTCCTCTTATTGCTAAAACTGACATTTCTAGTACAATATCAAATAGCAATGATGATAATGGACATCCTTGTTTCACCCCAATCTTATTGGAAATGCTTCTTCTTTATCCCCATTACATCTAATGCTTGCTGATGGTTTTAGATAGATGCTACTTCTCCATTTATTTCTATGTGTTTGTAGTAGGAATGGTTGTAATTTTGTCAAAAAGCTTTTTCCACATCCACTTTGTATATCTATCTTTATATCCATGTGCATATCTAATCTGCATCTTTTACATCACATGAGTTTAGTTAATTTTGTTATTGATATGGTCAGTTATGCTGATAGTTTTCCTAATATTGAACCAGCCCTGCATTCCTTGTATAAATCTCACCTAGTCATAGTGCATTATCCTTGACATAGGTTTCTATGATCACTTTGCTTTTATTAAATCTTTGCATCAATATTCATAAGGGAAATTGGTCTATAATTTTCTTTCTCTGTTTTGGCTCTTCTCAGTTTAGGTATCAGCACCATGTTTGTATCATAAAAATAATTTGATAAAACTTCACCTATTTTTTTCAAATAGGTTATATAGTATTGGAATGAATTGATCTTTAAATGTTTGATAGGATTCACTTGTGAATCTATCTTGCTCTGGAAAATTATTTTAGAGAATTAATTGATGACTTGTTCAATTGATTTTTTCTGAAATGGGGTTTCCTCTTCTGTTATAATCTGGGCAATTTATATTTTTGTAAATATTTTTCCATTCCACTTAGATTATCAGATCTACTGGCATACAGTTGGGTAAAATAGCTCCTGGTCTTTGTTTTAATTTCCTCTTCATTGGTGGTGATTTCACCATTTTCATTTTTGATACTCATAATTTATTTTCTTCTTTCTTTCTTAAGCTCAAATTAGCCAACGATTCATCTACTTTATTTTTTTTATAAAACCAGCTCTTAATTTTATTTACTAGTTTGATAGTTTTCCTAATGTCAATTTTGCTCATCTCTTCTTTAATTTTCAGAATTTCTAGCTTGATGCTTAATTGGGAGTTTTTAATGTGTTCTTTTTCTAGATTTTTAGTTGCATGCCCAATTCATTGATCTTTCTCTACTTAATTCATGCAAACATTTAGAGATATAAAATTTTCCTTAAGAAGCAATTTGGCTCAATCCCATAAGTTTTGGTATGTTGCCTCATTATTGTCATTCTATTAGATGAAGTTATTGATAGTTGCTTTATGATTTGTTTTTGATCCACTCATTCTTTAGAATTAGATTATTTAGTGTGCAATTAATTTTTAATCTATCTTTCCATGGTCCTTTATTACATACCATTTTTATTATATGATAATTTGAAAAGAATACATTTAATATTTCTGCCTTTGTGCATTGGAGCATGAGGTTTTATGCCCTGGCACATGGTCAGTTTTTGTGTAGGTGCCATGTACTTTCAAGAAAATGGTATATTTCTTTCTCTCCCCATTTCATTTTTCTCCATAGATCTGCCATGTCTAACTTTTCTAAAATTTTAATTCACACCCTTAACTTCTTTCTTGTTTATTTTATGGTTGTACTTATCTAGTTCTGAGAGGGGGACATTGAAATCCCCCACTAGTATAGTTTTGCTGTCTATTTCTTCCTATAATTCCCTTAATTTCTCTAAGAATTTGGATACTTTACCACTTGCTGCATATGTTTAGTATTGATATTACTTCATTGTCTATGGTAACTTTTAGCAAGATATAATTTCCTTCTTTATTTCTTCTAATTAGATCTATTTCTGCTTTTACTTTGACTGAGATCAGGAATGCTACCCCTGCTTTTTTTTCTTCAGTTGATGCATAATATATTATACTTCAGTCTTTTACCTTTATTCTGTGTATATCTCTCTGTTTCAAACATGCTTCTTGTAAATATATTATATAGTATTATGATATTTAATTCATTCTCTGTTTTGTGGGAGAATTCATCCCATTTGGATTTATAGTTATGATTGCTATCTGTTTCTTCCTCTCCATTCTATCACCACAGGCTTCCTCAATCTCCCTTCCTTTTCTTTCCCCCTTTCCCTACTAATTTTTCTCTTTCTTCTTCCCTGACTTCCATTCACTCCCTTCCTTTCCTTTCCCTTTTCTCCTCCTATTTCCCTTTCTCTATAGAGTGTGATAGGTTTCTATAAAGAACTAAACGTGTTTGTTATTCCTCTGTGAGCTAAACCCAATGAGGGTAAGGTTCAAACAATGCTTGCCTCTTTCTTCCTCCCTTTAATATAATAGATCTTTGGGCCTCTTCCCATGATATAATTTACCTTATTCTGCTTCTTCTTTTCCTATTTTCCTAACTTTTTAGGAACTTTCTCCTTTTTAACCCCTTTATTACTTGGTTAAGTTTATCATCAAATTAAATTCAACTTCTTCCCACACCCCCTGTCTATGTATACCCCTTCTAAATTCCATAATAAAAGTACAGTTCTCAAGAGTTAAAAGTATCATCTTCCTATGTAGAGATGTAAATAGTGTAACCTTATGTAATGACATCTAATTTTTTTGTTTACCTTTGTTTTCTTTTTTGTTTACCTTTTTGTGCTTCTTTTGAGTCTTGAATTTGAAGATCAAATTTTCTGTTCAAAAATTCTGTTAAAAAATAATCAGGAATGATTGAAAACCCCATATATCACTGAATGTCCATCTTTTCTCCTGAAAGCATATATTCAGTTTTTATGGATAAGTGATTCTTGGTTGTAGTTCTACCTCCTTTCCCTCCCAGAATATCTTATTTCAGGGCCTTTAAGGTAGGAGCTTCTAAGTACTGCATAATCTTGACTGTGTTTCCACAATACTAAAATTGTTTCATTTTGGCTGCTTGTAGTGCTTTCTCTTTGACCTGATAATGCTGGAATTTGGTTGTGATATTCCTTGAAATTTTAATTTTGGGGTCTTTTTCAGGAGGTGATCAGTGGATCCTTTCAATTACTATTTAACCTTGTAGTTCTAGGATGTCAGGGTGGGTTTTTTAAAAAATAATTTCTTGAAAGATGTTGCCCAGGCTCTTTTTTTTTATCCTGGCTTTCAAGTAGACCAATAATTCTTAAATTTTCCTGGTCAGTTATCTTTCCCATGAAGCATTTTACATTTTCTTCTATTTTTTTCATTCTTTTGATTAAATTTGACTTATTCTAGATGTCTTATAGGGTCATTAGTGTCCATTTTCCCAATTCTAATTTTATTGATTTGTTTTCTTGAGTTAGGTTTTGTATCTTCTTTTCTATTTGCCCAATTCTGTTTTTTAAGGAGTTCTCTTCAGTGAGCTTTTGTGCCTCCTTTTCCATTTGGCCAACTCTATTTTTTATGGAGTTGTTTTCTTCAACTGTTTTTTTTTTTGTTTTGTTTTACATTTTCCCAATTGTATTTTTTAAGGAATTGTTTTCAACATTCAATTTTTGTCCTTCTTTTTCCAGGATATTACCTGTCTCTTCCTTACATCATTTCTTTTCCCATTTTCTTCTACTGCTTTCATTTGACTTTTAAAATCCTTCTTGAGCTTCTCCAAAAGACATTTTGAGCTTGAGATCAGTTCATATTCCCCTTCAAGTTTTTGGATGTCGGTGTATTGACAATGTTGTCCTCCTCTGAGTTTGTGTTTTGATCTACCCTTTCCCCATAGAAACAGCCCTTTATCTCACTTCATTTTTGCCTCTTGCTCATTTTTTGGCCTATTTCATGGCTTTTAAAGGTAAGCCTTCCTACTAGAACATGGGGGCACTGTCCCAAGCTTTTGTTGAGATCCAGGTGACTCTTCACTAACTTTATGTCCTGGTACTCAGGTGATGACTATTGAAGGTTGTAAGAGTCTGGCAGCTTACTTGGTGCTGATCCGGGGTCCTAGCCACAGTTTCTAGTGTGTGCTGAAGTGAGGTGTTTTATTTTTATTTTTTATTTCCCACAGGACTGTGCTGAAGTACAGGGAGGTTGGGCTGCTGGAGGATGCTTGCTCACTTGAGTCTATGGTAAGATACATTTCTGTTCTCTCAGCTGGAGTCTGTCCATTCCCCTTGCTGTACTAAGGCAAGTGTCCTGGTCTTGATCTTTGCCTACTCCACTCTTCTGGGGCTCAGGATCTCTTGCTGGTTTGGCGAGGTGTCAGCCTGCCACAGACTTTCTGGGATGCCTCTTTTCCTGGAATATGCTCCCTTTTCACCCAAGTGAACTTATTTATAAAAAACTCTAAATTTTGTAGATCAGAAGCCCCATCTTTCTACTGGCTCTGCTTTTCCTGGATCTATTGTAGGGCAATGTTTTATGGATGTTTGGAGATAAGAATGGAAGAGGCGCAGTGATCTATTGCTTACTCCTTCCTCTTGGCTCCCAGAGGCCAGGTTCTTTGTCTTTTGAATCCCTATTTTAAATATATATGTGTGTGTGTGTGTGTGTGTGTGTACGTGTGTGCATATGTGTAAATATATTTCTATATAAAATCTGTGTTAATTTTGCGTATAAATACTTAAAATTTTCTTTCTCCTCATTTGAATGCAAGTTCCTTGAGGACAAGGACTATTGGTAATTGTTGTTGACTCCAGCACTCAGTAAGGTACCTGTAGAAAGTAATTGCTTAATAAATGCTTCTTGGTTGATTGATCACGTCTCTATTGCCTGTCATAGTGCACTGCATATAACAAGCATTAAAAACAAATTTACTGCTTTGAACAATAGGTTTCCTTTGGTTTGGAATGAATTACTTGTTTTTATAGGAGAATAGTAGATGCTCAATACCTTGTACTTATTGACAGTGTCAATTTTAGGTATAGACCCAGAGTAAATTACTCATAGAATATTAGAGTGGAAAATGGGTCTATGAAATTATTTAACCAGGACATTCATTTAATAGATTAGAAAGGGGAGGCCCAGATTAGATATTCCACATTATATATGATTATAGATTGTCCACATTATATATCTAGAAGTAGCAGAGTAGATACTAGATTTCAGATCTCCTGGATCTGAATTTCCTGTTCTTTCCAAAAATACCAATAATTGGGTAAAAAGAAGCCCTCAATATTGTAGAAGCCTAGATAGCACTTCATCCTTTGGCAGTCTGAGTTACTTGTTACAACAAAATCAATCAGTATTTTCTTTTTTATCCTCTAACATGACTCTTCACTCCAATATAGGATTCTCATAATTAACTCATTTCATAGGTTCACAAATTTTCAAGTTGTAGGAACTTGAAAATTTTTATAGTCTAGCACAATTCAATTCAAGAACAATGTACTGTATCTCTGGGTGTAATATCTTATTTGGGATGTAGGAAGACACATATAATTTAGTTAAGGCAAGGCCCCTGTCCTCATGGAACTTATAGTCCATTAGGATTAGGAGAGGGGAATGAATATTCATTAACTGCCTACTATGTACCACACACTATATAAAGGGCTTTACAAATATTATTTCATTTAATTTTATAAATATCTCATTTTATTATATATAAGTGCATAATTAATCATTTCTATAGTACAAGGAATTTTCAGTGTATTATATGTGAAATTCAAGTTATAAGTAGATCATTTAAATTTCTTACATATATAGCACACTGATGTTAGTTATTCAAAATAACCCTCTTTTCTTATTGAGTAGTTATTCATGACTATAAACCCATGTCTAGATAAAGGTAATGTTGCAATTTGGGTTAGAAATAATGATACTTAAGATACAGATATCAATTTTCAACCAAAACTGAATATCTAACCATGACAACTTAACAAAATTCTTTCATGTTGATTATATTATTTTGATCTTCATGACCATCTCTGGAGGGCAAATAGGGAACATTTTATGATCCATTCATTCCAGTGGTCCCTTTCCACTACCCATTTAATGTAGATTTTAAATGTTAACTAACCTTCTCCTGGTCTTTATCATTACTCTTCTTCCAGTCATCACTTCTTTTGTTCTCATCCCCTTGATGTCATTTTCACTCAATTCTATTCCCAGGGATCCAGTAAGCTTTATTTTTTTCAGTCTTTTAGGTACTTAGAGATTTGCATGTGGTTTCTATAGTTGTCATGTTTATGATAGGATAGTCCATAGTTAATTAAATTCATGAGACCATCTTGGAAAAGTCTTTCTATACTTTTTTCTTAAGTACTATTTCTTTTCCAATCCACCTCAGTTGTGATCATTGAGAAAGATTAAACATTTTAGCTACCTTGTCTCTCATCCCCATGCTACAGTATTAGCTTTCTGGCTAAAAGATTTTTATCCTTAACTGTGTCCTTAACTGCTTTTTTTCAGCTCCATCTCTCTTACCAGGCTCTTTTTTTTTCTTTTTAAATCCACTAAAAAGTTGTATTTGCATACCTGAATGAAGTCTCTTATTCAGTCAAAAACCTTTGCCCCCTCTGCTGATATTTAGGATGTCCAACTGAGTGTAACAGGTAAGAATCTATCTCACCCATTCATCCTTGAGGGAGAAAGAGAACCAAAAGGGCTTTTATCTTTTATCTTGCTGTATAGATGAATGTGTGTTTTCCATGCACTGCTTTTCTACATTGAGGATGGACAAAGTTTCTATTTGATTACTTCTCTCTAGGGAAGATGATGAGTCTTCATTGCAATTCAACTTAATGTAACAAATGGTTAGAGAGGCAACATGATATAATGGATAATCAGAATTAGGAAAAGCTACTTTCAAGTCTCATACTGGATATATTCAGGTTTTGTGTCCCTGGCCAAGTCCCTAGATAAGAGGTCTAAAAACACAAAGAAAAACTTTATTATACGGTGCCTATGATGTTTAAGTCTCTTGGTGGTACAAAGAGGAAAGACAAAATGTTGAACCTTAAGGAGATTAGAAGTCTAATAGGTAGACTATGGTATGTACACAACTATAAAATAATTTGATTTTCCTCAATATGATTGGGACAAAGGAGAATTGTAAGGAGATATGAAGACAGAGAGCTCAATTTAATCAAGGAGGAGTGTGTGTGTGTGTGTGTGTGTGTGTGTGTGAGAGAGAGAGAGAGAGAGAGAGAGAGAGAGAGAGAGAGAGAGAGACAGACAGAGACAGAGACAGAGACAGAGATACAAAGATAGAGAAACAGAGACAGAAACAAGAAAAAAGTAGAAAGAGAGACAAGGAAGAGGAGAAAAGGAAGGAAAAGAAGTGGGGTAAGAGAGGAGAAAGAAGTTATAGAAGCAGGAGGAAGAGGAGGAGTGTGAAGAGAAAGAAGAAGAAGAGAAAGAAAAGGAGATCAGGGAAGGTTTCTTGTCCATCAGGTAACAGAGGGTGCATATCCAATGGGCAAAAATCTTCCCATAGACAACCAATGCTGTGGTATTGCTATTCAAATAGGAATGGAGGTATAATGTTGTACTAACCATTTTGGGCAGAAGGACATGTCAATTCCTCAAAACTGTTCACTAGAAATGATCAGCAGATCTGGTTTCTGCTGCACAGAAAACAACAAAAATTCCAAAATCTTTCAGCTAAAATTTCTCCCACACAGTTAGAAACATTTTACTGCATAGGAAAATTCTCTCACTACAGATAAGAAGACATTTTTGTTTGTGTGCTTTTGGTGGTGGTTTTGCCTGAATAATCTGGATTGTTGTCTCAATTTTCCATTTTGCTTGGCATCTGAATATACATTCTTGCAATTTTACAATTAAGTCATCCTTTTGATACTAAAAAACAGAAACTAGAATATGCTGAGCTGGACCTTTTCCCATAGAATTTGAATTTTGCCAGTAAGTAGACAAACAAAAAAGAAAAAAAAATATTGCAAATGACTTCACATTTCTTTAGGCCTCAATACAGATTTGATTTACATTAACAATTTTAGATCATTGATGAAATCACAGATAATTTTTTTTTTTTGGAAATTCTTCCCTAATGAGGTACTATTCTTTATCTAATGAATGAAAATTCTTTGACACTAGTTTTTCAAAATACTGTATGTTTGTAATGAGTAGTTAGAGATGAAAGGAACTGAAATGGTAATTTAAATGGGAAAATCTTTTCCATTCATTAATAGGACCATGTGACCTGCTTATATCACATGGAAGCCTAAGTCACATGTGGTGGGAGGAGCTTGCTGAAATGGTGGAACAAGAAGAGTGGAACAGAGCTGGAAGGTTAGTAAAAGCTGGGAAGGACGCAGGCTAGCAGGCCCAGCTAGACTCATGAGTGTTGGTTTGTTTGCTTGTAGGAAAGTCCTGGGAGGAAGGGTTTGAGGGATGTGGGGGGAAGTTTAGAAATGTCTTTGTCCCTTAATGTGCTAATGTGTATGATTTCTTGGCTACTGACTAATTTGGCTTTCTGTATTTGGGATTTGGCTTTCTGGTATTTGAATAAATGTTTTTCTTCTGCCTTCTATATGGAGAGTCTATTATACTTAGCGACTGAGAATTACACTGATGAATTACACTGTTATATTCATAGTCACTAACAGTGCTGTGAATATTGCCTTGGTGATACAGCAACCTTAGGAGCTATTTAGTCTAAAATCCTTGTTTTACAGAAAAGAATACTGGGACCCAGAGAGGTTTAGGTATGTGTCCAAGGATATGAATCAACTATGTGAAGAGAGTGGGCATTTTCCCTGCCAATTTAGTATTTAATAAATTATTCTTTAATTAAACCGTGTGTGAGTGGAGCGATGCTGGTGGTAAGTTTAGGGCATGAGAGATGGACCAGTTATGGATTAAGTACAATGAATTACCAATGAACAATTGATCTAGACATAGGGTTTCTTAAACTTTTTCCACTTGCAACCCATTTTTACATTTTGAGTATTTGTTGGCATTGAGGGCATGTGCAATACAAAGTGGGCATGCTTTGTGTTCAGAGGCTGCAGTGAAATCGCATGATGTAACATGGGCAAGAGCTGCCAGAAACACCTTGGATTCATTTTCACTTTGATTTTTAATTAATTTTTGGTTGTTGCATGTTTAGAAACCTTTTTTCGTTGCCAAATTTTTTACCACCCACAGTTTAAGAAGTGCTGATTAGAGAAAGAGCTCTAGCACTTTGAGCTGGCCCCATATGATGGATTTTATAGGAGCACTCATGAACAATAGTTGTGCAAGAAGAGTGGGGAGTACCTCCATTCACAAGACATCAAATCAGTTGAATACAATGGAATTGTTGTGATAAGATACACCTTACTGATATGAGATCAATTCTTTATAGCATATGGATGAGGAAGAATGTTATAATGAAGAGCAAATCATCCTTGGTATCAAGAGGACCTGGGTTTAAATGACACTTCTTACACACTGACTGATTGGCCATGGGTAATTCATTTAATCTCTTAGTTCCCTAGACAAATTTCTTGCAGACAAACTACCAATCTGTGAATTTTTTTTTCTATAATTGTAATAGTCTATTATGATGAAATCACAGGTATTAGTCAGAGAAGCAACCATCCTCTTCCCCAGTACTTACTTTCATTTTCTGAAGGTTGGGTTGAGTATTATCATTGCTTAGGTTGCATTATCTAACTTATCCTTAAGATTTGTATTCATTTTGTATTCATTTGACCAAATGTCATCACTTAATTTCCCATTGCACAAGCTATGCTGCTTTATCATTCCAGTTAGTTAGAAATCTAGTGTTGGGCAAGAAACAGTGGTTTCAGAATTGGGGGACAAATTTTGTCTCTGCCATTTACTAGCTATGGAACTACATGCAGCTCACTTAGCTTCTCTGAGACACAATTTTTTTCATCAGTAAAAGGCATACAATAATCCTACTGCTATCTACCTCACAGGGTTATTATGAAGGTAATACATCTTGAACTCCAATGCATTATATAAACATGAGCTCTAGGAATACAGAATTGATCCTGTGATTTCTTTGGAATAGGGAGCGATCCACTGAGGGGACTCCTTCCATTAGTGTTAAGTCGACACCTCCTTGGGAAACTTACAGAAAATTGTCTTGAGCACTGAGAAGTGGTACCTTGCCTTGGGTCACACGACCAAGATGCATCAGAAATAAGCCTTACATTAAATTCATTCTTCTTGGCACTGAAGTTGTCTCTCTACACATCATGCCAAGCATCCTCCTAGCTATAGGGAATGCAAATTATTTTTTTTGTTTTGCATAGCAAATCTGAGCTAGATTTCGTAAGTTTTTTCAAGAACAGATTCTTCAATATACAGAATATCCCAAAAGGCTTAGTTTAGGTTAAAACGTCAATAATTTCAAAAGTGTGACTGCTAAAAACTTACAAAAACTTCATTTGAAAGCTTATTTGTTTTATATTTATTTAGTTTTATAAATTTTGAATAATAAATATTTAATTTCAATTTTAACAAGATGAAGTGGAACTTTCTGGTTTCCTTTTTCACAGACTGGTAGATTGATAGAGGACACCTGATCTATCTTCTTTAGACTTTTTTTTTGTGGATTGACATCAAAACTGTCATCTAGGCATCAAAACTTCACTATATTTGGATGATGTTAAGGCTAGGATTATAAATGAAATCCTTTAACTGGCTGAGCAACATCTTTCATCAACTGTTCAAAAGGCAACCAGAGTGACCTCTATTACAAGATAGTCTTTATGTTGAATTTTAAAAAGAGACATATTAATATTTTAAAATATAACTACCTTTTATTTATAAGTGTGTAACAGCTATATTTCTAAAATTATTAAAGCTTAAAGTTGCACTAAAACTCTTGGAACAACTATTGTTTCATATCTCTTTTAAAATCACTTTATTTCTTCCATGTGAGTACTTGTGTTTCCAAATACACACAGATTTTACAAGTTAAAAAACATCATGTTCTATGATCCCTTCTCTTACAGAGGAAGAAACTGAAGTGCAAATGGTGTAATGATTTGCCTAAAGTCACATAGCTAGAGCTAAAATTAGAAACAAGTGAACTGGTTGGTTGTTTGTTTTTTCTACCAGGATAACACTGCTGTTTACAAATTCCTTGAACTTGCGGGCCATGGTTTATACTCCATATGTGTCTCTAATAGTTCTTGGTGGTCAGCACACAGTGAGTGCTCATCATATACTAAATTGTAAACTCCTAGAGAAGGGTTGGGATAATGGTAGGGTAGAAAAAACATCGGATTCACTATAAGAAGATGCGATTCCAATTCCCCCTTTTTGCTTATTGCTTCCCTATGAGGTCTTGTGTAAGTGGCTAAAAGTCTCTGAGATTCAATTTTCTTATCAGAGACATGAAGGATGAGGACTAGATGAGGTCTAAGGTCCTTTCATGTATTAAATCCTATGATTTCCCATACTCTGGAAATAGCAACTCACACATAATAGCAACCCAATAAATATTTGTTGAATTGAGTTGCACTGTTAGAGAATAACGAAACTCTACTATAAGCAACTCTGAATCCTCCCATCAATAGTGTTTCATTCTGTCTCATAACATCTTTGAGCTGGAAGGACATAAGAAGTAATATTTTCATGTGTAATTAGGGAAACTGAGGCAGAGTGTCTTATCTGAAGTCTAAAACAGAGTTGGCAGAGCAGCTCAAATTAGAACTTGAGGCATTTGACTTGTAGGTTTCTTCCCTTTCTCTTAAATGTAGCTACTTTATGGGTAGAATAATAATCACTCCTGACCTTTAGCTCTTAGGGCTATTGTGAAGTGGTTTAGGGTTTCTTCAGCTTTCTTAGGAGTCTGAATTAAATTGTTTCTACAAAACACTCTAAATTCCGTTGAGAAGGTAGATAGATATCTTAGTAAGCTATTAATGTAAAAATTAGGTTGAGCTTTTCCCCTTCTTTTTTTAGACTGGCTGTGTCCTTTTAAAAATCTATTATCTTCAATATGAAAGATATGTATTTGGTGGAAAATGCTAATTTAGGGTCAGGAAAAATCCTGATGATTGTAACTGTCAACCCCCAAAACTTACTGTAGCTCATTAGTGAATCCATTTCCTTAAGATCTTTAAACTGGACCTCAGAGTATAATCAGACCTTTATGCTGTTTCTCTTCCAACTCTGAACAGATAGAAAAAAAAAAGTTAGAATAATTGGTTGGTCTAGAAAAAGCACAAAAAGGTTTCTTATGTTTCTATGACATCTCTCAAACAGGAGTTGAAAACGAGATTGGAGGTGAGAATGTGAAACTGGGAAGGGCAATGAGGAAAAGGGAATGTTTCTTTAAATTTATTCATTAAATTATAGCCCAAAACAAGGAAGGAAAGGAAGTAAGGCCAAAGCAGAAAGGAGAATATCAAAGAATTGAAATGACTTTTGTGTTAATGATGTATATATACTAAGCATATTAATGGCTCATAGGGGAATCAGTGGGAATTTTTCACTAAGTAGCCGAGGGCAAATGAAACAATTATTTTTTTTTTCTTTTGAAATTCCATTTTAGAAGTAATCATAGAAGGGACATTGAGAATGAGGTAGGGCATTGGGTGTAAGTTTCTGAAGGGGAAAGACAAGGGAGGACAAAAGGAGAAAGGATATTTTTAGAGCTGTCATTATGAAATGTACCTGCTTTTACTAGAGTGCTACTTTGACACAGTATTGGTGGAGTGGAAATCTCTCCAAGAGGAAGCAGTTGTATTTTAAAATAATAGGATTATGGCAAGAAACTTTAATCAAGCTCTCCTTAGTCTCAAGAGCATAGAGGAGAGCCTTGCAAAAGAGTGAGAAAGAAAGAGATTGTTCACCAATGAGATTTTTCCAAACTTCATAAACTGGAAGAAAGTATCCAATGGATCAGTTCCCTGGAGGGATATGAAAGCTTTGTAAGCACTGTGATAAAAAAGAGATCTATCTAAATGATGTGCTTTCTCTCTGAAGGTAATAGCTCAGTTTGTGACTCAAAAATCCTGAACCATTAATAATGAAGGTACTTGTCTAACATTAGGCAATCTGCTTCACCTCCCCTGGACTGACTTGATAGCTATTTTTCAGTGGTTATTCACTAAGACCATCCATGATGGAGATTGACATTGCTCAAGTCACTTTCCAGATGAAGGAATTGAAACATAGAGTAGTTTATTGACTTTCTATTGTGTTTCATAACAAGTCATTTGCCAAGAAAATCTTGGATCCTTTAGTAAACTGGCACCATTTATTGGTAGATTTGCCAGTTCTCCACTGAATCTGACGGTGTCCTAATGATCACTCAGATGCAATCAGCATGGGCATAGAAGCCAAAATATTCATCAGAAAAAAATCTCTTTGGTGTGGTGGCCAAATGCCCTCATCCACTCAAGTGGCACATTATCAGTGTGAAACCTTGGAGATTCTCCTGTCAGCGTTTCTCAAAAGGAGGAACTCTAAGACTACGAGGGCAAAGATTCCTCATTTTCAATTCAATTCAGCAACCATATTAAGTGTTCAACAAACATGTATTAAGGACCATTAATACATAAGGGTCTAGAGATAAGAGTAAAGACGAAAACAAAACCTTCAAGAGAAGCGAGGATAGTTGGAAAGACAGAAGGATATCTGTATAGGAACTATTATCTGACGATTTCTCTGGTGACTCCAGATGGCTACATAAAATTTGGTCTTACTCAGAGATGAGCCCCCAGTATTTTGACACATGACTATCACTTCAAAAACTTTATGAACCTATAAAAACACTTGAATTAAAGGTTATAGACCCATGTTAGGCAAATTCTGGAGCATGGGACAAATTGACCTGCTACTTTTGTATATTTTGTGAGATAAGAATATCTGTTTTCATTTTTAAAGAAAGTTTTATAGTATTAAACACAAAAATGTTCTTACCTCCCTGTCCATACAAAACAAGTGGTAGAGGGTCATAGTTGGCCTTCAGGCCATAGTTTTCTCACCCCTGTTATAAATTAATATATGAAGTAGTCCTCTGTGACAAATGTGAGAAACACTCTCACTGAAGGAAGTTTATATTGCTTTCATTATTTTTCCAGGGCTTTTTCGGTGGATGTAATCATCACACTTTAAAAAAAATAAATCTCTAAATCAATAGAATTATTTGATTAGATGGCTTAAGACGACTTTGGTTTTTTATTTTTTGTTTTTTTTATAAAAATTTATTTATTTTTAGTTTTCAACATTCCCTTCCACAAAATTTTGAATTTCAAGTTTTCTCCCCATCTCCCTGCTATCCTCACCCCAGGACATATATTCTGACTGCCTTTTCCTCAAATCTGTCCAACCTTCTATCACCCCCCCATCCCCTTCCTTTCTATTCTCCTGTTGGGTAAGATAGATTTCTATACCCCATTGCTTATATGCCTAATTTCCCAGTTGCATGTAAAAACAATCTCTAACATTCCTTTTTAAATCTTTGAGTTCCACATTCTCTGTATGTTTTGATGTTCCTCACCATCAGTGATATAAGAAAATACCTCTTCACTGAGAAAGTAAGACTCTATAGGCTGCTTCTTTTTCCCCATTTGCTCATTTCCCCACCCAATCATCTGACTTTTGAGCTTTGTTAAGTAAGGGGCTCCAAAGGCAGCCTCTGCTTTAGCTGTGGCTGCAGCCGTCCTGGGGCTGGGGCTGGGACTGGGACCGGACCATGATCCCCTCTCAGTGAGGTAAAAGACCCTTCTCTCTGATCTTTGAAACTCTCTTTAGTGCAGTGGGTTCAGAAGTTTGGCATCCACAGCAGCCACCAGTGATTCAGTCTCCTAAGACCTGCTCTTATTCAGTCTGTGCCAGTGTGACCCACACCAAATTGAGCTCTGCTCCCAATCTAGTGCAATAGACACTTCCCATCAACCTTCCAGATTGTCTTGGGCTGGAAATTTTCTCCAGTCTGTCATTTTGCATCTTCTGCTGTTCTAGAATTTGTTTAGAGTCATTACAGGTTCTTTTGAGGGTTTTGGGGGGAGAGCTGTAGCAGGTCCCTGATTCTATTCCACCTTCTTGGCTCTGCCTAAGACTTTACTTTTTTTTATAAGGTAGGGAAGGCATATGATGACAAATGGCATATGCTAATTATAGTATCTTTTTTCCTTCTATTTTGGAATGGTTATTTATCCAAAAGATTGTGCCTATGTGTGCTCATGTAGTAAAACCCAGAAAATAGATGGGTAGAAAAAAGTCATTTAAAAATTGCCAGCAAGCTGTTCATCTGAGGGCAAACCCTAATGACCCTAGAGCAAAGGGACAGTCTCATAGTCCTAGTAGTCTTTGTTCACATTTGGAATATTGTCTTCATTAGTCCATGTTCATGATGTCCCAGTAGCTAAATAGAATGAGTACCAATTGCCTCAAAGTGCTCATGCTCGTTAGGTGAGACAAAAATATTTATTTAAATATTATTTGGCTGGCAGCTAGTCTAATGTGAACTTAGGTCTTTTTATTTTCTTTTGTATCATGATTACTGCCCACTGGTCACCACCACCATGTACCTTCCTGGTGTTGTTTTGTCTATGGTTTGTTAATTTTCATGGACAAATAACATTGTAATTTACAGCAATGCTTAGTGAGCTGAACTGAGCCCCTATAAAACTTCTTGAGATATTCTTTTTGAAATGCATTGAACAGATTCAGAGAAGTGATAGATTTAATTCAAGTGACCCCTGTAGCTAAACAGGAATTGAATCTCATGGCAATCTTTCCCAGGACAGGACTGGGTCTGTTTTTCAGGATAACTATGCTAGACCTGAGGTTTCAGGACACAAGACTCTGTACCAGGATTCATTCTCAGAAAATGCCAAAGGGATGAGAAATGAGATGTGTATCCGCAGCTTATTCATACCCTGGATATTCAGCTTTACTTTGGTTTATTTGATTTGCAAAGAGCACTTAACATTTTATTAACCATCATTGTTTTCAGAAAAATGACTCTCAGGAGAGGTTCATTGGTGCCTTAAAATTTATTTTTTTAAATGATATTCCATATCTTCCTCTAGCAACACAAAATCTCTAACTAGAAAATGATTTTCCATTCATTCAAGACCTAGTGAGTGAATTTTGGGTTCTAAATCTCCCCTAGACCATCACAGACTTGAGTCCTATTTAACCACATTTCAAAAATAAAAATCACCATTTAATAATAACTCCAATGTATAAAGTGTTTTAGGACTTGTAACAATTCTATGACATAAACAATACAAAGCTTACCATCTTCATTTTAGAGATGAAATAAGTTATGAATGGTTAAGTCATCATCATGATAGCTAACATTTATAAAGTACCTTAAGGTTTGCAAAGTGTTTTGCATGTTATTTTGTTTGATTCTCACAACTACCCTATTGTGCAGGGGCTATTATTTCCACAATTTTTAGGTGAGGAAACAGATTGAAAAGAAGGTTAAGTGGCTTGCCCAAAGTCACATAGGTAGTAAGTGTCTAAAGCAAGATTCAAACTCAAATCTTTTTGATTTCAGGTCAAGCTACATCACTGCCCATGACATAGTAAGTATCTGGATTTGAACCTAGATTTCTTGCCTTTGAGTCTATCAATCTATCAATTATATCAAGCAGCATTTTGCTTTTAAAGGGGAAAAAACTATTAATTTTGTTCTAAACAACTTAGCAACTTGAGCTTTGGCAAATCCTTGAAATAAAATTTGATTTCATTAATAAGTGTCCTGAATTTTCTTCACCATGTAACTCTGTCATTTTCAGTTATCTGAAAGGTGACATAATGGGCAGGAAGCGCTTGTGTTATTTATAGTTCCATCAAAGTCAGGTGACTAGTTGTAAGACTAGAAAGCATTCTCAGAAATGGGGGGCGGTCTCGAAAGACTTTTAAGGAATTTGAATAAAACTCTTACCGACTTCCTCATGCTTTCTGAACACAGGAAGAAGGGTAGGGAAGGGAGAGATTAGCAGGAACATCCATAGAAATGAAAAGAAAAGAAAAGAAAAGAAAAGAAGGGATAAATGGAAAACACAGAGGATTATAGATTTGTTACTACATGCTTAGCTGCTAATTTTGGTGAACTGTTAAAATTTGGCAAGAGTTGCCTAATCTGTGAATATTAAGTTTGTAAGGTATAATTCAGGGCAGAGTATATTTTTACAGAAAGCTGCAACACACTTTTTTTTTGGCTATTACTTTTTTTGGCTATTACTGGATCTATAAGTCATGTTTATAGCCCTCATATTCAGGGCACCACTTTAATATTCCATGATGAATCCAGGCCTAGAAAGATCCAAAAAATCTTTTGGGGATAGGATTGTAATTGAAAAGGTTGAGTTTTAAATGTATTATGCAAGGGCCAGGCTTGCCTGGTTTTAAAAGGGATTCCTGCCATCACCCAATCAAAATGTGAAATCTTTTCTCACCTTGTAAAAGTCAAAGGCAGTTCCTGAATTTTCATTATTTTGTTGGAATCCAAATATTATTCTTTCATTCTCTAACTGTTCTCATCACACTGTGATCAACTATTGTGAGAGAAGGAAAGGTTAGCTTTATCAATCAAAGTTTGCTACCAACCCTCTAAATAATTGAACCCTCGGGAGAAACAAGACTCATGCATTCCTTTTTTCAAATGTTGTTATTGTTCAATATCTTCATAAAAAGTCATTTCAATATGCTTGGTTCTGTGGCAGAAGGTTTTATGAAGTGTTTATCCTCCTCAGATTTCCAGACAGCATGTGTGTGTCTGTATATATACATATGTGGGAAATAGGGAGGGAGAGAAGGAGGAAGAGAGAGACAGATATAAACATAAATATCCACAGATACACAATGCGGGAGGCCACGTAGAAAAGGGGGATGTGAATATCTATGATAAAGATGGACGGGGGAAGCGGGCAAAAGGAAAAAGAAGTCTGGCTCACTTTTCCTCCAGGGATCAGAACCTCATAAATCTAGAGCTAAAAGTGACCTTAAAGGCTATTTAGTCTAATCTTCTGATTTTAAGGATGAGGAAACTTAGTTCCAGAGAGACTGACTTGCCCAAGATCATGCAAGAAGCAGTGAGGTAGGATTTGAATACTGGTCCTCTGACTTCATAGCCACTATTCTTTCAATTATACCATGCTTCATCTTCCCAAGTAGATTTCCCCCAAACAAATTTCTCCCCCTCACAACCTTTTTCCTTTGAGAGGAGTAGGAGAAGTGAAGGGGAAAGATGATAAAGACAGTAGACTGAACTGCAGAGATTGAATTGGAGGTTAGGCCAAATTGATTGATCAATAAATATTTATTAAGCGTCTGCTATGTGCCAAGCACTGTGATAAGTGCTAGGGATACAAAGAGAGGTAAAAGGCGGTCACTGGCTTCAGAGTTCACAATATAATGGAGGAAACAACAAGCAAACAAGCACATGTTGCTGTTCAGTTATTTTTCAACCATGTCCTACTCTTCACAACCCTCTTTGGGGTTTTGTTGGCAAAGATACGGGAGTGGTTTGCCATTTCCCTTTCCAGCTTTTTTTTCAGATGAGGAAACTAAGGCAGAGTTACATGACTTGCCCAGGTTCACTAGGTAGAGGGTCTCTAACCACAGATAGTAAATGTATGAGGCCAGATTTGAACTCATAAAGATGAGTCTTCCAACTCCAGACCAGGCACCATATCCATTGTGCCACCTAGCTGCCAAAACAAATGTATACAAATAAACTATAACTAGGATAAACTGGAAATAATTAGAAAAGGGAAGGCACTAGAATTAAGCATGATTAAGAAACGTTACCTGTAGAAAATGAGATTTTAGTTGAGAGATGAAGAAAGACAGGGAAGTCAGAGATGAAGAGGGAGAACATTCCAGGCATTGGGAGACAGCCAGTGAAAATGCCTGGACACAAGAGATAGGAATATCTTGTTTGTGGAACAGTGTCATTGGATTGATGAATATGTGGCAGAGAATAAGGTATAGGAAGACTAGAAAATTGTGTGGGTGGAGGAGGGGCAGGATATGAAGGTCTTTGAATGCCAAAGGGAATTGTATCTGCTTGTAAAGGTGGAAAGCACTGGAGTTTTTTTGAGCAGCATGGGTGACATGGTGAGACCTGCACTTTAGGAAAGTCACTTTAGCAGATGGGTGGAGGATGGACTGGAATGGAGAATGACTTGAGGTAGGCAGGCCACAAGTAGGCGAGGGCAATGTAATGAGGACCAAGGTGGTAAAAGTGTCAGAGGAGATAAGGAGTGTATTTGAGAGACAACGCAGAAGCGAAACAGGTCTTAGCAACAGGTGATTTAGTATGAAGGGTGAGAGATAACGAGAAGGTGAGGACACAGAGATTTACAGCCTGAGGAAGTGGGAGAATGGTAGTGCTGCCTACAGTAATAGAGAAGGTAGCAAGGAGTGGATTATGGGAAAAGATAAGTTAAGTCTTAGATATGTTGAGTTTAAAATGTGTATGGACATAGAATCTGAGATGTTTAGAAGGCAAATGGAGATGTAAGATTGGATGTCAGCAGAGGATGGGGCAGGAAAGGTAGATTTGGGAAACGCCAGTTTAAAGATGATAATACACAAGAGCTGTTGAGATCATCAAGTAAAGAAGTAGAGAGAAAGGAAAGAAGAGGGCCCAGGTCAGAGCCCTTTGAGACAACTCTGGTTAGAGATTCCAACAAAGGATACTGAGGAGAGATCTGATAGGCAGGAGAGGAACCAGAAAGAGTGATGTCCCAAAAACCCAGAAAGAAAAAAAAAACTATTAAAGAGAAGAGGGTAATCACAGTATTAAAAGCAGCAGAGGCAGAGGCAAACAAGGATTAAGAAAAGTCCTTGAGATTTTTCAATGAAAAAGATCATTGGTAACTTTGGAGAGAGCAATTTGAGTGAAATGATGAGGTCAGAAGCGGGATTGAGACTGAGAAGAGAAGAGGAGAAATTAAAGTGCAAGCATCTATCCTAGATGGCCTTTTCAAGGAGTTTATCTACAAATGCAATGAGATATAGGATGAGAGTGGACGAGGATGGAAGTGTCAAGTTAGGGCTTTTTTTTGAGGATAGGAAAGAAGAGCCATACGTTTGTAGGCAGTAGGGAAGGATCCAGTGGACAGGGAGAGACTGATGATCAGGGTGCAAAATTTTTTTGGAGAAGATGGGCCAGAATGAGAGCACTTGAACAAATAGAGGGGTAAGGAATGAGGCTGTCTTTTCATGTGAGATGGGGATGAGGGAGGATATAGTGGCAGAAGACATTTGAGTAGTGTGAGATGAAGAGAGAAGAAGAGGGAGCTCATGGCAAACAACCTCATTGTTTTTCTGTAAGATATGATGCAAGGTTCTCAAATGTTGGAAACGATCTAAGGCTGAGGCTTGGCAGGGAACAAATGGGGGACATGATAAGGCAGCTAGGGACTATGTAGATAAGGCAGTTACAGGGCTGTGTAGACTTGAACTCTTTCACTAAGGAATCAAGATTGAGAAATTGTGCTAGTACAAGGGTTATGACCTGGAAGAGAACTGATAGATCAAGCGAATATAGGTCATGACATGAATAAAAGATAAGGTTTGTTAAGGGAAGGCAGAGGGGAAATGTGGAAAGCCAATAAAGTATGGTCAGATAAGGGGACTTTGGAATTCTTGAATATGGTGGTGGTCTATTTCTGGGAGACTGTAAAATCAAGAGGAAGACCATCTTTGTGGCTGACGTGGGATAGAGAAGTACTTCATAAATGGTGGTAAGTTGAGGATCTGAGTGATCAGAGCATTTGAGAGAGTCAGTATGTATGTTGAAGTATGGAAATATGGTAGGAGAGGCTAGGAAGGGGAGAAAAATTATGAGCCAGGTGCTGAACTCATTTAGGAAGGAAGGGGAGTGACCTGAATGTCTACAGCTATCAGGATTTTGATTAAGTGTTAACAGTGGGCTGCATGAACGTCAAAGGAGGAGAGCCTAGCTTTGAAATATGAACTGAACTGGAGCTGGCTGAGATTTGTAGCTTTCAAGTCCTGATATCTCAACTCAGGCACTGACAACCCAGAACAATGCACAAATGCCAAAGACAAAACAAAGAGAATTTTCACCATCTCAGCAGTCAACGTGAGGCAAACCCTGAAAGGTCTTCACCTTCTTTGTTGGCCTTGTCTATTTCTCCTAGCTACCATGCTCCCAGAGTCCTCATGCTGCCTTGTCTCCTGTTGTTTCAAATTTTGTATTATCTAAGTCTGTTCTTCCTAAAGTATCCCTTCATTCTTCTCCCCTCCATCCTTCTGTCTTCACCCCTAAAATAAAACCCTTATGTACAGAATCTTGGTGTGGATCTGGTTAAGTCATGAACAAGAAAATGTTCTTTCCAGCTACACTGGCTTTGCCAAGGAGGATCCTTTTAATCCTAAAGGTTTTCCATTTGGTGGAATGTACATGTCAGTTTTGTCATGTGGCAGACATGAGTGAAGTAGGAGTTAAATGTCAAACCTATAATGGCTCTAACCTGTTTCTAGAATCATCTTTCAGTCCTCATCCTACAAACAAATCATAAATAAAGAAAATAAAATGTTTTTGTCTTCATTGTTTTTAAACAGAGAGATCCCTTAATATGTCATTCTCCCCTCTCCTTCCTTATGCCTATAAGCCTCCTTTAATTCTTCTATCCCTGGAGATGAAAATATTAGTTGGTACAATGGATATCTAAAACTGGGAAAAGGGAATCAGAATTCAAAGGTTCTTGGAAGAAAGTATAAAGAACGCTGATTTTGTAGCCAGAGGTTCTGGGTTCAAATCCCCAGACATGTTAGTTACTTCCTTATGCGAGTTACTTTACTACTCTGCGTCTTAGTTCTCTCCTTATGAAATTTAGGAAGTTGGATAAGGTGACTTACATGGCGAAGTTGAAAGAGTCCAGGATTTGAAGTCGGACCACTGGAATTTGGGTCCTGTTACTACCTATCTGACTTTTGACAAGCCCTCTCTAGGATTCAGTTTACTCATCTGTAAAATGGAGAGATTGGTCAGACAGCCTCTTTAAGCTCTACAATCTCATGACCTGCATGACTAAGTAGGAAGGATTTGAACACTTCTATAGACCCTCTCAGCTGCCAAAGCACAATCTCAAACACTCCATGCATACTGATTAAGCATCTACTACTTGCCAGGTACTGGACTGCAAAGAAAACACTGAAACCATCCCTGCCCTCAAAGAGCTTGTATTATATCACTGAAGATGGCCTATAAAGATAAATATACACAAAACACACAATAAATACAAGGTTACTTTGAGAGGGAAGATACTAGCAGCTAAGGTTGGTGTAAGCATCTGAAAAGACTTCATGTGGACAACTTTGTCTGAGTAGAGTCTTGAAGAAAGTAAAGGAAGCTAAGCGGAGATAACAAAAGGTTACTTCAGGCAGAGGTGCAAAGTTAGGGCACAGACACAGAAGATAGTGTGTCTTTTCCAAATAACAACATGAAATACGGATTCTACAGACCATAGAGTGTAGTCAGGGAAGAAAGATATAAGAGGTCTGGAAAGTAGTTTGGAGTTAAGCTTTGAAAAACTTTTAAAAGCCAACCAGATATGCTTACTTTTAACTCAAGAAGCAATAGGACTGCTACTAAGCCAAAGGAATAGAACCTCTCAGTACAAACATTTTTATGGCTCTTTTAGAGATGACAAAGAACTGGAAATTAAGGGAATGCCCATCAATTGGGGAATGGCTGAAAGAGTTGTGGTATAGAATTGTGATGGAATACTACTGTACTATAAGAAATGCACTCAAGATGCTCTCCAAAAAATCTGAAAAGGCTTAAGTAAACTGATGCAAAGTGAAATGAGCAGAACCTGGAGAACATTTTAGGCAGTAATGACAATATTGTACAATGATCAAGTGTGAATGGCTTAGCTGTTCTCAGAATACAATGAAACAAGACAATTTTGAAGGACTGATGATGAAAAATGCTATTCATTTCCAGAATTGTTTTTATATGTCATTGGCAAAGCATTAAATAAAAAATAAAATGAATTTTAAAAAGGCAGTAGGGAGTCACTAGAGCTTGTTGAGTAGGGGAGCAACATTGGTAGATGTTTGCTTAAGAAATGATATTTTGTCAGTCACGTGGAGGACAGAGTGGAGCTATATTCTGTGATAGAATGTAAGCTACTTGAGAGAAGAGCATGTTTCATTTTTGTTTCTGTGTCTTCAACACCTACCTCAGTGTCTGATACGTTATGGAATGCTAATTGATTTATTGATTGATTTCTATGGCGCCTTCAATTCTGGATTATCATGTATATTTCACAGCATTTGTGCCTGAAAAGGTGCTGTGTTCCATGTTGACCCCCAAATGTGATACACTCTAATAAGCAAGAAATTCACCGTAACTTTCCCTTTGTACTTATGTTCTGAATCTATTTAAACCTGAGTTGCATTCTAAAGAGATTTTGTTGGTATCCTTGCCTTTACAGAGGACCTTGTAGTGATTTACCTTACCCCTGTCAGTTTCAGGGATAGACTTTTTCACACCAGTCACGGTGATTTAACTAAAGCACTATCTTTGCAGAGTTATTGGAAATCAACTGGTTGACAGTATGTTCATTACACATATTAGATATTTAATGATTTCTTGTTGAATGGATGAATTCAGTAGCCCTTTTAAAATTAGTATCTTTACTAATATTAATGAGGCAAGTAGATGACTCATTGGATAGAATGTTAGGCCTGAGTCAGGAAGACCTGAGTTCAAATCTGATCTCAGACATTCACTAGCTTAATGACTCTGGGACAGGTCATTCAACCTCTGTTTGCCTCAGTTTTCTCATCTGTAAAATGAACTGAAGAAGGAAATGGCAAACATCTCCAGCAGCTTTGCCAGGAAAACCCCATAAGGAGTCATAGAGAGTTAGACATGGCAGAACAATGAGACCATTATTGCAATACAAGTTCTTCCCACAAACTAATTGGGGAAGAAAAAAAATCTTTTAAATTAATATGGCTACTCAATTTCAATATTTGTGTTCCACTTTTATTTACTCTTGTAATTGACGTTAGCTCTTTCATCTCTTCCCCCAATCCCTTTCCACCCATAACCATTCATTCAAGAGAAAAAGTTAGTTCAGGGCAGGGTGTAGACTTGGTCAATATTGCAGTGAATTCTATACTGTCACAACTCCTCCAAACCACTCACCGATGATCTCAAAGAGGCTGTTGGATGTACAGAAATAAAGAGGTGAAATAAATCATAAGCCACCAATGATCCCTTCTAGCCCTAACATTCTATGACTCTAATGTACTATAAAACACTTTGGAAAGAAACTATAAAAGGGTTGGAAGAAATATGGCCCCAAAGCTGGTATACTAAGGAAAATACAGTGCCCTCTGCCATAATGGCCAACAGGATTTTCCATTCGAAGAACTATAAAATAATTCATGTGGTGAATTTGTCTTGGTTTCTTAAATGTTTTGATCCTATATGATGGGGAGAGGTGCCTGATTCATTTGACTCTCTGGTGCACTCTATTTTTCAAAAATTCAAAGACAATTCCTCTTTAAAAATCCTTAAAACCTTGCTGGAATAGTTGTATAATACTCATTTGTATCTCTAAGCTTGCAAATGCCTAAGGCTGACTTTGTTCGGAATTTTGTTTCTTTTTTATTTCTATTTGCTCATTATTCATTTATCTGTTTATCTATTATTCATTCATTTGTTTATTGAAAGACTGACTCTCCTTATCTCACACAAACTAGTAGCATGAGGACTATCCATAGGCCTGATCCCACTACTGATCAGTATGGGAAGTTTGACTGACTCTTTCTGACTTGAGCCAGTTGGCCTCTCTTTAGACAACCGGGTGACCTTCTAGTTCTGGGACTCTACTATTTTGAAAGAGAATTTAGTGCAGACACAATGATGTGCCTACTACTTCCCAGAACACTTATGTTCAAGAATTTCACCATTTCAGCTTTGAATTCTCTAATTGCCTGAACATATATTTGACACAAAGAAAGCAAAAAAATTTTAAAAAGTTGACTCTTCCCTTTTGATACAATCCTCAATCTGTAAAGAAATGAAAGGGACAATGTCACAAAATATGATGGGTGAGATAAGAGAGGTAGAGAAAAGGAAAAGAGGGAGAAAGAGGGGAAAAGGAAAGAACAAGGAGAGGGATGAATGGGTTGGGATAAGGAGGGAGGAAGAGAGGAAGAAAAGAAATGAAGGAGGGACAAAAAATGAGGCACAGAGGGGGATGTACTTGGGTAGGGGTTTATGACACAGAGAACTCTAGGGACAACTAAAGGGAGCATCTAGGCAGCTGTTTCTGGGAGGTGGTGATGTCAGAAAATTCTGCCCAATATCATATTATTTTTACAAATAATGTTTTTTTCTGATCATTTTGGATTTACCCCTAGAGCAGCAAGGAACCCTACAGGTATCAGATAGATGTGAAAAGAACATAGTGTAATCTGCATCCTGATTAAATATGTCCCAAATATATAAACTTGGTTCTCCATTATTTACCTTTTGTCCATCTAATCTGTGGACTCCCTAGATTTTTTATTTCTCCTTTTCCTCCCTCTGTTACAGCCTTTGGACAATTTTCAGGGATGATTGGAAGCCTTAGAAGAAGCTGAGCAGGGAGAAGAGGGGGAATATAAAATCAGTCTTTGGTTTTATTTTTTAGTGGCTAGATTAAAAATCTCTCCAGAAAAGGCCATTTTGAGCATTGGAGAGGAATTGTGCAGTTAAAAGCATGCTTTATCTGTGCTGTCTTGCCCTCCATTGGGTTTCTAAATTATAATCAGCTGAATGATAGAGGAAAGCAGTCTACATAAATTCCCCTTTCATAGTTAGATGCTTACTCAGATATTCCTTCTCCCTACCTCTAAACCAGAGACCATTGAACTCTCTCATCTCCCTCTTCCCTCTTTGCAAACAAGTAAATTTTCTGTCAGTATTTTCCAGGGTTTCTAATCCTTTAATTATTTATAATCCGAGGCTTCCCTTCCAATTCTTAAATTACTAAATTCTGAAATTCTATTTGTAGGGTAATAGATTTAGAAGTAACCTTTGAGATTATCTAATCCAAACATTTTGACCTATATTAAAAAGTAATTGAGAGATATGTAGCAAAATAAATAAAATATAATGAAACATAGATGATATTAGTGTGTGGTTTTTGAAGTCAATATGCAGCCTGGAACCTTATGTACTGTTTAGTAGTCTCTCTTTCTGTTTGAGTTTGACATCACTGATCTAATCAAATACTTTAATTTTACTGATGAGGAAAGTAAGTCCCAGAGAAGATAGTTATTTTACTAGCCCAAGTTAACATACCCAATTTCCCTGAATTGCATGTAGGAGAGTTTCCACTGCCCATATTTCTTTCCCTTGTTGCTGATGATGGAGGACACAAGGTTAAGGCAAAAAGATTTACAGACCAATGTGTTTCAGAGAGCACTGGACACACCCTCCCCCTCCTTTTCTTTGCTTCAAGGAAGAAGGAAAACTCCATAAGGTCAGGCTAATGCACCAAATAGCAAAACATCATAGAAAAATATCAACATTTCTCGAACAATGCTTCATGGAAAATATGTCAGGAAGTCCAAGTCCAAATTTAACTGGCAATCACACCACAGAAACAGGTCATTTACGGAAAGCAGGCAAAAAGACTGAGGTCAAAATGGCTGTCAATGCTTGTTTCGCTTCTCAGAACAAAATAGAGCCAAGAGCTGAAGGTGAACAAAAATGCATCTAATTTATAATCAAATGAAAATATTCTAGCACAGGACTTATTTTTGGTCTCTTAAATATAACTCACTGGAATTCATTGTTTAAATACAATCCTATTCACCTTCTGAATTGAACGCTTCCCATTTTCCTTTTAATCTGAATTCTGCATTCCATTGTAGAGGGAGTCTATAACAACCCTGCCATGGCCATTTGCCTCAGAAGTAAGTTTTTGGGGGGTACTATGTGCTTAGCATAAAGACAGTGGTTCCCGAAAATTCATTTCAGGCATGAAAGACCTACATATGTACAGAAAAGAGAGCATGAAAAACACAATCTCCACTTCCCCTGTATGAAAGACTTTATGTCAGAAAATTCTCAGAAGGGAAACCCCTGAGCTCCACAATAGACTGAGGAAGGCTACTGGTTTTAGGACGTGTGAGTGCAATTAAAGTTTTTTTTGGGTAAAGTGGTGATCAGTTATCAAGAGGCAAAGAGTTGGCAGAACACTAATACATGAAGGTAGTACAGAGGGCAATTTTCAAATCCCGTAATTTTGAGGGGGAAGTATAATGCTTCATCTACAAATATTTTTAATATGTAATAGAACATATGGCAAATGGGGTGATAACCTTGATCTCTGAAACAGTCGCACAATATCTATTATTGACAATATCAACATGTTAATTAGGAAATCTGCCTTAGAAAAAAGATTAACATCATAGACAGAACCATAAGGGACCTTAAAGATCACGCAACCTAATATCTTTATTTTATAAAATGAGAAAAATGAGGTCTAGAATGTGACCTTACTCAAGGTCACACAAATATCAGAAGAGGCAAGACCAAGACATAAAGCCCCTACTGCGCCACATTGACTTCTTTTATTTTGAGGTTTTTAAGACTGGCACATTTCCAGTTAGCATTATTTGAAACCCATGATTAATGGATGCTTTCTTGTTAATGTGAGATCAAATCTTAGAGGGAATCTCTGTTCATAGAAAGTTTAAGGGCAATTTCTGGGAAATCCAGAGTCTAGACAATAATATATGACATGTGATAAAATAATGCTCATGTTTCTATGAAAAATTTGAAGTCTCAAAAAATGGATAACAAGGTAAAGTAATAGGGTTGATCAATAATATTTTAAAAAATAATAATTTTACACTGCATGTGTAGTGTTTACTCATTTTCTCTCTCCCCCTCAACCTTGGTTTTGGATCGATTCTGCTATTTCATTAGCATAAAGGACTTCCAGTGAGTTCCCCAGGGTAATGGGGTCTTTTTTAAAATTTTTTTAATATAAATTTATTTATTTAACTTTTTATATTCATTTTCACAAAATTTTGTGTTCCAAATTTTCTCTCCATTTATCCCCTCCCACCACCCCAATACACCAAGCATTCTAATTTTCCCTATCACCAATCTGCCTTCTCTTCTATCATCCCTCCCTTCTCTTGTCCCAATCTTCTCTTTTGTCCTGGAGGGCCAGATGACTTTCTATTCCCCATTAACTGTATTTCTTATTTCCTAGTAGCAAGAACAATACTCAACAGTTGTTCCTAAAACTTTGAGTTCCAAATTCTCCCCATCCCTCCCTCCCCACTCATTCCCTTTGGGAAGGCAGGCAATTCAATATAGGCCCTATCTGTGTAGTTTTGCAAATGACTTCGATAACAGTCATGTTGTGTAAGACTAAGTGTATATTCCTCCATCCAATTCTGCCCCCCATTGTTTCTATTCTGTCTTTTGATCCTGTCCCTCCCCAAGTGTTGCTTTCAAATTGCTCCCTTCTCCCATTGCCATCACTTCCATCATCCCTCCCTCCCTGCTTATCTCCTTCTCCCCCACTTTCCTGTACTGTAAGATAGGTTTTCATATCAAAATGAGTGTGCATTTTACTCCTTCCTTTAGTCAAATGTGATGAGGGTAAACTTCATGTTTTTTTCTCAGCTCTCCTCTTTTTCCCTCCACTAAAAAGTCTCCTGCTTTCCTCTTGAATGAGATATAATTAATCCCATTCCATTTAACCCTCTCTCCTCCCACTACATTTCTCTCTCACCATTTACCTTAATTTCTTTTAAGATATGGTCCCTTCCTATTCAATTCACTCTGTGCTCTCTGTCTCTGTGTGTGCATGCATGTACATGTGCGTGCGTGTGTGTGTGCATGCATGTGTGTGTGTGTATGTGTGTGTACATCTGTGTGTGGTCCCACCAACTACCCAGATATTGAAACATTTTAAGAGTTACAAATATTGTCTTTCCAGGTAGGAATGTAAACAGTTCACCTTTGGTAAGTCCCTTATGACTTCTCTTTACTGTTTACTTTTTTTCATGCTTCTTCTCATTCTTGTGTTTGAAAGTCAGATTTTCTTTTCAGCTCTGGTCTTTCATCAAGAATGCTTGAAAGTCCTCTGTTTCATTGAAAGACCATATTTTCCCCTGAAGTATTATACTCAGTTTTGTTGAGTAGGTGATTCTTGGTTTGAGTCCTAGTTCCTTTCCATGCCCTTCAATCCCTTAATATAGAAGCTGCTAGATCTTGTGTTATCCTGATTGTATTTCCACAATACTGGAATTGTTTCTTTCTAGCTCCTTGCAATATTTTCTCCTTGACCTGGGAATTCAGGAATTTGGCCACAATGTTCCTAGGAGTTTCTCTTTTTGGATCTCTTTCAGGCGGTGATCAATGGATTCCTTCAATACTTATTTTGCCCTCTGGTTCTAGAATCTCAGGGCAGTTTTCCTTGATAATTTCATGGAAGATGATGTCTAGGATCTTTTTTGATCATGACTTTCAGGTAGTCCCATAATTTTTAAATTGTCTCTCCTGGATCTATTTTCCAGGTCAGTTGTTTTTCTAATGATATATTTCACATTCTCTTCCATTTTTTCATTCTTTTGGTTTTGTTTTATGATTTCTTGGTTTCTCAGAAAGTCATTAGACTCCATCTGTTCCATTCTAATCTTGAGAGAACTATTCTCTTCAGTGAGCTTTTGAACCTCTTTTTCCATTTGGCTAATTCTGCTTTTGAAAGCATTCTTCTCCTCATTGGCTTTTGGAACCTCTTTTGCCAATTGAGTGAGCCTATTTTTCAAGGTGTTATTTTCTTCAGCATTTTTTTTGGGTCTCCTTTACCAAGATATTGACCTGTTTTTCATGCTTTTCTTGCATCTCTCTCATTTCTCTTCCCAGTTTTTCCTCCACCTGTCTAAGTTGATTTTCAATCCTTTTTGAGCTCTTCCATGGCCTGAGCCCACCAGACATCCACCTCGGATATCTGGGATAGAGAGGCCCTGACCTCCACGTCTTTCCCTGATGACAAGCATTGTACTTCCTTATCAGAAATGATGGGAGGAAGGAACATCTCTTCCCCAAGAATGTAGCTCTCTATGGTCTTATTTGGCTTCCTTTTTCTGGGCATTTTCACAGCCAGTTACTTGACTTCTGAGATTCCTCTGCACCCCTGCCTAGATCTGTCCAGCTAGTTCTTGGGGTCTGAGATTCAAATGCTGCTTCCCAGCCTCAGGGCTTTCCGTGGTGGGCATGGCTGCTATTCAATGTGAGCTTAATTTCTGGTGCTCAGGTGGGGGCAGGGCAGCCTCCCAGGCTCAGTTCCCTCAGGGGCTTTATACAGAGACCTTTGGTAACGGAGCTCCTGTCTGCTCCGGGAGTCCCGGGCCGCCACTGCCTCTGTTGCTTCCTCCGCCACTGCTTCCCGAGGAGGCCCGAGCCATGGAGACACCCCGCTCCCCTCTCTGCCAGCCCAGAAGTCTCTCTCACTGACCTGTAGTGCCTGTGGGTGGAGGGACCTTCGTGTCCACAGGAGATTCCGTCCCTGAAGCCTGCTTGGATCTGTTCCTCTGGGGCCGCGCGGCCAGGGCAACGCAAGGCTGGACTCCGCGTCCGGAGCACAATGGACCCCTGGGGATGGCTTTCCAGGGCTCTCTGGAATGGAAATCTCTTCCAGTGTGTTTCTGCGTGGGTTCCACTGCTCCAGAATTTGTGGGGAGTTTTTTTACAGGAAATTTATGGGCTGTGGATTCGGAGCTAGCATAGTTGAGTCTTTCTACTCTGCCATCTTAGCTGCTCCCCACTGGGGTCTTTTTTTTAAAAAAAAATTACTCATTTAACTTTTCAACATTCATTTCCACAAAATTTTTGTTCCAGATTTTCTCACCATTTCTCCCCTTCCCCAACCCAAAATGCCAAGCATTCTAATTGCCCCTATTACCAATCTGCCCTCTCTTCTAACATCTCTCCCTTTCCTTATCCCCATCTTCACTTTTATCCTATAGGGCAAGATAACTTTCTATATCCTATTACCTGTATTTCTTATTCCCTAGTTCCAAGAACAATACTCAAGTTGTTTCTAAAACTCAGTTTGTCTAAAACTTTGAGTTCCAACTTCTCTTCAGGTGTTATTTTCTTCAGCATTTTTTGAGGTCTCCTTTAGCAAAGGGTTGACCTGCTTTTCATGCTTTTCTTGCATCTCTCTCATTTCTCTTCCCAGTTTTTCCTCCACCTCTCTTATATGGTTTTCAAAATTCTTTTTGAGCTCTTCCATGGTCTGAGCCCACTGAATATTTATTTTGGATGTTTGGGATACAGAAGCCTCGACTTTTATGTCTTTCCCTGATGGTAAGCATTGTTCTTTCTCATCCAAAAGGATGGGAGGAGATATCTGTTCACCAAGAATGTAACCTTCTATGGTTTTATTTTTTTCCCTTTTTGGGGTATTTTCCCAACCAGTTACTTGACTTTTGGGTCCTTTGTCAAGAGTAAGGTAAATTCTGGGAATCTGTAAAATCTCAGTTCCTCCAAGATGGCACAATCAAGTGTATACTGGTCTGGGCACAGGGAAGAATTTTTGTGCCCAGAATCTTAGCAGAGTTTCCTCTCCACAGCCACCTGGCTTCCAGTTCTGCCAAGCCAGCACTGTGGGGGTGGGATTCAGTCAAACTGTGGGGGCAGGGCCACCATTCAGTTCGAGACAAAGACCAGCTCCCTCATGGCCTCTACACAGGACAGAGGCAAGAATCTGCTCCTCAGTGCCCTGAGGGGTTTTTACGATCCAATAATGGTCACAGGCTGCTGTAGGGGCTGCTGTGAGAACTGCTGCCACCTGCCCGATGTGGCCTCTGAAGCCGCTGCCTGAGGCCAGAGCTATGGGAAGGCCCTTCTCCCTTCCTGGCCAGCTGAAAAAACCCATCACTGACCTTTGGTGCCTGTGGGTTGAGGGATCAGAGAACCCCCTGCTGTTGGGACTAGGGATTTCGCTACTGGAAATTCCATCCCCAAGGGCTGTTCAAGAGCCACTCTGAGTGGTCAAGGCTAGGCTCCACTCAGCATCTGGTGCAACAGATGTTTCCCATGGGCCTTTCAAGTCACCCTGGGTTGGAAATCTCCTCCACTCCATTGTTCTCCACTTCTGTTTCTCCAAAATTTGTTGAGAGTCCCTCACTACAGTTATTTTATGGGCTGTGTGGGAAGAGCCTGCATTTTTGTGTCTTTCTACTCCACCATATTAGGTCTTTTTCTTTTAAACTTGGACATTTGAAAAATCTGATCAGAGCTGAGAGAAAGGTTTTGCTAGAGTATTATTGTATTTTCTTTTTATTTCCCCATCCCTACCAAAAGGAATAAAAAAAAAAAAGAAAATGGAACAAACAAAAATCATGCCACAGGTATGGAATTTTAATTTTCATCCTTTTTAATTGAAATTTTATTGGAATGTAGTTATTTTCCAAGTCATTTTCCCTCCATTTCAGTCCCCAGCCCTGCCCCACACACTGAACCTTCCCTTATAATAAATAGTTAAGCATAGTAAACCAACAGAGTATGCAACATTCTAGACCATAATGACCCTTCCTGAACTAATTTTGATCATTATATTTAATAAATTTATCTGCTTTGTCATTGTTCTTTTACTATTATATTCATCACACATATTTTTTTCTCTTGGATCTGTTTTCTTTACTTTGCATTAGTTCATGTAAGTTTCCTCACATGTGAGGGATTTTGAAATCTCATCTGAAACATTGCTATTAGGACACTGGTTAACAGCTAAAGGAGGTACAAGCCAAGAGGGAAGATAGGAGCTTCCTAGGATACCTACAAACCTTTGCAATAAATATTAATTACCTTTTCTATAGACTTTCAGGCTGCTCTGAAATTTTGTAGGGTAGAAAAAGTCAGTTAACTTTCAGTCCTTAGGAAGTCAGGAAAATCACCCAAGTCACTCTACAAGGTTACTGTGAATGCCCTTCCCTCTCTCTTTCTGCGTCATTCCTTTTAATATAATATTTTAAAGAACAAATACTTCTTTGTGTGTTTGGCATTTCTAGACTGTTCAGCCTCCTGCTTTGTGGTGCATTTGTACTAGTACTCAAGTGATTAAAACTTTCTCAGAAAGAAATAGGTTTCTCTTTTTTCCCCTTCTTCCTGTTGTTCTCATATTGGGGGAAAAAATAGAAGTTAGTTCTTCCTTTTTCATTATCTCTTCCCTAATAGAAAAAGAAATATTTTTAAAAAGCCCTCCAGAGACAGAATGAAAAGAAAATGAGCCAGACTCACTATAGAAAAGAAATTACTTAGGAAGTTTTGTAGAAAGTACAGTTGGAAAACAGGACTTCAATGCATTTTAAAATTCAATAATCACCCTAACACTTAATTCTTTTATAGGGCTTTCATCTACATGATTATTACCTTGCTACAACACTGAATCAAAATGAGTACATATCTATATTCTGCAGTTATTCAAGTCAACTTCAGAGGGAAAAAAACATCACTAAGCATGGTTGTTGCTACTGTTAGATATTGGGAAAACAACTCACCATTGAGATCCTAAGATAAGCTATTTGAACTTTTCCCCAGAATTCCAACCAAGCTAGAAGAAAATCCATTCTGTGCCTTATCACATTTGCGAGACAATCTATTAAAAATTTTACTAGGGTTCTTAGAGAGGTAGAGTGATCTGGGTTCAAATCTTCCCTTTGACATATATTAGCTGTGTGGTTACCCACAATTCAATTAACTTCTCAGTGTCCCACAAAACTCTTAGAGACAAGTTATAGACAAATTGTCATTGAATTAGTGGAGGTATGCTGAATTCCCTACGTCATTGAAATCATAGGTCTGAACCTTCTTTCCCTCCCCCAACCCCACCCCCTTCAAAGTTCTCATCAGTGTAAGCCCTTCTCAATAGATGGATAGATAGATATATTTTTTTAAAAAAATACAGAATGTGATTCTCACAACTTCTTAAAGTAGCTGTAGACTCAAAGGCACTAATATTTCCCCTCAATAAACAATTATCCAGTATATGCTACAAATAAAAGTGTGCAAGTTGTGAGGAGCACATAATGGTAAGATCAGTTTTACCTGCCTTCAAGGAACTTGTTATGTAAATGCTACATGGTAAGCCACTCAGTTTTATTCATTTCTATCACATATATTAATAGAAGAGCCATTTGTGGGGAACTAGGTCCTTCATGACCTGATAGACAAGTGTCTTGTGCCAAAAAAGTAAACATTTTGCATAGGACTTTACGAAGTGTAGGTTACCAAACAATGCTTGATTTTCCTTTAGTGTTGAAAATTAACAACCTAAATTTAGGTTGGTTGCTCAAATTCTTATTTTGTTTTCAGCAGACAATTGGATACTAATTAATGTTAGTAGAAATAATCCCTCAATGTAATGATGACATCTTTCCATTGATCCTTGATAGCTGTAAAATTCAGAGAAGGATACAGTTAAGTTATTCTTGTATTTGCTTCCTCTCTCCTCTCCTCCTGCTCCCACTGCTTGTAGGGTAGTACTGGCAAAGAGAGAAATTCAGGAAACATTAAGCTTGAAATCTTTGCCAAGAAGTAGACTGCCTCCCACAGAGAGAGGGTGTTACGGTTATAGACATCCATTTCTTTCTTCTCTCAGGACTCATAAACTGTCTCGATGTCCTCCAATTTCCATTCAGGACATTAAAGTGCCCCAGTGTACTGTCAGTGTGTGATTATCTCCTTCTCCCGGAGGGACCTGCAGTTTCAAACACCCATTTTGATTCTCCCTATTGCAACAGAAGCACACGGCAATCAGCATTACATTTATAGGTCAATGCGTTGCCAATTGGTTGTTTTTAAGTTTCTAATTTTTAAATACACTTCTAATAAATTGACTGAAATGAGAAAGAAGATGCAATTTAAAAATCAAAAAAAAAGAAGAAAAGAAAATGAAAGCTGCAATCCTGAATTAATTTCCAGAATATAGTACACTTACATATCTGTTTGGCCTGTGAATTGATCCAGTTCTTAACCTTCCATATTCTCTGTCAATAACAACAATCTAATAAAAAAAGCAAACATATCAAAGAACTTGAGTTGAACCTGTTAAGTATTTTTTCCAGGTAAGAAAATGGCACTCATCTGGGAACATACCTAACTCATTGTTACAGAATTTAGAAGCCAATTTCTTCTGAACTGCTATGTGTTTGCTGGGAGTTTACCACTGACAGAGGTGTGGAACTTACATTTGACACACTAAATCAACTAGACGGGTATTTTAAAGGACTGAAATGTGCTTTTATAGCAAAATTGTCTCAAATAAAAGACACACAAACATATTTTTACAACATGACTTTGTCATAAACTTTCATCTTTTTGGCTTCATAGTATGTATACAGTTAGAAAGTTATGCAATATGAGGAGGAAACAGGAGTACATGCATTGGATGGTTGTGAAAAATGAGAAATTTTAGAACACAGATGTTTTCAGTTCTTCGTTTTCCAAGAGGACCGACGTTATCGTGGGGTGATGTCATGACTTGTGCATGAATTGGGTTTAAGTGAGGCAGAGTTGCCCAATCATCAGCCTCACTATCTCTTCCAGAGACAGGGAAGTTGATTAGCAAAACAAGTCAAGATAATTGGCGATGGCTCAAGGATGCCGTAGATGACCCTGGTGTCTTAGATGAAGTTTCAGTGAAATTCCTGCTTCAGCAACCTTCGTTGCTATCAGAACAAATTGTTCTTGTTCTCCCATTCTGCAGAGGAAAGGCTTCACAAGTTTGGGGGAGATATTCCCCTCATTCACTGAGGGGTTTGAAGCCTATCAGTTATCCTCAACTCAGCTGATGGAATCTTGATGGAATCCTAATAAAGCTGTCCCCATCCTCAATAGATCGACTTCCTTTTGGGCCTCACTGAACAGCAGGCATGTCCTCATTTGACCACACAATCTGGCTTTAACCACACCACAGCCCCATCTTACCTTCCCCTCCCCCAGCCAAACCTCACCGAACAGCAGGCCCACTTCCCCTACCTGTCCACAGCACTTCAACTCAATATCCTAACTTCCTCATATATGCCTCATTGCCTCACTAGAACAGCAGCTATGTGCACAGTCATGCCCCACTAGGACAGCAGGTATATCCATGGGACAGGATCCCAGTCACTGCTCCCAGATCCATTCCTCACATCTCCCACAGAAACAACAGGTATGTCCATGCACCCAACCACAGCCACATCCATCTAATCTCAGACAGGATCACACTAGCCAGCTAGTCAGTAAACAGTGGCACCAGGCTGCCCCAGTGGGTTGTGGACTCCAAAACTAGAGAAGGAATTTTTCTCTAAGCAGGCATCAGTGAAATAACAGCAAAAGCTGTCCCTTAGGTGAGCTTATGACCTAGAGAGGCTTTTTATAATATCATTATTATATATTAATGACCCCCTTTGGACTTTTCCGTATGCATTGTAGGTAATTGCCTACACAGTTCCATCGAGACTGCGACCCTTCCCCTATTGCCTAATCCCTTGACAAACCCCTCCTGTCTTGTTAATATTCATAATTTCTGTTGTGTAATCAGCTTCGTTATACTATAAAATTGCCTGCCTTGTATTACTGAAGTTGCCAGCTCCTCTTGTAATCCAACCTGCTTCATGAGAGATATCACTCTCAGAAATAACTTTACTTGGATTGGAGATGGTCCGAGTCTGTGAATTCATTCAAGGTGACCCACATAACACACCACAAAACTGCAATGTACAGAGATGTTTTCAGAGTGTGGCTTCTATACATGCTACAGTTTCTTGGAGCCACAGATGAGAGTTGGATGACAGGTGGGCACCAAAGTTGGAGAAGCAACCCTGAAAAGCCCTTACACCAGAAATGTTTTATCCTCCCTGAATATCCCATACATTCCAATCAATGATGTAAGCTCATTAGAGATGACCAAAGTACATCTTCTCAGAGAACAAGAACTTTTTCAGTAATGTTTGAAAGTCAAATGCAGACAATAGGATCATAGATTTTAGAGCCAGAAAGGAATAAAAATAAGTGTATCTGTTTTTTCCCAGTATGGAGTAGAAGAAAGAGAATTATACTTGAGAATCTGCAGAAACCGGGATTCATTTCCTATCTCTATCACTTATCATGGGCAAGTCACTTGAAAGGGAAGGAAGGGGAAATAAACATTTATTAAGCTCCTCCTATGTTTTAGACACCATAATAACATTCTGCATATATTATCTAGTTTGATTATCCCAACAACCCTGAGAGGTAGGTGCTATTATTATCCTAATGTTACAGATAAGAAAACAGAGGCAAAAGGAGGTTAAATGACTTCCACGAGGTCACACAGCTAATACGTGTCTGAGGCTGGATTTGAACTCAGATTTTCCTGACTCTAGACCCATTACCCTTAGCAGAGTAATAGAGCTGCTTCTAGTTGGAACTTCATTAATCTCCCATGCAAAATGAGGAAGAGAGAACAACTTGGCTAGCATATGAAGAACCAGCCATAGTGTGGAGAAGATTTAAGTTCCAGTAATACTGGTTCTGTGAGCCTAGGCAAATCCCTTTACCTGCCAGTGTGCCAATCAACTCTCTAAAGCTCTATGTCCCAGAAAATGTGTCATCCTACTTTGGTAGGCACAGTTCCTTACAAGAGCACCCCCATGTGGATAAAAATAATTGATGAATGAATAAACAAAAGGATGAATGAATGAATGAATGAGTGAAGGTATGAAGCACCTTCCTCACTGAGTTGTCATAAAGATTAAATGAATGTAAAATGCTTTTTAAACCTTAGGAAATTCTATAAACACCTGCTATTATTTTTAATGAACACCAGTCTACTGTGTTCATTGTTACATAATAAAGTCAACAATATTCAAATTAATTCACTTCTTTAGCCAGTTTACCACTTTTAATGGATTTTCAACTGTTCTTACTCTTGGGTCTTCTGAAGCTCTATTTTGAAAGTGATGGCCAGTGCACCATTCTTAGGAAAAAGTTGTTCGCACACTTGCCATGGTAATGGCAATGACCAGGCAGTTAAAAATTACCAGAATGAATGGATGGGCTAAATTAATCCGAGTGCCCTGTTCCCCCTGTCCCAACCTATGTGGTCCCAAAGTTAGAATTTCCCATCCATGTTTTAAATACATCTCAGTCAAGTGGGAATTTTACCTCAAAACCCAGGTACCAACCACATAAAATCAAAGCCATGTGGCATGTTTTCCTCGTTACTTTAATCCAAATGGTGGAAAAAGAGAGAATCAGACAACTGAACTTCAGTTAGCTATTTAAGTCTGGCACTGCTTTCTTTTTCCTACGACTCTTCATTCCTACAAAACCTTCCTTTATTGGCCTGGGAAAGTTCTAAATATGAGAAAAAGCAGTACTGGCACTTTGAAAAAGGCAGCAGATTGATAGTCAAAGAATCTGGCTTCAAATCTTGGCTCCATAGCTTAGTGTCTGCATGACCTTGGGCAACTAATTCTTTTAATATCTCAGTTTCTTCATCTGTCAAGTGAGAGAATTGGACTATGTGACTTCCAAGTTACCTTCAATGGCTAAATCTATGATCTTCTAATCAAAAGAAACTAGTAAAATGAGTATGGGGGGGTGTCATGAAATATCTTTGTTACTTTTTTTTCTCTCTCAATCTGAAATCTATGATCATTAACTGAGACAATGCTCTTTTAAAATACCTCTTCAAGCCACAGTGGAGTTTTGTGCACTTACCCAGGAAGCTGTGATAACTGTGTTATCTTTATTTAAAGTGCTCCTAGAATTATTGTCAAGATGAGGCTCAGGTCACTTTTCATATTACGTTTGGTCCTTTCATGGTCTTCAACTCACCAATTCAATTTCTATCTCATTCATATTGCTTTTTTGCCTTTATAAGGTTCGGGAGAATTTTCTGCTTATGGTTGTGAAGGAATAGTGACTGGATAAAAAAGAGTAGCTCTTAAGTTTCACATAGCTCACCTATTCAGTATCCATTCCAACCTGTCCTCCTTGGTACTCAAAGTTTGCCCCTTCCCTTTCTCCTCTATCAGCCATGACATGGACGACATTCAGGCACATAAATAAGGGTGAGACCTAATTTACACTTGTGTCCTAAAGAATGTATGTGAACTCAGGGCTTAGAAATGAAAAGAAATCATTTGCAGTTGAAACTAATATACGATTTCATCCTACATAAAATTCCACTTAAAAATATTCTTTCTGTAATAGGAATAAGCCTATAATGTTTCTGGAAATCACTGTTCAGGTCGGGTGGGGTGGGGATGGGGGGAAACCCTTGCAGCTGCTCTCTGAAAATTAATTCTTTTCATATTCTAGTTACCTTCTAAAGACACAAAGAAGAAAGGGAAAAAAATAATTATGAGTTAGATATTTATACATTTGGTGTCGGGTTGTTGCTTCTTTAATTGGTCAAGAAATAATGGAGTTAATTTCTCAGGCATTGTGCAACTCTTCTTTCTTTAACCAAAGTGGAAGATTTGGTTAATGAAGGAAAGATTTGGACATTAAATAAGATCGTAAATCAAAGGTTTTCAAATTGAAAAGGATTGTAGGGAATATGTTGTCCAATCTCAATCCCCTATCCTTCCTTCTACGGGCGAAAGAAACAGATACAACTTGACTTTCCCAGGGACCTACAGAAACATCCTAGTGGAGCTGAGACTAGAAGTCAGCTTTCTGATTGGGTGCTCATTATCATTCAGTCCAAGTTGGGACCCAGTATTCCTTTGGAAAGACTTTTGTGGGTAGCACTCAGTAGTAGCCTAACGTGTACCCTTCCTGTCAGCAACATATTGAGTAATTTGCAATCAGGAAATAACATATTTCCTTAACAAAAATGGTTTTACCTCCCATGTTCATTTTCACCAATGGAAAACTTTTTAAAAGTAGTATTAATTTCTTCATAATAATCCCTAACATTTCTGTAGGTGTTTGTAGCCCAGAAACCATTCCTCACAATAATCTTTTGAGTAAGTAGTATAAATATTATCACTATTTTTTAGATGAATTTGAAACAGAGAAGTTAAGTAATTAGTTCAAGATTACATACTAGTAAAACAGTGGGATGAGAGTCAAACCAATATTCTTTCCACTACAAGAGGTAGCATGGAATCATGGGTAAAGTTTAGGACCTGAAGTTAGAAATCCCTGGGTTCAAACCCTGGGTTCCTTTGTGACCCTGGTCAGTTTTTTCATCTGTTAAATGGGTGTAATAAAAGACCTATCCCTCACGGTTGTTGTGACATTCATATGCAATACCTACAAATAAAGTACTTTACAAGGCTTTAGGGTCCACAAAAACATCAACGAATAATAATAACAAGCTATTATTAAGGGAGGCAAATGTGGCCTTGGAAGTGGGAAGATGAATTCAAGTCCTACTTTCAACACAAACTGGATGTGTGATCTTAAACAAGTCTCTTAGCCTCTAGATGCCTCTAGTCAACTACCTAAGACTATAAGCTACAAAGAAGGTATTGATTTGCATCGATGGAGAGAGTTTTCTTACTTAAAGTTCCTTCACCCAATGAAATCAATGGCCAAAAATGCAGTCAAAAAAATCTCTGTGGAGTTTGAATGAAGAATACCTTTCCTAAGACTTTCTATTCTCTAGTTTTTAAAGAACATGCTGAAGACAGTAGTTTGAGTGGTACACACTGTTAAGTAAAAATTTCGAATTCAGAAACACCTAGATTTAGATTTCTAATGTTGAAAATGCCCTGATACTCCAAATATGTGTATATGTGTGTACATACATAGATATTTTTGTATATATACACACACATATATGTGCATGCATTTATACATGCCTATCTATCCTATGTGTATGAACACACGTGTGTTTCATATACATACATATGTGTATATATGTGTGTATGGAGAGAGAGACAGAGATAGAGAGAAAGAGAAAAGAAAGAGAAAGAGAGAAAGAGAGAGAGGAGAACTCTTCTTACATATTCATATGATTGCTTGTCCCATGCTTGGTCTCCAATGTACCCAATAGAGTATATTTTACATAACAGCATTATTTTCTATCCTGATTTTCTAGTACAAAACATCATCAGAGAAAATGTGTTCTTTATTAAATTAGCCTAGAATCTCTTTACTTTGAAAACATTGCCAATTCTGCTGTTAGATTTCTACACCACCCATCTATGGTTTCTACATCCTTTTTCTTCATTCCCCCTTGACTTTCCCATCATAAACCTTGAAACCTTCTGCTCAGTTTCTCTGAATGTATTTCCAAAATAATGTTAAATATCATCAGCAATAGCAGCTAAGTTTCCTGCTAGCCAAGCATAAGGCACAAAGGGACTAATTTAAAGCATCTCTTCTCCTAAGCAAGGGGTCTGGCTTTGAACTCAACTCTTAATCATGCAGCAGATCACTTCAGCCCTCCTGGCAAGATTTCCTTTTAATTTTTTCGTTAAGTACCTCCTGTTTGGTTCCTTGATTGTGTTCACAGTGCTTCTTGTTTGACTGTGTTTTCACCTGGTGATTATTCTTTTTTAACTCTATGGAACCAAGAGGGCTGCTATGTGTCAAGTCATCCAGAAATACTTAGAGGTAAACGGTTCTCCCGAAATACAGCTTCCGTAACATTAGTTGTGGGGAGGGGACAACAAAAGGAATTTTTTTCAGGTCAAAAAAGAGAAGGAAAGAAAACAAAACATAATTAGGAATATTGTGTACAAACTGATTTTAGTACATTAAACAATATGGGGCAGAGAGGTGGTACAGTGGATAGAGCACTGGACCTGGAGTCAGGAAGGCCTGTATTAAAATTTGCTCTCAGACATTTTCTAGATGTGTGACCCTGGGCAAGTCATTTAACTTGCTTACCTTAGTTTCTTCAACTGCAAAATGAGGATTATAATAGAACTTCCCTGGTAGGGTTGTTGTGAAGATCAACTGAGAAAATATTTGCAAAGCATTTTGGCTGAGTACTCACCACATAGTAGATGCTATATAAATGCTTATTCCCTTCCTTCAATTTCCCTTCCTCTCTCATTTAATGTTGACTCTTTTTGGTAGAAAAATTCCTCCCATGGCACAGATGGACACTAGCCCATGCTTTCTCATCCTGTGACACTTGTCTTTGTCTTTCCACAAATCTTCCACTGGTGGTCCAGCAGTGAGCTGAAATATTTCTTCTAACTCTCCTAATATTTATTAGGCACCAAAGGAGCACATGGAATGTCTATCTGAAGGAAATCTATTGGTTTTCTTTTCCTTTAACTGCAACTTCAGCCTGCCTCCTTTTCCATGCCAACATTTCTTTGATAGAACCTAGGTACTAAACTACTTTGTACCTAGACTTAGTTATTCATAATATTCTATAGCCTAGTTATATCAGGGCATCTTAAACTGAGTTCATGAACTTGGCTTTGTTTTTATTTTAATACTTTGGTGACTATATTTCAATATATTTGATTTCCTTTGTAATCCTAAATATTTATTTTTTGCATATGAAAATATTTTTTTCTGAGAAGGGATCCATAGACTTCATCCAACCTCCCAAGGGGTCTATGACACAGATAAAGGACCCCTGAAAGAAACCAGCTACAGATATACAAATCTACATTCAGATACATTAGGGGAAATATGGTATACTAGAGAGTCAGAGGGCTTAGGTTCAAATCCTTGCTTTGACCCTTAATACCTGTATGATCTTGGGAAAGTCACTTGAGCTTTCTGGGTCTTGGTTTCCTGAATTCTAAAACTAGGTTTTTGCATCAGAATGCCTTTAAGGTCTCTTCGCATTCTAAATTTGTGATGCTGTAATGCACACATACAAACATAATATATATTATATATTTATATTTATATCACACAGGACAGCTATTACTGTTGATCATTTGTCCTTCATTCTTGAAAAGGATCATGATATCAGGGAGGTGATGACTTATTTTCCAAGTGAATTGAATGTAAGTGAGGCAGGGTTGTGCAAAGTTACCAGACTCACTTCTTTCTTTGGAGTCATCTGGTTCCAGTGGCAAGATAGAGATTAGGATGACTGGAGATGGCCCTGGATAGTCAGAAAACATGGTCTTTTTAAGCTTAGGTCTTTAATAAGTCTCAGTTTGAGGAAGGCAAGGCTCAATCAATGATTAAGGCTAGGTGAGAATGGCCTCTTTGGCCTAGCCAAAAAAACCAGACAAAAAAAAAACCTAATTGATCTGGGAGGGGAAGATCCTGAGGGTTTCTAGTCAAAACTGAAACAATTGCTATTTAGATTTACTCTGAGCCAAATAGGGCCTGAACAATGATGAAGCTGAGCTTGGCCTGGGACCTATTGTTGGCCAATCAATGAATGATTTGGGTTAGGCAGGGTCCTTAAGAAAGAAATCTAGCTTGGAAACTCCAAGATATGGGTTTTGAGAGGTTTCAGTGATCAAAATCGACATTCCTTTGGGCAGAGCACCTGCTTCAGACACTTAACTTTAGGCAGACTCATGTTCCTGAATTCAAATCTGGCCTTAGGCCCTAGCAGTGTGATCCTGGGCAAGTCATTTAGCCCTGTTTGCCTCAGTTTCCTCATTTATAAAATGAACCGGAGAAGGAAAAGGTAAACTACTCCAGTATCTTTGCCAAGAAAACCCAAATGAGGCCATGAATAGTCAGGAATGACTGAATTACAACTGAGTAAGAAATACAACTGCGTGTGTGTATTTATATATGTATATACACACATACATATATATATATATACATGTATATACACACACACATATACACACAAACTCTCTATATACAAATCTATAAATAGGACATATATACACATATACATATACACACATGCACACACATGTGTATTTACAGTTTTTTTTAGGGGGACTAGACTGTGAGGAATATATATTCATCTTCTCCTTTTACTAAGTTTCACCACCAAAATACCAATTGCCTATGGAACATTTCAAATTGAATGTCTCAGTATCTCTGATATCTTCGGAGACAAACTCAACATGTTCAGAGAAGAACTTATATCTTTCTCTGAAGATTCTTTTCTTTTCCAAACTTCCTATTTCTGTCAGTGGCACCAATGTTCTTTTAGTCTCCCAGGTTGGTAATCTCAGTTTTTTCCTCAACTCTTCACTGTCCCTCAGCCTGTATAGCCAATAAATATCCAACTTTTGCCATTTCTCACTCTTTGACGGTTCTCAAATCAGAGCCCTTCTCTATTTATACAACTCCCACTTTAGTTTCAAGTGATTATGTTCAGTTCCTTATCACCCCTCTAGCCAAGATTATCACAGTGTCTTCCTAATTGGTTTTCTTGCCTGAAATTTCTACTCTTTGCAATCAATGTTCCATAGTGTTGGCCAAAGTGATTTTCCCTAAGTGCCTTCACTCTCTTCCCAGCTCTCTTTTAGACTTCTTTTGGACTTCCCAACAATAGTGTTGGCTCATCCTGGAACTTCTCTCAGGACTGGCTTGGGAGTTTCTTTACCTGAAATAGGTCACTATTCTTGCAACTCATTCACTGTAGATTATTGTTCTCAAGGCTTATCTCTCTCCTTCCATTGATGGGATTCTCCTAGAACCTCCATTTTGGGACAAGGGTGACAAGACAGTCTACTTTAATTCTCTTCCTAGATCTATTATAGATATAAATGTGGACTTTAAAACCATGCCCTTTTGTCAAGCATCTTCATTCCTCAACCGTCCCCTGAAACCCATTGGCTGCTTTTTGTGTGTTGCCTTGCTCCATTTAAATCAAGCTTCTTGAGGACTGGAACTCTCTTTTTACTTATGTTTGATCCCCAGTGCTTAGCACAATGCCTGGCCCATAGTAAGTGCTTAATAAATGTCTATTTTCTTCCTTCCTTCCAGATGGGGTCAAGCCATTCTCCAACTCATTTGACTCCACTGGCTCCATTGCTTCCAGCATCAAACATGAATCCTCTCTTCAGCTTTTAAAGCCCTTTACAACCTGGTCCCAACCTATCTTTCCAACCTCATTATACATTTATCTTCCTTCTACAGTCTGTGATACCGACAAATTATACTTTTCTCCAACTTTCACATACAGCACTTCATCTGTCTCTATGCTTTTGCAAGGTTCATCTTGCATACTTGGGATGCAAGGTCTTCTCACCTCCATCTCACAGAATTCCCATGTCCTTTCTTCAAGAAAGAATCGTTCCATATCTTTTCCTTGAAGCTTTTCCTGATCAGTGCTCTAACCCTACTATCAACCACTAGTTTTTCTTCCTCCCAAAAATGTATTCTATCTACATTTTTAAAATTTATTTATATTTGCTTTTCATATGTATTCTATAAATACTTATATGTCCACTGTCTCCCTATTTGGAATGCAGGCAGCTGGCAAGTAGAGACTGTTTTATTCATTGTATTTCTATCCTCAGAGCCTGGTATACAGTGGTGGCTAATCAATGCTTACTTATTAATTGATCTCATTGGTAGAGGGAGACTGAGGAGGAAAATCACTTTATTAATGCAATTTGGTACCTACTCTATAATTTTGTAATCTTAGTTTCTTTAGAGAGGGTATCTGAGATTTAGATGACTTACCTAAAGTCTCATAGCCATTATGTATCAGAAGTTGGACTCTATTCTGGATCTCCCTACATCTATGGATGGCTCTCAACTAGTTTTTGCCCCACTTTGATGTGTGTATATACACATACACACATATACACATATATATGTACACACATCAATAAATCAGCAACAAAAATGACAACAAACATTTATTAAACACTTTTTGTGTACCAATCTATGAGTATGTCTATGTATCAGTGACACAAGGGTATTTAGTGCCAGAAGGTTGCAATCAAGGCTGGGGAGAGAACTTCATATAGAATGATATATTCAAATATGTGTAAACTAGATAGAAATTAGTGAGTGAAAAGGATGTCTTATAGCAATTGGTGCTTGAGTTTAACTTGGAAGTTAATTAGCGATTCTGAGAGATGGAAGTGAGAATGGAATATAATGCTAGGTAAATGGGGTAGCCAATGCAATGGGGTAAAGGTAGGGGATGTATATTTTGTACAAGGGACAGCATTGGAATGTCATATTTATGAAGATAAGTAATATGCAATAAGGCTAGAAAGGTATGTTAGAACCACTCTTAATAGATTTCAAATGTCTGTCGATTGAAAACATCTCCTTAGCATTCTACATACATAGAAGGATTACAAAAGAAATGGGTCAATGATGAAAGAAATTTTGTTAGTATGGAACAGAAATTCCAAAGGGCACACTGAAAAAGGTGATCAGGACTGGAAATAGGTGAAGAGGATAGAGATTAAACGGGAGAAGGGAATAAAAGGGTAATTTGCTCCTGTGTCTAGTGACTGAATCATCCTTTTTATAGGGCGACTGGGACATTGCTAACCACAATATGTGGGTAAAAGTGGGTATCAGATGGGCAACAATTCTTGAAATCTCCAAAGGGAATTGTTCAAATCTGGCTTCAGATGTTTCCTAGCTGTGTGACTCTGGTCAAGTCATTTAACCTTGTTTGCTTCAGTTTTCTTATATGTAAAGTAAGGTGGAGAATGGAATGGCAAGTCACAGCAGTATCTTTACCAGGAAACCCCAGATGGGTTCACAAATAGTCAGACACAACTGAAACAATGCAATAACAAGAATAACAACTGTCAAGGGAAATTACCACCAGGCAAGAGCCACTTCTTTATGTGTGTAGGTATGTTTGTGTGTGGGAGAGGGAGAAGAGAGGTGCTCTGTTTACCCCAGAACGAATACTGTAATTGGTTCCAGTAGAGAATTGCCAGATCAGGAAAGCAAGAGAGTGTATTATTATTTATTTAGACATCAACATTGGCCCAGAAGGGTTATAGTGTCATCATCTTTGTCCTTTTTTCTTTTGCCAATTGTGTAAAACTACTCACAAGTCATTTAGAATAATTACCAAAAAGACTGTAGTGCTGAGAATGAAGGGTCCTGAACCTGCAGGAACAATTTGTGTCTCAGACAGAAATTCTGAGCACAGAATCAGGTCCTAGGAGCAGAACAGGAAAACAAATAAATGACTTGGTCCAATCATAACATTGGACCGCAAGTTCAGTAGAAAGGAAGTTAGCTATTAAATATAATCAGCAAGAAAGAGAGGGTCTAAAATGTTTCTCTTTGTCATTTTGGTCGAACGCCATTCTACAGAATACATTCGGAATTAAGATACTTGTGTGTATTCAGCTTAATTAAATATTTAATCACATGTCATGCAGTTATTATTTCTGCTCCTATCATTTTCCATAACACTCGACAGATTTGGCTAATTTTTAACATTTCTGTTGACTTTCTAGAAATCGAACACTCTTGCTTCATGCTTCAACCGCTCTCCCCATTTTCTAAGAGCCTTTCCTTCCCTCACCACCTAAAGCCTGCTAGTGATTGAGCCGGATTAGTAATCATTCTCCTGACATTTCAAGGTTCCTTTTCACCAAAATGAAATGCTCATGACATATCCAGGTTGAAAAGCGAAAGCACCTTATGGATCTGTTTTGAGTCCTACATATTCGCAGAGCTGTTACTTGTTTTTAATCAGAAGGAAAATGCAAAGGCTTGTATAATATGAGGAGAGGAGGTAAGGACTGGAGACTAGGTGAGGTCATTTAATTAAAAGGTGTAAGACAAATAGACCATCGGATTTAGCTAGTCCTTTTAGAAAAGCCTGCTTGGCAGACCTGAGTGATAAGCTAAATTAATACATGTGAATTTGGAGGGAGGAGGGAAGAGGGGGATGGGGAGTGGGGGAAAGAGAGATCCTTTTCAGCCTGAAGTCTTAGATGCTGTGGTTTTCTTTTTCAGGTTCAGGGTTAGAGGCTAAGCAAAAAAAAAAAAAAAAAGAATCAGTTGCAGAAATGCATGATTGAAGAATACATTCAAAGGGAGTTGTCTGCCTTTCCTTTCTTCCTCATCTAAAGGAGGGCAGCATTGTAAGTTATTTGTCAGCCTTTTCCTCTAGTTATTGAAACTTGGGCTGTTGCTTGAAAGAAGCTTGCAATGGAAATTTCAATGGTGTACATATGTATATATTGTGGAGAGTGGGGTGTGTCTATATGCAGTGTTCCAGAAAGAGTCTGACTACATTCTTGGTTGTTCAGACACCGTAGGGATTGAAGCAATTGTGCTGTGATATTATTATTGTATTGCTATCATTATTGCCATTAATGATTCCTTTTGGATATTTTAGGCTGCTTAGTTTTATATATTCATATTATATATATATGCACACATACATACATACACACATGCGTGCATGGACACACACATGTATGTATATATATGACTATAAAACCCTTTTTCTTTCAGAGAAGATATCCCTGATATTCCTAAGGTTTACAATTGCCCACAATCCTTCTCTTAAAGTCTCTCCCTTTAGGATTGCCAAAGACAAAAGCAACAGCAATAAGGAAATATGGTTATTAAGTATAATCCAACCAAGAGTCAGGAGCATACATTCCACTGAGGGGAGGAAGGAGTGGAGTTTTGGGTGATCACTCTGCTTATTTGTATGAGGTGTATACATTTTCACAGGTTATCTATCATAACTGGGTAGTAGAAGGGGAAAATACTAAAAGACTGTATAGTAAATTTATCTCCTTTGGGAAGAACAATTGGCCCTGAGAGTAGTTTATTCCATTTGGTTCACTGTTGGATCTAACCCAGCACCACTATTGTTTAGTATTGAGATAGTACTTTATATCCAAAGGGTTACTTCACAATCACTTTGCTAGCTATTAGATTTTAGAATATGACCATGCCACGCATGGGCCATTAAAGTCCAATAGATATGCCTACCAGAAGCGCACTTCCTGGAACTTTATTCTTTATGCCCATCAAAACAAGGTAATGGATCTGAGATTCTATGAAATGCCCTCAGTTTCAATTCCAATTTTGAATGTGTGGCAACCTAAGACTAAACACTGATTGATGGATAAGGCAAAGAAGAACAATTAGTAAAAGAATGAATGGAGATGCTGTTCACATTTCTATTATCAAGGAGAAGCAGTGATTTATAGGAAGAGTCTGGCTAACCACCATTAACATCATTAGCTCCCATCAGTTGGTTAAAATACCTTTAAATTTCACTGTAAAAGGTTACGTTGACAGTACATTTTTTCTTACAAATCTTAGAAATTTTATTTAAGGTAGGAAAGTTTTATATTTCACAAGAAAAAGTAAAGAGATGTATATATGTATGTAGGCACACATACACACACAAACACATATTTTTTTTTCTGTTTGCCTTTTTTTCTCTAACACAGTACCACCAGACCACAGCTTGAAAGTAAGTACTAACCGGAAAAAATACATAAATATGTTTGCAAATAATTTCATATGTAAATAATTATGAAGACCTGGGTTCAAGTTCTGCCTCTGACATACACATATATGTGTGTGTATAGACACATGCATGTATGTATGCAAGATTCTGATTATAGATGCAGCCTCATCCCTTTTATATCTGTATACATACATACATATTTTATATATAAACACACACATGCACATATATGAATGTATGCATTTCTAGATCTTGATATATAGTGACTTGTCCAGAGTCAAATAGTTGGTGTGTATAAGAAGTTTGACCTGAAAATAGAAGATAGTAAACAAAACCTCAGGTTCCGAGTTAAAGATAGATGGATGATGATGGATGAATAGATAAATAGACAGACACATAGGTAGATAGAGAGATAGACAGAGAGACAGGTAGACAGAGAGACAGGCAGATAGATAGATAGATAGATAGATAGAAGTATTCATTGAACCCTTACTCTGTGCCAGACATTGTGCAGGAATATAGATATAGCAAAAAGAAAGACAACCTTTGCTCTAGGCCTCAAGAGGAAAGACATTATATAAAAGGGAACTGAAAAGAACAAGTGATTGGTTGGGGTGGAGGGGCTGCCTTCATGGGACTTAGTATAATCATAATCATTAAACAGTAAATTTCTTGAGGATGGTCCTGTCTTTTGTCTCTTTTTGCAACCCCAGCACTTAGCACAATCCCTGGTAAAAATAAGTGCTTAGCAAATGTTCATTGATTGATAAGATGGCAGCTAGAATCCGGGTAGAAAAGTATTTTAAGTTAATATTGAGGCTCTGTTGACTATATTCCTGTGAAAACATACACTTATCAATCAGGAAGATCTGAATTCACATCTAATCTCTGATTTATAGTGACTGTGTACCCACTGGTAAGTTACTATATACAGAAATCAATCCATATACCTGTGTGATGACTGAACCAAACTTGGGATTTCATTGATCTAATGTAGATCAGCACTTTCTCTGCTACTTTTACAGATTTGTGTGAAACACTGGAAGATTAAGTAACTTGCTGAGGGTCAAGTAATCAGGAGGCACCAGAGGCAAAATTTAAACCAAGGTCTTCTCGATTATGAATATTTCTATTTCAGAGAAATAGAAGTCAATGCTATAGGTGAAATAAATTTAAGTATAGCTTATATTGGAACTAATATAATATGTTCTGTTTGTAAGTAAGAAACAGTAACTGCTAAACCAGAGTTATGCTTGTAGTTTTATTGTGAAATATAATCTTTTGCTAATTTAAATGTACACCTCTCCCTACACCCACACCAACACCCACACTTACCCACACACCTACACCTACCTTTAGTCACTTCGGCACGTGTGTGTGATACAGACACACATACACACACACAAAGAGTACCCTAAAATCTTGGTTAAATTTTAATCTATAGTAGATTTAGACTTGTGGAATACCCTGTACATACAATGTTGCTGTTGCTCAGTCATATCTGACTATATTATCCATGGGTTTTTTGGGCAAAGATTCTGGAGTGATTTACCATTTCCTTCTCCAGTGGATTAAGGCAAACAGAAGTTAGATGACTTGCCCAAGTGTCTGAGGTCAGATTTGAACTCAGGTCCTTCAGATTCCAGGTCCAGCATTCTATCCACTGAGTCACCTCCTGTGACTCATAAATGCATAAATATCAATATCAGGAGCAGTGACATGAGCACTCCCTTCATACCCCATTTCTAACTTAGTGGTTAAATTCTGGAAAATTGCCTGAGGCACACAGAGATTAACTGATTTTTTTCCCAGGGTCATACAAGTAGCAAATATCAGAAGGAAGATTTGGATCGGTCCTTCCTTATTTCATGTTTCCAAAGGCAACACTCTTCCCCCTCAGCCTGACACTGACTCCTGTCCTTACCCCCACAGTTGTATACGCTGAAAACACCAATAGCACTTCTGAACACCAATAGTAATTCTATTGGGGACGAAGGGGATATTGTCTAGATTTATAGTAATTCAGCATGTATTATTTCATTACTTCATTACATACTGTGAGGTTTTTTAAGTATGTGACGTACTGTTATGTAAAGAGAGAAACTAAAGCACAGAAATCTTAAATGATTTGTTTAAGGTAATGCAGTAAGACACTGAGAGGAGGAAAAGAACTCTCTTTTCCCACACTAGTAGAATGCTATGAGGAAAATGGCTGTTTTCATTTCGAACACTGTAACATCCCCACCACCTGCCATCTAATCTGATACAAAATGGGTGCTAATTAAGTTCTTTTGAATTAATTAAAAAAACAAAACACAACTTCTAATTTGCTTCTCTTGTACAGTTTAAGAGAAAGTCTTTTTTTTTAAAGAATATCCTCATATGCTAAACAACGTTTTCATTTTTCACTATGTTTTCTGATCATCTAAATTAAAATGTTTCAAAAACTTCTCACACATCAGCGCAGAGTTTTTAACTATTTTTATTGATCTCTACTGGAAACATGTATCCATCCGTGCATCTATTCATATTTTTTCAACAAACATTTCTTAAGTGACCACTTTACACAAGGTATTATGGTGAGTGCTAGGCTACAAAGATATATAGCAAAGGCACTTGTCTTGAGATGTTCACAATGTAACAGGAGGAAGAAGTATGAGATTAGCTATGATACAAAGGAGAGCGAAATAAGAGGCAGGGATGGGGAACCTGTGCTTTCAAGGCCATATGTGTTCCTCTAGGTCCTCAAGAGCATCACTTGACTGAATTCAAACTTGACAGAACAAATCTCCTTAATAAAAGGATTTCTTCTGTAAAACATGGACCCAGTCAAAAGACCACAATCATGGACCTCATTCCTGCGCAGGCAAAAAAAAAAAAAAAATGATTTTCACTTGGTTGATGGAGTGTAGCTAGGGAAGATTTTATGGAAGTTGCATATGAGTTGGTGTTTGAAGTGATAGAGGGGCATCAGTCATAGGAATTAGTGGAAATTCGTTTTAGTCATAGGGCATGGAGACAGGATGGGACAGGATTAAAACATATTATATAGTAGATAGAGTGCTGGGCCTGGAGTCTGGAAACTTCCTCTTCCTGAGTTCAAATCCAACTTCAGACACTTACTAGCTGTGAGACCTTGGGCAAACCGCTTAATTTTGTTTGGCTCAGATTCTTTATCTGTAAAATGCTCTGTAGAAGGAAACAGCAAACCACCACAACATCTTTGCCAAGAAAACCCCAAAAGAGGTCTCAAAGAGTTGGATAGGACTGAAAAACAACTAAACAAAATAGTTTGGCAGAAAAATTAATGTATTTTTTAAAAAAACTATTTTATTTTTCCAAATACTTGTGAAGACAATTTTAAACATCCATTTAAAAAAAAAGCTTTGAGTTTCAAATTTTCCCTCTTTCTCCATCCTCTCACCCATTCATAAGATGGTAAGCAATTTCATATAGGATATGTATGTATACATATATGTGTGGGTGCACACACATGTATATATTCAATCATTTAAAACATGTTTCCATATTAGTGATGCTGTCAAAAGAAGAAACAGACTAAAAATGGAAGAAAAAAACTACAAAAAATAAATGTAGTGAAAATAGTATGCTTCAATCTGCATTCAGACTCCCATCATTTCCATATGTGGAGACAGCATTTACTTTTTTTTAATATAAATTTATTTATTTAGCTTTTTACATTCATTTTCACAATATTTTGGGTTCCAAATTTTCTCCCCATTTGTCCCCTGCCCCCACCCCAATACCCCAAGCAATCTAATTTTCCCTATCACCAATCTGCCCTCTCTTCTGTCATCCCTCCCTTCTCTTGTCCCCATCTTCTCTTTTGTCCTGTAGGGCCAGATGACTTTCTATTCCCCATTACCTGCATTTCTTATTTCCTAGTAGCAAGAACAATACTAAACAGTTGTTCCTAAAACTTTGAGTTCCAAATTCTCCCCATCCCTCCCTCCCCACCCATTCCCTTTGGGAAGGCAGGCAATTCAATATAGGCCCTATCTGTGTAGTTTTGCAAATGACCTCCCTGATAGTCGTGTTGTGTAAGACTAACTGGATTACCATCCCTCCTAACCTGCCCCTCATTGTTTCTCTTCTGTCTTTTGATCCTGTCCCTCCCCAAGTGTTGACTTCAAATTGCTCCCTCCTCCCTTTGCCCTCCCTTCCATCATCCCCGCCCCCCCCCCCCCCGCAATATCTCCTTCTCCCCCACTTTCCTGTACTGTAAGATAGGTTTTCATACCAAAATGAGTGTGCATTTTATTCCTTCCTTTAGTCGAATGTGATGAGGGTAAACTTCTTGTTTTTTTCTCAGCTCTCCCCTTTTTCCCTCCACTAAAAAGTCTCCTGCTTGCCTCTTGAATGAGATATAATTTACCCCATTCCATTTCACCCTCTCTCCTCCCACTACATTTCTCTCTCACCGTTTACCTTAATTTCTTTTAAGATATGGTCCCATCCTGTTCAATTCACTCTGTGCTCTCTGTCTCTGTGTGTGTGTGCTCTATTTGGTACTCACTTAAGGTGAAGTAATGTCCATTCAATGAATAGGCCTTCACTCTGCATATATGAACAGCTTTTTCAAGTTTCACTTCTTCTGGCAAGTCAGAGCATGTCTTATATCCTTTCTCTTGTTTGTGTTATCTTCTCCAAGAAGAATATTAGTCACTGAAAAGATCATTTCCCACAGTACAATAGTACTGAACAAGAGACCTGGTAGTCCTGAGCCTTTTAGATTCCTGAAATTGCCCCAAATCTGGAGTCCATCAGGATAGCTGTTTGGTCACCTATACACAGGAAAACACAAAACAAAGGAAATAGCCAGGGCCTGAATATCCCGTCTCAGGTTTACCTACTTAGCACATGTGATAAATGCCAAGTGCAAGCAGTCACTATTGATTCTAAGTTATATACTCAGGTATTAAGGAAGAGATTGAAGAAAAGTAGCTCTTCTTGGATCAGTGGCCAGGACCCTCCCTTCACTGCCATCACAGGGATCAAGGAATCTCTGTGACATTCCTGAGTCCTTCAGCACTCAATACATATCTCTGGAAATAGACAAGTTAAGCTTAGCTTAGCTCCACATATGCTTGAAGGGATGTGCTCTATCCCCATTACTTTTTTTGGTAACAGGTCTCCTTATCATGCCCATGTTAAAAATACAAGGCTACTTAGTTACACATGGACCTAAACAATCTCACTACTGATAAATCTAGAAGTTTTTACATTCTTCATTTCTGATATGTACTACTTTATCCTTCCTTAAACAGCCTGACACCTCTCCTATCTCTTATTTCCCTTCCCAGGTACTCACTATATTCAAGCTAGGCTTGATGCTGACCCAGTTGTTTTTATCCCTACTGCAGCCCAGAACTCAAGCCTCAACTTCAGCCTGTTTGGTAGCTGGAATTACATGTATTACCCCTAGCTTTACCTGTATTAAATAAGTAACTCTATAATGATAATAATATCACTATACATATGATTATACATGTTGCACAATCAACTATGTAATATAATTGATATTATATAGTGTCATTCTATTGTTATTATTCCAACCTCATATAGCCCTTTAAGGTTGTAAAGTGCTTTACATATATTTATTCATTTGATCTTCACAACAACCCTATGAGTTAGGCACCATCATTAACCCCATTTTAGATTAAGAAGTTGAGTTTGTGTGGCATGTAAGTATGAGAAGCACCACAGCGTAGTGGATAGAGAGCCAGTCTCAGAACCAGGAAAACCCATATTCAAGGACTGACTCATATATTTTGGCCAAACTACATTTTTTCCTTCATCATTGAGAAACTTGAAATTTACTGGGAGACACAAAATACTGACAATCTCAGTGAAAGTAAGTAGAAAATGGTAATGAATGACAATATCACTTTTGGATCTCATATTATAATATAATCATCATCATATTGGCTAAAAATAGAAAGAAAAATCACTGGAACCAACTTGATAAGCAAGTTTTCAGAAACAATCAAACCAAATATAGCAACATAAATTATTTTGCAATGGATCTCTCATCTATGAGAACTACAGTGGAAACTGGAAAGAAATTTAATAAAAATAAGTTTTAGATCAATGTCTTAAACCATGGCTACTACAATAAGCTCAAAATGAATATGTAACATGAATATTGCAGTTCATACCATTAAAAAATCTGAGGGAAGCAGGTTGGTATCTGGCTAAGGGAAAAGTTCTTTACTAAATGGAATAGAGATGAACAGGAAAGATAAAATGGATAATATGAATTACATGAAATCTAAAAGATTTTGCACTAACAAAATCAATGCAGCTATGATAATTATATCTGTTGATTGGGAAAATGTTAATTGTGTTGCATGTTTATGAAATCTGTAGCACAAAATGTCTCTGATGTGATTTTTACATATATAATTTAAAAGGACTCAATACAATAATGTAAGAAAAGTCATTAAAAGTCTTTAGCAGGGTATATGATTTGGAGGTGGAAAGGATGGGTCTGATGTGAGGGTCAAGTAATAAGAGGTTGTGTTTAATTGGACTGGACACTACAGGAGGGATTGTGAAGGGTACAAAAAATTGGTAAAATGAAAAAGTATCTGTTTTACCAAGGACAAAGGTAATGAAGATCTAAATTTGGATGCAACAATGGAAATAGAGAAAAATAGACAATCAACAAGCTTGTTGCAAATTTAAAATGTTGGAATTTAGCCACTGATTGAATGTGGCAGGTAAAAAGATGTAGTCAAAGTAGTCAAAGATGACTTCAGAGTGTTATGGATGAACAGGATAGGAGGGAATTGAAGAGTAAGGGCAGGTTTTGGAGAGAAGATAGGTTTGCTTTTATACATGTTGTTTCAAAGAAAAAACCCGCTCAATGAGAGAGGTCTAGTGACTAATTTGAAATACATGTTTGTAACTTGGAAGAGAAGTCAGGACTGAGGCTTTTTAAAAGTCAGCCATGAAAAAGTGATAGTTGAAGTCCAAAAGTGGATGATGTCACCAAGAACTGTGTTTTGCCTATTCTAAAATGACTTTCCCTTGACCCTGTTTCCTTACGGCTCACATTTCTCATTCCCTGCCAAAATTCTCGAAAGAGTAGTCTATTTTTATCAGCTTTACTTTGTTACCACCTACTCACCCCTCAATGTCTTGCAATCAGACTTCTGCCCACAATCTTGAGGAAATTTCACTCTTAAAAGTTACTAATGACTTCCTAATAATCCAATCCAATGACATCTTCTCAGACTTCCACCACCTTGATCTCACTGCAAACTTTGTCACTGTTGACGACTCCCATTTTCTTGATAATCTGTCTTCAATTTTCTTCCATGGTAGTGTTCTCTCCTGGTTCACCTTGTAACATTCGATTATCATTCATTCTTCCTTGTCCCATCTCCAAACTATGGGCACCTCACAAGATTCTATACTCAGAACATTCTCTTTCCATTTTGCATCTCACTTTTACAATCTCATCTACTTCTGAGGTTTCAGATATGACTCCTATGCAGATGTCTCCCAAATCTATATCTACTACACCAACTTCTCCCTTGAGTTCCAGTTGTCCATTTCCAATTACCTGATAGATATTACTATTGGATATGCTATTGTCACCTCAATGTCAACATATCATAGCAAAATCGTTTCCCCCAACCTTCGTAAAACCTTTCCTACTTCCTAAATTGTCTGTTTCATTTTCAGTGGTACCATCATTCCTCCAGTCATCATAATTAAAAGTCTTGAAGTAACAGGCCTATACAACCTGTAACATGGCATGGGATTTCAGGAGGTCTGTGAAAAATGTAAAAGAAATGTAGAGGAAAATGAAAAAAAAAATTCTTTGGTGTACTGCAAGTAGCCAGTGGACCATAAGCAGCCTGCAGTCAGCAGGTTGTGCAGTCCTGCCTTAGTGTCTCCTTTCTACCTTCTTGATAATGAATTCATTTATAAAGGCTATTCAGAAAAGGCATCATGGCATTCTGGAGCATTGGGTTTGGAGTCAGATGGACTGGACCTTTGCTATTTGCCCAATATTCATGTTACATATCCAATCAATGATGAATTCTTCCAATTTCTATTTCTATAACATCTCTACCTCTGCTCTACCAATATAACCACCACTTAAATTTAGGCCCTCTTCACCACCCAACTTATTATTGCAACAGCTTCCTAATTGTTTTCTATGCCTCAAATCTCTCCCCATTCCAATCCATCCTTCACACATTGAATAAAATTAAATCAGACACACATGTGCTTAGTGAGCAATAGACTACCACAGAGACATAGTTTGAATGAAAAGAGTATTATCCCCTTGTACAGCTAAACTCTCAACTTCTTCTGTCAAATAGATTTCTTATAATTAATGTTAGGGCTTAAGATATCAATTCTTCTTTTCAGTGCCTTAGATGTAGGATTTTTAATGCCCCTTTAAATCCATCTCAATTACTTTCTTCCTATTTCTCTTGCTGCTGAAGCTTCTGGACCACTAGACTCTTTGCCTTGAGTAACTAAATCCTTCTATCTATGGAACATCTGGGGACTAAAATGATGAGGAATATGTGAGCACAGATTTACATGGCCTGTTGGTCCAACAATATCTAGCCACCCACAGCTATCTTTTTTAATTCTTCCCCTGCTGCTATATTAACTCTGCTTCAGTGCACCATTTTCCACTCATGTCTCAGGAAACTAAAGACAGTCTCTGCTCTCAAGGATCTTAAAATCTAATCTAGGGAAATAATACACATAGGAGACTAGTGATCAATGAAGATGATTTTGGTCTGGAAAGTCACAGAAATAATGAATGGAAACAGGGGAATCTTTCAGCACAACCTTCCTAATATCAGTGGTAATGCCGGTCTGATTACAATTTCAGTAGATACTGTGCTGAGTTCATAGTAAACATGTCATCAGATTTTTCTTCTTCATGCATTCATTTATTTATTCATTCATGATTTGTGATTTTTTTAAGAAAGAGATCCCTTCCCTAGTATAAAGTAGTATGGAATTTGGTGATTTGGTTCAAGGGAGTCTAGGGCATCTTAAGTTGTCAAGCACATAGTTTGTCTGACTTCCTCCACTGTATTGAATGAATTTAGTTGGTATTTATGCTATATGTGTACATATATGTTTATTGCTTATGTTATATATGGTCACTAAATCACAATATAAGATTCTATTACCTCTTGATGCTGGGGTTTTGCCAGAGTGAATAAGTCCTAATGATTGGGCTTCATGGGTTCCTGACACTGTACAGTTTCAAAGAATGAAACAATTCCTACTTTCTAGGAGCCTACATTTTAATACATATTCCCAGCTCTGACTCCATGTACTACCAATATGAGTCCTGGAATTGGGGAGAAGGCAAGGATATAACAGGTTATAGGATATAAAAGGTTACAACAAGGAAGAGGCAGAGAAAAATGGAGGAAGTTCTTGCAGTGTCTGGGTACAAATACATACATAAACAGAGGGTGCAGGTGTGAGATAAGTACAATGGAATGATATCCCAAAATAGCAAAATTAAGGGATAAAAAAGAATATTGTATTGGAATAAGAGGGAAGGGGGAGATAGAATGAGTCAAGTCATCTCACAAGAAAGAGGCATGAGATAGTTATTACAGGGAAGGCAAAGATGTGGTAGTGGTAGTGGGCAACGCCAACCTTACTCTCATCAGAATTGATCCAATAAGGGAATAATATACACATGCAGTTGGATATGGAAATACTGTTTTTATGTGTAATTAAGGGGAATAAAATATTATTCAAAAAGAAAGAAAAAAGGGAAAGAAATTTGAAATTGCCTAAAGAGAAATAGAACTATCATATCTTACATCTTGGAATCTCTCTCCATGAAAGCTGGAAGGACACAGTCATCTTATATACTCTCCTCATTTTGCAGATGAGAAAATCTGAGACCTAAGAAAGGTTAGTGGTTGATCCAAGATCACATGGATATTAAGTGCCAGAGGCAAAATAGATCTTTCTGCTGGACCCTGCTACCTCCCTCTTTCAAATTTTCCTCCTCTCCTATTTACAATTTTGTCCTGAGTTAGTGTAGCTATACAGATCCAAAATTACTTGGCACATAAAAGTAGAAGGCTGAGGCAATTTGAGTATAGTGGGTGGTCTATATACTTGTACCTCATCTTGCTTCGTAGACTCAGAGGCTGAATTTATTGAAAACTAAAAAGTTACACGCAAAAATGTGTCAGAGTCTAGAATTAGTGCCCATAATTGAAATGGAGGCGATTTCAAAATGTAAATAAGGTGAGCCCAAGAATGGGAGGTTTTCTGTTGACAAAATATTCTTTCTAAGTTTTCTTTGGGATATACTTCCTTTTGAACGTTGCAAGTGAGCAAGATTCAGAGATAGGAATTCTATTATTGCTATTTTGTTCCTAATACATTTTTCAGCAGCAAAAATGTCTTTGTGCCACTAAACAACAGCTACTTGCAAGCGAAAAGGGAACAAAAGCTCATAAAACCGCAATAAAATATTTATTTGTCTTCAGCAATAGGATTAATTTTATCACTGTAGATTTATGACCCTAGAAATTCGTGGCTAGATATTAAATATATCAAAATAGCAGAACAAGGAGCTCGTATTAGGAACTGTGTTGTGAAACTTGTGATTTATTGGAGAGAACAGATTTCGGTTTTGTTTCTTCATCTTTTTTTTTTCCAAAGGACTTAATAAAACAGAAGCAAAATTGAATTAGCCTGGCATAAAGTTTAATTGCCTGACAAAAATTTGATACTGCTATTGTGTTACTGTTAATGTATAGCATACATCAGACTTGTGGGTTCCTCTTCTTTATACCCCCCAAACCTGAATGGTGGGGTGGTAATATGCGGTGGTAACAAGGGATGTGTTAGAAATGATTCTTCTCTGGACCGTGTTTTGTTTCCTGAAATGGAGAAGTTCCTTTCACAGTGGCCTTTCCAAAAAGGGAATACATGACTTTATAGCTCTGTGGCTTCTCCCCTGGCAGTCTCTCAGATGTAAGCCAGTCTTCTTAGGAGCCCTCCAGCTTTGGAGCGCTCTAGCTCTTGTGATAATGTGTCTGCCTTCATGATGTTCAGAGCTGTACATCTGGGAGGGTTGCTTTTTTATGACAGGGATAGCTTGATGGCAGAAAGTCATAAAAGACAACACAAAATCTACAATTTTCAATCTTTCTGGGTTTTGAATTCCTACTACAGCTATGAATTACCTTCCTCCTCCTCACAAGAGTTGGATTTGTGGGTTTGTTTTGTTCTGAGGGATTTTGTGGGTTTTTTTCTTTTTGAGATCTAAGAAGCATTATTTTGAAAACACAACAAAACATAGACACCTGAGCTTTGAGTAAAAGAAAAAGAGTTGGATTTCTTTCTGTGAAGAAAGGTGATAGTCAATAACCCAGGCTTGCTTCTGAAGAAAAGCCGTCATAACTCAGATAGCAAAAAACATAGGAATAGAAATGCCAGACCCTGGTGATATCACAGTTTATAGCCAGGGACCCTTTAGGTCAATATTTTCTAACTCTCCCTCCTCTTCCTCCAAGTTTCCTCTTCCCTCAAATTTTACCAGGTCATAAACTTTTAGTATCTTAGGTCTACAAGCATGTATATATAAATGTATTTTTGCATGTCTATATGTGTATATGCATGTGCATATGCAAATATACATGTATATATACATTTCAAAGTATTATATGTTTTATATTAATATGTATCATAATGTGTATATGTATGAGGGATAGTAATGATTTCTTTCTGGAGGAATATGAAGCTCCCTAATACGTGCATGCATTGCATGTGCACATAAATGTATGTTTGTTGTCACAGTTATATGCATATATATGTATGTGTAAACTTACACATACATTCACAGGTATGCATACAGTATACATATACATGACTAAATACAAATGTATGTGTACATATGCAGTGTACTAGTGACATACATTTATGAATATGTATATGTATAGGTGTGTACATACACATGCACTTGTATTCCAATATGCTTATACGTACGTATTTACAGAAACATATGGTTGGTTGTCCTTCGTTCTCAAAGGGGACCAAAATGACATCACTATGCTAGAGTCAAGTTACAATGTGTCCAACTGTGGCTAAACAGATCAATATGAGCTCGGAATGTTCTATCACAGGTTGGGTACAAATAGTTCATGTGAACATTTGGGGTGGATTCTCTAAATCTGTACATCTTGTGTTTCCTTTGAGCTACTTCAATTCTGCTTTGCTCATAGAGCACGGCACCTTCTCTAATGTAGACATTCTATGTTGAGCGATCCTGTTCTAGTGTCTCCCATGCCACACAATTAATTCCAAAATTCTAAGGAGAGACCTTGAGAATGTCCCTGTATCATTTCTTCTGACCACTATGTGAATGCTTGTCCTGTATGAATTCTTCATAAAATAATATTTTTGGCAAGTGAACATTTTGCATTCGAGCAATGTGGCCAAGCTGTTGGAGCTGTGTTCTCTGAAGTAGAGTTTGAATGCTTGGCAGTTTAGTCCAAGAAAGGATCTCGGTGTCTGGTATCTTTTTCCTGCCAAGTGATCCTCAGAATCTTCCTAAGACTATTTAAATGGAAGCAATTCAGTTTCCTGGCATGGCTCTGGTAGACTGTCCAGGTTTCACAGGCATGCAACAATGAGGTCAACACAATGGCTCTGTATACCTTCAGTTTGGTAGTCAGTCTAACATCTTCTCTCTCACAATTTCCCAAAAACAGTGAGCTAGCTCTGGCAATGTATGGGTCAATTTCATTATCAATGTGTACATCCCTGGAGAATACCCTACCAAGATAAGTGAACTTATCCACAGCATTCAAAACTTCTCCATATGCTGTAACCAATAGTTCCCTATGGATGGTATGACGGTGGTTGATGGAGCACTTGTGTTTTCCTGGCATTAATTGCGAATCCAAAATTAACACAAGCAGCAGAGTTGATCCATACTTTGTTGCATCTCAGCTTCCGAGACTGTACTGAGTACACGATCATCTACAAACAGAAAATCATGCACTAATATTCCCTCCACTTTGGTCTTGGCTTATAGCCTTTCAAGTTATAGAATTTACCATCAGTGTGGTAGCTGACCTCTATCTATTTATCTATGTTAAAAGCCTACTCTTCTCATTCTATACTTTGTCCTGAACTTTGGAAAGCTACTGAATTAAAGCTACCAAAAGTAGTGGCACACACAGTAAGGAATTTAAATATTTTACCCATTCATAATAGGGTTTGACTTGGGAAACAATCTAAACTATCATCACTTCTCCCTCCATCCATCTCCTCCAGTTTTTGGATGTTGCAATCCAAAACACCAAGAGTAGCCTCAGGGCAGGATGTAAGCACCAATATAAGTGAGCTGATCACAGCAAAATTCACAGAAGTATGTAAATCTTTTTCAGACTGGATTTGCTGGTTTTCCCCAGTCACCACATCTTCCTCATCCCAGTGCTTCCAGAGGTCTTAGAAGATGAATAAGTAAGCCAGTTACTCTACTCTATTATTGTTCTTCCTACAAAATTTAACCCATTTGCTTGTCTTACTTTATCTTGGAGGCAAATACATTGTTATATGTCTCAAATATGCTTGGGAGACTAGTTAGATTCAAAGGGGACAAGTACTTTCCTTCTTTTAACCAGATTTAGTTTGCACTGCTGTCTAAGTAGGGAAGGTGCTAAAAATAACACAAGATGTAAACCATTGACAGCCAATCATTATTCTTTTGTCTTTCAATCTGACTGGGAATGATTCCCTGACAGCCAATCAGGAGGCTTTTGTCTCAAAAATGCTATGAGCTAAAAAATAGTCCTGAAGATCCATAAGAGTTTATAATGGAATGGGAGTCACCTTGGTGTTCTTGCTACCATTTAATTCCATTTTCTCTCTTTCTGCTTGGAAAATTGAAGTGGTAAGACTCCCCGACACCTCCATGATGATTCTCCTGGTGCCACCTCCTAACATTTACAGATCTGCCTTATTCCCTTGTTAGCTTTTCATGAACTAATTTTCCCCCGACCTCTTCCTCTGGAAATAGATCAAGTACATTACACATTAGGTCTAAAGTTGGAAGAACATCTACATGCTAGGCATACTCTAATGAGTTCCCAAGATAATATCTCAAAAGATGGAATATTCTATTCAACCCTTTTTTATTTGACTAGTACAATACCCTTGTTCTGATGTCACATTCCTCTTTTTACAGTCTTAACCCTATAGTTAGCCATTTCTACAGCCCTGGAATTCCTTGCCTCGCTGTCCTTTCATGCCTTGACAAAACCAAACTCATGCCATTTTCTTTTTTACTCCTATTGTTATGCTACTGAAAGCCACTAGAGATGATCCTACATAAAAGTATATTATCTGATCTCAACTGACCATTATTTATAATTCTTTAATTCTCCTCTCCTTCTTTCCCTTCCCCCAACTCTTCTCTTTTCTTTTCTCTCCCCTCTTTTTCTTCTTCCCTTTCCTTCCTCTCCTCTCTTCAACTTTTCAGTACAGTCCTAATCTGAGGAAAATGTTATATCGACAAGGCTAAGTCCTCTCTGTTTGTATCTTTGGTCAGATCCCTTCCGAAAGCTTGTTTAACTAATTATCCCTTCTCTCTTCTATTATCAGTTTCTTTTCATCTATCAGCTCCTGTCTACAGACTACCTAGAATTTTGCCATTCTGAAAATCAAACGAACCATAACAAAACTTTTATTTGACCCTGACCCTGTGCTTGGCAAAGACTGTAACTGAAGATAAGCCTTCTGACTGAACCACTTTAACTACACCATATAGATGATAGACTTAAGGAGCTTTGCACTGATATGAGAAAACATGGAGATATTAACGAAGAAAAACATTTTGTACAATCAGGATACTAGTATCTTTCACTGACAAAGTACCATTACAACTGGGAGGCCATAGGGATACTAGTGAGCAAACTATCTCAACCAATGATCCTCTACTTATGGACAAAATACCTGAAGATGTTCTGTCTTCATTTCCTTCATTCATCAACTAATTACCGAATACCTGTTTTGTATAAATTCATGAACTAGTACCTGGGACACAGAAAGATGAATAGGACATGGTCTGGTCACAATTGATCTGGAAAACAGATTGAGGAAAGACGATACAAGAACTGAAGGAGTTATCAGAAGGTTATGACAAAAAAAAGAACCTGTATGAAATATTATAAGAAATTATTAAGCAAAATTGTCTTGAAGTTCTAGAACGAGAGGTAAAGTAGAAATAGAAAAAAAATCTACCGTTCACCATCTGAAAGAGATCCCAGGAGGAAAATGCACGGGAATGTCATAGTCAAGTTTCAAAACTTCCAAGTTAACAAGAAAATATTGCAAGTTACAACAACGAATAAATAAGAAGATTATATGCTCTAGAAATACAGTTAGAATTTCACAAGACCTACCAGCATCTACTCGAAAGTACTGTAGGCCTTGTAATATTATGTTTTGGAGAGCAAAAGAGCTGAGGTTGCGTCCAAGAATAATTTACCCAGCAAAACTGAGTATAATCCTGAATGAAAAAATGGATATTTGACAAACTGAAAGACTTCCAGGTATTTGTAACAAAAAGACCAGAATGCAATGGAAAATCCAATATGAAAGATCCAGAAGAAATATAAGGAAAACAGCAAAGACTAAGTATAAGGCACTTGTTAAGTTCAAGCTATTTATTTGTGTGTGCACGTGTGTGTATATGTATGTGTGTGTGTCTGTGTATGTGTGTGAAAATATGAGTATCTTTAAAATTGCCATAATTACTAAGGTGTTTTAGTGATTCTACAAAAATTGGGTAGGAAAAGGTTAAAGGGAGCAATTATAGTATAGAATAGGGTGTGAAAGGAAAAGTAATGCAGAGGAAGCAAGTCGAGGTAGAAGGTTGATAATGTTGAAACCTTATTCTCATTTGAGTTGAAGAAGAAGCAGTGTCATATCTGGAAGGGTATAGGAACTGTCTGAACATGTGGAGAGGAGAGAAAACTTGGGATAAGTTTGGGGAGAGGATGTGGGAAGGACTTGTGGAGGGGTATGAAGGAATTTGGATTGGGAATGTGTGGGGAGATGTGGTAACATTGATAGGGTAAAAAGAGAACCTGAGAGAAAAAATAGTGAGTAAAAATAAGATAAAATGAAATTCACAAACAGTAATTATAACTTTGAATATGAATGGGATGTTTATAGAAGCTCTCTTTGTGTTTTCAAAGAACTGGAAATTGCAGGGATGCCCATCAATTGGGGAATGGCTGAGCAAGTTGTAGTTTATGGTTGTGATGGAATACTACTGTGTTATAAGAAATGATGTGCTCAATGGTCTTAGAAAGGCATGGAAAGACTTGCATGAAATGATAAAGAGTACAGTGAGCAGGACAAAGAGAACTTTATATATATATATATATATATACATACACGTATATATATATACATATATAATGAGAAATATTATTTTAAGAATGACTTTGAGCTACTGTCATTTTGACTCTAATAAATGTGAAAATTTTAAAAAAGTAACATATGGAAGACTACCTAAATCCAGAGAAAGAACTGATAAATAGAAGCATGTATAATTTTACATATATACGTAAATGATATTTATGTCTAATGGTAGCCATTTCTATGGTGAGGCAGGGGGAAAGGAAGGAAAAAAGTTAAAAAAAATGTACATGATAGCTATTAAATATTTAAAAGGAATAGTTAGTTGTACATAGTAGATTTGTAGTTTCATGTGCACATCATCATTATATTGTTATGAAAATGCTTATTTTATTCCATAAATTAAAAATAAAATAATATTCTCTAAAAACAACTAAAATACAAAGTAGAAAAGGAAAACAAAGTCAGAGAAATAGCACAAAATTGCTACAGTAGCTCAGGAGAGAGAGAGAATGCTTTTAGCTTGGGGACTAAGGAAAGTTTTCATAGAGAAAGTGGAATCTGAACTGGTTGCACAAAAGACGGTTGATATTACAATAGTAAATATCTGATCTAAGGAAGGGTCTGTTTATTTGGAGAACTTCAGGTTCATCAAATGAGTCACTGTAAAGGAGATGGTTTTCCTTGATTATGAATCTCAGGGAAGAGGATAGATATTTTAAAATCTGCACTGAAAGAACAAGAGTTAACCAGAAGGTGATATAATATGGCTGGAATCTCAAAAATTCTGGGTGGATCCTTGAGTCAGTTTATAGAAATTCCTGATAACTTTACCCTCAAATTTCCAGTGAGAATGTGACAGAAAAAGGTGTTTTATCTATATGAATTGAAATAACCATGTAGCACATAAATGTATAAAAATATAAAATCACAGAGAGAGCCCTCTAGATATTTCAGTTGGCCATACAGTTCATATGAGTTTGCTATCACAATATGAACTTGTTATGAGCAGCCATTCAGCTATGCTCTGCTCCGACCCAGCCATATCTGAGGTACAGTATTCAGTTCTAAGAATCACAGTTCATAGATGGACACTGATATGGTAGAGAGCACCCAGAGGATGGCGACTCATGAACCAATGTGGCTTAGTAGATGGAAGACTAGATTTAGGGTCAGGAAGACTGGGGTACAAAGTCAGATACCTGTCATGTGACCTTATGCATCTCACTTAAATTTTCTCAGTCTCATTTTCATATTTGTAAAATTAGGAGGTGGTATTAGATGACCTTGAAGGACTTTTTTTCTCACCTTAATTCTGCCAGTCAGCCAAACATGAATTTATTAAATACCTGCTATGTGTCAGGCATCATACTGAGTTCTGAGGATACCAAGACAACTGTGAAACAATACCTGCTCCTCTCACTGAGCTTACTTTCTACTTTTGAGGGGGAAGGGACAAGGATCGAAACTGGTTGATTTATTCTACTTTCCCTCAGAGGACAAAATGAAGAGTAATGGCTGGAAGCTTCTAAAGGGCAACGTACACTTGACAGAGGAAAAATGTCCCAATATGTAAAGTGACCCCAAAGTAGAATGCACTCCTTAGGAGGTAGTAGGTTCCTCTTAATTGGATATCTTCAAGGAAAGATTGGACGAAGGCTTGTTGACTACATTACGGGTAGGAGAGCAAATGTCTTTTTCAAATGAATTTTATTTGAACTAAATGACCAGATAGGTTCCACCAAACTCTGAAAGTCTATGATTCAGTGAAAAACGCACATTAAATTCTCTCCCTATATGCTATTATAAATTCTTCCTCCTAACCATTTCCATAAAACAAATGTGAACTATGAGTTTTTTGGTGTCTAATCCACTCTCACTAAAAATTAGTGTAGATATTTGTTCCATGCTATCATTTTACTAAAAACTTTGTCAGGTAACAACACATTTCCTTATACGTTGGAGGATTCGTATTGTGAAATGGTAGAATTTTAGAAATGGGCTGCCTCATTCACCACAACCCTCAAGTGTGCCATCCTACCCAAGAAATCACAAAGCTTAGCTAGGGCAGGAATCATTTTCTCTGATTTGAAATATTTATGAGTCAGTCTCAAAAGTAAGATTCTCCTCAATTTTACTTGTTCTAATTCTGATAATTGGTACATTAAAATGAACAAATTAGAAACAAGCAACCGGAGGGTGTTGGATTAGCAGGCGTCTTAAAAGCTTTGTAGCTTCCTTGCATAATTATTGAGAAGGCATGTTTAATTAGCATAAAACACATTAGTAACAATTAAAAAAAGTCAGGGTCAACAAATTAACCTTTTTCCAATTTAAAATTGGCTTTTTAAATCTAGAATGTCCTCAGCCCAGCGGAAAGCGCTATTTTATTTCAACGTGATATTCTGATACTATTATGATATTAAAAGTCTTTTTTTTTCCTTTTGGGGTTGCACTATACTAGATGAATAGAGGCTGTCAACCAGGATTTTTGTTTCCAGAGAGACACCCACATGAGACTCTCAAATAGGAAGGCTCAAGACTGAAAAGAATGAAGATGAACCTACAATTTCAAGAGACTGTGTTTTCCTTGCTGGACTCTTTTTGAGCTGCGCGAAAAATAGAATGAAGAGCCTTAAATAGTTGCTCCATTTCCTAATCCCACATCTTGTACCTCAATTGAAAAGGGTTAAGAGCCCATTAAATTCTCTTCTTGGTCCATAAGCTTCTTTTCAGTACCTTTCCTAGGTTGTGAAGAAAATTTCCTGAAGGTTAGCCATTAAAGCTTACTGTACTCCTGAAAATCCTTGACTTACGTCTTGAAACATGGGGTCATTTTAATTATCTATAGATGAAAGACAGCAGTTTGACTCCAACTCACTTTAGGTGTCTCTTATGATGTATAACATCTTAAGAATCCCATAAAAACTGGCTCTCTGGTTAAAATGTAAGAGACTGTTGTGTTTTCCTTGGATTTTCTTTTTTTTATCCTTTTAAACTATGTTTCTATGTGGCTAATTATTACAGATACCAGCAGTATTGACCCTAGTTTCTAAGGATGCTGGAATAAGGCCAATGCCTGAAAAATGAAAGAAGGGAATGTTTATATTCATAGTTGTTCATAAGTAAATTGGATTTTCCTCTTGTCATTAAAAGTTGTCAGTTACAATACTACCCGTGCCTGTAGAGAAAAGGAGGTGGTTACTTGAAGAGGAAAATGAAGAGAAAAAATCATTGTCTGGTCATTGTTCTGTGTGAATAATAGTAGGTCCAACTGAGTTCCTTAATTTGTTTATTATTACGGTATTTAGATGGAGTAAAGATTGTATTCTTGCCCTTTTTAATAGAGATCATTTTAATCCTTTTAATATCAACTTATTAAGTTGTATTTTAAATACTTCATGTTCTCGATACATCAAAGATAGTATGAGGCAATGGAAAAATATTAAAGGTCAGGAGATTTGGGTTCGAGTTCTAGTAGCAGAATGACCTTGGGCAAGTCATTCTACTCTGTCATCCTCTTGTAATCTACCCTTCTCCTGCACTCTCTGGACAATTAAATGCCCAAAGAATCCAGAGGGTAACTCACTGAGTTCTAGAACTCCATGTAGGATGGTCCTGATGGACAAATTCATCAGCATAAACTTACACAGTCCACTATATCTAGACACTCCCAGCCTTACTAATATTCTGCCCCGACCATCTTCTTGCCCCACCACTGCACCCTTTGGACAGCAAAACCTGCAAAGAACATGTGGTCTGAAGCATTGGAATTGGAATAAGAGATACCTAGGTCAAAACCTCATCTCAGATTGCACTCGTTGTGCAACCCTGGTTAAGACATTTGAACTCTTTGTGCCTCAGTTTGCTCATCTGTAAAATGCAGGTTTTTGATATGATGATCTAAATCTGTAATTCTATAATCTTATGATCTGAAAGTGTACATGATCTGTAATCTTCTCTGGTGAAGACAATACACTATTTGATGAGATCATAGATCCCTTAATGTATCTGTGATAGAAGAAGGAATGTTTTTGAAGGTAACTTCTCCAACTTCTTAACCTAAGGAATCATTTCATATATGACATACTCACTTTTATATTAGTTATATTATCATGTACAAATAACTCAACCTCTATGGAACTTTATATCCCTAACTATGAAATGGCAATAATAACAGTGATAAAATAACTCATAGGGATTATGAGAGGATCAACTAAAACAATACAAGTAAGTGCTTTGGAAAAACATTCAAATGCTGTATAAAGGGCACACATACGAGATCACTGCATGGGTTGTCTCTCACTCTTTTACATGGTGTTAGTCAAGAAATGCCTCCTTTTCCAGTTTGTGGAAGCATATGTATCTGGAGATAAATAATATCTCTCTGATAATATTTTTGCCCCTTCTCCTCTATAATTGTTCTTTTGTAATTAATATTCTGCATCCTATTTGTGCCCATCATGTGCTTTCCTATTCCCTTTTGAGTGCCCACCAATTTTAATTTGGGAAAAATTGGTATTTCATGAATTGCTGGCATACAGCTTTCCTGAAAGAATAATGGTTAAAAAAAGTGGGGTGAGGGTGCTTGCTGGTTCAGAGAATAATTGGGGTGGAGGAGAGTCACTAAAAACTCCATGAAAAGATACCCCAGTCTATTCTCCTCCTGTTAAACTTTAAGCCTTTTCTCTTTATATTTGATGGAATTTGGAGAGAAATAATTCTAGGATAAGTTACTATCTTCTTATTCTTCTTTCATATTTAATGTTCAGTGAAATATTGAGAAAGCAGACAAAAATAACAGTTATGTGTAAAATATGTAAAAATTTAAGTTTTACACAATTTATAAAACTTTTATAAAATTTTGAGGGGCAATTTTATCTCTTATACACTCACTGAAAATATCATTCAGGACAACAACTTATACACGTTTCATCTTGTTCCCATATGGTTTTAACTTATCTTTCTAGGTCTCTTTAATATATTATGAGCCTTATTGGTGTACCTAGTTTGGACACTAAGATTGTTGGTATAACACCATCTATTAAGAATGATATTCTTAAATTATCATGTGTCAGTGTTATTCACATCTGATTGATTGTGGCCCATCATTTTATCTTTAATAATCATTCAATAGTCAATATGTTGAATTCTTAAGTATGTTATTTTTTTAAATTTGTGATATGGCGATATGACATATGCTAGTTTATGAAGGGTAGAGAGTTTCTAGAATAAACTCTAGGTATTCTATCATGTCTCTCTAGGTATTTGGTAGTTGCACAGGGTCTATTATTTCCTTTTAGAATCTGCATTAATCTATAAGCTTGGTGTGTATGTGTGTGTATGTGTAGAATTTTCCTGTAACAATGGCCTCATCTCATACTGACAGCATTAAAACCTTTGTTTCCTAAATTTGCTGCCTCATTCATTTATTTGATACTTCTCAGTTGACATATTGTTGGAGTTTCTGGGGCCCATATCACCCCCAGAAGCCCTGTTAGGTCTAATCTTGGATTTTGACTATTTTATGGACTTCATCTAGTGGTAAGTGGATATGTTTCATTTAAAAGTACCAATGCGTATCTTTATTATTTATCTTTCTCTTTTGGTAAAGTGGTATCTATTCAGGAAATACATCTGTAAATGTTTAACCTATTTATCCTTCAATCTTACAATATCTATCAGTAGTCTCCCTCATTTTTGATGAAGACATACTAATTTTTCTGTAGTTTTCTTGGAGTCATTTTTGTTGTCATTGTTATTGTAGCTAGATATCTTTGAAGGAATATAGTAAATAGAAAAAAAATACACCTACTGGATTATTGCTATAGCTACTTGTTCCTTCCTCTGGCTCGGACCCTTGGAATGTGCCCATCAACGGAAGTATCCAGCCATTGCCCTTCTCTTCCCACAAGTCAGGTCCCACTCTTCAGTCATTCCTCTTGATTTCATTCCACACATGCATGGCAATGGGGAAACAATCTGGAAGGCAGTGTGATGTGAGAGCCTAGGCACCTGCCGAATAGGAAACTGCTCATTTTTTATTTCTAGAAGTAAAGATCCCAATCCATGCTTATTAGTTTATTCTGGCAAAAATTCAAGTCCAGGGATCCTGTGCTTTTTGATCACTGTTATCCTTATTGTAAAATGTCCAACTTTTTCACCTTCCTCCATTTCACAAATAATGAAATGCTCAAACCAGGGCATTTATCTTCAATCGCATCTTTAAGGTAATTTTGTTACTAAATAAAACAGAAAATTCCTTACATAATCTTCGCTGAGCAATAGATCTATGTTCCTTAGAGAAAATCTCTATAATTGTTGATGGTGATAATATAGCATTGTATTGCTATAATAAACCACATCTTATCTACACACAAATCCACGTAACTCAGTCACTTGATCAATGGTTCTTTGTCACATTATTTTTGGACTTGTACATTCTGCCTATTGAGGATTTTTTGATTCTGTTCACGAATGTTGGCTCTTTTTTGGTTACCTTTGGAGATTACATGGGGCAGATCCACCATTCACCCATTGGTCATCTTTACTCTTCTGTGAAGTTACATTTGTTTGTTCCATAAATATTTTAATAATTTATTATTATTTTTATGGATATTATTATCAGTTATAAAAGTAATAGCAGCAGTAGTAGTTGTAGTGATAGTAGCATAGTAACTGTAGCAGTAGTAGCAATAATATTGTGAGAGGTCTTTATACTTATGCTACCTGAAACTTCTTTGCTACATTTAGGTCACAAAACCCAAAACAAAAACTAAGAAAAGTTTATCCATTCATTCATTCATTCACTCACTCATTCATTCATTCACTTATTCATCTACTCACTCACTCATTCATTCATTCACTCATTCATTCACTTACTCATTCATTCATTCATTCATTCATTCATTCATTCATTCATTCATTCATTTTCCTTGAGTTTATGGTGACAGTTTGTAAGGGCACTGGGGAATCTCCTCAGATATTGCTAATTTTGTTGTTTGTCCTTTGTTTTCAAAGAAGGCCAATAACATCACAAGCATGATGTCTTGACTTGTGGGTGAATTGGATTTGGGGGAGGCAGAGCTTTGCAAAGTCATCAGCTTCACTCTCTCCTCCACAGTGATTAGAGTCCAGTGGCAAGACAAGACTGGCTATGGCCATTTGGTAGCTGGGAACTTTGGTTTTAGAAACAGTATCTACAATTTGCAAGGGATCTTTGAGGTCACATGGCCCAAGAACTTCCACAAAGCATTAGGTAGGAAGTTGGACTTGACAACCTCCTGGCTTTTTATTGTTGGGATGGATCTATAATAAAACAGCCCCCAAATCAAACCTCACAATTCAGAAGAAAAAGAGCATCTATAGGCCTGCTAGCTGTTTGCTAGTTTCCTCTACACAATGAATTTGCTCATAACCTGGCTCTCTAGACCACGACACATTTCTGTTGCTTTGTAACACCGTCACTAAGCACAATTTAGCTGTTCTTTCATATCCTTATTTTCAGCTAAGAAAGGCAGCTATATTCAAAAGTAAGGCCTTGTCAGTGCTCAGAAACAATGGGAACTGAAATGACAATAATGACAAAGTCATTTTAGTAGCAACAGCTTGGAATCGTTAATTGCTCATTTTGATAAACTCCAGAGGGATTCATGAAGCAATTTTAAAAATGTAATAAGGCAGTCAAGAAAATTAGAGTTTATTTTCTGGGCTTTTTCCCCTTTGGTATATGCTCTTTTTATTATTATCATTATTATATTAGGCTTTACAAGGGAAAGAGTTGACAATACAAATACAGAACAATGCCAATAAATGAAGACTTGGAAAAATGGTGCCTTGTAGAACTATTGAGTGACATGAAAGTACAGATCTGGCTTACATGATGAAATTCATTTCCAAAGTGGAGACCCTCTCTTCCCAGATCTAAACACTAAGGTTTACCACAAACTATATGCACATTGCTCAGGATGAACTGTGGGATGTAGTCATGAACAGTTCTGGAAATTTGGTAATAAAGGGTGGAAAGAAAAGTTGGTCGGGTTTTTTTTTTTTTTGTAATTGAAATGTATGGAAGGGGAGAAGGAATAAGTATTTGTTAAATACACCCTACCTACCTTAGCACTGTGCTAAGTGCTTTACAAACATTACCTCATTTTGTCATCATAACAGCCTTGTGAGGTAGGCAGAAGTTAAGTGCCTTGTTGTATCAGTAAGTACCCCAACATACACAGGAGGACCTGCTACCACAAGTTCTTAGGTCTGCATTCATAAAAGGAAAGGTAACTTTTGAGGGGTTAACAGTCACTTTAACCAAGCACATATATCATTCACCTAGTTCAGGAGAGTTAGCACTCTGAACTTCAAGGAAAATACAGAGAAATTAAAGATGACTCCATCTTTAATGGCTCCTCTGCCTGTCCATAGACAGTTCAGCTGTCTAACCATAGTTACTAAAGAAGGAAGCACCAACATCTGGTGTTCTCAAAGCTGGGCGGCTCCTTAGTGGATTCCCAGAGTCCTCCTCTGGCCAAACAAACACTTCCAGTTAGCCCCAAAATAAAACCTGTACCTCAGAGTTTTTATACACTTTTTAGAGCCAGAGGGCATCACATCTTTTGAGAACCAGTGCGTCATTAACAAAAAGCATGGGCCTTCCTACAAATCTTCCCAGCCCAGATGATGAGTGAGAAATATCCTCCTTAATTACATTCAAATAGAGGCATTATACTTCTTGATTATATTAAAACAAAAACAGCAAAAGATCCTTTTTTACTTGCCATTACACTTATTGAGGTCGTTGTTGTATGCCTGTGAAACATGGACAGTCTACCAGTGCCCATGCCAGGAAACTGAATCACTTCCTTTTGAACTCAAGTCTCTTTCCTGATTCTAGGTGCAATAGCAGTCTAGCTATGTATATACACATATACATACATTTGTATTATATGCATCTTGCTTGCTTATATATGAATGTATTGCCTTCTCCTCTAGAATGTCAGCACCTTGAAGGAGGAACTGTTTCTTTTAATTTCTGTCTTTGTTTACCTAGTATATGACATATAGTAAGCTCTTAACAAATACTTGTCTGATGGATTGATGAACTAATTTTTTCCTCCCTTATTTATGGTGTAAGTAGAACTCAAGGCCTATGATTTTATCAGTACAGGGAACTCCTAGCACAAAATTCCTTCCATTCAAGGCTTTTCCATGCTCACAAAGGTAGTATATTGCAAAGGTCCTATGCGGTTTTTCCCCCAAGATCCTGAGATGGCAGCAGTCAACTCAGGTGACCTAACCTTCCTTCCTAAAGAGCAGTCATGGAAAGCCAGGAAACTTCAGTGGCAAAACTGAATTATTCTGGGTCTATAACTGAGTATCCCAGAGGATACAGTGCTAGTAGGAGGTGGGAGGTAGAGAAGAGTGGAAATAGAGAGAAGAGTGGAAATACAGTGAAGAGAGAATTAAGACTTGGAGTGAGGGTGTAAGAGATTTTAGAAGGGGGAAGGAAGAGAACCTGGGGGCGGGCCAGGAGAGCCCTACCTGCACATGCTGCAGAGCAGATCTGCAGTGAGATCTACCAAGCTCAGCCCAACTCTGTACAAATTGGGATCCGTCAAATTTGACCTGTCCTGCCTAAACCACATTAAATAATCCCTGTGCTGCGTGTAGAACCTCTTGGAAAGAATTCACCCTGTCAGTCTCACTTTTGTAACTTGGAACTTTATTTTCCTTGGAAAAAGTAGATTATTTATGCAGGCATTATTACTCAAAAATAACTAATAATTTTTTACCAACACTCTGTGCCATTCCTTAAAAGATCTCATATGGCTTCCACCCACTTCCTACTGCTCTTGGTGAATGGATCCAGTAGCTCAAGAAACTGGGTTAAAATGAGATTCTTAAGTGAGTGGGCAGGCAGGGCACTGGCTAAACACACCTTATGTCCCACATTGGAAAAGCAAGAGCATAACACTGCCCACTGTTGGAATCCAACACAGACAAAGAGCTATTAAAGCACTTAAATGTACCAAGGGAAAAGAGATGAATCTCCTTCCTGTCTCCTAAGAAAAGGAGAGCAATTAACAGAGTGTCTGTTTCCCAAAGGCAAAATTCCAAAATTGGCTATGCACTCCTGAGCTTTGCAAATCTTGAAAAACCCAGTCTTGGCAAGTCACTTTTAAACAACCAAAGGTGGAAAAGCAAAAAAGTCTAATGAATTCACTCTTACCTATGTAGTAATGAATAAGATTATAATGCTGGATATTATGACTAATGTGAAGCATGGGGGGAAAGAGAGAGACAGAGAGATAGAGAGAGAGACAGAGAGACAGAGAGACAGAGACAGAGACAGAGAGACAGAGACAGAGAGAGAAAGGGAGGGAGGGAGGGAGGAGGGGGAGAGAAAGAGAGCAACAAATAAACTATCCTCAGCTGAAATATTTATAGTTTCAGTTTGGAAATGTGGATTAAGAAATAAGCAGATGCAGGCAGGAGCAGTTCCTGAATTTTACCTGAACATCTCAATGTTCTAAAGAAGTCCCATGGTCAACTATGTCGGGAAGGAGCTGACAAATAGGGCATAATAGGAGTGGAGCTCATGCCCTTGTCAGCCCGCATACAGAGATCATTACTGATCCTCTGCAAATCATTACTGATCCTCAGAAAAATGTGCTATGACTGGGTCTAAAACCTGACTGGAATTTTCCATAGATTGCGTGCTCTTGGAGATGGTCTTAGGGCTGTGCTTGCCAAGTAGTCTTTGCAAAATGCAGAAGGGTACAGCCAGAGGGGTGAGAGCCATTCAACTTCCCCTTCAGCAGAGGGGGATTTTAAAGCTCAAGCAATTTCCAAAAGGGAAGGGCAAAAAGGCAGGTTACATACGGGTGATTAAGTATGAGTATCAGTGGTTGCTGGAGTAATTTTGATCCGAAGAGAAGCTGAGTTATATGAGACCGCCAAGGGCCCAGGTGGTTGGCAATCAATTTCAACCCAGGAAACATCTGCTTAATCAGGCCTAGGAGGGTTGAGGCCAGCCTTGAAAATCTGCCTTTTAATAGCAGCTCTTTCTATGACTTCCTGTGTGGCTTTGGGCAAGTCACTGAATCATTGAGACTCTCAATTTCGTTATCTGTGGAACAGTGATAACACCCACTTTACAATGATATTTTTGATAGGGCAAGCTCCTGCCAAGAGATAAATGAGCAGGGGAGACTTTCTATCAAGAGGTCCTTTTTTCTCCTTTCTGAAACTGCCCTAGCTTAGAAAACACAGATACAATCAGGTACAAAAACGAAAAGAAGAAAGATTGACTTCAAATTGGTATGAATTTAAAGTAAATGTATAGATATCCAATCAACTAGGGAATGATAATATATAAGTAAGGGTAGAGGATGGATTTGTGAATATGTCCTGTAGTGAACTACTCAATAAAGAAATTCCATTATTCATCACATCTTTCTCATGCAAACCCACCCCCACTTTGCAATTTATAGTCTTGGGGAGTTGCCTACAAAATTTCGAGGTCAAGTGATTTGCAGAAGGACATATTGTTAGTATGTGAGTCGTGAATTGGATCCAGGGTTCAAGTCAGGCTCTCTATCTGTTACTCCTTTCTGCCTCTAAGTATAATTAATTGAATGATCCATAATGGAATAAACAACTTTGAAGAATTCAGAGAAACATAGGAACACATGAGAAGTGGAATAAAATAAACAGAGTCAGAAAATGATACATGTAACATTTCCAGTAATATAAATAAGAATGGTAGCGACACAAAAGCCCCAAGTGATATGGAATGTTCTATAATTTTTATAATGATGAAGCTTGGCCCCAAAGAAGAGGTAAGAAACTGAAACTACCTTCCTTCTCTAGAAAAGTGGGAGGACTGGATTTAGAACATTATACATAATTGACAAGTGCTTGAGTACTTACTATGTAATTATTAAGTACCTACTAAGCATTGTCCTAGGTACTGGGACATAGAAACAAAAAAGAAAGAAGGAAAGAAAGAAAGGAAGAAGAAAGGATGAATGGAAGAAAGGAAGGAAAGAAAGGAAGGGAGGAAAGAAGGAAGGAAGAAAAGAAGAAAGGATGGAAGGAAGAAACAAAGAAGGAAAGAAAGAAAGAAATCTCTTCCCTTAAGGAGTTCTGCATTCTACTGGAGGATATTACATATACATATAGAAGTATAGATATAATAAATGCAAATAAATATAGTCAAATGCAAGGTAATTAGGGAAGAAAACACTAGTAGCTGGGATTACCTGGAAAGACTTCAAGAAAGCAAGGCTTACAGTCTACATCTTGAAGAAAAAGAAGGACTCTATGAGGCAGAGGCATAGGGAATGCATATCAGCCATGGGAACATCCAGCACAAAGTCACAGGGATGGGAATTGGCACACCATATAAAAGTAATGTGAATATTCAGACTCAGTTGATCTATTGGTTAGTTTTGCTGAACTATTCTCCCACCTCCATTTATTTTTTATTCTTTGTTATAGAGATGACGTCCTGTGTAGGGAAGACTAAAGGTTATATTCAAAGGAACAAAGGGTATCCACACAACTAACATTTAAAATCATAGATAAATGACTATGAAGAGACTAGGCTTCTTTACAGATCAAAGTCAGGTATTAACCTTTATAATTCTCAATAAAGATGGAGGCTTTAGCTGCATGAGGACCACTAAGATCTACAGGTCTGTTATCCTTCTTTAGCACTTAGTCTTAATGACTTGATAATACTTGAGTGGTAATGCTAAGAGAAGAGTTGTAGTCTGCAGCACTGCTATTGGCTCCTGCTACCAACCAAGGGCTGAAAGAATCCCTCTTCCTTTGGACTACAACTCTGCCTTTTTGCTTTTTTCTAGTGCCTTTTACATCAAGAATTTCAATAAATTATATATTGAGCCAATATGCAGTATAGTACCTGCCTCATAGTAAGTACTTAATAAATGATAATTCAAAAACTGATTGATCAATTTTATTTGGGCAGCAAAGACAGTTACAGTACTAAATAGGAGGAAGCTCTGGGTTTAAGTTTTGTACAGGTTCGGAGCTTACAGGTGCACAGTTTAGTTATGAAGTTTAACTTTTCCCAACTTGGTATAAAAGTCCTTTCTTCTTTACCCTCAAGGTACCCAGAGGCCCTCTTTCAACACCTCTCTCTCTGCCTACCACCTCCTCCCCCATATTTCCCAAAAGAAAACATGTTACTTTCATGCTAGAGTCCTGATTCAACAATCCTCAGTTTAGGATGAACTACGTAGTAGGCAATAACTTGACATTTTCTGCCCTAGCTACTCTTTTCTTCCTAGGTTCCAGGACCAGAATATGTGCACTGCATACCTCATAGAATTAGGGCTACTGAAAGGAAAGCACTTTGTAAACACTGAGATCTCTGATTGTCTCCTTAAGCATTTCACCCAGATCAGCTCCCACTAACCACAGCTCATTATCCTCTAGCTCTTTACTCAACCCTACCTCTCCTGCCTTATTTTACAGGTTCCTAGGTTTTCCTTTTCATTGCTCAATTCATTCAGTTTCTCTTTTTTCTCTATATTCCCACTAGCAAACTTTTCTTGTTAACTTCAGCCCTTTCCTCCAATCTTCTTCTCTTGCTCCAGACATCCTGCCTCAAAGCTAATTTTAGTGCTAATTTATCTGCTAACATTTCCAAATCTTTCAGTTAACAAACTTTTAATTAAGTGCCTACTATATGTAAAATTTTGTGTTAGACTCTAAGGAAAATACAGCATGGGGACCTTGGGCTAGTCACAGTATTCCTGGACCTCAATTCCCTCATATATAATATGAGGGGATGTGGATTAGATTACTTCTAAGGCCTCTTGAACTTCTAACTCCTAAGATCTTTGGGCTCAGGAAAGTAAGAAATAATCATGTGAAGTAAAAAGTGCTGACAATTCAGAAACTTTTAAGCTTTAAACAATTAGTTTTAGTCAACTAATGAGGCAGTGGCATAATAGAATGAATGCCAGACTTGAAGTGAGGAAGACATGAATTCAAATTCTGCTTAGATGTTTACCAGTTATAAACCCTGGACAAAACACTGAAGCTTTTTCAAGTCCATTTTCCTCCATAATAGTGCCTATCTCCCAGGGTATTGTGAAGGCTGGAGATGATACATGCTGAAATGGACAGACCGAGAATAAATCACAGGCAAATTAATTAGGAATTTCAAGAGCATCTTTATTAGGCAGGCTGGCGTCTGCCTCATGGAGAGACCCAGAGGAGACAGCCCCGAACTGAGGTGGGTGAGTACATTTTAAGCATTTCGGCGCTACTCGGTACAGCCTTGCAGTTTCCACAACAAACAGAGTTCTGACAGAGCAAGAGGGGGCCTTGCTGCTAGGCAAGAGCCCCCAAAACAGAGGGGGTTGTCAGGGTGCTACTAGGCAAAGGACCCCAACAAAAAACAGGTGCCAGGAGAGGTAAGCAATCAGGAAAGTGGGGGAGCTCAGCAGAAAGTGGTTACCTGGTAATTGGGGTCTAACATTGGGGGGCACAGGTGGTTACCATGCAAATGGACTAAACAAAAATGACTGTTAACAGTTCATCAGATATTAAACCAAAGGGGAATAACATTTTGACAGAAAACTGTTACTAGGCAAGTTATCCAACCCTGCCCAGTAACCTAACAGATATCTCTCAACCTAGGGCCCAGGGAGGAATAATGTCCATTTTACATGCAAAATCACTTCATAAGCACTAAAGTGCTACGTGAATTTAGCTATTATTATAAGTTGTTCCAGAACTGAGAGACAAAACACTTAGAGAACTTTAAAACTAAACTGTGTACCTATAAGCTCCAAACCTCTACAAAAAACCTGAGTTCATGCCCTGCCTTTAATACATGCTGGCTGTGTGACCCTGGGTAAGTCACCTAACCTCTTAAAGTTCTAAGCAACTATCTATGACAGTAAGTTGCCAACTTGTGTTGGTAGAGGGAATTTCCTTATTTGGGAGCTTCTTATATCAATGAAATCCCAGGTCCAATCCCTCTTCCTATCCTAGAGTTTGAGGTAAGGCAAGATGGCAAGTCCTTTGTTCAAGAATGAGAAATTTGCTCCACAGAGGAAAATTCAAAGGGCTACCAATATTACTTGTATTCCTCTAAAGATGATGGAAGTGGGACCTGGGGGAAAAGCGAAAGTGCAATGAAATGACAATGTAGTTAGAACAGAGAAGGGAATGGGTTCCTGCTCAAGAAGCAGTTTTACTATCTCATGAGCTTTTCTGGGCAAGGGGAAGGGGGAATATATAGGGCATAGTTCTAGGCCTGTCTAGGTTTGGAGAAGGAGATCCAACTTGGGACCATTGGCATTGTTGGTTTTCCAGGAGCATTCTCTCTCACAGCATGATCCATGTCCCATCTTGGGGCTGTTGGCAGTCAAGTAAGGCAGCTTTCACTCATATGATCAACTAGAAAATATGGAATAGAAAAGATCTTTCCTACCAGGTTTAATGGGGAAGGGAGATCAAGCTAAAAGTCCATGGTTGTTGAGGACTCTTCGACCTCTCCCATCCTGGGCACAATTTTTCCCTTTGAACTTAACCCTCTCCAACTTCTCAATTTTCCTAAATGGAAGCCTGGTGTGTGAAGGATATGAGTTTGAGGCCAGGGAGTACCTGAAACTTCTGAGGTTAATCTCCCTGTTAGGCTGCTTGACTATGGTAGGAGACCTAGAGGCTTGTTTCTCAGAAAGGGACAGTATCCCTGAGGAAGACTTGGGTTCTAATTCCTTCTCACTCAATAACTCTGACACTGTTTCCTTCTTTATAAAATATGAGGTTTTGATAGGTTGTTTTTACTGTACCTTGGAACTCTCCCAGCACTTGAGTTTATGATATTTAGACTTCATCTGCCCTCATTACAAGTCAGTCTCAATTTCAATTAAGGTTGAATGAACCTTCTCTGTGACTATTTTTTCCCAGACATTTTTACAACTTTGGGTCTTCAGTTTCTTCTTCTGTAAAATATTGGACTTCTAGCACTAGCTTGATACTTTAGGGTTCTGGGTGGGATTAGTGTTCACCCCCTTTGTCTCCTATTCCCCCAAAGCATCTGTTTGCTTTAATGATTATGTCTCATCATACAATGGGAGCAGGGAAAAGATTGCCTTATCTTTCCCTTGGGAAAATGAAAAACATGCAGATTACCCAGCACAGCCCAGGACAAATTCCCTCTGGTAGATTTAAAAACGTGTCTAGACCCAGTGTTAGTTCTTGGGAACATTGAGTCCTGTAATATTTCATAGATCCATGATTTCATTGGTGTGGTCACTTCCTCTACTGATGCAGATTTCAACTTCTCCATGCCTTAATAAACTGTTACATGACTTGTTATGACTTACTGACTTAATTTGGCCAAAAGAAAAAAAAAATTCCCCTAATGCCCAAATCTCTGGTGAAGAATTTCTCCAAATTTAGCTAGATTGGCTGTTGGATGACAATTGCAATAGGAGGTTTTCCAGACTGGTAGAACCTGCCAAGGCTTACGTTCCCCTAGAATAGCCTCAGAAAATTCAGGGTCACCACTAATCCATGATGAGTCACTATAATAGAACTCTGGTAAAAGTTGATTTTTTTTCAGCTGGAGGAAAATTGGAAAACCTTCTCACTGGAAAACCTTCTCTTGATTTGCCGTTGTAAATCATTGATGTACTGTTGGACTTCATAGAAATAGCATAAATTTATAGACTCTCAGCATAAAATTATGAAACAATGGAAAATGCAAAGTAATAATAAAATTGGACACAACGCCCATTTTTCAATTTGCAAAACAATACACTTTAAATTAGCTGAATTTCCTCTGTTGTTGCTTGCTGACTTTCAAATGACTTCGGCAGATTTTGAACTATTCTTAAACAACATGTTGTTTTTATTCATTATTAATCAACATAGTTAGCTGATTAGTGAAGGAAATATTTTGCTACCAATCTGGAATAAGTGCCTTGGTGTTCTGGGGAGGACACAAATTGCCTTTGTTTTTATGGATAAAAATAAACAAGAAAAAATAAATCCCACAACTATAGCCACAAAAGACATCTCTGTATAACTCATGTGGTATTATGTATACAATACTGGACTTGGATTGAGAAAGATCTAGGTGTGAATCCCGTCTCAGACAAGTTGTATAACCTTTCTTGGCTTCAGTTTCTTTAGTTGTAAAAGGACAGGCTGTAATACGTGGTCTCTGAGGGTCTTTTCAGTTTGAAATGTGTAATTCTATGAAATTATGATAATTTCAAAATAATTATTTTAAATAAATTATATTATTTATAAAATAAGAGGTTTTGATAGGTTGTTTTTACTGTACCTTGGAACTCTCCCAGCACTTGAGTTTATGATATTTAGACTTCATCTGCCCTCATTATATAACCAAATATAATTTCAAAATAATTATATTTGGTTAAATTTGTAGCAGCAAATATAATTTGATCAAATTTGGTCAAAGAAGAAAGTATAGGCTAACTATTATTCAATTTTACTTTAAAGTTCAGGACATCAGAGGGGAATTGTCTAAGGAGCTGGGCTGACCATCAAGTTCTAAAGTAGGTGAAAGTTAAGGTAGGTGATTCCCTTTCTATATTATATCCTTCTCTCCCTTTTCATGTCTATCCTCTTTGAATGTTCAGCACTCTGAGATCAACCCTAGACTTCCCAACGATAGAACCCTCTGTTGGCTTCTTGTGCCTTCACACGCTGATCTATCCCTTGCTGCTCCCTGAGTCAAAGTCTACCTTTTCTTCTTCATTCCTTACAGATTTTGACTGTCTCTGGGGAAGCAAACAGACAAACACCAAAAAGCAAAACAAACAAAAACAAGCGAAAAATACCTAACCTACCTTAAGCTTCTAATGTCTTAGAGCTTAACTATGGTGAAATGTGTTTCCCCAGGGCAATCACTAAATATCAGGCTTCCTATCTGGTTTTTTGGAGTTTTCTTGGATGTTTCCACTGTCACAGGCATGGAGATCAGGAAGACTGATTTTTTCAGACAATAGACCCCTCAGATTCACAACCTTTCTCTTTCTGCTTTTTATATAGCTTTTTTTCCCCTGGATTGCTAACCTAACATTATAGAGTACATACAGGCAATGATTTGAATGTCATACATAATAAAAGAAAGAGATCAACTGAGAGGTAACATGGGTGGTCAGGTGAATGGTGCTACCAGGAAAAAAAGACAAAAAGTAGGTACATGGAGGGAGGGAGGATAATGCCAAAGAGAGAAAACTTTCTGCTAGAGAAAAAGTTAATTTCCTTCATCATTTCCTTAATGCTAATAAGTTTGTAAAAATACCCTGTACCTAGGAGCCGCCACACCCTTGTATATAGTTTTGGGTTATTTTTTTTACCATAATACCTAAGTGAAAATTGGAGGCTAATTTCCCAAGTTGATCATGAAAAAATTGTGATCTCAGCCCTGGAAGTAGGATTCTATAGTAGAAATCGCATTCAATTTTGTATTGGGTTTAGATCTGGGTTTAAATTCCTGCTTTGCAATTTTCTCTCTTGTCATAATGGGAAGGTCACTTGATCCCTCCAAGACTTGGCTGCCTCATCTATAGAAAGTGTGAGATTAGATTGTTTGGTTTCTAAGGTCCTTTCCATCTTTCAATTCCATAAACCTTTATTTCCAAATCTATATTTGGTTTGCGCTTGTAGCAACCATACTTCCTCTTAATTTCTTTACTTAATCCATTGTGGTTATTTCTGTCTTTGATTTAATTCAATTCAATTAAATAAGCATTTATTACATGCCTCTGTGTGCAAGGCACTGAACCATGTTTGAGTGATGGTCAGGAGCAAAGTATTTCCTGCTCTCAAGTTGCATACATTTCACCCACCAGAATATTCAAAGATGTTAATACTGATATTGATGAAGAACCCTCTGTGAGAAAAACGATCTCTTAGTCTTCCCTTTTCCAGCTAAGCAGTTTCAGTTCATTGAACTGTCTCATATATCTTATTTCAAAATCCTGAATCATATTTTCTTAACCATATGCATGAATATTTTTTGAGTCTACCATATTACAAACAAGTTGGGGGATGGTACTCTCAGGATCTTCTAGGCATTAATCAATAGGGTGCCAGGAAAATTGAACTCCATAAAATCAGGATGCACTTTTTCTTGAGAGAGCTATTTCTGGGGACCATAAAACACATGAACTTTTAGGAGGAATTTCTAACTCAGCACAAAGACATAAAAAAACCTCCTGTTTCATAAAAATAGCAGTCTTAACAACCAAAAATATTAATCATGCAAATATTCCCAAAAGGAGGATAATAATAGATAATCAAGTTATAATTATCATAGTACCACTGGGATCTGCCATGCCAGAGGGTAGAGAAGAGGAAGGTAAAGACATACAAGTCTATCCAGTGTTCTCCTCTTTGACTGAAAGGAAGTGAGGTTGGAGGCAGGAAAGAGAGAGAAAGATATACAAGCTTCCACCCTTCTAATAACCAGGTAGAAAACAAAGAGAGAGTTAACCCAAGGAACTTCTGTTTCTCTAAGCCAGTTGGGTTGGAAGAGGGAACAAATTCAAGAGAAAGATCCCAGAAGAAGTGTATCTTAAAATCTTGACTAATATTTATGTTGTAGATAAATGACATGTTCCTAGATTTTCCTGAGCTCTCTCAAGAGAATGAAGTAACACTATACCTTCTATACTCTGCTGTATTTGAAAGTCAGTGGAAACAATCAGTTTCAAATCAAAGGCATCCTGCTCTATTTATATAGAAGGCTATTCTTTCCTGGGACCTATTGTCCTGATTAGAACAAAAGAAGGGAGTTATGGGTTATTCTGCTTCCTTCTTCCCATTTTAAATAGCTACAGGATAACTTGGTATCAGATAATACCGCCAAGGATGACTAAGTATATAGGTTCCTAACACACTCTTCCCATTTCCATTTACTTCCACACTATCAAGGTTAAGCAGGAAAATTACTAACAATATACCTCTTTTCTCCTTCCCCACCTCAAACGCTGGTGTGTGCGTGCGCACACACACACACACACACACACACACACACACACACACACACTGATAGATATACCAACTCAAAGGTGATACAGGCAAAATTACACAGAATAAAAAAGTGTCTTAGAAAGATCAAAAAGTCAGAAGGGTTTGTGTTTCAGCTATGTCACTGATGAGGCATGTGTTCCTGGGCAAAATATTTCTCCCTCTGGGTCTCTGCTTTCTCCTCTGCAAAATGAAGGACTGGGATTATATGATCTCTGAGGTTTCCTCCAATTTCAAAATTCTATGATTACCTTCCTATATTCTTTGCAAAGTGATCTGTATACATTTAGCACTTAATCAATGTTTAGGAAATTCATTCTAATTCAACAAACATTGGTGGGCCATGCCATAAACATGGCTCTGCATTAAGTGCTTTGCAAGTTTGGACTGGCTAAAAGAGTTGGCATATCAGTGAACAGTTGGTGGAGCTTTTGGCATTCTCTTATTCAAATATTCAAACAACTCAATAACTGTGCTTCATAGTGGGAATTGAAGTGAAGATTTGACTATTTTATTGCTGGACCAGAATTTTATCCAATTTAACTGTCTACATTGATTAAGTTAGCCAGCTAACATCCCCCGCCAAATCTCCACTTAACTTTCTGCTGGGTAGATGCAGCCAGAGTCTTATAACTTTAAGAATCTATTTTGGTATTCTCTTGGAAAATTTCTGTCTGGCATCTGTCTAATTCACTGTGGTGGTGTGAGGATTAAGGAGCTAATATTTATGTAGTAATTTAAATCCAAAATCCTTCATAGAAGAATGCATTAAAAAAAAAAAAGTGCTAGGCTGCCTGCCCTCTGTTAGGCTTCCAAATATTTCCTTGTCTTAGCATTAGCAACTTTTGTCAAATTCTGTTCATAAAAGTTCTTTGGCTTGTGAACTGCTGGGTGTAAGCTAGTTATGCTAGCTCTCTATAAAAGAAAAAGGTGATTTTAGCCAAACAATTTTAGATAGGAAAGGAGGTCTAATAAAGCTCGTCTAGTAATAATCAAGTATGTAGCAATGGAGAGCAACAACTAGTTTGTGAAATATGTAGGCAGGTTTAGCTTATGGAATTCCAACAGGATAATGCCCATAAACATTTTTAAGCCATTTTCTTCTCTCTCCCTTCATTTATATGTGTGTATATCTGTCTATCTATCTATCCACACATACATATTTCTATGCATTGTATAATATACGTGTGTGTACACAAGCACACGCATACATACACACACACATATATAATTTCCATACATTTCATACTTATGCATATATGGGGGAGAGAGAGACAGAGCAAGAGACACAGAGACAGACAGAGAGCGATAGCGAGAGAGAGCCAGAGAGAGAGGGAGAGAGACAGAGAGACAGAGAGACAGAGAGAGACAGAGAACTAGGTGGCTCATTAGATAATGCTAGACTTGGAGTCAGAAAGATCTGACTTCAAATACAGCCTGAGGTATTTAATAGCTCTGTGATCTTGACAAGTCACTTAACCTCTCAGACTCAATTTCCTCATCTGCAAAATGAAGATGATAATAGCACCTATATCAAAGGGTTGTTGTAAAAGGGAGGATAAAAACAAGTTAATATTTGTAAAGAGATTTGTAAAACTTATAACACTAAGTTCTAGGTAGCTATTTTATATGTATATGTATCTATACACATATAAATGGAGAGCACACACTCTTCATTTTACATGTGAGAAAACTGTGACTCAGAGGAAGGAAGTAACTTTTTTAAGTTAACATTAAATTTATATGTGTGTGCTAGTATAAGTATAAATGAGCAAGCATATAAATGTATATCCATGCATATGCACATATTATATATACATATATGTGTGTATGCATATATACTTTTACTCTCTTACTTTTGTCTGTGTGTGTGAATAGATGATTAGATACTTAAGGGTATATGTTTGGAGAGAGTAAAAGTGTGCATGTGTGGTGTATAACATATATACATATACATGTATAGTGTGTAGCATGTGTGTGGGGAGGGGGGACAGAGGGGGACAGAAAGAGAAAGAGAGAGAGAGAGAGAGAGAGAGAGAGAGAGAGAGAGAGAGAGAGAGAGAGAGAGAGAGTGAGAGAGAGAGAGAGAGAGAGAGAGAAACACCTAGGCCCATTCATGCCTGAATCAACAAGGTACAAGTTGTTCAACTTTGGCTTAAAAACCTCAAGTGAAAGAAAACCACACCTACTTAAGCTCATTCTACTTTTGGATAACTATGATTTTTAGAATGTTTTTCCTTACATCATATCTAAATTTGTCTCTATAACCTGTGCCCTTTGCTCCTGTATCTATCCTATGACACATCTGTCCTATGTTAAAGCAGAAAAAAAATTAATCTCTCTTCTACTTGAAAGCCCTTCAAAAACTTCAAGGTGCCTATCACAATCATTTTAACTTTTTTCTTCTTTGAACTTAAAAAAAGCAGATTTCCTTTAAATAATCCTTAAATAGCAGTCTCAGGAACAGTATCCTGGTTGCTTTGCTCAAGATATGTACTAGCTTATTAATACCCTTCCTAAAATGTGATATCCAGAATTTTCAGATTTGGTTTATTCAAAGTCTGAGAGGGCCAGACCATCTTTTCCCTATTTATGAATATTATGACTTCCTTCTGAGACTTTTGTATTTCATATTTCATTAACATACCACAACACTGGTAGAATATTTGTGTTGAAAAGATGAGCCAAATTAATTAACTTCTTCATTGCCATGCCAATGAAACTATCAAAACCATGTATTCAACTGGAAAAATAATTATGAAATTCATCGGGAAGAATGAAAAGTCAAGAATCTCAAGGGAAATAATCAAAGAAAATAGGAAGATGGAAACCTAGCAGTATTAAATGTCAGTCTATACCTCAAAGTGGTAATCATTAAAATTATATGTTACTATTTGGAAAAAAAATAAAAGAGGTTGCTAGGTGTAACCGATTAGGTACAGCAGATATAGAAGCTATCAACCTGAACAAGTCTAGTGTTTGATAAGCCTAAAGATCTTAACTACTGGAATAAAGATTGACAAAGCCTCCTAGAAAAATTGGACAAAAGCCTGGAAGAAATCAGGTTTAGATTAATATCTCATACCATATACCAAGAAAAGCTCCAAATGTATACAAGACCTAAATATGTCACTTTATAAACAAATTAGGAGATCAAGAAAGAAATTATGTTTCAGGTCTATGATTAGGAGATGAATCCATGAAAAGAGGTGTATCAGTAAGCACCCCAACATACACAGGGGGACCTGCTACCACAGGTTCCTAAATCTGTACTCATAAAAGGAAAGCAACTTTCAAGGGGTTAACAATCACTTTAACCCAGCACAGGTTATCAGAGACAATCAAAATCAAAATTTCAGAGAAAATACAGAGAATTCAAAACTCAACAGACATGCTTGCAAAATGTCTGACCATTATATACATACATAGTAACCAGACAGGGAAGCATTAACTTCTGGATTTTAGCCAGGGTGAGTGGTTCACTAGTGGCTGCCCAGAGACTCCCTGACCAAAGAAACACTTCCAGTCAGTAAACCCCCAAAGTAAAACCTCACCCTGAGAGTATTCATACAGTTTTTAGACCCTCTGACCCAGTGCTCCAATGAAAAAAACAAAATAAAAACAAAAGGTACTTGGGACCCTCCTACAAAACAACTACCCTAATCAAGCTTCCCAAAATGGACAGGTCCATCAATAGATGGGAAAGATCCTCCCCATTCACATTATTTAATCAGAGGCACTTTTAGTAAAGCAAAAACAGCAAAAGATCATAATTTGATTGCCATTACAAAAGGATAGAGTGGATCATAGGAGACAATTTTAACTATGTAAGGTTTAAAAGTTTTGGCACAAATAAATCAACGTAACTAAGATGAAAGGGATTGAACTAACTGGGGAAAACATCTTTGCAGGAAATTTTTCTGATAAAGGTCTTATTTCCAATCTATATAAGGGACTGATTCAAATTTATAAGAATAAGAGCCATTCCCCAATTGATAAATGACCAAAGATATGAAAAGACAATTTTCAAAAGAAAGAATACAATTTATCTTTAGATTTATGAAAATAAATTTCCAAATCATTAATAATTAGAGAAAAGCAAATTAAAGCAATTCCAAACTAACATGTCTCATTTAACAGATTAATAAAATTGACAAAAAAGATGAAAAGAACAAATGTTAGAAGGGCAAAGTGAAAAAGATGCTCAGGCTTTGGTGGAATTGTGTGCTGGTCTGACCAATCTGGAATGAATTTTGGAACTATACTCACAAATTTTCATGGCCTTTGATTTCTCAGAACAACTATCAGTCTTATACCTGAAAGAGATGAAGAATGAGGAAAGGGTTCTATATATACACACAAAATTTATATTTGCTCTTTTTGTGGTAGCAAAAGCCTCCTGAAAACTATGGGGATGCCTTCAAGTTGGCAAGTGACTGAGCAATCATGTTGTATGAATACAGTTGAACATGTTCTACTATGCTAAAAGAAACCATGGAGGAGAATGGTTTCAGAGAAACCTGTAAAGATTTATATGAATGGATGTAGAATAAAGTAAACAGAACTAGGATAACAACAAACCACTGCAAAAATAAATAATTTTGAAAGACTTAAGAATTCTTTGATAGAGTTGATGATCAACCATGATTCCAGAGCAGTAATGATGAGGAAAAATGTTATCCATCTCCTCAGAGAGATGATGAATATACATGTGCAAGACATGAATTTTTAGATGTGAACAATATGTAAATTTATTTTGCTTAATTCTGAATACTTACTGCTCCAGTTTTTAATTTCCTTTTTTTCCCCAATGTGCACACTAGGGAAGGAAGAAGTTACAAAGGAGAGAAAATGAACATATGAAAAAAATAATTAAATAAAAAGATGCTTTCTTGCTTTCACAAGAAGCTCAAGGTCATTAAAGGAACTCTTCAGTTTCTTAAAGGCAATTGAGCCCACTATCCTCCTCTTCCAACTCTGGGTCCAGCTTGTTGTCCATCTACACAATCTGTTCTACAGCTACATTGAAAAACAAGGCTATCAATCAAAATACCTGTTTTAATCTGGGTAATAGATATTCTTCATCCACTTGGTCTTCCATATATAGAAGACCAGGTCTAGCTTCTTTGAATGAATACAGATCTGTTCCTGGAAGCAAACAATGTTCCACATCTTGATGCAATCTACATCATATCATCTCCAAACAAGAGTATGTGAAGGACAATACTATTGACAGTGTATCCCACAAGAATTTGAACTCTGCCCTATATCTCCTCTGTCATAGTGACAGATATTTTTAATGAGAAGCTCCTTATTCTGTGCCTTGTTTGATATTTAAGATCACAGACTCACTGAATAGCAGATTCTCAATGAATTAAAAATAAATATTACTCAGATGGTCATGGAAAGGTCTTCCAACAATTCAGATGACAACCTATCCATGCTTACTCTTTCTGAATGCTTCTTCACACCCTTCCACAAATATGTCACAGGGAGGAGTCTACTCAAAGTCTTTAGGTTTCTTACTAATTTCTTTTAATGTCATGAGGTTACAAGTAGAGCCTACTGGTTGGAACAAGTAGCCTGTCCATCAGAATACTTTCACTAACCCAAAGTAACAAACCCATAATTTTTCCCTTATTCATTTCTTTGACAGATTCTTCTCTGTGAAATTTGCTTTATAATATTTCAACATGCTTACATCCCTCTTTCACCTGGATGATTACCCAGTTCATTGGATGCTACAGCATACCCAAAAAACTAAAACTGGGGGAGGAACCAAGGAACTAATAGAAGCAGGGACTTCAAGAGCCCTTCCCACAAGCCCAGCCAAATACCTGTAAAAAATTACTCTAAACAAAATCTGTAACTGCAGAACCCACAGAATGAGAGAGTGAAGCAAATCTCCAGCCAAAGAGCCTGGAAGGTCATGCTGTGCTGGGAGCTAAGACCAGTCCAGTCCAGTGTGGACTGCATGGGCACAGACAGGACCTCAGCAGGTCTGCAGTGGGGGCATCTCTGGCTTTTGTAGCACTTTCCAGACTTTACAACCCCAAAATTTTGAGGACAAATTGGAAGGTCAGTGGAAAAAATATGTTGAACCTCTGTGACAGAGTAGAATGGTCTGTCCCCAGCCCCAGGGCAACAGAAAAGATAGAAAAGCCCATGGCAGTCAAAGCAGCAACAAGGGCAGCAGTGGTAGATATTTATGGAGCTCTAGACTCACAGATTATGAGGGGATCAAGTGGCTAACATTACACCCCTCCACCAACACTAGAAGCAGAGAACCACTTTGACATAGCTCAAAAGTCAAGTAAATGGCTGAGGAAATGGGCAAAAACCAGAAAAAGAAACAGACTATAGAAGCTTACTTTAGTAACAAGGAGGACCAAATATATACAAACAGAAGAAGATAACAAAGTCGAAGCTCCTGCATCCAAAAATATGAATTTGTCTAAGGCCATGGAAGAGCTCAAAAAGGATTTTAAAAATCAAGTAAGAGAAGTGGAGGAAAAATTGGGAAGAGAAATGATAGTGATGCAAGAAAATCACGAAAAATGTGTCAACTCCTTGCTAAAGAACATTCCCAAAAAGTTGAAGAAAATAACAACTTAAAAAATAGACTAACACAAATGGCAAAAGATACAAAAAGACAATGAAAAATGAATGCTTTAAAAAGCAGAGTTGGTCAGATGGAAAAGGAGGTCCAAAGTCTCATTGAAGAAAATAAAGATTATAATGGAACAGATGGAAGCTAATAACTTTTTGAAAAGTTGAGAAGTTACAAAACAAAACCAAAGGAATGAAAAAATAGCAGACAAGGTCAAATATCTAATTGGAAAAAGAGTTGACCTGGAAAATAGATCCAGGAGAGGCAATTTAAAAATTTTTGGACTATCTGAAAGCCATGATCAAGAATAGAGTCTAGACATCATCTTTCAAGAAATGATTGAAAAAAACTTCCCTGATATTGTAGAACCAGAGGATAAAATGGATATTGAAAGAATCTACTGTTTGCCTCCTAAAAGAGATACCAAAAGGAAAACTCCTAGGAATATTGCAGCCAAATTCCACAGCTCCCAGGTGAAGGAGAAACTATTGCCAGCAGACAGAAACAATTCAAATATTGTGGAAGCACAATCAGGATAATGCAAAATCTAGTAGCTTCTACATTAAGGGACTGAAGGGCTTGGAATATGATATTCCAGAAGTAAAAAGAACTAGGATTAAAACCAAGAATCACCTACCCAGCAAAATAATACTTCAGGGGAAAAATGGTCATTCAATAAAATAGAGCACTTTCCAAACACTCTTGAAAATTTAAATAGAGCTGAATAGAAAATTTAACTTTCAAGCACAAGAATCAAGAGAAGCATGTAAAAGTAAACAGGAAAGAGAAATGATAAGGGGCTTACTGAAGTTGAACTGTTTACATTCCTACATGAAAAAATAATATCTGTAACTCTTGAGACTTTTCCCAATATTAGAGTAGTTGGAGGGATTATCCACAAACACCCACCCACACACACACACACACACACACACATGGGATGATATCTAAAAAAATAAATTTAAGGGGTGAGAAAGGAATATATTGGGAGAAGGAGAAAGGGAGAAATGGAATGGAGTAAATTATCTCTCACATAAAAGAGGCAAACCTTTCAATGAAGACAAAGAGGGAGGAGATGAGAGGGAAAGAGTGAACTTTACTCTCATCAATTTTGGCTTAAGGAGGGAATGACATGCACACTTAATTTGACATGAAAATATATCTTACATTATTGGAAGTTAGGAGGGAAGGAAAAATTAGTGGTTGGGGGATGATAGAAGGGAGTGTAAATGGGAAAAGGGGGTCATTAATAGTAAACACTTTTGAAGAGGACAGGGTCAAAAGAAAGAATAGAATAAATGGGGAGCAGAATAGGATAGAGGGAAATATAACTAGTCTTTCACAATATGATGTTATGGAAGTGTTATGCATGACTACATATGTATAACCTATATTGAATTGCTTGTCTTCTCAGTGTAGACAAATGAGGAGGTTAGGTAGGGAGAGAATTTGGAACTCAGAGTTATAAAAATTAATGTTAAAAGTTCTTTTTACATGCAACTGGAAAATAAGACATACAGGCAATGGAGTACAGAAATCTGGTTTGCCTTACAAGAAAATAGAGAGGAAGGGAACGAGAGAAGAGAGGGCAGATTGGGGTAAGGGGTAATGGGATTGCACGATGTCTTGGGGAGAGATTCGGAGAAAATTTGGAACTCAAAATCTAGTGGAAGTGAATATTGAAAACTAAAAGTAAATTAATTTATTAATAAAAAACTAAAAGCACATTTGGATAGTACTTTAAGAATATTTACAGAATAGTAGGACAAAGCCCTGGAAGCTATTATTATCTCCATTTTTCAAATGATGAGAAGAGGGGATTTGCCAAGAATCATACAACTAGTAAGTGACTGAGCCAGGGTTCAAACTTACCTTCTCCTGACTTCCAAAAATCTGTCTGCTCTGCCACCTAACTTCAATTGCAATACAAAAAAAAAAAAAAATACCACCACCAATAGAATATTGGTATGCCTTAACAAATATTTGTACAGTGATGGCTATGTGGTCCAGTGAATAGAATATCTGGCTTAGAGCTAGGAAGATGTGAGTGCAAATCTGACATCACACACTAACAAGTTGTGCGATCCTGGGCAAGTCACTTAACCTCTATTTGCCTCAGTTTCCTCATCATAAAATGAAGTTAGTAGCATCACCTACCTTTCAGAGTTACTGTGTGGATAAACTGAGATAACATTTGTAAAGCCTGTAAAACATCAGTGCCTGGTATGAGGTGAGCCCTATATTATTGTTAGCTATTATGAATTAATTAATTAATAGTTAGATTAGATTTAGTCCCTTTATTATTTAATTCAAATATGATATCTTTTAAAAAAAATAAATAAAGGTATTTATCCTGAAAAGAAGGGAAAATAAAAGGACACTTGCCAAGTTAGCTATGCAGAAAACACATAAAAATATGGGAAGTGAATATTTAAAAAGCACTGTCCAACGCTGAATGTAAAATGTATATGAAATTAATACTGCAAAAATGAAATAAAAGGAAGCATCTTACTATTTCAGCGTCCTAAGCCTTGATGAATTTTCCTTAGGTTGTTTATTATCGTACTAGAGAATAAAAAGACTGAAGACTTGCCTGTCCTTTATAGTCAGAGGAGCTTTTCAGATTCTAAGCCGCTGATTGATTCTGGTAGATTGAACATTACATAGACTGTGTATAGAAATATCAACGGGTTCTTCGTTATTTTCACCCTATTTTTAAATTCCCAAACTTGAAGACATTGAAGCAGGGTGAGATAGTGGAAAAGAGATTGACTTTGGATTCTGAAGACCTGGGTTCAAGTTCTAGTTCAACTAATTAATAACTGTGTCACCTTGGAAAATCAACCAACCAGTAAGTTCTTGGATAATCATCTGCTATGTTCTGGGCATTGGAGATGCAAGGACAAAGCTAACAGACTAAAACTTCACTGTACTCTAGAATCTTATATTCTATGCAAAGAATTGACAAGATAAATATGTACAAAATAAAATATACAAGGCATTTTGGAGAGGGTTATTATCCACTGGGGGTAATCGGGAAAGGTCTCATGTAGAATGTAGCTTTAGGCTGAGCTCTGAAGAGGGAATACATTACAGGAGCAAGAAACAACCATTGCTTAGGCATGAATTATGCCTAGAAAAGGTTAATGTGTGAAGATATAGCAATAAGATTCTGATTCAATATTGTCTTGTTTTTGCCCTTATCAAATAAAGTCAACAAGTATCTACCGAGTGCCTATTCAAGGCACCATGCTAAGTTTAGGGAATACAAAAAAGGCACAGGTCTGATCATATCACCCATCTCTAGCGGTAAAATGCTTTGTTGGTATTCAATGTCCTTCATAATCTAGTCCCACTCTGACCTCTCCATTATTGTTACACTTTACTCTCCTACACAGAACATTGAATCCAATGACGCTGACCGCCTGGCTATTCCACAAATAAGACATTTCATCTCTCAGTTCCAGGCATTTTCCCTGCATGTCCTCCATGCCTTGGATGCTCTCCCTCCTCTGGTCTGACCTCTCTGGCTTCCTTTAAGTCCCATCTAAAATCCTACCTTCCAAAGGAAGCTTCCCCCATCCCCTCCTAATTCTACTGCCTTCCCTCTGTTTATAGTTATCCCTTTCACATCATGACTTTATTCATCACATTTTCATTATATTGCTGGTTGGCATAAGAAAATAAATTGGAAATTTTTTGGAAATTTTGCAGAAACTGCAGACAGCACGCAAAGGCCAACAGAAAATGTTTAGAAATTCAGAAATGCACAAATATATGTATATATTTGTACAATATCAACTCAAATTTTACAGTAAGGTACTGTAAAAACTCCATAAAAGAAAAAGAAAAAAATCAGGCTTCTTCTTTGGTATTAAAGGAGGGCAAAAGAAAATTCATGTGAATTTTCCAGATTACGGAGGCATCCTACCCCTATCCCCCAATCCCCATGTGGAAGGTATATTTATTTATTTTTATTTTCTATTTATTCTATATATAGCTTTCTTTGTACACATTTGTTTGTATGTTGTATTGTTTCATTAGATTGTAAATTTCCTGAAGGCAGGGACTGTCTTTTGCCTCCTCACCCCCACCCATTTTTATCTTCTTAGCGCTTAACACAGTGACTGGCACATAGCAGGTGCTTGATAAATATTTATTGACGGATTCCTTGATTGACTGAGATTAAAGATTAGAGGGATGCAAGAGGGTCATTAAAGATACATGAAGGATCACTTCATTATCAGAAGTAGCAGAAAATTAGGAGATGATATTAAAGGAATTTAGGATGAAGAGAAGAGGAGACATGATAGCTCATGATATTTGTCTCCATTTTCTCAACAAAAGATCCTCAGTGAAGAGTGTATTGTGGTTTCCAGGTATGGAAAGCTTTACAAAAGAATGTTGAAAATAGATCCTGAGAGGAATGAACTAGCAAATCAATTAAAGATGAATAAAATAATTGCCTTGCTTTAGTGAAGGTCTGTGACATGAATTTATAATTTATCTAGTGAACATGTTATTGGAACTTTCTCTCGCTCCATCGAGCAGCACAAGAGGAGACGTGAGGGAGTGGATGGTAGGTGTGTTTTAAGCATGGGATTTGGCAAGAAA